>OX637363.1:6569950-7769950 GCA_951799405.1 Agapetus fuscipes
AAATTCCCGGCATACATTTGTGTCAGTTTGTCACTGACGTAAGCCGGTAAGCCTGCACCGAGCGCGGGAATTTAATAAGCCCGCTGTTATTTCAGGAACATGAAATATTTCAATATAAACAGCTTTACTCACTTATATCTTATTCATGTGTCTCAGACGCCCGGCGCATACTTCGCAAGCGACATAATTCTCGACACTCGACGCTCTAGGACGGGAGGGAACGCGCAATCCCTCAAGGCGACGAATTCTCTCCTAGGATTCACGTGAAATTTACGCTTATGATGACAGACTGACAAAGAAAGTATTCGTTGTAAGAATAGATGGATGTGGTAGATGAAGACCGAAAAGGGTATGGATGGATCAAAATTCTGAAAGAGCGAATGAATGGGATATCAAGAGTTATAATAAAAGGATAGCTTATGTTAAGATATACTCGTATAATATACCTACCAATGAAACATTTGTACTTTTATGGTATTTGCAACGAACTTAATGCCAATGTTGATGTCAACGACGATACCATGTTGAAAGCACCGGTTCTCATCAGATCACCGAAGAGCAACATTGGGCGCGGATGCTGCTTGGATGGGTGACCGTTAAGTACACCGCGTGTTGTTGGCATTTCATGGACCGGTCCGTAGTCCAGTGGCAACACTTCGGACTCGTAAATGTAAGTTGTGGATTTGAATCCCGGCGGAGCACTAAAATATACCATTTATATTTCCAAATGTGCTCTTCGCTAGGTTGAAAAATTCATAAGCCTTTACCAAAGATCGGTCACTGAAAGGTCCATCCAATCTTACAACAACTGGGTCTTGCTTGAGAATTGGCGCTTTCTACAGCGACGACCAAGTTCGCAGAGGGCTCTTGAGGTGTGATACACACAAAAACAGCGCTTACCAAATAAATCATCCTAATATTATTATTACTACCAAATATCGGTAATATTTATATGAAGACTAATCAGCTGTTCACTTGCGGCCATCTTGGATTGACAGGTGTTTTACAGGTAAGAATTACCGTGGTGATGAAACTTCCATCCCAGGGCGCGTGAACTCCTTAAACCCCTCCTGCGTTTCAGTTACAACATCGCCTAACACACATCGTGTGAATTTACCCGTGAAAAATGTCCACCGCCCGCGCTCGTCAGCTCCGAATTATCGTCGCTTTTGCCGTCACACGTCGCGATAACGCTGCGCAGGGCAAAGCGAAGAAGGCTGGGCACACCGCGCCGGTCTGAGGTGAGCCGTGCGGTGTTGTGACACCGCGCTCTGCCAGGCGGAGGTGTCGACTTTACTTGGTACATTTGATCCCGTGAATAATACATTTGAATGTCTGTCGGTGAATTGCCATCGGTTGATGTTTGAATCGAATAGATTGCGCTGTTATTTATTTTTCAGTTTTTTTTCATTTTTACAATGATAATACCAATCAAAATTGAAAACCCTTTGCCGCAAGCATTGCCGATCTACCGCCATTTTCCTCCAACCGCCTAGTTTAAGACCGGTCCGTAGTCCAGTGGCAACACTTCGGACTCGTAAATGGAAGGTTGTGGGTTCGAATCCCGGCAGAGCACAAAAAACATACTATTTATATTTTAGAAATTTCTCTTCGCTGGGTTAAAAAATATCACTAAAAGTTCCATCCAGCCTTGCAGCAACTGGGTCTTGCTTGAGTATTGGCGCTTTGTAGCGACGATCAAGCTCGTAAAAACCTCTGCGGTATTACAACAAGTCTCATAGAACCCTATAGTCTCTGAAATTTAGGGATTCTCCCGCAAAGGGTTTCAAATAAAAAAAATGCATACACACTTTCTCTCAGGGTCAGTCTCCCCTCCAATGACCCACGCCCTGTATATCCATCCCATCCGGGGATGTGTCACAGGACTCGCATGCAAAAGTTATGTGAGATGCGAGTGGCAGAAGGCCTTCCCGTGAAGCTACACTTTCCCAAGTGTTTGCACAAAGCAAAAATGCATACAATGCCACATCTATAAAATTCATCACATCGGCGCAATATCAAGGCTCAATCATCGCGTGTCTAAGTTGTACCAAACAGAGTACCCACCCTCATACTAACTGGCACAAGGGTTGATGCGGGGGGCTGAGGTGTAGAGGGATGGGGACCCGGGGGCGCGTGGTAACCTCAAAACAAAATATTATTTTTATGGAAAATCGATACAGACTTTAAACGACTCAAACACACGATGCCTTGCTAATGCTTGTACTTACATGCAAATGGACGTTTAAAAATATAGTAAACGGTCTACCAGTCGCCGACATGTTTAAAATAGTACATATATATCGTGAATAGGAATTCAATTCACCAACGTATTTTCGTATTTTCAATGTAGATTCAAGATTTTACCTTTTTTTTGTAAATCATTAAGCCATCAAAAAATTGAAGTATGAAGTCGTATAGAATCAAAGGTGGTGATCTCGGATTTTGTTGTAAATGAGATTAATTCATGCATGAGAACATCATCGCGGAACATCTAATCTAATATAATCTAATCTAAGCTGCAAAGATATATATAATTTAAGATTTATATTAAATGCATTCCTATAAGCAGACATATATAATTTCGCGCTAACACATGCCGCATGTGGACCTACAATATAAAAACCCAATCTCAAATGAACATAAGCCCTGCAACTCTTGCTGTCTTTCCCTGAAACAGGGGTGACATTGGTAAAGTGAACCATTTTTTACAGTATGGGTGGTCAGCCGCATACCAACCTATAAGTCAAGGAAGCTAGTCGTTTATAAATTAATAAGTAAATATGTAGGTATATATTTATCTCATTTGTTACAAATATCGTAGATTGCTGCCTTTGATTCTATACGGCTCGATAAGTACCTCTAATGTGCTTCAATTATACTAGAAACACAAATATTTATTTATGAATTTTCAGGTGAACGGTTTCAGTGAACAAAATGTGAAAAATAAACTAAGCATTAATTTTTCAAAATGTGATTAAAGAGTGATAAAAGTAGATCCTAAATGTGTAATGTAATTAAAAAATATATCAGATAAATACATATTTAAACTAATTCCTTAGATATCAAAATATACCCTAACATAATCAAAACAAATATATTCACATTCTTCTTTGTCATTTTAATAATTATCAAATATTATAATAATATAATTGCTACTTCTATCAAAAGTTAGAATAATTGCAAAACCATATATATAAATCAAAAGTTGTGATAATTTTGTTGTACTACGTTGACTTGTATGATTATGATTGTCAATCTACTTTGAAGAGGCAGAATAGGAAGAAGAATGTTGGCTTGCGTCTGTCAACCCGCCGAGACCAGATTATACACTGGAGGCCGCGTCACACCTAGAGGGCCCTTGGGTGGTCCTGGAAGACCTCTGCACAAACCCAGAGGTGCAAAAACCAGACCTCCTAAGCCACTCCCAAAACCTCAGTCGTATTCCACCACAAGTGAAGACACCAGATCATCTCCAAGCGAGGGAAAGAAGTCAGGGTTGCTCAGTTTGAAAAAGATCGAAGAAATGGCCAAGACAACCAAGATATCATCGGTCAGCTCCATCGGAAGCATAAAAAGCTTGAACGCATCAGATTCTCCTAAAAATAGTCTAAAAAGTAATGGCAAGGAAGGTGCATGTTTGGAATCTGCAGTCATTGATAGTGCTAAAAGTGATATTAGAACAAATGAAGAAGTTGGAAATGATAAAACTAAGTCTAAACAGGATACGTATAAGGGTGAAAACAAGAAAAAACGGGTTAAAAGTGGTAGAAGAAAAAAAGACAGAACTTTAGATAGTAAATTGGGAACATCTTCTGAAAATAGTGAGCCGATGGTTGAAAGTGACGTGAATAGCAAAATGTCACCAAAGAGCTGTCCCAATAGTGATCAGGGATGTTTGGACAATTTGAAGGAGTGCTTTATGATCAGCAATAAGATTGGAGTACATGAAAACAGTGGAAGCAAAAAAAATGGTAGCGCTAAGAGACTTGACCCAAACATACCTGATGTGCACAGGAACAACCAATTCAATGAAAGGAGTTCGTTTGTGAAGAAATCTTTGACTAAAAACATAGGTAGTAACGTTAAGAAACTGAGTGCCGCATTGAGAAAGGATAATCGAGAGAGACTTTTGAAAACAGCGAGCAATATCATAAGGGTAGAAACCAGAACGTTCAGTGCAAAAGACCATAGACCCAAAGTGAAACCAAACAGTGTAGGTTCTAAGAACATTGTCACGATAACCGACAATAATGGTAAGATTTTCTGTGTGGACAACATGATTCTGGTAGACCATGACGTTCTGGGTAGGATGGAAGAGGAAACATGTGATGATGACACCAAGAGGCCTTCATTCCCCGTCAAGAAGTTGACGGTGAAGAACAAGACTGAAGAGGACGATAGGCTGGAGGAAAAGACGCTGAAAACTGGGACCAAGACATTCGAGGTAAGTAACTTCAACTCTGATTGATTAATCTGGTTGTGTACTCATTCTTGACTGCACTAAGAATGCTGCATTCTCCCAATCTTGCAAAATAAAGAGCAGTTGCAAAAACGCTTGAAATGACTCTGCATCTATTCTTCCATGAAGGTCCATTTTTTCTCCTTTATATAAATTATTTGTAATATATATTTGTGTCATTGAAACATTGTCTAATTTTACTAGATAGTTACTAAATCAATTGGGTATTTATTTTCCCATGGGCATATTTTAAACCCCCACAAAATATCCCAATTACTTAAAATTCATCAAGCCAAAAGCGACAACAATGGGCAATAATTAATACAGCATTGTTTCACCGGGTAACATCCCTAGCCATTCATCTTGTTTATGCTCCGATTGCTGGAATCTGATACGGTAGGTATTCCTAGCCCGGAATGCCCCATCCCTAGACAATGGTGGCCAACCCTCAAAAAGTATTTAGTGGTCTCAAAAGGCATCGCTTACACCGACTTAGTACTTGCCATTCATAACTTTCAATTGGATAAGTCAATTCTAATCTGTAAGTAATTATTTTCGTTAATTAATTTTAACATGATACACGTTTTTTTTTGGAATACTGCTCTGATATTCCAACCAGTTGACCTATTCCGACGTTGACTGCATCTCACAGCTATCTATAATCTTAGTTGCAAGGATATATTAACATTCAAAGCTCATATAAAATGCATGCCCACAAACAAACACGTGTCAGTTCGCGCTTACAAATGCTAAATGTGTACTTACAAATTAAAATCCAAACCGCAAATCAACATAAGCCCTACAACTTTTGCCGACCTTCCCTGAAACAGGGGTGACATTGTCAAGGTGAACCATTTTTACAGTATGTTGTGTCCAAACCTTGCATGACTAATTCAGGAAACATGATGTCTCTAATATCGTCTCCTAGATCTGCTCCATGTTCTCTATTTGACAAAGTTTTCGTATGTATTCGTTGCGGATGCTATCTCGCAGTGTTCTGCATTTGATTCATCAATGATTGATTGATCTATCTATTTATCTAGAATCTGAGATGCAAAGATATATTGACTTTTGAGGCTTGTACTCAATGCACGCCCACAGACAGAAACGTGTATTTACTCACATGCTGCATGTGCACTTACGAAAAAAACCCTCACATGAACATAAACCTTGCATTTCCATAGCATTTTCGATTCACCTCATCTTTTACGAAGTATCAAATTCAATACTCAGACTCGTAGATTCAGAAGCAATCAATTGCTCTCCTTCAATTTTCGTCCTTCTAATTTAGGTTACTATTCTCCAATGAAACATTTCAAACTGTTTCAGGGAAGGTCGGCAAAAGTTGCGGGGCTTATGTTCATTTGAGGTTTGGATTTTATTTGTAAGTACACATTCAGCGAGTAAGCGCGAACTACACTTGTTGGTTTGTGGGCATGCATCTGAGAGCTTTAAATGAATATATCCTTGCAACTTAGATTATAGATTATAAACATAATATCTCGTCTTGTAGATTCTTCATTTCATTTAGATTTCTATGGTGTAAGTCTGACTGAATTCCGTAGAGCTTTGTTTTATTGAGGAAAGTATATAAGTACCTACTTTTATTTGACTGTGCTATTTTATATAATACTTATGTACTCTTGAATTTATTTAATAATCATTGTTAATTACTTTGTCATAAATTATTTAAATGGACAATCATGTTCGTTAGTCAAAAAAAAAAAAAAAATAATAAAACTCCTGCACCCTCCCCTCGAACGGGATGGCATTGGCAAAAGTAAACCAAGTGTTTACAGTACATGGACAGTCTCATACCAACCTAGAAGTCAAGGAACTGATCACTGGATTATTAAGTCAAAATTAAAAAAATACTTGTGCACTGATCTCGTTTGAAGCTCGCATAACAGAGAGCAAAAGAGAGAGGTTGATAGGGATGTCCACTCAATAATTTTGATTGCTGTGTCCACAAAGCAAAACCAATATAGGCTGTTTGTTTTTTGGCGATTCGTTTATCTTTCGGCGAGTATTTTGCACAGAGGATGTTTGATTTGATGTAGGTAGTTAAACCTGTGCGGAAAAATCAATTCTACAAATAAGAACAAAAATTAAAAAATAAGGATTTTTGAACCCACCTGTGACAGTATGTGATATGTGACATTGGAGTTTTTTTTTTTAAATAGATTTGTGAAGAGGAATGCAATTCACCAACCTATTCTTCCTAACCAGAAACAGGTTTTAATATCATTAATTAATAATTAATTCTTGTTTATTTTAATGGATTATTAATTAATAATTACCCAATAACATCTGTTAAACCAGGGTCAAAGTTATGGTCAAATGACCCAGGCGGGTATCGAACCAACGTTCTATTCAAAACACGCTAGAAAGATCAGCCCACTTGGCCCCCTCGGTCATAACACCGACAAATTCATATTATATGAATCTTCACAAGCAAACACGTATGAGTTCGTGCTTAAACATGCCGCATATGGACTTACCATATAAAAACCCAAATCTCAAATGAACATACACCCTGCAACTCTTGCCAACCTTCCCTGAAACAGGGGTGACATTGGCAAAGTGAACCATCTTCTACAGCATGGGTGGTCAGCCACATCCCAACCTATTCATCACCGACAAATTCACATTATATGCATTTTCACAAGCAAACACGTATGAGTTCGCGCTTAAACATGCCGCATGTAGACTTACAATATAAAATCCCAAATCTCAAAATGAACATACACTCTGAAACTCTTGCCGACCTTCCCTGAAACAGGGTTGACATTGGCAAAGTGAACCATCTTCTACAGCACGGTTGGTCAGCCACATCCCAACCTATAAGTCAAGGAGCATACACAACAAGTTGCATTTTTCCCAAGTCAACATTAAAAAGAAGTGAACAGTTGTCGGCGTTATGGCCGAGGGGACCAAGTGGTCTGATCTTTCTCGCGTGTTTGGAATGGAATAACATTGGTTCAATCCCCGTTTGGGTCATTTGACTATAACTTTGACCCTGGTTCAACAGATTTAATTGGGAATTATTAATTAATAAATCATTAAAAATAAACAGTAATGCATTATTAATTGAGGCTGTATGAGGCTGACCACCCATACTGTAAAAAATGGTTCACTCTGCCAATGTCACCCCTGTGCCAGGGAAGGTCGGCAAAAGTTGTAGGGCTTATGTTCATTTGAGCTTTGGATTTTATTTGTTAGCACACATTCAGCATTTGTAAGCGCAAACTATGTACACGTGTTTGTTTGTGGGCATACATCTGAGAGCTTTAAATAAATATATTATTGCAACTTAGATTATAGATTATAGAATTGATGATGTTAATACCTGTTTCTAGCCAGGCAGGATAGGTTTGTGATTGAATTCCTCTTCACAAATCTATTTTTTTAATATATAAAACAAAACACAGTAAGTAACCGATTGAAAGGCATGGTGAAGATTGGAGTAGATCTGCTTCCAGGAATGGTCTGACAAAGACTAAGTAACAAAAGCAACGTGTGCTATTTTTTGTGTATTATTTCATTCCATGAATGGTCACCCCTGTTTCAGGGAATGTCGGCAAGAGTTGCAGGGCTTATGTTCATTTGAGGTTTGGATTTTATTTGTAAGTACACAATCAGCATTTGTAAGCGCGAACTACACGTGTTTGTTTGTGGGCATACATCTGAGAGCTTTGAATGAATATATCCTTGCAACTTAGATTAAAGATTATAAATGAAACATTATATTCCCCATTATTTCTACTTTTGTTGTGTGTTTGCTTCATTATTTTTTATTCCATCGATTGATATCAAATGTTTCTCATTGTTTCAGGTGAGTCAATTCTTTTATACACGTGAAATGTGAGCCGCGGCAAAGAAAGCTGAGTGGCAGGTAAGACAATATTACAATAGACTAGTACACAAGCGTTCATACAAAATAATAATTAATCCAATATTTTACAAAGCGCTGTAATATAATGTACCTTAGAGCATAAACAACGTATGTCCACTTTTTTGCGTTTGTGAGTTAATGATGCAGAAATTATTATAATTAGCTGTTCTATAAGTGGTAAAAATATTGGAGTCCTCGGACTCATAGTTACTGAGATATCAAGTGTAATAAATATGGGATGCACATAAAAGTGCGAGCATAAACCACGGAAGTTCCACATACGTTGTTCACATTACTTCACATTAAATAAATATCTATAAAAGAAGATAAACAGTTTTTACAGATCAAAAATATCTCGTCTAGTTTAGAAGTTATGATGGTTTATAAAAATGCACAGTTTCACTAAAACTCGTCTCCTGCACATTTTACTAAATGTGACTACCGTTGTTTATGCTCTTAGGTACAAATATTATTCAGAATACAAAATTCTATTAAAAATAAAAAATAAAATTGTAGATGGTTACGGGGCGAGTAAAATCTTATAATGTACGACCGGTTTTAAAAACAATGTTTCCATCATCAGGTGCAAATTGTTTTCGAAACCGGTCGCACATTATTAAATTTTACTCGCCCCGGAACCATGTACAATTTGTTTTTGATTTTTGATTTTTAATATTTAAAAAATGAAAGGTTACAAAGTGAATGCCTCATCAATTGATGATACTAAATTCGAAATTAAAAAAACTCTAGTCCTCGCCGCCAACATTACAGATCAACCGCCATTTATTTCTGTCCTAACTTACTTCTTGCATTTCATCCTGAGTCATAACCTTCTTCATACAAGCTCTCCTTTTATTATGACTGGATATCCCATTCATTCGCTATTTCAGAAATTTGATTCATCCATACCTTTCTCGGTCTTCCACGACATCCATCTATTCTTGCAACTTATACTTTCTTCGTCACTCATTCTCTCCATATATCCAAACCATCTTAACAAACTTCACTTTCACTTGCACCACATTCTTCTTTTACATGTAGCATGTTTAATCGCAAACTTACTTAAGTAAATTTCAATTAAGATTAACCTTTAGTGTTTAAATATATATGCAACTTAGATTATACATATATCGCAGCCTGAGAATGAAAGTGACCTATTTAAAAAAAAATGTAAAATGACTTAAATACGCAGAATGACTCAAAAAGGTACAATCTATTGCACCTTTATTAAAAGACAAAGAGACCGAAGTGTGCCTCTATCACTCTTTGACCATAAATAATCTGTTTTAAAATATAGATGTAATAGAGTGTACCTTTTTGAGTCATTCTATGTATTTAACTCATTTTACCAAAATTTTGGAATAGGTCACTTTCATTCTCAGGGTGCGATATAGTGTTATTTTTTAGGGTGCAGTAATTTAAAATACGCATTAAATTTAAATTAAAAATATACAATGGCTGGGATTTGTAATAAAAAACCGAGTTCTCGCTTGGTGGGTTGGTAGCATTGTGCTTTGTTACAAATAGATGTAATTTGTCATCCGGATGGCTTACTCAGTTTTGACTAATCACCGCGCGCTACCTACCATGCCGCTACCAACATCAGGGCAATCTCATTCTACGCTTTAAAATCCCACCAACACAGTCTTGCCACTACTCTGTGACGTAGTCCCGTCCAAGTGTGAGGTTCCTTCTCTAATATTCACCCTGCGAGCTTTAGAGATAACTAGACCAGTATTTCTTAACCCTTTTTGGACCACAACCAAGCAAAAATGCCCTTCAAATTCGATGTCAGGGAAAGGCCGCAGGAGTGGCAAGATTTATGTTCATGTGAGATTATTTCAATTGTATGCACACATCCAGAATGTGTAGGCGTGAACTTACATGTGCCTTCAATGTTAACATATCCTTGCAGCTTAGATTATAGATTAAAGACTAGTTACACCGGTCCGTAGTCCAGTGGCTACACTTCGGACTCGTAAATGGAAGGTTGTGGACTCGAATCCCGGCGGAGTACAAAAAATATACCATTTATATTTTCAAATTTGGTCTTCGCTGGGTTGAAAAATTTACAAAACTTTACCAAAGACTGGTTATTAAAAGGTCCATCCAGCCTTACGGCAACTAGGTCTTGCTTGAAAATTGGCGCTGTGTAGCGACGACCAAGCTCGTAAAAAGTACGGTGGATAGCTCAATTGTTAGAATGCTTGCATTCCATGCTAAGAGCTAGGGATCGATCCCAAGGTGTACTCAGCCTTCACAAGAAATGAGAACCACCCCTTTCAGGAGCTGGGAGATCCCTACTTCAACTGAAGTGGTTGGTGTGAGGCCAGCCCCCTTACCCGTAAAAATAAATATGTCCCAAATCGCCGCATGCGGCCCTTCGGGGATAACACAGGCAAGAACTTACACTATATGTATAGCTTAGTTGCAATAAAAATATGTTTGGTGCCGATTCTTCCATACTTAATAGATGTCAGTAATTGGCTATTAAATATATACGTTATTAAATAAATTCCCATAATTGTTTCGAAACCATAATCTGCAATTATTTTCATAGAAAGATTAAAAAAAACTCTGTTCACAATATTATATTTTTGTTCCTGGCAACGTTTACGCTATTAGTGTAATTATTTTAGGAATGCCGCGTTGTGTGGAGAGCATTTCGTTTTTAATTGGCAAATGCCACGCCATCTAGGACACATGAGAAGGGAAATAGGTAATTTGAAAAAAGTAGACATGTACAAAGGGAAAAAAAATTAAAAATTTACTTATCTTGTCAAGGATGTCATTTCTGTTGTGCAGGCGCGTGCATATGGTATAGGCAAATACATTGCAGAATAAATATTTTCTCCCATTCCTTTAAAACTATCTCATTTGAAATTAACTGAATTGCTAACCATAGCTCCGATCGTATTTAAATTTTTAAGGATAAAAGAAAAACAATTTTGTTTTCTATAACTTGAGTAGGTACTCAAGTAATCGAAAACAAAATTGTTTTTCTTTTATCCTTAATGATGAACGATTACAAAGTTAATGCCTCTACAATCAATAAAATTAAATTTTTAATTTTTAATTTCACTATCCAGCTGAAATGCGTCAGGCTTATCTATTTAAAATTAAAATGATAAGAGAGCGCCGCTTTTGTGTGTGTCACACCTCAAAGATCCTCTCCGATCACGGATAAGACTTTCTACAAAGGTGTGTCTTGAGTGCTCCGCGAAATACACCCACAGATTTGGAGTTCTTCACTCTGGGTGGCAGTCTGTTCCACTCCACTGGATCCACAACACGGAAAACGCGGTCTCCGAAATTTGTACAAATCTGACGGCGTGGCTGAACCAAATTGGCTGCTCCATCGCCCGCGGATCTGAGTGTCTGCCTCCTCACATCCATTTAAAGAGGCGAAATCATGTCAGTCAGATAAGGTGGAGCCAAGCCATTGATGATTTTTTATATCATCAAACAAACACGGTAGACCACCCTCTCCGGGAAACGGAGCCAATGTATTTGATTTTACAGCGGAGTGATGTGAGCGAATGTGGGTATCACAAATATATACCATGTATATTGCCTACCTATTAGGCGCATGCACCCGTATGAGATGCACGCCCCTGGTGTTGTGAATATATGTAGTTACAGGAAAGCATGCAATAAAATATTATAACTCTGAATAACAATGAAAGAAGTTTACAACGACTGTTAAAATGGCGTTTGATGTATAATGTTGACGGCTAGAGCTTTTTATTTTAAGTGACATTAAGTTACATTCTTATGTTTAATTAAAAAATTAAAAAAGATAAAAATAAATAAAAAATTTCAACTGTAATTTCGACGTCTTAATTTATTCATTTTAATCATTTTTTTTTTCATTCAAACTCAATTGTTCATATTTTTGTCCCTGAAATAATTAGTTGATATGAGTCTAACCAACCATACTGCAAAAATCTGTTTACTTTTACTCATCATCTCCCCTGTTTCAGACAATGTCGTTAAAATTGTTGAGTGTATATTCATTTGAGAATCGGGTTTTATTCTCTAACTACATATGCAGCATGTGCAAGAGCAAACTTACACGTGTCCGCTTGTAGGCGAACGATGAAATATGAATCTTAAGTGTTTAAATATCTTTGAATTAGATTTGAGGTATAAAAAAGATGTTCCCTTCCCAATTTAATCCGGTTTTATTCAAAACCAACATCAATCACCACTTCTTGCAGCGCCTCACGACAGAACGAAGAACTCAAGCAACACCTCTGCGGCACCCTTCCAGGGTGACATAGAACCCCAAGACTCTCAAGAATTGGGGAGCCTCCCGCACAGGATTCCTTTAAAAAAAAAAAGACGCAAAAGCAAGTTAAGAAGAGTAGACGCAATTTAACCGTCTACCATTTGGCAGACACCTAACATTTCGGGATTTTCTTTCCCGCTCTACTTTTGCAGTACTTAGCACTCTGCCCCTAACATGTAAGCAACTTTTGCCTCCGGTTTCCCGGGTAGTGGGGCGGTCCGGAAAACATTGACAGCGCTTTTCCGGACGGGAAAACTTCGATCCACTCTAATAGATTTCCGCTTTTTGTTTTACTTTTAATTTTCTTGAAAAACACATCAAAAGTTTATTCTGTCGTTCTTTATTTCACTACACCAGTCTTGTTCTAGTGGCTAACTCTTCAGTTTTGTAACAGAAAGCTAGTAGGTTCGATTCTCAACCAAAAAAAAACTGGGTCCAGACTGAGAAATTGGCTCATTTTTAGAAGGTTGTGGGTTCGATTTCCGGCAATTCAAAAGGGCAGATTTTGGGGAAAATCACTCTTTAATACTTTCCGTAAACTTAACTTTACTCAAGTTTTGCAACTCGTACTAAGGGTACTGGTAACAACGGGTTAACATTTCAGTGTTCGTACAAACAGTCGTATAATAAATGCATGGGTTTTTAAATACACGTTTCATACAGAGAAAAAATAATCAATAATTTTGCCCTGCGTCGCCATTTACTAGTTAAGTAATACGGCTAGCAATCAAGTTTCTTATTATTCTTCCTCGGGAGTTATTCAACTTCATCTTGTGCCACTTGTATCGGAGATCGGCTATCACCATGGCTGACCTAGGTTGTCAATATGTGTAGACCATTTTCATTAGGTCTAATCTAATCTTTAATCTAATCTAAGTTGCAAAGATATGTTACATTGGAGATTCACATTACATGCATTCCCACAACCAGACAGGTACAAGTTCGCGCTTGCACATGCTTCATGTGAACCTAAAACATAAAAACCAAATATCAAATGGATATACACCCTGCAACTCTTGCCGTTCTTCCCTGAAACAGGGGTGACATTGGCAAAGTGAACCATTTTTACAGCATGGGTGGTCAGCCGCATACCAACCTATAAGTCAAGGAACATACACGACAAATTACCTTGACTAATACTCGTAGATTGGTACGAGGCTGACCAACCGTACAGTATAAATGGTTCCCTCTGACAATGTCTCTCCTTTTTCAGTGTTTCAGGGCAGGTCAGCAAAACTTGCAGGACGTATATGTTATTATATATATATATGAGGATAATTTATTTAATTAAAAATTAATACAGGACAAAAGAGCGCCGTTTTTGTGTATGTCACACCTCAAGGGCCCTCCTAATCATGAATGAGATATTTTAAAAAGGTGCTGTTTGAGTGCTTTCTTAAAAATGCCAACAGATTCCGAAACCCTCACTCCGGGTGGCAGTCTGTTCCACTCTACTGGTCCCGCAAACCGGAAAGCGCGAACCCAAAATTAGTGCATATTTGACGGCGAGGCTGCATCAACCTGACAGCTCGACACCCTGCTGACCTAAGTGTCCGCTTCCTCACACTCACCTCAACGGGGGAAAACATGTCTGCCAGATATGATGGAGCCAAACCATTTAGGGCTTTAAATACCATCAAACACACACGGTAGACCACCCTCTCAGGAAAACGAAGCCAATGTAGTTCTTTCAACAGCGGAGTGATGTGAGAGAATTTGGACATCCCGAAGATCAGTCTTGCGGCCGCATTCAAAACAGACTGAAATCTGTTCAGTTGCTTCTTTGACTGGCCGATATAAAGTGTGGAACAATAATCAATTCGGGACATCACAAAAGCACTCACCAATGTTTTATTTTAACCACACCCGGCGGTAGACACCTCCTGATAGCCCTTATTTGGCGTAGGCCAAAAAATGAAGCGGCTATTGTTTTGTCAACCTGCTCCTCCATTGTGAGATTCCGATCCAGCATAACTCCCAAAAGTCTCACAGAGTTAGAAGGCTGGATCAAACTTCCCCCAATGGAGAGAGGTACCCCATTATCCAGGAGGTGATCGCGCCTGGATGTGGCCGACCACATAAGTTCGGTCTTGCTGGCATTGAGGATGATGTGTCTTGCTGGCAGTTATTGACTTATGCTCATTTGAGATTGGGTTTTTATGTTGTTGAAGTCCACATGCGTAATCATCCTTATACATATTATTAGTTTACTGTGATTATGAGTAAGTTTTTTTTTTGTCTTTCCTTAAATTAAAAAAAAACAATTAAATAAATAAGGTTTTGGGTCTTTTTTTTAATTCTTTTTTAGAACACCGAGTATACATTTATTCACACGCATGCACGCAACTATGCGTGTTGTTTGGTAAACCTTTTTGACCGGCCTTGAAATAGCCACACGAATATATGCAGGTACCCAAGAACATTAAAAATAAATATAAATAATAATTTTAATCCATATTAGTTTTTTATGTCCATGTATATATTGTTATTTTTATTCTTTGATTTTAAAAAATGTAATTTGTCATGTATGTTCCTTGACTTATAGGTTGTTATGCGGCTGACCACCCATAATATAAAAATTGGTTCACTTTGCCAATGTCACCCCTGTTTCAGGGAAGGACGGCAAGAGTTGCAAGGCTTATGTTCATTTGAGATTGGGTTTTTATATTGTAGGTCCACATGCGGCATGTGTTAGCGCGAAATTATACATATCTGCTTGTGGGAATGCATTTAGTATAAATCTTAAATGATATATATCTTTGCAGCTTAGATTAGATTAGATTAGAATCCATACCTGGCAAACGAACCACGCACCTTTTGCATTTTAAACTGTTCATATCACAAAATAATATCGACAAGCGCACGGATTTATTTCAATTGTTGATTCTAGGAAGGAACTTGACTTATAGGTTGGTATAAGGCTGACCACCCATACTGTAAAAAATGGTTCACTTTTGTCAATGTCTCCCCTGTTTCAGGGAGGCTCGGCAAAAATTGCAGGGTTTATGTTCATTTGAGGTTTGGATTTCAATTTGTAAGTACACATTCAGCATTTTTAAGTGCGAACTACACCTGTCTGTTTGTGGGCATGCATTTGATAAGAGTTTTGAATGTTGATATACCTTTGCAACTTAGATTATAGATTATATTATTGATCCAAGTCCATAAAAACAATCAAAAGGCCAACAGCATAAAAAAAATAATGAACGCTTTTTTAAAGTTGGAAAATGGAATTGAAAAAAAACGAGAATAGTGCTGTTAAACTCTGCCAATTAGCCGAGCTAATTTTGTGAACTTTTTGCAGGAAAAATATTAATTGAAAATGGGGCGGGCGAATGCATTGTAATTTTTTAAAAGAGGAATTGCAAGCTCTACAAAAAAGTCAACTAATTTGCTAAAAGCGCTCATTAAAGGGTGGAAAAGAGGTCGTGCATTGTTAGGAGATGCATGAAGAGGGTAATGATGGTACACCTAATTTAATCATTCTTGCATACTCCAGATCAGTCAATCTCTTGCACATTCCAGACCGCCGTTCCATGTACCTTACTACTACCATCATACTAGAGCCCGATTGTTCTACACACTAACGTACATGTTCAGGCGCGCGTGGGTACGTACTTCAAATATATATAAGGATGATTTATTTTATTGTCTACATGATAAAAGAGCGCCGTTTTTGTGTGTGTCACACCTTAAGGGCCCTCCAAATCATGAATGAGATATTTTATAAAGGTGCCGTTTCAGTGCTCCCTTAAAAATGCCAACAGATTCCGAAACTCTCACTCCGGGTGGCAGTCTGTTCCACTCCATCGGTCCCGTAATCCGAAAGGCGCGATCCCCAAAATTAGTGCGAATTAGACGACGAGGCTGTGTCAACCTGACAGCACCACTCCCCGCTGACCTCAGAGTCCGCCCCTTCACACTCACCTCAACGGGGGAAAACATGTCTGCCAGGTATGACGGAGCCATACCGTTTAGGGCTTTAAATGCCATCAAACATAACGGTAGACCACCCTCTCAGGAAAACGAAGACAATGTACATAGTTCTTTCAACAGCAGAGAGATTTGAGAGAATTTGGACATCCCGAAGATCAGTCTTGCGGCCGCATTCAGAACAGACTGAAATCTGTTCAGTTGCTTCTTTGACTGGCCGATATAAAGTGTGGAACAATAATCAATTCGGGACATCACAAAAGCACTCACCAATGTTTTATTTTAACCACACCCGGCGGTAGACAAATCCTTAGTTCATGATTATATATTTGTTCCTAGATCTTATTTAAACCAACCATTCCATTCCACTAGATAAGCATACTTACTTGTAATATTTGAATCAACGTTTCCGACTGTGGATTTTCCAGTCGTGTGTGTTTTGATTGGCCCCAGATTCCACATACCAGATATTGAAGGTCGTTTGCGGGCCCTGCTAACTATCCGCTAAGTATTTATTAATCTGAGTTTAAACCATTATAAGTGGATCACTGGTATAACGGGATAGCGTCTACTGACACACATGAGTATGTGGGCGCTCATAACGACAGGGGTGGTTGAAAGCATTGACGTAAATTGAGGCTCAATTTTTGTAACTTAAAGTACCTAAGTTGCAGTTATGTTAATTGTCTTCTGTAAAGAAGAGAATAATCTTCTCAGCGTGACTACACCTACACAGAGAGTTTCCAATATTGCCTCGCAAAGTACGGTCTGTAGATCACTTGGTGGAATGCTTGTCTCCCATGCCAGAGCGCTAGAGTTCGATCCCCACCCCATGTTTACAATAATAATAACTACAAAGCTAAAATTTATTAATCGGATATTAGACAAACCGTTATAAGAGAACTTGCATTATTCTCTACGTTTCGTTAGCGACGTTGAGAGGGTGTCTCCTGACGACGCACACTGGGGCAAGAAGCCCTCAAAGTTGGCAATAAATCACAGACTCAATTAATCAATTACTTAAGTTAAATATTGCTTTGTAGAGGTGTTAGTATTACAAAATAAATACATATATGGTTTCTAAAGTGTTTATTTTCTTTTTTTAAATATAATAAAACGATATAAAGAATATAATATTATAATCATTTCATTGAGAAAAGCGATTATAACAGTTATTAAGTTTCATCGTCTTCCGAATGTGACAAAACATCATCGTCTTCATTGTCACTATCACCGTCATCAATGAGTTCAGATTTTAACAAATCCACTGCTTCCTTAGGAAGGTGCTGCAGTTTCTTTTTTTGTAATTTTCGCTTGCTCGTGATTACAGGGTCGGAACTAAGCAAAAATAAATTAAAGACGTCCTCATTAGTTTTCTCACGACTACACTTCCTTGAGTAGTGCTATCGATATTTTTTGAAATCCTTATTCCAGGCTTCTTGGGCTTCCTCCGTTAATTGGCCTATAGGCAACAAAGCAGAAGAGATTATTTCAGGCCCATGTATAAAGTATTTGCGCAGTGTACGAGGCATATTGTACCAGGGGTACTGTTGAACAAAGTATCTGGCGGTGTTTTGGGCAAATTCTCTGAATTTCTCGACATCTATTTCATGTCCACTAGAAACTACTATCATTATAACATGCATCTTTTTAATTAATTCCCTGCAATTTCATGCAACGTTTTTGAGGCCTGTGCTTTTCCTGTTGCTCTTAAACTCATTTTAGTGGCATAATTTAAAACACTTTTTTGTTTTTAGTCGCTTAGTTCGCTCAGAACTTGATTCAAAAGAAATTTTTGGGTGACACCGTTTTATCCCGGGAGTTTTAATTTCTTCTCTGATTTGAAAGGAAATTGAAGTATCCAGTCATTCAGCATTATTTTTGCAAAACCTTTCTTCGATCCTAAATGCCTTTATCCAACGTCATTTGTATTGTGATTTAAATGTGTAATTTTTTTATTTAGACCCTTCAAATGCTCTTCCTCACATTTTGTTCGTTTCTTGATTTCTTCCTTTAAAAATATAAACTGCTCATCAATTTCACTCTTTGCAGAACTTCTTATAATATCAAGAAGCTCCTTTCTCGATATAAACATAGTGTTCGAACTCTTTCCTGAAATAAAATACAAAATAAATTAAATTGATTTGTGCGAAACACCATTATATTTTATTTTTATACATTTATTTACTTCGAAATAACTCAAATAACAAAGAAAAGTGCAAATAAGTGCATAAAAACTAAACGATTCTAAAAAACACATACATTAATCAATATGAAAAAATAAAATTTAAGGCTTGATCTGCTTTGGAACACAACTAATAGCTTTCACGTATCTAAGAATATTTTAAAATTTTAAAGTTAAACCTTCTTTTCACTTTACACTACTTTTATAATATTACTTAAAACTTTTTTGCAACTCTAAACTTATTAAAATGTTAATACATACCTGAACTTGAAGGTTCCATAGCGGCAATTTGATTTTTTTTCCAAAATACAGCTCAAACACAGCACGAAAACCGCTTAAAATCTAGTCAATAAAAATGCACGTCTCCTCTCCGCCTGTAACTAACATCGACTGGGGAGTGGGGCGATGAGAGGCGTGGGACTAATGACCGCACTTGTTCGTTTTATTATGTAGGGGATAGTAGGGCATCGAAAAATAGTAGGAGGAAGAGTGTACATGTTATTTCATTTTTTGTATTACTGCCAAATTTGAGGGCCCCTTGCCCCAGTGTGCGACGTTAGCTACGTCGCTAACGAAACGTCGAGAATGTAAGAATGTAAGTTCTCTTATAACGGTTCGTCTAATATCTTCTGATTAATAAATTTTAGCTGTGTAGTTATTATTATTGTGAATATGTCAAACGACCGTAATTCCAACCTAAGCCTAACCCCACCAAATATGTTAGCAATGTTACCCAAAATGAAATACGAAGGTGAATGAATATTTGCACTGAAAGTGAAATGGTTGGCGTATGACCGGCTCTTTTATCTGTGAAAATAAATGGATTGTGAATTTGCGGATTTTTATTTTCATTAGAGTCTGAGTAGGGAAGAACTGAAGCAGGTAAAACCACTTGCATAGCATATTGGCTATCCACACGCCCTCCTCTAATTCCATCCCTGTAACGGCTCTGGGCTACCTTAAGCTCCCAAGGGGGGAGCAAGTAGCCCTTTGTGAATATTACCCGAATCACATAAGCCCTAAGCGGTGAATCTACCCCAAACCAGCTGGCCCCACCCTACTTAAATCTATAATCTGGTGTAAAGATATTGTAATGATTTTACTGGGGGTCTCTTTTAATTAAACTGCAATGATTTATTTTAACAGAATTTATTTTACACGCTTTGGTTCACAATTTACAATAGTTGATAATCTCTGCGTATATTGGTTTCACGGCAAAATGCTCCGAGCGACTACTCTCTTGTGTAGTCCCTTTATATAGGTACAAAAGAGATCTTTCTTGCATACTCCAGATTATTTGATCTCTGTTCTAGATTATACTAGACAGCTGTTCCACTATCATGATGGATTATACCAGACGGTTTTACACACATAATTGTACCTGTAGGCGTACGTAGGTACTCCAAGTTCGTAATAATAATAATATTTGGATGATTTATTTGGTGAGCGCTGTTTTTGTGTGTATCACACCTCAAGAGCCCTCGTAACAATAAATCATCATTTAAGATTTATAATACATACCAATTTTTTTATCCTTGCATACTTATTTCATTACATCCAAATTCTCATATTTTTATACAGCAGAATTGCTGCTCCTTAGCAACGCGGTCATGTGACGTCGTAATTTTGTTGTATACAGAATTTGTTCCGAGTCCATTTAGGTTTTTATTGTGCATAAACAAAAGTTTACATTTGTTGAAAAGCAGATTTTCCAAAAACAAATTTCCCCGCGGCGCGGCAGTAGGAAACAATAATATTATGAACTGTTTTTTATTCTTTAGTAAGAAAATCCATCAGAATAAAATAAAATTAAAGTGTTGTTTTATTCCCCGTTTCTGTGAAACTTGTACAGATATATCTCTGAGCTCACATATAAAATAATCTACACTCTCATAATCATATTTTCATATTTACACTTTCAGGTTATTTTAGTAGCTTTCCGTGCGAGAGGTTTTCATGTTAAAAGGCAGTTATGAGTCGAATAACGTCGCATGTACACAATATTAACAGTCTATAGCTTATTGTAGATGTGTACATGGGTATGTTAAACATATACGAGTATAAGTACAGAAGAAATACATAAGTTACACTGGGCCACGTATAAAATGTATTTCATAACAATATTGATGAAAGCATGGAGGAAGTATTAAATGGAGGGGTCGTAGGTGCATGTGATTTAGTACCAATCAACATGATTCACCGTCTTTGACACCATACACTGTTTATAATGCTGCCTCGCTCACGACATATGAAATTCTTTTCTCATTTTCTATCTAAGCAACGTGTCTCTACTCCGTCTTCAATCTATTTACAAATCACCAAGGAAACACATGAAATCACTATGGTAACGGATTTGTTAGTAGTGTTGTTGCAAGTATGAAGATATCTGATAAATTCCGAATTCAAAAATGTTCCCACCTCATTGTGTACGGGATGATTTCCACAAGTATCTATTACCTCGAGCATAGAAGTTACATACGTGAAGAAGCAAGTACCTATATATTTGAATATCACTAGTTCTAGAAATGGCTGCACTTTCGCGAACAAAATATTTTGACAAACAAAAAATAAATTTTATCAACGTAATCATATAGAATAGTGATTAAAGTGAAATATTATTCCATGTTCTATAACACATTTACTCTCATTTGTTGGCACGTTTAGAAAATACCCAGTTTGGCATTTATATGTATTTTTTTTCCAATTAGGTACACACCTGTTCACAGTTGGAAGGTTACTGATAGAATGAATTTGGATTTTTGTATGATGAGTGGGGTAGCGCATTGCTAATTCTCAAAGGATTGATTTCTTAGCCTATCCAGTTCTATATATCCATGGATGAAAGGCTAAAACTCTACAGCTCTACTGTAACTGTAACTCTGTCTGTTCTTCTCTGTAACACTGTAACTTCAAAACCTCCTCAATTTGATCACTCCATACTTTTCTCGGCTGTCCCTTTCCTCTTTTTCGTTTCACACTTTCTTTGTTTTTCTACTTTGTTAGTCTATCATCATTCATTCTTTCCACATGCCCAAACCATCTCATCACATTCTTTTGTACCTTAACTTTCACATTTTTTTTCAGTGAAAATTCTATTTTAACCCATTCATTCCTATCTATATCCTTCAGAGTTTTTCCTGTCATGCTTCTCAAATGCTTCATTTCCACCGTAGATACTTTACTCATTTCGCTATCGTTTACTGTCCATGCTTCACTTCCATACATGCAGTTCATTGAAATGCCATAATGAGACTGTATTCTGTAAAGTTAACTCCTTCAATGTAAGTATAATCTAAGTTGCAAAGATATGTTGGCATTAAGGGCTCATAATTAATGCATGGATTTACCGTTAAAATCCATGGATATATAGAACTGGATGGGGTAAGAAATCAATCCTTTGAGAATTAGAAATACGCTACCCCACTCATCACACAAAAATCCAAATTCAGTCTATCGGTAACCTTCCAACTGTGAACAGGTGTGTTACCTAATTGGAAAAAAAAACATTTAAATGCCAAACTGGGTATTTTCTAAGCGTGCCAACAAATGAGAGTAAATGTTTTATAGAACATGGAATAATATTTAACTTGAATCACTATTCTATATGATAACGTTGATAAAATTTATTTTTCGTTTGTCGAAATATTTTGTTCGCGAAAGTGACAGCCATTTCTTGAACTAGTGATGTTCAAATATATAGGTACTTGCTGCTTCAAGTATGTAACTTCTATGCTCGCGGTAATAGATCTTGTGGAAATCATCCCGTACACAATGAGGTGGGAACATTTTTTAATTCGGAATTTATCAGATATCTTCATACTTGCAACAACACTACTAACAAATCCGTTACCATAGTGATTTCATGTGTTTCCTTGGTGATTTGTAAATAGATTGAAGACGGAGTAGACACGTTGCTTACATAGAAAATGAGAAAAGCATGCATATGTCGTGAGCGAGACAGCATTATAAACAGTGTATGGTGTCAAAGACGGTGAATCATGTTGATTGGTACTAAATCACATGTACGACCCCTCCATTTAATACTTCCTCCATGTTACAATCAATATTTCCGTGTTTTACTTTCTGACAAATATAAAATAAGAGAAATCATAAAACTTTCGTGAATTTTCAGTACATGTCAGCCTTAGTGGTTGAAAGTTAAACTGCCGCTTTTTCTTATAAATTCGTTCATCAAAGTAAGGAATACATAATTAAAAGAAATTCTAGAGTTTTCGTTTCCCCAGAAGTCAAAAGGTTGATTAAAAATGCTTTTTAAAGTAAAAGATTTCACTGCAACTCTGTCTCCATTTATCTACGGGGGGAGGGGCAGGATCTCTGTAAATTTGCCTTCTATTCTTCTTACCATCCCACAACAAATACGAAATCTAATATAATCTAATCTAAGTTGCAAAATATAAGTAACATTAGAGATTCACATTATGTGCATTTTAACAATGTTTAAGGTCGCGTTTAGACATGTTGTATGTAGACCTACAATATAAAAACCCGAATCTCAAATGAACATACACCCTGCAACTCCTGCCGACCTTCCCTGAAACAGGGGTGACATTGGCAAAGTTAACCATTTTCTACAGCATGGGTGGTCAGCCGCATACCAACCTATAAGTCAAGGAGCATACACAACAAATTATAACATGTATGGACATCAAAAACTAACTGAAAACAAAATTTAATTTTTATTTTAAAAACCCTTGCCGCCAACATCACAGATTAACCGCCATCTCTTTCTGTCCTTATACACTTCTTTCATTTCCTCCAGATTCATAACCTTCTTATTTATTTAACGAAAATCAAAACATTCAATATTTTCGCCAAAAAAAACATTTAATAAATGTATATTATTCGATCGATGTATTCAATATTCAATGCTTCAAAAACGCTTCATTTCATTTATGAGAAACATCTAGTATATGATTTTTCCCTTTTTGTTTGTGATGAAAAAAATCTTCAGTAGGGTTCGAGTGTGTATCCTGAATTGAAATTTGTATGTGCTGTGATACCTCCACTATCGAACGCTTTGGATAACGTATAAACGTATTGTTACGATTTTAGGGTTCGAAAGTCTTTCAATTAATAACACTGGTCTTATTTTACAGTTATTTATTTTACACTTTTAAAATTTATTTTAACAAAAATAGTCTCGATTATTCCATTACACTTGGTTTGAGGTCACTGGTCGAATTTGTTTATTGCATTAGGCTCACAGATAAGACTGTAGTTGTAGGAGCTTGAAGCTTGCAGAAGACTGACTCCTAGTGCAAGCAAATATCGTCTTATATACCCTTCACAACAGTTCCATCTACAAACTATATTCGCCAGACAGTTCCAGAACTAAGGAAAGATTTAAGTAGGTACGTAGCAATCACTATTTCTAGACACTTCGAGTACTTTATTCAATTATTCCTACCCACGCATACTTATGAGGATTCCTATTGCATAGCTATAACTAATACCTTTACTTATTTTAATATTTACATAACAGTATATTTTATGTGCATTCAATTAAACTTATCCTTATTTTAAAATCTTAACTTCTGATTGTGACTTTACATAACCCATTGATTACACATTGGAGTTCATGGTGAAACCGTACATTCGTCCCTTCCTCTTTTTAGAGGAAAACATCCCTCTAGGTAGATGACATACTGAAAAAAAAGTTAACCTTGAGATTCTAATCTAATCTAAGTTGTAAAGATATGTTGCATTGGAGATTCACATTACATGCGTTTTCACAACCAGACACGTACAAGTTCGCGCTTGCACATGCCGCATGTGAACCTACAACATAAAAAAACAAATCTCAAATGGACATACACTCTGCAACTCTTGCCGTCCTTCCCTGAGGCAGGGGTGGCATTGGCAAAGTGAACCATTTTTACAGCATGGGTGGTCAGCCGCATACCAACCTATAAGTCAAGGAACGTTCTTTACAAATACGCTGATATGAGACTGACCTCCCACTCTGTAAAAGTTGTCACACTTTTGAAAATGACATCCTATTTCACGGAAAGGCAGCAGTAGTTACAAGGCATATTCGATTTGGTATATTTTGAAAGTTCGCATGCAGCATATATATACATAAATATGAATGGGTAATTTGTTTAAAGCGCCGTTTTTGTGTGTAGCACCCCTCAAGGGCCCTATGGCTTGTGTAGGCGCTAACTAACGCGTGCTTATGGGCATGTATTTTAAATTAATAACTGTAACTGTAACTCTGTCTCCATTCCGCTAGGGGCGGCCAGAGCCTCTGCAGAGCTGCCTCCATTTATTCCTATCCTTCCCGAGTATGATTCTTAGATGTTAATATAACTTCGCAACTTAGATTTTGCTAAGATAACATCTAATAAATAAATATCACATAGTTTGTAGATCTATGTATATTACAGATCTAGGAATTATGTGCGTGCCTGTATTTTATGCTTTTGTTCTGCTTTTCTTTCGCTTGAAGCAAATCCTTGTCGAATATGGAAGCGCACGTTCCTCTAGTTGTACAGATTGTAGGGCCACCAATGCTCCCATATGAAAATGAACAACTGTTCAAGTGCTCGGAATGTTTCGAATCAATTTTATTGAAATACAAAACTCTTTATTAAAAAAAAAAAAGCCCGGTCGTGAACGCTGCTGGAACGAACGACCCTTGTAGCGAAAAACTAGGACGTGAAGGGTTGTGCGGACAAAATCGACTGAAAAATTCTCAACGCATGAAACACACAATTTTGATGACACAGCAATCACTGTTTTCGGGATATGTAGCCGTGGTCTGGTTGATTTTTTCCAGACAGTTTCGCCCATTGCTCCGATGGGCATTATCAGCGGTTGGCCAGTCGCTGTGATCTTCTTACACTATTTTTAATTCGTTTTGGTCATAGTCATGACAGAATGTGATGAAATGGTTTGGGCATGTGAAAAGAATGAATAATGATAGACTGGCGAAGTACATATTATACAGAGAAAAAGTGAAATGAAGAAATGGTAATGGACGACCGAGAAAAGAATGGAGTGATCAAATTTCGGAGATTATGAAAGAATGTGATACAAAGTGAGTGTAAAAAAAATGCATTAAAAAGGTGATGGATAAAAATGAATTGAAAGAGGTATGTAGGGAATTGAGGCAGCTCTGCAGAGGCTCTAGCCACTCCTTGCAGAACGGACACAAAGTCACAGTTACAGTCTAGTGCTACATGCTGTAACCGGAAGGAATTGGGTTCAATGATGCATTCAATATGAATCCTATAATAATAATAATAATAAAATAGGATGATTTATTTGGTGAGCGCTGTTTTTGTGTGTATCACACCTCAAGAGCCCTCTGCGAGCTTGGTCGTCGCTGTAGAAAGCGCCAATTCTCAAGCAAGACCCAGTTGTTGTAAGGTTGGATGGACCTTTCAGTGACCGGTCTTTGGTAAAGGCTTATGAATTTTTCAACTCAGCGAAGAGCACATTCGAAATATAAATGGTATATTTTTGTGCGCCGCCGGGATCCGAATCCACAACCTTCCATTTACGAGTCCGAAGTGTTGCCACTACGGTCTACGGACCGGTCCAAGATGCCAACGACACGCGGTGTACCTGAGCGGTCACCCATCCAAGTACTGTCCGCGCCCAATGTTGCTTAACTTCGGTGATCTATCGGAACCGGTGCTTTCAACATGGCTAACGTCGTTGAATTTATGAATCGTAATAATATGAATCCTGTAATTTATCATTGCAACTTAGATTATAGATAGATAACCGAAGATGCTACTTCTAAAATACATCGATTATCTCAGAAATTATCTTACATAATACGTGATTTTGTTTACACCTCGAACATTTATTCTGTAAAATCTGGATTGGGATTTCGGGATTCTGTTAGCACGACTTCTGCAAACCCTGCTCCTGTAAAATAGTCGAGTGGAGTAGATTGAAACGCCTACTTTGTTTTTGATACGCCTTCCGCTATATTATTTCAAGACTGAGTAAACCTTCTCTGAGCCTATTGTCATTTTATCAATGTTTAATGTACGTCATGTACCGTGTTACATATACATATGTTATATGTACTCCTTGTTATTACAAGGATATATCCTTGAGCGGTTCGGCTTAAATAGACGACAAAATTTCAGACAGCCCGATTTAAAATCAAGTAGGTATTTAGTATTGTTACGTTTTATGCTGGATTGTCTTTTTAATTCAAATGACAGGATTTATTTTTTACAATTTATTTCACAACTTGACAATCACTGTCTATAGGTGTTACTCAGCGAATTACTTGCGACTCTACTGTCCGTACCATTTTGATCTCTTATATAGGGAACCAGAGGGGTCTTCCTCACATTCACTAGATGATTCTACCACCAGAAAGTTATGTACACACACAATCACTAGAACGTCATTCCAATGCACGAATACAATTATGGACTACTCGGCTGGTATGCGGTATTGGTATACGGCTGACCACCTATACTGTAAAAAATGGTTCACTTTTCCAATGTCACCCCTGCTTCAGGGAAGGTCGGCAAGAGTTGCAGGGCTTATGTTCATTTGAGAGTTGGGTTTTTATAATATATTAGGTCCACATGCGGCATGTGTAAGCGCGAAATTATGCATGTCTGCTTGTGGGAATGCATTTAATATGAATCTCAAATGATACATATCTTTGCAGCTTAGATTTAAATTCAGATTTAGACAGGATTCATTTTTCACAATTTATTTCTCAACTTTGACAATCACTGTCTATGGGTGTTACTCAGCAAATTGTTCTCTTGCGACTCTACTGTCTATCAGAAAGTCCAGCGAAAATATTCGAGCATAAAATAAAAAATAGTAAATTAAAACTGTGTTTTTTTTTAAATAAATCTAAATTAAACTTTCAAATCCTGCCGTCTCTGAATCAATCACGAAAGTGTTTCACATTTTACAATATAGTTAGTCAATCTTATACCAACCTTAAAGTTTAAAGCTTTCATCATTTTCATCTAGACATTGTTTTTTCTTTCCTTTTCTTTTTATCTCATTTTCTCCGAATCATCTTAACATAAAACAACATAAAATCCCAACATTTCACTACACGAGATTTCCTCTCGGCCTGTGTATTTTTTATCTCCCCTTCTCTCCGGTATATTCCCCCTTTCTCCCCGGTATTTACCCGTCTTCTTCCCGGTATATCTCGTCTCTGACCAAATACGCTCCATCCCATCTAATCACATGCTCCGAGTAACTAACTTGGGTCTGCCTAACGCGTTCTAACAGTTGTAACACGTGGCGAAAGGAATACACGCCGCATTTCCCGGGATTCAAGACATTTAGCTTCCAATACCGGTTATTCCCTGAAAGTAAATAATAATAGTAATAATATTAGGTGTCCGGTCGATAGCTCAGTTGGTAGAGTGCTTGCATTCCATGCCGTGAGCTCGGGTTCGAATCCCACCGAGGGTGTTATAAATGATTTCCCGTTTCGGTGTTTATTTCAAACCCAAAAATAAAATACCGGCAAGGTTTACTTAGCCTTCACAATAAATGAGTACCAGCCCTTTCGGGAGCTGGTAAACCCCCATTTCAACTGAAGTGGTTGGTGGAAGGCCGGCCCCCTTACCTGTAAAAATAAATAGGTTCAACTCGCCACATGCGACCCCTTCGGGGATAACGCGGCAAGAAGTTAGGTACACTATATGTGTAGCTTAGTTGAAATTGAAAGAATTATTTATTTGGTGAGCGCTGTTTTTGTGTGTATCACACCTCAAGAGCCCTCTGCGAGCATGGTCGTCGCTGTAGAAATCGCCAATACGCAAGCAAGACTCAGTTGCTGCTATGCTGGATGCACCATTTAGTGACTGGTATTTGGTAAAGGTTGTATACATTTTTCAACCCAACGAAAAGCATGTTTTCAAAATATAAATGGTATATTTTTGTGCTCCGCCGGGATTCGAGTCTACGACCTTCCATTTACGAATCCGAAGCTTTGCCACTAGACTACGGTCCGGTGCTTGAATCTGACCCCCCAAAAGCTTTATAACACTGCATCGAAGACTACCTTTGCATGTTCCCGGTATTTAAGGTTTACTTTTCCCGGTATTCGATCACGAATTTCATGCCCGCAAGTATAGATAACCCTATCACGTAGTATCGGCTTCTCTTTCTAATGAATACATTACCCATATTATACGGAGAGATACAGCATATCGCCGTCGTACAGGAAAAAGTTACCAACTGACAGAATGTAAAATTTGGGCCATTTGACTGTTTTTACACTCTTATACGCAGTATACAATATAAAGTCTATCTATCTAGTATCTATAATCTAAGAGTAAGGATGTATTAACATTCAAAACTCATATCAAATGCATGCCCACAAACAGACAAGTGTAAGTTAGCGCTTACAAATGCTGAATGTGTACTTGCAAATTAAAATCAAAACCTCAAATGAACATAAGCCCTGCAACTTTTTCCGACCTTCCCTGGAACAGGGGTGACATTGTCAAGGTGAACCATTTTTTACAGTATGGGTGATCAGAGTCATACCAACCTATAAGTCAAAAAAACATTGCCGAGGGATAATAGTAAACAAAACATTGCTGAGGAATAGTGGACAAAAAATAACATAAACCCTGCAACTCTTTCCGTGATTCCCTGAAACTGAAATTGGAGTAACATTAGGAAAGTGAACCAATTGTTAGAGTATCGATGGTTAAAACCGCCGCCAGATCTACTAGGAAATAAGTAGTCTTGCTTAACATGCGAGAAAGTTGAGTTGAAAAAATGAGTTGAAAAATATCGTAAAAAAATTGTAAAATATTGAAAGAAACCACCTTGTCGCGAACAAAAATATCCTCGACGATTTCTAACGATCGATACCTTTTAGGTTGGCTCCTTGACTTGTAGGTTGGTATGCGGCTGACCATCCATGCTGTAGAAAATGGTTCACTTTGCCAATGTCTCCCCTGTTTCAGGAAAGGTCGGAAAAAGTTACAGGGTTTATGTTCATTTGAGGTTTGGATTTTAATTTGTAAGTACACATTCAGCATTTGTAAGTGCGAACTACACGTGTCTGTTTGTGGGCATGCATTTGATATGACCTTTAATTGTTAATATATCTTGGCAACTTAGATTAATTGTAGATTATAGATAGAATATGCTGGAAGTGAGGGAAGAAGGTGAATGTTAAACAGCCGAAAATCCTTTTTCGGGAACAAACGCACTTGGTCTCTTTTCCGGTACGATGTCCATGTATTTCGTAGTTTTTCCCGAGCCTGGTATCGATCAATATTTGATTTTCACATGGTCAATTTTAACTAAAAAATCAAGTTATCTTGGATTCTTGCGGTTCCTTGACTTATATGTAGGTTGGTATGCGGTTGACCACCCATGCTGAAAAATATAGTTCATTTTGCCAATGTCACCTCTGTTTCAGGGAAGGACGGCAAGAGTTGCAGGGTGTATGTCCATTTAAGATTTGGGTTTTTATGTTGTAGTTTCACATACGGCATCTGCAAACGCGAACACGTGTCTGCTTGTGAGAATGCATATAATGTGAATCCCTAGTGTAACATATCTTTGCAAGTTATATTAGATTAAATTAGATTGCGGCGCATGACCAGTAGAGCACTTAAATTCAAAGCCACAAAGCTAGGGCTCGATCCCCGTCAAGAGCGTTACGAATTTATCTTTCTGGTGTTTTCTTCTCATTCAAATCATAGCATGATCAGCAAAGCTTACTAAGGCGCGGTATTTTCAACGTTGCATGCAAACAAAAGTTAAAGCTACATCATTCAATAGAAACGGTTTTTTGTTGTAGATTATACGGAATTTATACCAAACCGGTCCGTAGTCCAGTGGCAATACTTAGATACAATACAATAAATGGAAGGTTGTAGGTTCGGATCTCAATTTCATAAAACCTATATATATATATATATATGAGAATAATTTATTTTATTTAATTAATACATGACAAAAGAGCGCCGTTTTTGTGTGTGTCACACCTCAAGGGCCCTCCTATACCAACGACCGGTCACTAAAGGTCCATCTAGCCTTACAGCAACTTGGTATTGGATGAGTATTGGCGCTTTGAAGCGACGACCAAGCTTGTAAACACCTCTGCGGCACCACAACAAGTGTCATAGCTTAAATCTTTCTGAAATCTAGGGAGTCTCCCGCACAGGAATTCATAAAAAAAAAGATAGGAAAAAATAAAGGCAGCTCTGGCCACCCCTAGCTTATGCTGGCGACAGAGTTACAGTTACATTCCACGATCACCAACAATGAATGGTGGCATTCTGCTTATCTACGGGGACAGTTTACACCGTGTAATATTTAAGTCGCCTCTACTTCCGGTTCGGAGGCGGGAAAAGGCACTTCCGGTCCCTTCACCCCCTCTCCTCTCTCATCCTGGCGGGCGAATTTCCTCCAGGGAAATAGAAACAGCCTCTTAACCACTCTCCTGAGACACTTTTGAGCTAAGGTGAGAATTTCCTTCCTCCAAAAATATACTGTTGGTGTTTTAATTTGCATGGTATATTTATTTTATTGCTTCACTTCACTGAAAACACGACTAAGCTACACATATAGAAATGTAGAAAACGGTTCACTTTGCCAATGTCACCTCTGTTTCAGGAAAGGACGCCAAGATTTGCAGGGTGTATGTCCATTTGAGATTTGTGTTTTTATGTTGTAGGTTCACATGCGGCATGTGCAAGCGCGAACTTGTACGTGCCTGCTTATGAGAATGCATATAATGTGAATCCCCAATTTTACTAATCTTTGAACTTAGATTAGATAAGATTAGGTTGGTACGAGGCTGAGTAGAGCGGCTAGAATTACAGCCTGCAGGGTTTATGTTTGGTCCTTATTTTGAAAATTCACATGCAGCATGTATAAGCGCGAAACACCTTTTTTTTATATGGGCGTGAATTTAGTATTGATCTTAAATGAGTTGAATTGAACCAAAGACACAAAGAAGTATGCAAGGATAGAAAGAAATGGCGGTTGATCTGTGATGTTGGCGGCTAGGGTTTGTTAAAGTGAAATTGGTTTTATGATTTAGTTTTTTTTTATGTCCATGTATATATTGTTATTTATTGATTTAAAATGTAATTTGTCATGTATGTTCCTTGACTTATAGGTTGTTATGCGGCTGACCACCCATAATATAAAAAATTGGTTCACTTTGCCAATGTCACCCCTGTTTCAGGGAAGGACGGCAAGAGTTGCAAGGCTTATGTTCATTTGAGATTGGGTTTTTATATTGTAGGTCCACATGCGGCATGTGTTAGCGCGAAATTATACAAATCTGCTTGTGGGAATGCATTTAATTTAAATCTTAAATGATATATATCTTTGCAGCTTAGATTAGATTAGATTAGATTAGATTAGACATGAATAAAGTTTGGTGTTCTTTAAAAACTTAAAAAAATATATTAAATCACAATTAATATTCGGGGGCTATTTAGACATTTTCGTCGCCCGTTGACCCCACGCTTTGACAAACTAATGATGCCTCGGCTGAAAGTTTCATGACCCCGGTATTCTTACCTACCGAATTTTGGTAGTTTTTGTATGAAGACTGTAATCAGCTGTTCACTTGCGGCCGTCTTGGATTGACAGGTCTTCATTAAAATGCATCATTAGTTTGTCAAAGCGTGGGCTCAACGGGCGACTAAAATGTCTAAGAATAGCATCGGTGTTTCTTTCACCTATTTATCTCATCTTTGAAAAAAAAAAATAGATTACCGCAATTGTTTCTAAACGACTGAATTTAAAATTGAAACAATTACCCAGGGATATTTTACAAAATGTTTATTTTAAACATGTTATAAAGGAATTTATTTTTTAATACGAAAATTCCGTCCTCATTTTTTGATGAAGGGTTGATTTTGTTCGCGAGAAAATCCCTAAATTCCATTGTATACATTTTCTGTGAAGTATCGAACATAATATTTATTTTCGAGAATATTTAAACTGGTGAAAATTCACCTCTAAATACAAAAGCGGCGCAACACAGAAAATATTTTACTTTAAAATTCCTTTGATATCCTGATCTCCACCAAATCCCAACGTTTTTTCGGTAAAAAATGTTAAAATGCCATAGAGTGTGATTTACGTTTAAATTTGAACTTGTAGATTCTGTTTTTGGTTAAATTTATGATGGCTTACAAGATTTGACATCAGCTGTTGATACGCCGCCATGTTATATTTTGTCCTATCGTTGAATGGATACGGTAAGATCTATCGATGGTCGTCGAGACTACCACCCCCCAGAGATCACTGCCAAACTCTATCACTCTCATTAATTATATTGGTTCAACAAAAAATCAGTATTAAACCTATTGTATATGAAAAACAGACCCGGACCTTACTCTAGTGGTTAGCGCTTCGGACTCGCAAATGGAAGATCGTGGGCTCAAATCCCGATGGAACACAAAAAATATCTAATTTATATTTTGCAATATGCTCTTCGCTGGGTTGAAAAATGCATCACCTTTACCAAAGACCACCATCCAGCCTTACAGCAATCGGGTCTTTCTTGAGAACAGGGTAATTGCAGTGGGGGGGGGGAGGGGGAATGCTTTAAAATACTAGGTTTTGGTAGAGTATATTTCAAGGATCACAACAATATATTTTTAAGTAAAAAAAATAAAGAAATCATTGATCATTTTCAAAAATAAAATGTCGAGAATTTTAATCCCGCCGAAACGCAGCGGATCCGGCTAGCCATGCTGTGACGTCAAATTGACGTAGATAGATCCGACAGTCTTCGAAGGCCTAACGGTACACTCTATAGATCCGAAGATCTATCGACGTCACATCCGCCTAAATAAAAAAATTACCTGTTTTACCGGAAATTAAAAATGCTCGAATTTTAAAGAGCTGTAATTAAAAGATATTGTTTGTTTAAAAACGCAGAGGCATTTTTAAAAATGTAGTCTAATATTTTATGAAATAAATAAAAAATATGAAATTACTCTATTGGCCCTTTCTATAACGATGCCCAAGTTCGCAGAAGGCTCTTGAGGTCTGATTCACACGAAAACAGCGCTCACCAATTAAATCATCTTAATATCATTATCATTATTAAACCCGATCAAAAGTTATTAGATTTGAATAGGGGGGAATGTACCGGTCCGTAGTCCAGGTGGCAACACTTTGGACTCGTAACTGGTAGGTCGTAGGTTCGAATCCCGGCGGAGCACGAAAAAATACCATTTATATTTTCAAATTTGCTCTTCGCTGGGTTGAAAAATTCATAAACCTTTACCAAAGACCGGTCATCAAAAGATCCATCCAGCCTTACAACAACTGGGTCTTACTTGAGAATTGGCGCTTTCTACAGCGACGACCAAGCTCGCAGAGGGCTCTTGAGGTGTGATACACACAAAAACAGCGCTCACCAAATAAATCAGCCTAATTTAATTTTTTTAATGTAACGTCCGTCTCGATAATAACCTTATTTTTAAGCTCAACATTTCACTTTCATGTCATTCTATTTCCCACACTTTTCACACTCTCTTCTTTCCAGCCATCCTACCATTTACTCTGCAAAACGGTCTGCGAGAAAAAATTTCGGGAGATTTTTTTCCAAAGAAAATAATAATACTCCAGAGGTGATATTTCATGGAACCATTAGATCTTTTTTTTTCAAGTCTTGGGGAGGTTTTTATTAAGAATTTATTAGACAATATTTTTCAAGAATTTCTGCTGTGCTCCTGATAGCTAATGAAGTAAATTAAAGAGATTCGTTTTCATTTTATTTTTTTCCATAAATTTTGAGGAGGAATGTAATACACCAACCTATTTCAGCCAGGGCTGGAAGTCTTATCACCACGGTAATTCTTACCTTCCGAATATCGGTAATATTTGTATGAAGACTTCCTTGGCTTATAGGGTGGTATGCGGCTAACCGCCCATGCTGTAAAAAATGGTTCACTTTGTCAATATCACCCCTGTTTCAGTGAAGGACGGCAAGAGTTGCAGGGTGTACCTATGTCTATTAGAGATTTGGGTTTTTATGTTGTAGGTTCACATGCGGCAATTGCAAGCGCGAACTTGTACGTGTTTGCTTCTGAGAATGCATATAATGTGAATCCCCAATGTTGCATATCTTTGAAACTAAGATTAGATAAGATAAGAATACCCGTCAATCCAAGATGGCCGGAAGTGAACAGCTGATTAGCCTTCATACAAATATTACCGTTATTTGGTAGGCAAGAATTACCGTGGTGATGAGACTTCCAGCCAAGGTCAGAAAAAGATTATTTCAAGCTTCAATTCATATCATCAATTATTTATTGACATATTTTGTACCATGGTCAGAGTCATCGTTGATAGGATGTGCAGCGAATCAAACTGGCAGATCAACCGCCATTTTTTCGGTCCTTGCATATTTTCTTTATTTTATCCAGAGTCATAACCTTTTTCGTACAAGGTCTTCTTTTCATTATGACTCAGGATATCCCATTCATTCACCATTTCATGTGATTGTCTATTCCATAACGCAACTAAGCTACACATATAGTGTAACTTATTGCCTGCGTTATCCCCGAAAAGGTCGCATGTGGCGATTTGGGACCTATTTATTTTTACGGATAAGGTAACCTCACACCAACCACTTTCAGTTGAAGTGGGGGTTTCCCAGCTCCCGGTGGGGATGGTTCTCGTTTCTTTTGAAGGCTGAGTAAACCTTGAGATCGAACCCTTGCTCTTGGCATGGATATTTTAATCGATACATCTCACCTTATTAGATTTAAAAGCTAAAATAAGAGTTAAAAGTTCACCATGACAGTTCAGAATACCTTAATCGCTAACGATATGTCACCGGCACACATCTCAGTTGCCCACCGTCTGCTTTTTCAGCGCGCCGCGGGTTTTTTGTCCGTCTGGGGTCAGCATTCCGTCGGCCTCCGAGAAAGTCCGGAATTACGCCGCGTTATCCGAGCGGAAAATCACGACGGAAATAGTGTGGATAACGTAAGCTTTTTGTACGCAGACAAAAAAAATACTTTTATGTGAATATAGAATGGTGTTTATGGTATTTTTTTTTTGTATCTTGAAAAAAAAATCAAGATCAAATCTTGTCAATTTACACTTCATAAATGATTTATCTTTACAATGAAAACCAACTAACTAATACATGGTAAGTATATGATGTACTAGTACTTATACTGGTCACTTTCTAAATAGATTTTAATGCCAACATGCAGTTTGAAAATTATGTCACAATAAAAAAGACAAATAAAAAATTGGTGTCTCTGCGAGTATAGTAGTTTCGGCTGGGATATACATACATACATATAGATGGACGGACGGACGGACAGGTTCGGCAAATTAAGTTTTTTTGCATGTCTTGGTGCAGGACGACTCATTTCCGTTGAAACCTCAAATATTTTTTTCCGACGAATGTAATACTTTATAGTTCCTTCGGATTACTATAAAGTAAAAAGACACATAAGAAGATCTAGCATTGTATCCTTTAAATATAGATTTTTTTTGCGGCGTAAATTATAATAATATAATATTAGGATGATGATAATATTGAATTTCTTGACTTATAGGTTGGTATGAGGCTGACCACCCATACTGTAAAAAATGGTTCACTTTGCCAATGTCACCCCTGTTTCAGGGAATGTCGGCAAGAGTTGCAGGGCTTATGTTCATTTGAGGTTTGGATTTTATTTGTAAGTACACAATCAGCATTTGTAAGCGCGAACTACACGTGTTTGTTTGTGGGCATACATCTGAGAGCTTTGAATGAATATATCCTTGCAACTTAGATTATAGATTATAGATTAATTTGGTGAGCGCTGTTTTTGTGTGTATCACCCCTCAAGAGCCCTCTGCGAGCTTGGTCGTTGCTGTAGAAAGCGCCAATTCTCAAGCAAGATCCAGTTGTTGTAAGGTTGAAATTATTCCGTTACAGATACGAGTACTTTTAACATGACCTCTGTATTTTTTTTTATGTTGTATTTTTGTACATTATTTTTCGAGAAAAGATAATTTTGGTTGAATATTTTTTTTTCCAGCATCGTTTATTCCTTTGTTTTTATTTCCAATTGCGTTTTTTTCCAAAACAGCTCGTGTCGGTCTACCGTTAGTTGGTTTTGGTTTATCTAAGCGGGCGTTGATATCTTGGTGATTCGTAATGGAGAAACAATTTATCTCTATCGCGCTGAGTGACAAGGTAATTTTGTTCCCAGAAAGTGAATTTATCGGATAAATGATCGACCGCCTCACCCCGCCCTAGCTATCAACCTCCCACTCCAGCCATCAACCTCCCACCTCGTATATCAACCGTCTTTCTACGCCTCAGTAATCACCATCCGCCTTGTTTAAAAACCGTCTAGCTGAGCCCCAGATATCAACTTTTAACCTCGGTTGTCAACTGTCTTACACCACCTAAGCTATCAACTTCCCACTTTAGCCATCAACCTCCCACCTCGTATATCAACCGTCTTTCTACGCATCAGTAATCAACATCCACCTTGTTTAAAAACCGTCTCGCCGAACCACAGATATCAACTTTTAATCTCGGTTGTCAACTGTCTTACACCATCCAAGCTATCAACTTCCCACTCCAGCCATCAACCTCCCACCTCGAGTATTAGGAGTCTCTACCTGTACTTTAAATCAATCTACCACGTCGTCTATCAATATGTTGTCTACGCATTAGCAATCAAAAACCACATTGACTTTCATTCATCTAGTTCCATCTTAGATAGAGACTTACAACATCAGTTATAAACCTCCTTCAAGTAAGTATCTCAACGCCCGTTAGCAGTCAATACCTCATCCTCGCTATCAACCTTCCACACTGCCTTATCAATCGCTTCGTCCGGTCTCAGATATCAACTTTTAAAGTAAGTTATCAACCATGTCTTTGAAACGGCTCGTTTAACGGTAGATTCTACGGCGTAGACGTCATCCACCACAGTTAGTTACATCATCAACTTAAGTAGTTACCAATTTCTTTGCCCTGCTACAAGTATCATCTTCCAACCTTAGTTATCAACTACCAAAAAACGCAACTAAGCTACACATATAGTGCAACTTCTTGCCGCGTTATCCCCGAAGGGGTTGCATGGGGCGAGTTTAATCTATTTATTTTTACAGGTAAGGGGGTGGCCTTACGCCAACCACTTTAGTTGAAGTGGAAGTTTCCCAGCTCCTGATGGGCCGGGTACTCGTTTATTGTGAAGGCTGAGTAAACCTTGCCGGTATTTTATTTAGGGGTTTGAAATAAACACCGAAACGGGAAATCATTTCGGACACCCTCGGCGGGATTCGAACCCTAGCTCACGGCATGGAATGCAAGCACCTCTACCAACTGAGCTGTCGACCTGACCAATATTTTTCTTTTAATTATTTCATAAACTTGAAATATTAAATCTCATTATTCACACAAAAAAAAAAAAAAAATCATAAACAAATTATATCCGTTAAATATGTTTTTCTTTGGAAATTATAAAAGGAAAAAAAATTACATTTGTTTCTTGTAAGAAGTCCCGCATTTCTTTTGATCAAGAAATGTCACGTTGCCAGCTTTTCCTTTTCTCCGCCGTGTTCAACCTTTTTAAATTAATTAAAAAAAAAAAACAAATTTGTTTCTGCTATTTGTCCGGCCAAATTATGTAAAATAATCTCCGAGAAAAAAAGACAAAAGAAAAATTATATTTTCCGAGTTCTTCCGCTGCGCAGTACTACAGTAATAACGTTTTGCGTTACGGATACATTTAAAAGAATAAGTACAACATAAAAGATAATTGCAATTGTTTGGGATTTGAATAAAAAAAAATGTTGGATCAAATATGTATTTATGGTAGGTAAAATAATTATTCAGTTAGGGAATTTGAATTTGTCAACATTTTTCTAGACTTCATCATTGTTTTTGTATTTTCACATTCATAGCTAAGTTTACTATAATACTACGTTTTAGTCACATTATTATGTGGGTTGACTTTTAGATAGTATTAAAGCTAAATTCTAGTTGTAATTTGGTTATTTCCTTATTGAAATCTGCAAAGATATACATCATTTAAGATTCATATTAAACGCATTCCCACAAGCAGACATGTATAAGTTCGCGCTAACACGTGCCGCATGTGGACCTACAATATAAAAACCTAATCTTAAATGAACATAAGCCCTGCAACTCTTGCCCTGAAACAGGGGTGGCATTGGCAAAATGAACCTTTTCGAAAAAAAATAATATCAGTTACCGTAAGGCTGTATGAACCTTTGTTCTATAATAATCTTAAGTTGCAAAGATATGTAACATTTGGGATTCACATTAATTAGATGCATTCTCACAAGCAGACACGTACAAGTTCGCGCTTGCGTATGCCGCATATGAGCCTACAACATAAAACCAAATCTCAAATGGACATCTAATCTTATCTAATCTAAGCTGCAAGGATATTATATAATTAAAAATTTATATTAAATGCATTCCCACAAGCAGACATGTATAATTTCGCGCTAACACATGCCGCATGTGGACCTACATTATAAAAACCCAATCTCAAATGGACATACACCCTGCAACTGACCGATCTTATACTGAATGCAGATGAATTTATTAAATGATAATTTCTTCATGAAATCACGACCTTCCGTTTAAGAGTTCGTAAGCGTCAACCACTAGACTACAGACCGGTCAAAAAGTGTGTGTATATACCAGTGGCGAAGGGTGCCATACAACTCGATTCCCATCGGTTTCCCTTTTAAAATGAGGCAAAAATGATAATAAAGTAGACTGCATGCTTTCAATGGGGAAAAAATACGTAATGTTTCTTTGGTTTTAAATGTATTTTTTTTACTTTGTGCCTATATTTTTTAACTACTTTGTTGCCTCATTTTAAAAGGGAAGCCGATGGGAATCGAGTTGTATGGCACCCTTCGCCACTGGCTATATACACATGAAAAAATTGTCCACAGGCAAGAAAAACTGGCCGACATTTTCTGCGAAAAATAATTTTCATTCCTGACGTAAAACGGAGACATTTTGTTTGATAAATAACAGACACGCTAAGGTTTCACAAAAAAAAAGTTAAATTATTATTTTATTGAATTACTGCGTGGAGACAAATGTAGTTAAGTGAAAAGAGGGAAACTCAACATGAGTCACTTTGCCGATGTCACCCCTGTGTCTGGAAAGGTCGGCAAAAGTTGTAGGGCTTATGTTCATCCGAGGTTTGGTTTAAATTTAAACTTGTAGATTCTCTTCTTGGTCAGATTTATGATGGCATACGATGTCATGTTATGTCACCCCTGTTTCAGGGAAGTTCTTCGAAAGTTGCAGGGTTTATGTTCATTTAAGGTTTGGTTTTAATTTGTAAGTAAACATTTAGCATTTATAAGCGCGAACTACACGTGTTTGTTTGTGGGCATGCATTTGATATGAGCTGTAAATGTTAATATAATATATATTTGCAACTTAGATTACAAATAGATTATATGGTCATTCAAAACCAAAGGCGTCAATGTAGAAAGTAATCATTTTTTCATAGATTTGTGAAGGGGAGTGCAATTCACCAACCTATTTAGCCCGGCTAGAAACAGGTTTTAACAGGATAAATTTAAAATTGAATATTTTTAATGAATTCTTAATTAATAATAATTACCCAATGATATCTGTTGAGCCCGGGTCGAAGCTATTAACGATAGAGCATGACGCAGGCGGGGCTCGAGAACGGGCGCTAGTGTCAATAACGCAAATTCGAAAGCCAATGCCTTATACCCTCAACCATACCTATACATATATTTTTTGTATAGATTTATTTTTAAGATTTTGTTGTTTTTTTTTTTTTATATTTAAATGTTATTTATTACTCGTATTCCTTGACTTATAGGTTGGTTTGAGGCTGACCACCCATACTGTAAAAAATGGTTCACTTTGCCAATGTCACCCCTGTTTCAGGGAATGTCGGCAAGTGTTGCAGGGCTTATGTTCATTTGAGGTTTGGATTTTATTTGTAAGTACACAATCAGCATTTGTAAGCGCGAACTACACGTGTTTGTTTGTGGGCATACATCTGAGAGCTTTGAATGAATATATCCTTGCAACTTAGATTATAGATTATAGATACCAGCGACAAAACAAAAATTCTTATAACAACTTACATAATCAATACAACTTAAATAACCTGAACCCGTTTAAAAAAAAAACAAATTGAGTGAATGTAAAGAAGAAAATATTCAAAAAAGGTTATGGGTGTGTAAGTATTCAAGCATAAGAAGAGATGAAGGCAACTCTGCAGAGGCTCTGGCCACTATAATCTAAGTTGCAAAGATATTTACTAACATTGAAAGCTCATATCAATGCATTTGATGCCCACAAACAAACACGTGTAGTTTGCGTTTACAAATGGTGAATGTGTACTTTTTTTTTTTTTTAAGAAATCCTGTGCGGGAGACTCCCTAAATTCTAGAGACTCTAGGGGTCTTTGACACTTGTTGTAGTGCCGCAGAGGTGTACGAGCATAGTCGTCACTACAAAGCGCCAATACTCAAAGCAAGACCCAGTTGCTGTAAGGCTGGATGGACCTTTGGTGACCGGTCATTGGTAAAGGCTTATGAATTTTTCAACCCAGCGAAGAACAAATTTGAAAATATAAATGGTATATTTTTTGTGCTCCGCCAGGATTCGAACCCACAACCTTCCCATTCAGAGTCCGCAGTGTTACCGCTGAGCTACGGACTAGTCAAATAAAATCCTAACCTCAAATGAACATAAGCCCTACAGATTTTAAATTATGATTACGGTCGTTAGACATTTTAAAGAATGAAAAAAACGGATTTTACTGACCGTGCGAAAGAGAAGAACGATTTTCTCTACGTTTCATCGGAGTCATATCCGACGTCTTCAGGAGACGTGTGTCCTCTACAAAGAAAATCGTTCTTCTCTTTTGCACGGTCAGTAAAATCCGTTTTTTTTATTCTTTATAAACTCTACAACTTTTGCCGACCTTCCCTGGCAAAGTGAACCATTTTTTACAGTATGCGTATTCCACCTCTAGTGGAATAGCAACAGAATTACGGTAACAGCTTACAGGTAACAATGTATTGCGCTATTTTAGGATACATTTTGTCCCATTGTGCTGGAGATGTCCCGCTGGGTTCTATACGGGATTTTCTATCGAGTGACAGTATAGGGTAATAATAATGGTAATAATAGACCAAATGATGCGGTCATAAATCCCGTACAGGGCGGGATTAAGGAAATGCTGAAGCGGTCTCTGGATTAAATAAAAGAAAGCGCAAGGACCGAAGAAAATGGCAGTTGATCTGCAATGCTGGATACGTCTTGGATTTTCTTTTTAATATGTATTTTTTTTTTATTTCGACAGTCTCCAAAAACTCGCAAGACTTCGCAAAGACAATTTCGACAAGACAATTGAATGATACACTTCGCACGCAACGCAACTTAGCTACACATATAGTGTTACTTCTTGCCTGCGTTATCCACGAAGGGTTCGCGTGTGGCGATTCTGGACCTATTTATTTTTACGGGTAAGGGAACCGGCCTCACACCAACCACTTTCAGTTAAAGTGGGGGTTTCCACTTCAGAAGATCGGGAAAAGTTGCAGGGTTTATGTTCATTTAAAGTCTGATTTTAATTTGTAAGTATACATTTAGCGTTTGTAAGGGCAAACTTACACGTGTCTGTTTGTGGGCATGCATTTGATTTGAGTTTTGAATGATAACGTATCTTTGCAACTTAGAGTATAGATTATAGAATGTCAATGTACCTTTGCAACCAACGTTATAAAGTAGTTTTCACACCTCAAAAGAATTTTCCTTTTGCTAAAAAAGAATCGAAAAATATTTTCGATAAAAACACAGACAATCTTGTTTTTTCTCTCACTGGGGGTGTCGGTGATTTCAATTTAGAGGTCCCTGTAACTTAACATCCCCCCCCCCCCCGCTATTGTAGATTGCCACTTGAATGCTCCTTGAGGTGTGACGTCATCCCGCCTGATAGACCGCCAGACTTTTAGGGGATGAATGAGCGATCCTTGGAGAGGTGTAGGGAGACGTTATCGTTCGGCATTCAGCACTCAGCATTCATGCACGTTTATCCGTTCGGTGACATTCAACACTTATGCACGTTACAAAATTTCAGCTTCATAGTAGAGAAAGACCAAGAAAGGTATGGATGGAACAAATTTCTGAAATTGCAAATGAATGGAATATCCATAGTTATAATAAAACGAGAGCTCGTATGAAGAAGGTTATGACTCTGGATGAAATGAAAGAAGTATGTAAGGACAGAAAGAAATGGCGGTTGATCTGTAATGTTGGCGGCTAAGGCTAGGACTAGGGTTTTTTGAATTGGAATTTTGTATTATGTTTTAGTTTTGATGTCCATACAAATTATTATTTCTTGTTTTTTAAAATCTAATTCGTTGTGTATGTTCCTTATAGGTGGTATGCGACTGACCACCCATGCTGTAGAAAATGGTTCACTTTGCCGATGTCACCCCTGTTTCAGGGAAGGTTGGCAAGAGTTGCAGGGTTCACATGCGGCATGTACAAGCGCGAACTCATACGTGTCTGCTTGTGAAAATGCATATAATGTGAATCCTTATTGTAACATAGCTTTGCAACTTAGATTAGATTAGACACACATATAATGTATTTTCCCAAGAATGTTGTGTGATTGTGTAGGGAGCATTAAGGTAGCTTAAGGGTCATTATCTGGATCCACAGGTGGCGTTAAGGATCAGACAATACCCCCGATGAACAAATGCCACCTCAAACAAGGTTTTTATTTCGCCGATCTGTCGTAATTCATTTCATTAATAATGTGATGGAATCTTCTATGAAAAGGAATTGATGTTAATTGTTTCACGATTTAATGATGTTGTTAAATGGCGGTACACAATTGTATATTGTTGCCGACCCTGATATAATAATAATATGGAGGATGATTTATTTATTGTCCGGTCGATAGCTCAGTTGGTAGAGTGCTTGCATTCCATGCCGTGAGCTCGCGTTCGAATCCCGCCGAGGGTGTCAGAAATGATTTCCCGTTTCGGTGTTTATTTCAACCCCCAATATAAAATACTGGCAAGGTTCACTCAGCCTTCACAAGAAATGAGTACCAGCCCTCTCGGGAACTGGGAAACCCCCACTTCAACTGAAGTGGTTGGCGTTAGGCCGGCCCCCTTACCTGTAAAAGTAAATAGGTTCAACTCGCCACATGCAACCCCTTCGGGGATAACGCGAAAGTTACACTATGTGTGTAGCTTAGTTGCGTTATTTGGTGAGTGCTGTTTTTGTGTGTATCACACCTCAAGAGCCCTCTGCGAGCTTGGTCATCGCTGTAGAAAGCGCCAATTCTCATGCAAGACCCAGTTGTTATAAGGTTGGATGGACCTTTCAGTGACCGGTCTTTGGTAAAGGTTTATGAATTTTTCAACCCAGCGAAGAGCACATTTGGAAATATAAATGGTATATGTTTTGTGCTCCGCCGGGACTCGAACCCACAACCTTCCATTTACGAGTACGAAGTGTTGCCACTGAACTACGGACCGGCCCAAGAAATGCCAACAACACGCGGTGTACCTGAGCGGTCACCCATCCAGGTAGCATCCGCGCCCAATGTTGCTTAACTTCCGAGAACCGGTGCTTTCAACATGGTATCGTCGTTGACAACTGATGTATGGAAGCGAGTCGTGGACGGTGAATGAAAGAGAAGTAAATAAGGTATGCACCGTAGAAATGACTCATTTGAGAAGTATGACAGGAAAAACACTGAGAGATATAGTGAGAAACGAATGGGTTCTGAATGAATGCGGAGTAAAAGAAAGCGTGAAAGTGAAAGTTCAAAGAAGTGTGATGCGATGGTTTGGAGATATTGAAAGGATAAATGAAGACCGATGTTATACGTAAGCGTGGAAAGGGAATACCTAAGAAAGAATGGATTCATCAGATAATTGAGATTCCGAACGAATGGAATTTACAGAGTGAAGGTAAGATAAGAGCGTGCATGAAAAGAGTGATGAAACTAGATAAGATGAAAAAAGTATGCAATGACAGAGTCAAGTGGAGGCACTTGTGTGGAGGTACCGGCCACTCCTAGAGGAATGGCGGCAGGTAGTATTATGGTAGTATTATTGCATACGTTAATCACGCCGGTGGAACAACGCTCTGGTATGGGATCATCCACTATGTTCGAGAAATCGAGAACAGTCGAGAAACTACTAAACTATATATTTGGACCGCAATCGTGTGTGAGACCCGTGTCGATTGAAACACTGAGCCGCGAAGTTGATAAACCAAGAGCTAGAAATCAGTACGTTGTAAACCGTAGGTACATTGTGTAAAATAAATCTTGAAAAATAAATGAATTGCAGTTTGATTAAAAAAACCCAAATAAAATAGTAACAGTATGATGGCATGCATTAGATATGTCAATACTTTTATATTTGCAGCTCAGATTATAGAATAAACGGAATGTCGCTTCCCTTCAAGACGATTTATTTCCTAGCCGACATTTTCTTGAAATAACGTAAGAACGAAAGTATTTTCTGAGACGGGGGGTGATATTGAAGGCCTCGTGTCCGGTAGGGAGGTGTTGTGTGTGGCTGTGACCCCCCCTGGGGGTAGTAGCATTGGCATCGAATTCAATTCCATTCTTCATTAAAAATATTTCTCGGTTTCAGAAGGAATCGCTCCCGGTGGGGAAAATTCTCCGGTGTATATAAAACGATCACAACAACTATATAAAGTAAAGTATAAAACTCTTCAATCATAGCTTTGCAATAAAAACGTGGAAATGAAGATAGCGCCACTAGTGAGCGTTTAATTTTCTACGATATAGTGGATTTTAAACGTTAAGTTTTTTACTTGCGGGGTAGGAGTAAAAGCATTCTCATCTCAAGATGGGGTGAGGGGAGAAAAGAGAGAGTCGCAGATAATAGAAGTTTGATCAGAAAAATAATGAAAAATTTGATGCAATGTAGTAAAAAAGTATTTGAGAGCAAAACAAGGATGGTTCTTTTCAGGCGCGTGCAATGGTTAGAGGGAAATAATTTAAGAAGAAATTATTTTGATGTGCCTTTAAAATTACATTGTAAGAATAACTTTTGACTTGAAATAATAACTATAATTGTGTTATGAACGTGAATTTTGTATCTTAATATAATTCCGAATTGTTACTCGTATTTTTTAATGTTACGGAAGACGGAGAGAAGTATGGATGGATCAGATTTCTTAAATAGCGAATGAATGAGATATTCAGAGTCATAACAAAAGGAGAGAGTGCATGAAAAAGATTATGACTCTGAATGAAATGAAAGAAGTTTGTAAGGACCGAAAAAATGGCGGTTAATTTGCAATGTTGGTGGCTAGGGCAACCTTAATTTTAATTTTGAATTAGGCTTCTTAGTTGCTTGCTTAAGTTATTTTTTGTACATCGTTTATAATTTTTTTGATACGTTGGTGTGAGGCTGACCCCCCTTGCTGTAAAAATTGGTTCACTTATGCCAATGCCACCCCGATTTCAGAGAAAGGCGGCAGGAGTTTCAAGGTTTATGTTCATGTGAGGTTTTTTAAAATTTGTATGCACACATGCAGAATGTGTAGGCGCGAACCTAAGTGTGCCTGTCTGTGGACCTGCATTTAATATGCGCCTTAAATGTTAACATATCTTTGCAGCTTAGATTATAGATTTGTAGATGTTGTGTAGCACCAAGCACCTTTAAAGTGGCACTGTTCAGGAAAAAGGGCTATAGAAAAAGTTATGAAAAAAGCTTTGCAACTTCGATGATAGGTTTTTCAATACATTAGCGTAGTCAAAGTGTCGTTAATCGGGGTGATTAATGGATTGGACGTCTAGGTGACAGTTATGTCTGCAAAACCACGTATATAGTGCGTGATTAAATTAGTTTTGCCCCTGCGCCCCCCTCCTGGTCCGCCCCTGACGCCTACTTTAATTATTTTGAATAAATTAAAGCCCCCCGCCCCTTCCTCTCCTAGTGCGCCCCTTACAGCGGCTGCTTACCAAGACTTAGTTCTGTAATCGTACGCATAAGCAGAGAAAGAAGAAGAATAATACAAATAGTGCTAATGCTTAGGGCGCCAATTTTCGTATTTTGTCGTTACGTAATCAAAGTACCTGCGCTCACCTATCCATGTACGATAGTGTCGGGAACCATCTGGGAGTAGTCCATGATGGTGGTTGTGCGTAGAATGACGTTCTGGTGTGAGATCGAAGAATGATCTAGAACAGGGGTGTCCAACTCAAAATCGTAGCGGGCCGGATTTAGTACTTTTGTAATCGTGGCGGGCTAGAATTTATCTGTCCATAATAATTGGGGGGGGGGGACGCAACAATCACTTTTTTCGGGCTATGTAGCCGTGGTCTGGTTAATTCTTTCCGGACAGTTTCGCCCATTGCTCCGATGGGCATTATCAGCGGTTGGCTAGTCGCTGTGATCTTCTTACAGGATGATTGAAGTTGTTTCTGACATAAATGCTGAGAGGCTTTCATGCGCTTTTCCAGGTCTCGATCGTGGTCCATTGTTTTTTCTTCTTTTTGCCTTAATTTCGTTACTGAGCTACGAGTAACTTCTTCGGAGCGTTTGACAAGACCTTATGATTGAACCTGCGTTTTGACTCCCATTTATTTTTCTTGACCTATAGGTTGGTATGAGGTGACCACCCATACTGTAAAAAATGGTTCACTTTGCCAATGTCACACCTGTTCCAGGGAAGGTCGGCAAAAGTTGCAGGGCTTATGTTCATTTGAGGTTTTGATTTCAACTTGTAAGTACACATTCAGCATTTGTAAGCGCGAACTTACACGTGTTTGTTTGTGGGCATGCATTTGATGATGATGATGGATGATTTATTATCTGTGGCGCCATTTAATGGTCCAGGACCATCTCAAGGGCGCCATGGCTTCTGGAGAAAAGCTGTGTCTTCAGTCCCTTTCTGAAGGTGGTGGTAGGCTGGTTCGCGCAAACACCGACGGGCAAATTGTTCCAGGCAACCGGCCCGGCCACCGCAAAGCTCCTGTCTTCAAAATGTAATGTGTTCGCACTTTTGGGCACTATGACCTTGTTGACAGCAGTGAGGGCAGAGCGTAGTGGTCGTTTTGAGGGCTTATGATATGAGCTTTGAATGTTAATATATCCTTGCAACTTCGATTATAGATCGATTATATATTATAGATCAGAGGTGCCCAAACGGTCTATTGCGATCGACCGGTCGATCGCGGGAGGTTTTAAGGTCGATCGCCGAGGATAGCTAAAATTTTCAATGATCGGCTTTAAAACTGTAGTTTTTTGCAAAAGAAAAAAGCGACATACAGAAATATGAAGTTTCATGAAGAACGTACCGCGCGGTACCTAACCAACCTTCCCCTACCCACCCAAAGCTAGAGCTGGCGACAGTAATCTTTACTAGTAACTGGTCATCTATACCCGAAATGAAATATCCGTCAATAAAGCAAATAGAACTGCAAACAACTGCTTTTTTGCATCGACATTTGTGCGTCTAGCTTCAACTCTCAACTATGACAGTGGTCAGAAAAGTGTTGCTCTAGATAGATAGATAGATAGAGTTGCAGTAGACTGACAAGGGCGCCATTTCTCCAGCACCTTCCCTGTCCGCACACGTTTCACGGTATATAAATGAAATAATTTGAAACTAACGCACCGTGCAGAGAGTGAGGTTATGTTCCTACATGAGAATAGCACATAAACATTACACACATGTGCACGAGCTCCATTGTTTGTATTCACTTGTTGGTAATTGCTAAATTTACATACAAGATGCCGCTCCACAACATATCGGTCACCGATATTCCGTCTACAGACAGCAGCTCGGCACATGGACAAAACTGTCGCACAACTTTACGGCCAAGGAAATTTCGGTCACATACAACAGCTGTTTGAGAGTGTTTAAGAGCTTGGTCACAGGCAGCTTCTAATCTAATCTAATCTTATCTAAGTTGCAAAGATATGTTACATTGGATATTCAAATTACATGCATTTTCACAACCAGACACGTTCAAGTTCGCGCTTGCACATGCCGCATGTGAACCTACAACATAAAAACCAAATCTTAAATGCACATAGGTACATCCTGTAACTCTTGCCGTCTTTTCCTGAGACAGGGGTGACATTGGCAAAGTGAACCATTTTTACAGCATGGGTGGTCAGCCGCATACCGACCTATAAGAAAACTACAATTGATTAAAACTACAGTCTCGGAATGAAATGAAGAAGTGTGTAGATAGATCTGAGAATAGTGGTACACCATTGTATATTTTTACCGACTTGAAGTAGGTATGGAAGTGAAGCAGGTGTTGTGGGTTCGATTCCCGGCGGAGTACAAAAAATATAACATTTATCTTTTCAAATAAGCTCTACGATAGAAGACCGGTCGATAGCTCAGTTGGTAGAGTGCTTGCATTCCATGCCGTGAGTTCGGGTTCGAATCCCGCCGAGGCGAGGGTGTCAGAAATGATTTCCCGTTTCGGTGTTTGTTTCAAACCTCAAAATAAAAATGCCGGCAAGGTTTACTCAGCCTTCACAAGAAATGAGTACCAGTTCTCTCGGGAGCTGGGAAACCCCCACTTCATCTGAAGTGGTTGGCGTAAGGCCGGCCCCCTTACCTGTAAAAATAAATAGGTTCAACTCGCCACATGCGACTCCTTCGGGGATAACGCGGCAAGAAGTTACACTATATGTGTAGCTTAGTTGCGTAGTTGCGTTGCGTCTACGCTGGGTTGAAAAATCCATAAAACGCTTACCAAAGACCGGTTACTAAAGGTCCATCCAGCCTTAAAGCAACTGGTTCTTGCCTGAGTAATGGCGCTTTGTAGCGACGACCAAGCTCTTAAACACCTCTGCGTCACTACAAGTGTCATATAGACCCCTAGAGTCTCTGAAATCTAGGGATTCTCCCGTACAGGTTTTTTTTTTAAATATTATCAAGGGTTTTTGGAGAGAAAGTTTTCTGAATGGAGCTCGGTCGAGAGTCCGGTCGATAGCTCAGGTGGTAGAGTGCTTGCATTCCATGCCGAAAGCTCGGGTTCGAATCCCACCGAGGGTGTCAGAAATGATTTCCCGTTTCGGTGTTTATTTCAAACCCCAAAATAAAATACCGGCAAGGTTTACTCAGCCTTCACAAGAAATGAGTACCAGCACTCTCGGGAGCTGGGAAACCTCCACTTCAACTGAAGTGGTTGGCGTAAGGCCGGCCCCCTTATCTGTAAAAATAAATAGGTTCAACTCGTCACATGCGACCCCTTCGGGGATAACGCGGCAAGAAGTTACACTATATGTGTAGCTTAGTTGCGTTTTGCGTTGCGTTGCTGTCTGAGGATCTATATTGTATGTAGGTGACCGAAAAGTCGTATGAAGGAGTTGTCGTGTGACCGATTTGTCTATAAACGAGCTGTCTGTGGACGAGTTGTCTTTGACAGATTTGTAGCAAGATGGGTGCGCAAAAACATAAGCGTTGAAATCATACGTCAGGCACGTTCAGTACGTAGAGGCAAATACATCGGATATCACATCATTCAATACATAACAGGAATTAAAAAAGAACACAACTAAGATGCACACATAGCTCAACTTCTTACTGGGTTATCCCCAAAGGAGTCGCGTGTACTGTGTGAAACCTATTTATGTTTACAGGTAAGGGGACCAGCCTTATACCAACCACTTTAGTTGAAGTGATAGTTTCCCAGCTCCCGGGGGGCTCGTTCTCATTTATTGCGAGACCTTTCTGGTATTTTAGGTTCTGTTTGTAATAAACGCCGAAACGGGAAATCATTTCTGACGCCCTCGGCGGGGATCGAACCTGACTCTCAGCACGGTATGCAAGCATTCTTCCAACTGTGCTATCTATCGAAACAAATATAATAAATTTTTTGGATTTTTAGTTTTTTATGTCCATGTATATATTGTTATTTTTATTCTTTGATTTTAAAAAATGTAATTTGTCATGTATGTTCCTTGACTTATAGGTTGTTATGCGGCTGACCACCCATAATATAAAAATTGGTTCACTTTGCCAATGTCACCCCTGTTTCAGGGAAGGACGGCAAGAGTTGCAAGGCTTATGTTCATTTGAGATTGGGTTTTTATATTGTAGGTCCACATGCGGCATGTGTTAGCGCGAAATTATACATATCTGCTTGTGGGAATGCATTTAGTATAAATCTTAAATGATATATATCTTTGCAGCTTAGATTAGATTAGATTAGATTAGGATTGTTATTTAAATAAACAACACTTATATAATATTTAAAAAAAATTTTTTTTTAAGTATTTTGAATAATACTAACGTTTTCGACTAATACAGTCATCTTCAGGTAGCCTGAGCTTCGTCGGCAGGAGTTACGTCCATTTGAGATTTGATTTTTATGTTGTAGGTTCACGTGCGGCATGTGCAAACGCGGACTTGTGCGAGTCTGCTTGTGAGAATGCATGTAATGTGAATCCCCAATGTTGCATATCTTTGCAACTTAGGTTAGAGATTAGAGTTGCGTTTTTACAAAAGGAACATTCGTAATTGAAAAGAAATAAATAAAATTGAATACGTGACCTGGAAATGGCATGCTCCTTGTAAGTGGAGGAGCTCATGTGCCCCAATACGCGGGACTCCATGAAGAGTTGATCATCACTTTCCCTGGAGGAGATCATCAGGATTATAGAGCCAGTTATGCCTCGTTCCCACCAAGACAGTAGAAAAGTCCTTTAAGGTAGCTAAATAAGTGGTTAGTTAGTCTAACCTCATTTTAAGAAAAATGTCAAGAAGCGCTATTCTGCTATATTCCTTACACTATAGATATCAACCCAAGTCGGAGATTGCTAGCGCTTGCGAAAGAACTTCATGTATAAAAAATCACAGAACATCTTATTTTTGGACACGAATCGCTATCTCGTCGCCTTAAGGTCGTAAGGAATTAAGCAGAATAGCGCTTGTATATGTATACCTACTCAGACGTGGACATCGAGGAGAAACAAGTGCGTGCATCTAATCTAATCTAATCTAAGGTGCAAAGATATATATCATTTAAGATTTATATTAAAAGCATTCCCACAAGCAGATATGTATAATTTCGCGCTAACACATGCCGCATGTGGACCTACAATCTAAAAACCCAATCTCAAATGAACATAAGCCTTGCAACTCTTGCCGTCCTTCCCTGAAACAGGGGTGACATTGGCAAAGTGAACCAATTTTTTACAGTATGGGTGGTCAGCCGCATAACAACCTATAAGTCAAGGAACATACATGACAAATTACATTTTTAAAATCAATAAACAACAATATACCTATACATTGACATAAAAAACTAAATCACAAAACCAATTTCACTTTAACAAACCCCAGCCGCCAACATCACAGATCAACCGCCATTTCTTTCTATCCTTACATACTTCTTTCATTTCCTCCAGAGTCATAACCTTCTTCATACAAGCTCTTCTTTTATTATGACTCTGGATATTCCATTCATTCGCAATTTCGGATATTTGGTCCATCCATACCTTTCTCGGTCTTCCTCTACCACGACATCCATCTATTCTACCAACATATACTTTCTTCGTCAGTCTTTCCTCATTCATTCTCTCCATATGCCCAAACCATCTTAACAAACTTCTTTTAATCTTCACTTTCACACTTTCTCTTGCACCACATTCTTCTCTTACAAAATCATTCCTCACCCTGTCACTCCGTTTTTTCCCAATCATACTTCTTAGAAAGTCCATTTCAACAGTATGGACTTTACTAATTTCACTTTCATTCACCGTCCAGGCCTCGCTTCCATACATCAAGGTGGGTAAAAGTATGCCACTGCGTACCGCCAATCGAGCATTTTTTGATATGTTTTGATTTTTGGCGATACAAGCTGTGGCACCCAGTACACACCTGCTGTTTGGGCGAACTGTTAGGTAGGTTTGTTATGGGTAGCTGGCCATAAAATCCTTGTCCTTGTGCCTATAATCTGACCTATCCGATTTGCCCAATCACCTGTCTCCAGCCAGTACTTCTTCATACGCGGCCTTGGATAGACGTGTCCATCGCAGTGTTCATCGCGCGCGACAGAAATAAAGGAGAAATCACACACAAAAACGCGACCAGTGCTCCGCGAAAGAGGCATCCATTGGAGATAAGGTGAGTCCAGACTTGATTCCGTGATTCCCTCCTTTGCTCCTTTGGTTGGCTGCCTAGACAGATTTGTTGGGCAGTTCGTCCGAACGCGATAATCGAGAACCAGTAAGATTTAAAATCCTCCCCCTCGCATTACCACATGATAGCGCCAAACTTGGCGTTATCATAATTTTGGTCCTTAACGAAGCCAGATCGTAAATTAAAAAACTAGATTCACGCAAAATTAATTCGGATTCCTCTAGTTTGAAATCGGATTCATAAAATTATTAGCCATTTTTATTGCTACAAAATTGCAATTCGTGACGCGTTCATACATTATTATCATAAATATCGCTTTGGAATCGAAGTGCGGGTTAATTCTTTAATTGCCTTGTAAGTATACCTATCTCTTGCATTTTAGGTACATTCGAATTAAGCCCGCGGTATAAGTAACTACCTAGGTACTTGCATTGTTTACTTTCTTTGTTTACATTATTTGTTTACATTTTGATAACATTATTATAACCTTCTTTTTTCTTTGCTACTTCAATTTATAAGGACTTGTACGTATGGGATTTGTAAAATTTATTATTAATTTTATCAAATTTAATTTATTAAAGCCAAATTAAAACATGACTTCAGAACGCGAAAAACGAGCATTTCAACGACGTAAGGAGCGCCTCCAGAATGAGATAGAGACGTACTTGGAACGGGCACAATGCATTTTCGATACCATTAATTCAATTCATTTGGGAGAAATTTATTTGCGTAAATTTAAAGTGCACGCGGCAGGCATTGACAACTGGCGTAAAGAGTTTTTATTACTGGTGAAAGAAAAAAATGATTTAATTGCAGAAAGTGAGGAAGATGAAGCAACAGATAATAATATTATTCTGTCATTTGAAGACTTATACGCTGAAATTAAATATACTTACGAGAATTTAAAAGACACAACAAAATCCTCAAGTGCAAATGATATTCCTTTAAAAAGGAGCATCCAACTACCACGATTAGAGCTGTGTGCCTTCAACGGAGATGTAAACAATTGGCCGGTGTTTTATGAAAATTTTAAATCTATGGTCCATGAGAATGACAGTCTAACGGAAGGTGAAAAGATTCAATATTTAGTTGGAAAACTGGTAGGAAAAGCTCAAAGCATTTGCCAAGGTTTATTGCCAACTGCTCAAAATTATACAATTTTGTGGAATTCGTTGGTCAAGAAATACAACGATAAGCGCGTTCTGGCAACAACTTATCTAGAGAAATTGTTGAATATTCCTGCAGTAAAGGAACCATCTGCCTCAAACTTGGAGGACTTTATTGATCTATTTTCGGGTTTGACTGCTGCAATCAAACAGTTGAACATAGAGAATCTAGAAGACTTTATATTCATACACATTGCGTGTAGGAAACTCGACATGGATACAATTAAGGCTTTTGAAGTTTCTATACAAGATTCTTCAGACTCAGTAGATTCAACAATTTTTGTGGAATTCATTAGAAATTACTCGCGAATACTACAGCGCGCAAACGGAAGTAGAAGCAGTAAAATTAACAATCAAATTAACGCGATGCCGCGCAAGCCCTCAGCTTCCCAGAAAAACGTTAGGGCATTTGTGACAGTTAATACTGACAAATGTTTGTTGTGCGGAGACAACAACCATTCAAAGTTGTACCAGTGTCCGAAATACACTATCCTGGACGCTCGGGAAAGGTACAATTTTATAAAATCAAAGAAATTATGTGTCAATTGTCTAAGTACGATGCATAATCTCAAGAATTGTAAATCAAAGGGAAGATGCAGCGTTTGTAATCGATCCCACCATACTAGCCTGCATTTCAACTTGAATTTGCAAGCCGCGGCCGAAGAAAAGGCGGAGCCCTTAGCGCTTTGTGCTATGGGCCCTAATTCTAGTGAGGTAGAATCTACGGTTTTACTAGGAACTGTTTGTTGTGTAATCTTAGACAAGCGGGGTCAAAGACACACTATTCGCGCTTTATTAGACAGTGCTTCACAGAGAGACATAATAACGGCCTCCTGTTGTCGAGAACTTCATCTTGATGTAAAGACGACGCGAGACAAAGTTGTTTCAGGAATAGGGGATATTGTCAACCCTATCAAGGGAGTGACAACAATTACCCTTCTTTCGAGAGTTGAGAAATCGGTCAATTTTAAACTATCGCCTTTGGTGGTTAATCAAATAACTGATAAAATACCCGTCGCCAACATTAATATTGAAAATTTAGAATATTTAAAATCATTACGTTTGGCTGATGAAAAATATTTTATTCCCGGAAAAATTGACATGATTCTGGGTGCAGATGTATTCTCCCGTGTGATAAAACACAACACTATCTCACGAAATTTAGGCGAGCCAGTTGCACTGGATACCCTATTTGGGTATGTGGTACTAGGGGAAGTTCCAGTGCTACCGTTAATCAAAACAGATTATAGTTTCTTTTCAGCAATTGAAATTGAAATGAAAAAATTCTTGGAGTTGGAGGACGTACCGGACGTCTCCACTCCGCAAATCGAGGTGCTGGTATGTGAAGAGAAATATACCAACACCACCACGAGAGACAAGACTGGTAGATTTTCCGTAATGCTGCCTTTCAAGACCGATCCGGGGCAGCTCGGTGACTCTCAGAGAGCGGCAGAGCGGAGATTTTACGCGTTGGAAAGGAAACTGCTTTCAAACTCTTCTGTAAAATTGGAATACGACCTTATTTTCAAAAATTATATACAAGAAGGGTATTTAAATCCTGTAAATATAAATTCGGATCAATGCTTGAGCTTGCAATACATAGCACCGCATCATGCAGTGATACGTGAAAATAAATCCACAACTAAGGTTCGCGCAGTAATAGATGCTAGTATGAAAACTACATCAGGATTATCGCTGAATGATGTTCTACATACGGGTAGAAATCTTCAAAATGATCTATTTAAAATAATATTACACTTTCGCTTGTTTCCAGTTGCTCTAAGCGCTGACATACGTAAAATGTATATGCAAATTCTGGTAAATAAAGAGCATAGATGCTATCAGAGAGTTTTATATCGGTTTGATAAAAATGATCCACTTCAGCTTTTTGAATTTACACGCGTACCATTTGGCTTAAAGTGCAGCCCATACCTTGCAATGCGTACCGTTCGTCGTTTAATTGATGATGAGCGAACACGTTTTCCATTAGCGGCACTTGTAGCAGAGAGAGATATTTACATGGATGATTTGGTTTCTAGCTGTTTAAATGGTGAAGAGGCTATCGCACTTTCAAACCAATTGATTGAATTATTTCTTGCGGGCGGTTTTGAATTGGTGAAGTTCTCGAGTAATTCACCATCAGTCATGGGAGGCATTCCCTCAGCTTGTCGCATTTCTGAAGCTGTGGAGTTCAGTTCAGAAGATCAATGTACCATCCTTGGTTTGCATTGGTTGCCTGGAAAGGATGTTTTTACCTTTAGTGTCACTAACAAATTTCGTAAATGTACAAAACGAAATATTCTGTCGACAATTGCGCGCTTCTGGGATTTGATGGGGTTTGTCGCACCCGTGATTGTGACAGCTAAATTAATGATTAAATTTCTCTGGGAACATAAAATCGATTGGGACGATTGTCCTCCTCAGAGTATAATTTCAACTTGGGAAAATTATGAATCGGAACTCCCACTCCTTCAAAGTATTCAGCTGCCACGGCATACAGGTGTAACGCAGGAGTCGATTATATCCCTATTGGGATTCGCGGACGCAAGTGAGAGAGCATATGGAGCGGTGATATATATTCATGTATATAATCCTCCAAGTAAACGCGGAGAAATAAGTTTAGCTTGTGCAAAGTCGCGAGTAGCTCCAAGTCGTACAATATCTTTAGCAAGACTTGAATTATCGGGAATATTGATATTGTCAAAATTAATGCGTGTAGTCATTGATACATATTCAACTCGCTGCCAAATTAATAATGTATACGCCTTTTCTGATAGTACAGTGGCACTCGCTTGGGTTCATTCACACCCATCCCGCTGGCAGACTTTCATCGCGAATAGAGTAACTATAATTCAGGATAATATACCTCCAAGTCAGTTTTATCATATTGCCGGGAAAGACAATCCCGCGGATTGTCTCTCACGCGGCCTAACTCCCGCACAATTAATTGACCACCCGCTCTGGTTTAAAGGCCCTGCCTTCGCGCGCTCACCGATTGAAGAATGGAATTTTTGTAAATTTGATCCAAATACTATTGAAAACCCGCCGGAACAAAAAATAAAAGTTATGACTGTAATGGATAACTTACCCAAGCAACCAACTTTATTAGGTTCACTCGCTGAACGAATCTCTTCCTGGAGTAAATTGTTAAGAGTTGTTATTTACATACTTCGTTTTATAAAAAGATTGTCATCAAAATTTGAAGTCTCTCACCTACGGTTTGCAGAAATCGTAGTTATAAAAGACTTACAAAATCATCATTTTTCGAACGAAATTAAAAACGCGAAAGCCGGTAAAGTCTTATCTCCTGCATTTCGTAAGCTTAATGCCTTTATCGACGCCGATGGGTTGTTACGAGTAGGAGGGAGACTTGTAAACGCTGACTTAGCTTATGACAGTAAACATCCAATACTTTTACCAGGTCGCGGTCATATTTTGAATTTAATCATTGATTACTATCATAGAAAATTCTTGCATTCCGGACCTCAGTTACTGATGTCCCTTTTGCGACAAAATTTCTGGATTTTGTCGGCTAGAAATATTGTGCGTAAACGCGTCCAATTATGTAATACTTGTTATAAGGTTAATCCAAAATCACGCTTCCCCCTCATGGGGGATTTACCTGCCTGTCGGGTAAATGAAGGTAAGGCATTTTTCCACTGTGGCATAGACTACGCGGGCCCCTTAAGTGTGATTCCTTATAGAAAAAGAGGTGTGCACAAAATTAAAGCATACATTTGTGTGTTTGTGTGCTTAATCACGAAAGCGGTTCATATCGAACTCGCATCAGATCTAAGCACGGAAACATTTATTAACGCTCTTAAGCGATTTTTGTCGCGACGCGGGCCGGTAAAAATAATGTACTCAGACTGTGGGACAAACTTCATTGGTGCAAAATCTCACCTCGATGCTCTCTATGGTCTCCTGGAGTCTGAAGATTTTCAAAATAAGTTCGACAGGGAACTAAGAGACCATCGGATAGATTGGAAGTTCAATCCCCCATCCGCCCCGCATTTCGGTGGAATTTGGGAGAGTAACGTGCGGAGTATCAAACTCCATCTGAATCGAGTAATTGGTAAACAATTATTGACATTCGAGGAAATGTCTACAGTACTTGCGCAAATTGAAGCAATTTTAAACTCCAGACCGCTTTCATGTTTGAGTGCCGATCCATCCGAACCTATTGCTCTAACCCCCGCACATTTTCTCACATTGACTCCTCTAAAGTCACTTCCGGCGACAGATACCTCCTCTAGAGACATTAGTTTACTGTCTCGTAAACAGTATGTGGACCATTTAGTTCAGTCTTTCTGGAAACGGTGGAAGGTGGAGTACCTTCACACTCTCCAAACGCGTCAGAAATGGAACACGGAAACAGAGCCAATCAAGATTGGATCTGTTGTCTTGTTAAAAACTGAAGGTAGTGCACCTCTTAATTGGCCACTAGGAGTTATTGAGGATGTCTTTCCGGGAGCGGACGGTATAGCTAGAGTAGTTAATGTCCGGACGAAAACTGGAACTTATAGGCGTCCAGTTGTCAAGGTTTGTCCGTTGCCAAATCAATAACATTACAAAATAATATACAGTCCACTCGCTAAATTAAGTAGATTTAAGTTATAATAATAAACAAATAAATAAATAAATCATTGTTTTGAAAGGACTACGTCCTCTCAAGCTGGGGGGCATGTTTGGGCGAACTGTTAGGTAGGTTTGTTATGGGTAGCTGGCCATAAAATCCTTGTCCTTGTGCCTATAATCTGACCTATCCGATTTGCCCAATCACCTGTCTCCAGCCAGTACTTCTTCATACGCGGCCTTGGATAGACGTGTCCATCGCAGTGTTCATCGCGCGCGACAGAAATAAAGGAGAAATCACACACAAAAACGCGACCAGTGCTCCGCGAAAGAGGCATCCATTGGAGATAAGGTGAGTCCAGACTTGATTCCGTGATTCCCTCCTTTGCTCCTTTGGTTGGCTGCCTAGACAGATTTGTTGGGCAGTTCGTCCGAACGCGATAATCGAGAACCAGTAAGATTTAAAATCCTCCCCCTCGCATTACCACATGATAGCGTCAAACTTGGCGTTATCACCTGCCCTTCATTACTCTTCTTTCAAATTCACCGGTCATTCTTCCATCTTTTTCAAACATACTTCCCAGGTATACAAACTCATTTACGACATCAACATTCATTCCATTAATTTTAAATTCATAATTCATACTTTCATCATCTCTTTCAAAAATCAATACTTTCGTCTTACTTGCATTCAACTTCAGATGGTTACCTAACAAAGCTTCATTCAATCTAGAGAGCATTGTTTGCAATTCTACTGCTGAATCAGAAACAAGAACTGCATCATCTGCATACAGTAAAACACTCACTTTGCTCTCTCCTATCGTCAATCCACAATCATTAAGTCGAGCATCTCTAACACACTTGTCCATGACTATGTTAAATAGCCATGGACTCATCACACATCCTTGCCTCACACCCTTATAAACTTCATAATTGCATAAAACTTGCATAAACGCAACTAAACTGCATGTGTAATGCAACTGCAAGCTACCACGTTTTTAGCACCAAGTCAGTATCAAGTAAAGTAATAAAGCATGTGGAAACTATTTATTTACTTACCTTACGCCACTTGCTCTACAAAAAGTAAGGATTATCCAGTTCCCGAGTTTTCTGGTTCTCATTTCTTAGTAAGGCTGAGTAAACCTTACTGGTACTTTTATTTTGGGGTTGAAATAATACCTAACCGAAATGGGAAATCATTTTTTACAATATGGGTGCCCTAGCCCTCTAGCATGGAACGCAAGCATCTTTCTACTGCACTAAATGCTTCTGAAAATCTTCCTTTCGAGAGTTGCAAAAGAGGTCTTAGCTATCTTTTGTCATAACTTTATAATGACACTTTCAACATGTTTTATTTCTCATGATTTCTTCTTCTTTAATCTTATCTATCTAATCTACTCTAAGTTGCAAAGATATGTAACATTGGGGATTCACATTATGTATATGCATTCTCACAAGCAGACACGTACTAGTTCGCACTTGCACAAATCTCAAATGGACGTACACCCTGCAACACTTGCTGTCCTTCCCTGAAACAGAGGGTGACATTCGCAAAGTGAACCAATTTTTTACAGCATGGTTGGTCATCCGCATACCAACCTATAAGTCAAGGAACATACATACTCAACAAATTACATTTTTGAAATCAACAAATAATAATTTGTATGGGCATCAAAAACTACACAGAAAACAAATTATAATTTAAAAAACCCTAGCTGCCAACATAACAGTTCAACCGCCATTTCTTTCTGTCCTTACATACTTTTTCCATTTCATTCAGAGTCATAACCCTCTTCAAACAAGCTTTCCTTTTATTATGACTCTGGATATTTTGGACTTCTCTTGACGATGTGCATCCAGTTACAGTTCTGTCCGCAACTGGTCATGTGGGAACGGGGAAAAGTATCCGATTGCTGCGGAGAGGGTCCCCAATTTGCATAACAATGCCGCTGGGCCAACTGAATTTTTCATTTGAGTGAAAAAAAATCCCGAAACAAAAGACCTCAATCTGAGTGGAGAGACAAAAAAAGGCTATTTGAATATTTTATGAAATGAATACGTAATTTCGGTTTTGAGAAAAATCAGGACATGTGTGCAGGAGAATGTCGGTTATATTCAGGAGCATTTGTCCACTGAACGAAGCTTCTTTCAGTGCGCTTATATCGAAAATAGCAAACTTGATTGCTTTCTTCCTTAATTTTTTGTGTCCGCAATGCGTGGTATCTCGAATAAGAGCCCGTTCCCAATTGTCGGGTGTCGGATCCGTATATTCATCGAAGGTTCCAGTTGCAGGGCATTTCGGACAAAATCGGTTTCCGACAAGTGTGAATAGCTCCATACATAATGTTCTGCCACTGGAACTTCGGATTAATATACGGATCCGACACCCGACAAGTGGGAACAGGCTCTAACAAGCGGCAGCCATTCCATGAACTCAGCACGTCAATTGGCATTAGCCAGGTTGCTAAGGAAAAGGCAAGCAATTAGTATTTAACTAATTTCTTTATGGCATTTTCAATAAAGTTGTAAGATTTATTCGCCGAGAGTAGTTATAAATTCAATTTGTGCTGGATCCATTGTCGTTTGCTTGAAACGGGTTCGCCAGGATGCACTTTTATCATTTCATCTATCAAGACTGGTCCGTAGTCCAGTGGCAACACTGCGGACTCGTAAATGGAAGGTTGTGGGTTCGGATCCAAGCGGAGCACAAAACATATTGTTATGTTTATATTAAAAGGTACCTTCTGATGTACCTACAGGATACTTACTCCGGCTAGCTATCATCAGCATCACTCTCAGGGCGTGGGGTTCTTTCCTTGAGTTGCTTACTTGTATTTTGGGAAGGGTTGTATAAATTATAGATAAGTTTAACATGAAAAAATAAGGGTTTATTCACTTTAGTAATATGGAGAAAAAGGGGAAATAAGGGAATGGCCCGACCTGCACCTCGTCACTAAAACACTCCCTACTCTGTTGACTGGAGTTCCGAACTGAAGGCCTGGGGCAGCGCCCCAGGCTAGCGGCGGCTCACGAGGCGGACGCCTCCACACGTTGGAGCCTTTGGGAGGGCGCTCCTATGCACTATGTCTCCTATGCCTCTGGTCCACAAGGCGGGTGCTTTGCTGGCAGGAAATCCTAGTAGATGGGGAGGAGGGAGCTCCATGGTAATGCCCCCTCTTGCACCGCTTGGTGTTTGGTCGCCGACGTCTGACTCTTTTCACCTCTTGCCGAGAACTCATGAGCGACGGCCCGATAATTCGCACGGCGCAGTTCGGCCGCTTCCGTGACCGTTCGGCTCCGTTCGGCCCACAAAACACACTGTACACTTCGAGATTGTTCTTTCTATGTTATTGTAAAATAACTTAACAATATACCATTTATATTTTCAAATTTGCTCTTCGCAGGATTGAAAAATTCATAAACCATTACCAAACACCGGTCATTAAAAGGTGCAGCCTTACAGCAACTGGGTCTTGCTTGAGAATTAGCGCTTTGTAGCGACAACCAAGCTCGTAAAATGGTCGATAGCTCAGTTGGTAGAATGCTTGCATTCCATGCCGAGAGAAAGGGTTCGACCCCGCCAAGGGTGTCAGAAATGATTTCCCGTTTCAGTATATATTTTAAACTCAAAATAAATACCGGAAAGGTGTATTCAGCCTTCACAAGAAATGAGAACCAGCCCCCTTACCCGTAAAAATGAAGAGGTCCCGAATCGCTACATGCGACTCCTTCGGGGATAACGCAGGCAAGAAGTTACACTATATGTGTAGCCTAGTTGCATCAATAATGGATGATAAGATAAGAAAATATAAAAGTGCAAATGTAAAAGGAAAAAGATCGTGGAAAGTATTGCCTTAGGGGCTGTCCATATATTACGTCATTCGCATTAAGGGGGGGGGGAGTCCGGTCTGCGGATGATGGCAAATGATGTACGAGTACCAAAAGTGACGTCGTTCTTGTAAATACCAATTTCTACAAAATATACAAAATATTATGTAAGTAATATAACATTATTAATTATTAAGATCATCCATTATTACAGCAAAAGGGGGGAGGGGGTCATTAGATAATGACTATAGGATGATTTTAAGGGGGGGGTCGAAAATCGGCCAAAATCGATGACGTAATTTATGGACGGCCCCTTATCAGACTGAAGAAATTGTTAAAATAATGAAGGAAATGTAACGGATATGAATGTATGGATAGAGGTGTGCTAGGATAGGAAGAAATAAAAGCAACTCTACAGAGGCTCTGGCCACTCCTAGCGAAATAGCGTCAGAGTAAGAGTTGTGAAAAATATGTCCATTTAGAATATACTCGGATATCATGTTAGGAATCCGGACGGGGATTGGGAATCAGGATAAAGAAGAACACCGGAGAGGACTACAACTCGCAGTAATCAAAGTCGCTGTTTTTAACAAGCCATATATTGGTCAAAATTTACACGCGCCATAACACAACCTTCTTGGTCGGAGGCCGGTACAACAGAGAGAGAGAGCTTCACATACAAAAATGACAGACGAGGCAGTAACGTCTTCTTTTTCTTTTTTCTTTTTATAGCTATTGGAGCTTTCTATCTAGTTTTACAAACTGTCGGACCATATCATTTAAATTAATAATACTTTAATACTAATTTCACCGCCGCTATACGGTGAAAGTGAACTCAAACAGAAAATTAAAAGTTCGGTGGAAAAGTTTGGGCGGGTTTGTCTGTCACGAAGAAACTTCGCCTGTAACTCCTCGCGCTCTTTTGTCTTGAATTTCTTGTTCATGAAATACTTTTCTCAACTCGTGGTGAATTGAATAAAAAAATCCTAAGATATAAAGTCTGTTACCTCGATGATTCTGACAGGGAAGAATGCAAGATATTGGTTATATTTTATATTATCTTTCCTAAAACAGCGTTGGCATTGACAAAGTGGACCAAATACAGTATAGGTTTGACCGGTCCGTAGTCTAGTGGTTAACACTTCTGGCTCGTAAATGGAAGGCTGTGGGTTTGAATCTCGTCTAAGCACAAAAAAAATGTATACTATTTATGTTTTCAAATATGCTCTTCGCTGGGTGAAAAACTCATATATACAAACCCAAAGACCAGTCACGAAAGGCCCATCCAACCTTGCAGCAACTGGGTCTTGCAAGAGAATTGGCGCTTTCTACAGCGACGACCAAGCTCGGAAAGGGCTTTTGAGGTGTGATACACACAAAAACAGCGCTCACCAAATAAATCATCCTAATAGTATTATTATATCCTAAGGCCAGTAGTTGCTCCTCGATCAAATTAAGCTTTAATATTCATATAATATAATATAATAATAATATTAGGATAATTTATTTGGTGAGCGCTGTTTTTGTGTGTATCACACCTCAAGAGCCCTCTGATATGGCTTGGTATTAGACTAACACCCCAAAATGTAAATAAATATTCATTCCTTAAGCAAGTAAGCGCGAACTTATACGTGTCTGCATGTGAGATAGCAAATATAACATCTTTGCAACTTAGATTATAAACTATTATTACTACTATCCGAAGACCAGTAGTTGATCTTAGATCACATCCAGCTATAGTACTGATATTATAAGCCCAGTTCAAAAGTCCGTTTTGCTTGGTAGACAGTTTTTAAGAATTCCTAAGTACCCTTGATTTATGGGCCATGTCCTGCGTTTAGGGATTTAGAATTCGGAGGCCCTGGTCCACAAGGGGCTTAGGGACTTTTTTCTGATGAGACGTGAAACCTAAATTGTATCGTCTCTTTGATCTGAGGGCTTTTTGGGATAATGATCCCTAAATCCCGTACGGAATGCAGACTATGGGATTTTTATAGTAAATTTAAGGGGTTTTTTCTAACAAGACACATTATTTCTACTGCTCCATACAAACAATCATTGCAAGGGCAGCATTTTTGAGTGTATTTGTATAATACATTAATTTTAGGATAATTTATTTGGTGAGCGCTGTTTTTGTATGAATCACAATTCCTTGACTTATAGGTTGGTATGAGGCTGACCACTCATACTGTAAAAAATGGTTCACTTTGCCAATGTCACCCCTGTATCAGGGAAGGTGGGCAAGAGTTGCAGAGCTTATGTTCATTTGAGATTGCGTTTTATATTGTAGGTTCGTGTCTGCTTTTGGGAATATATTTCATATAAATCTTAAGTGTAATATATCTTTGCAACTCAGATTATAGATTAAGACACCTCAAGAGCCCTCTGCGAGCTTGGTCATCACTATAAAAAGCGCCAATACTCAAGCAAGACCGAGTTGCTGTAAGGCTGGATGGACCTTTAGTGACCGGTCTTTGGTAAAGGTATTTGAAGTTTTCAACCCAGCGAAGAGCATATTTAAAAATATAAATGTTTTTTTTGTGGTCCGCCGAGATTTGAACCCACAACCTTTCATTTACGAGTCTGAAGCGTTACCACTAGACTACGGACCGATCGTTTTGGTATGCCAGTCTAATCTAATCTAATCTAAGCTGCAAGGATATAAATCATTTAAGATTTATATTAAAAGCATTCCCACAAGCAGACATGTATAATTTCGCGCTAACACATGTCGCATGTGGACCTACATTATAAAAACCCAATCTCGAATGAACATAAGCCCTGCAACTCTTGCCGTCCTTCCCTGAAACAGAGGTGACATTGGCAAAGTGAAAAAAGTCGTGTTAAAAATAAGAACTTTCGCCATCTTGTAAAATTGCACTTTTGATGGTTAAACGTAAAGTTAGCTGACTTATTAATGTATTTTCTTGATGGAAAACACAGTAAACTCCTTGATTTGTCCTTGATCAGTTTGTAGGCTTTAACGTTACGGGTACAACAGCACCCTCCTTCTTTTGTCATCTACATTCATTTTAAGCCATGTACCTAGGTCTGTAAAACTTGTGCTTGTCACTTTTCTCTTGATCTCACACAACTGATTATGATGCATTTACCACTTCGGCCTTCTTGAATGTCATACATGAATAAACGTGTAAAAATGGTTGAATGTTGAGTAATGTGGGCTTCTACATAATATATATCTATATTCTAAGTGGCAGAAATATATTAATATTTAAGTGTACTAGTGCTGTTGAAAGTATGAAAATATCTGATAAAATCCGAATTCAAAAATGTTCCGACCTCATTGTGTAGGGATATATTTTTTTTTAACAAGTATCTATTACCGCAAGTACCTACATACTTGAACAACACTAGTTCTAGAAATGGCTGTCACTTTCGCGAGTAAAATATTTCGACAAATAAAAAATATATTTTATGAACGTAATGATATAAAATAGTTTTTTAAGTGAAATGTTATTCCACATTTTAAAAAAACATTAATTTTCTTTTCTTGGCACTAAAATAATATAATCTAAATCTAAGTTGCAAGGATATATTCATTTAAAGTTCTCATATGCATGCCCACAAACAAACACGTGTAGTTCGCGCTTACAAATACTGAATGTGTACTTACAAATAAAATCCAAACCTTAAATGAACATAAGCGCTACAACTTTTGCCTACCTTCCCTGACACAGGGGTGACATTTGCAAAGTGAACCATTTTTTACAGTATCTATAGGTGGTCAGCCTCATACCAACCTATAAGTCAGGGAAAGTAAGCACGCTTAGGAAATATCCATTTTTGCATTTATATGGATTTTTTACCAATTAGCTAACACTCCTGTTGACAGAAGGTTACCGATAGACTGAATTTGGATTTTTGTATGATGAGTGTGTTAGCGCATTCCTAATTCTCAAAGGATTTATTTCTTAGCCCATTTTGTTCTTATATGTAGATTCAATGTGATAGTTTTCCATAATGCAGATAGTTTTCCTTCTCTAGCCAGGGGCGTAGTGTGCGCGTTGTAGATTTCAATAAGGAACACGATAAATTGTAATAAAATGCTTCGCTAATGTTTATTAACGACTGCGCCCCTGCCCCGGGGGGGCGCTGCGTCTCACTTTCACGTGTTTTATATGGGAATCCTGTAGGAAACACAAAAAATATAATGTCAGCGTAATTATTTATACTTTAGTCGAAAGGTCACCCAAAATTTCATGAAAACACAATAAAATATATATATGTTAGTAAGTTTTGGGGTAGTTACTATGTTTTAGCCGACGTTTCGGATCGGTTACCCGATCCCTCATCAGGGCGGACCTCCTATGTGTAAGGTTGGCCTGCGACTATATAATAGATATTGTACCTGAGGATAATTGTAAATCGAAAACGTTCGTAAAGATTAATTGAAATAAATTAATAATTGGTGAAAATATACCTACAGTGTTTCATTGGAATTTGATTCTAAAATTGATTGATTTCCTTTGTTTTAAATTGTTCCTTGATTATTAGGTTGGTATATTTGTTGGCGCTGACGATTCTTGTGATGATTCGAGATTTACTTGGAGCTGGTGTACTTGGTGACGGCCTTGGTGCCTTCACTGACGGCGTGCTATTCCTTGACTTATAGGTTGGTATGAGGCTGACCACCCATACTGTAAAAAATGGTTCACTTTGCCAATGTCACCCCTGTTTCAGGGAATGTCGGCAAGAGTTGCAGGGCTTATGTTCATTTGAGTTTTGGATTTTATTTGTAAGTACACAATCAGCATTTGTAAGCGCGAACTACACGTGTTTGTTTGTGGGCATACATCTGAGAGCTTTGAATGAATATATCCTTGCAACTTAGATTATAGATTATAGATTATAGATATATGGCTGACCACCCATGTAATGTTAGGCTAGAGTTGCAGGGTGTATGATCATTTTAGATTTGGCTTTTTATATGGTAAGTCCATTTGCGGTATGTTTCAGTGCGAACTTATACGCGTTTGCTTGTGAAAATGCATATAATGTGAATCCCCAACGTTACATATTGTTATGTTTTTAGGGTTCAAATAGTCTTCAAATTAAAAAATAACTGGTCTTCTTTACAGGATATTTATTTTACACTTTTTTACAATTGATATTTATGATTTAGAAATTTACATTTATTTCACAGATGGTTTGTGTTCACTTATTGTGCTTAGAAGAAGAGTGCCGTATGAAGACTGACTCTTTACAACTTAGATTAGATAAGATGAGATGAGTATTCAAGATGATGCTGATGCTGATGGTGATAAGTGGCTGTGCCACTAAGTGTCACTGGGCGTTTTTAAATCTCAAATTATTGAGATATGCTCCTCCTACGTAAGGCGTTTTTTTTTCTATTAGCCATTTATGGGATGTAAGAAATCTCCAAGAGGTGAGATCTGAGTCCCGAGTATAAAACCCTGGCGTAAATACTCTGTCGCGGCGTAAGCAGAAGGTTCGTGAAAGATACAACATCGGCTCTGCTGAGTGTTTTGATTTTTCATGCGTTTTTTTATGTTAACGCGACGGTGGAGTATTTACACAATTTTGTACGCTTACAGTGCTATTCTTAGACATTTTAGTCGCCCGTTGAGCCCACGCTTTGACAAACTAATGATGCATTTGTATGAAGACCTGTCAATCCAAGATAATAATATTAAGATAATTTATTTGGTGAGCGCTATTTTTGTGTGCATCACACCTCAATAGCCCTCTGCGAGCTTGGTCGTCGCTGTAGAAAGCGCCAATTCTCAAGCAAGACCCAGTTCTTGTAAGGTTGGATGGACCTTTCAGTGACCGGTCTTTGGTAAAGGTTTATGAATTTTTCAACCCAGCGAAGAGCACATTTGGAAATATAATGGTATATTTTTGTGCTCCACCGGGATTCGAATCCGCAACCTTCCATTTACGAGTCCGAAGTGCTGCCACTGGACTACGGACCGGTCCAAAGATGGTCGCAAGTGAACAGCTGATTAATCTTCATACACATATTACCAAAATTTGATAGGTAAGAATGACCGTGACCATGAGAATTCAGCCCGGGCATCTTTTGTTTGTTAAAGCGTGGGCTCAACGGGGGACTAAATGTCTAAGGATAGCACCGTTTGGGATTTGAACCCTTGAAAAGAGTGAATTATTTGAATTCCTCGAGTGTTTATAACGTTTAATGAATACAAGGCGTGAAGATATTTACACTTGAAATTCTCAAACTTCTTGAAGAGTTTTTTTTTTTTGAGCGTTTTTTTCGTGTGAAGCACACTTCGAAGTTCTTGTTTTATCATGCCGTTGCTTTGAAATTTTACTGCTTTTAACCTAAAAAAATATATAACTATGTATAAACGTCCATGTGCTGTGGGTATTTTTCCGGAACGTGTACAGCATTTCGAGCATGTATAGGATTAGGAGCATATGGGTTTGGTCCGGGTCCTGGAAGACCCGATATAAGTTCATTGCACTTTCTTGCCTTATAAGCTGGTATGAGGCTGACCACCCATACTGTAAATAATGGTTCACTTGGCCAATGTCACCCCTGTTTCAGGGAAGCTCGGCAAGAGTTGCAGGGCTTATGTTCATTTGAGATTGGGTTTTTTATATTGTAGGTCCACATGCGGCATGTGTAAGCGCGAAATTATGCGTGTCTGCTTGTGGGAATGCATTTAATATGAATCTCAAATGATACATATCTTTGCAACTTAGATTTAGATTTAGCACAAAACAATTTGGCTCGCCAAACAGCTCTGATGCTCTATTTAGTTCTTTTATATGAATCAAAGTTCCTTGACTTATGAGTAGGTACCTAAGTATGAGGCTGACCACAGGCACTGTAAAAATTAGGTCACTTTTTCAAGGTTACCCCTATTTTAGAGAAAGGCGGCAAGGTTAGCAAGGTATATATTAAATTGAGATTTTTATTTTGATTGTTCACATGCAGCATGTGTAAGTGCGAACTACCACGTGTCTGCTTCTGGGCGGACATTAAAAATGGGTGTTATTTATTTGAAACGTAAATTCGAAAGATGACAAACTCGTTGACGGTTGCCTGGAAACATATTTAAACAATACCTCACTGATGTCTTAGGATATATCAGCGATTTGGCACGCCAAATGGTTGTGATGTTCCATCTATTTATTTTATACTAATTCATATTTCGCACACAGATCAATTCGAACCGAAGCTTTCCACTTAGAAGGGATAGCGTCAATTTTCCTTTCACAAAATGGCGGTTCGTTTGTAAACCGGAGGGCTTTTTAGTTTTTACACAAAATGTAGATTAAACCCAGCTCGGCGGGGTGTTTAATATGTTTTTAGCGAGTTACAAATGCTCCGACATAATTCTCTTCGACGTCCGACGCATTTCAAAGTTGTGTAATATTAAATTTTACGTAAAAATAATTGTTCCGAGGAGATCTCCCGCCAAATCATCGGGCAGACGAGGCGAGGCCGCACAAAATGGCCGAAATTAAGCTCTACAAAATGGCGGCGGAGCTCATCACTTGAAATATGAGGAATTCCACAAATAAATGGGGAAATTTAAGCAAGAAATTAACAAGCATGAGAATTATTTTTATGAAATAGTCGGTGCTGTGTAGGTACAATCAGTTTATATGGAAGTGACTTATAAGAAATTATAAAAATGAAAAAAAAAAAAACACAACATGGGGGTTGTACATGTCGGGATAATAGCTCAGTAGATAAAGTGCTTGCGTTTCACGCCAGAGGGCTGTAGTTCAATCCCCATCAAGGGTCGTAAACGGTCTCCCGTTTTGGTTTTTATTTTAAACCCAAAATCAAAATATCGGAAATTTTTACTCAGCCTTGACAAGAAATAAGAACCAGCCCCATCGGGAGCTGAAAATCCCCTACTTCAAGTAAAGCAAATACTTGTTAAAATAAAAATCGACACGCTACTCGTACTTCTTTGGATTTTGGTTAACCGTTGCACTATTTGTGCAGCTTAGTAGCGTTCCAAAATAAAAATAAAAACTTAGAAAAATGGTGACTGTGTATGGAATATGTACACGGATGAAGAAGGGGCCTATATTTTTCGGTTTCTCACAAAAAGTATCCGAATGGACATTTATTTTGACCGTTTTAACACCAATTCTACAACTTCTTACCTTATGACTGAAAGTACCTTCTCGTGACCGTACTGCTTTCTGTTGTACAAGGGTGTTTAAGTGACCTTTTGAGTCCATAGCAAATGACCTTTTCGTACTGCAGACCTTTTCGGGAGTGCCTACTTATATTTGCGACTTGTGAAAGCTAACTCCATTCATTTGACCTTTTAAGACCTCAAGTACCGAAATATAAACGGAAACCCATAAAAAAAGATTAGTCAAGAGATATATCTACCTGTACTTTCAATTTTCAAGAAAATTCAGCATTTTATTAATATCAACGATTCATTCTGTATATATGAGGCAGCCGTATTCTTATTTTCGGAGGCAATGCGGGTAATCTAATCCAATTTAAATCCAAAATCTAAGTTGCAAATATATGTAACATTGGTGATTCACATTATATGCATTTTCATAAGCAGACACGTATAAGTTCGCGCTTAAACATGCCATATGTGGACTTACAATAAAAAAAAATCTCAAATGAACATACACCCTGCAACTCTTGCAAATATTGGCAAAGTAAACCAATTTCTACAGCATGGGTGGTCAGCGGCATAGCAACCTATAAGTCAAGGAAATTGTTAGTGTCTGCATATTAAAAGTATGCGTAAATGAACCTTGCCGGGTGATATATATTTCTATCAAATCTCCAACTACAATAGTGTGAACTGCGAGTAGGGAAAATGAAAGTTGTTTTCTGGAAGTGTAAAACTTAACCGAAAAATGTATGGAATCTAAAATAGCGCCTCGATTGTGCGTTTAAGTTTTCGTACATTTCATGTGAGATACCATACGCTTAAAGTTTTTCAGTACTTGGAGCAGTGTTTATTGTCACCATATTTTATTCAGCCGGGAATTTATCGAGTTTAAAAAGCGGGAAAACTACACTCGGATGTTTCTCGTGGAAATTGATATTTTACAAGCAGCGCACGGAGACGCGATTTATGGACCACCCTGTACACGGAAGCTCCGACAGCCTGGGGATGAAAATCAGATTTAATATTGTATGCTATCGAAGGATTAGGTATACCACTCTGTAATGGGTGGTCCAATATCTAATGATTGATTAATATAAAAAAAAAATAGTTAAGATTTTACTGGGTTCTCTTTTTATTTAACTGCAATTATTTATTTTACACGGTTTGGTTCACAATTTACAATAATTGATAATCTCTGCGTACCTATATGGTATTAACGTCCAAATTTTGAATGCAACTAATCCACTGATGCCCTTTTCAGTCCGTATATAAAGGTACAAGAGGGATCATTCTTGCATATTCAATGAATATGTTGTATCTATTTTTATTACATTAGTACCTTTTTAACTTGTTTTTCAATCTTCTTTTTACCTGGCCAAAAGCAGTTACCTGCTAATCTCCTCAAATAATAATTCATCAATTTTATTTAATGAATTATTAATTTATAATTTCCTCATGACATCTGTCAAGTCATCTGTCAACCTACATATATATATTTTTTTTCACACCAACCACTTGCAGTTAAAGAAGGGGTTTCCCGGCTCCCAGGGGGACCGCTTCATTTCTTGTGAAGGCTGAGTACAATAGTCACTGAAATGGGAGATAATTTCTGACACCTTCGATGAGGATCGAACCCTTGCTCTCAGCATGGAATGCAAGCATTCTACCAACTGAGGTATCGACCGGATTGTTTGCGAACTTGGTCGTCGCTACAAAGCGCCAATTCTCAAGTAAGACACATAGTTGCTGAAAGGCTGGATGGACATTTGATGGCCGGTCTTTGAAGTAAATGATGAATTTTAGAATGAAAAAATATGAATTTTAGAACCGAGCGAAGATCACATTTTAAAATATACTTAAATGGTATTTTTTGTACATGGCTGGGATTCGAACCCACAACCTTTTTTTTACGAGTCCGAAGTGTTACTACTAGACTACGGAACGGTCATAATATATCTTTGATAATCCTTTTCCCTCATCTCTGTCCTCTGTATTCCAGTTTTACCTGTACCATATAATTATAATAAATATATATATATCAGGCTTATTTATTTTTAATTACACATGATAAGAGAGCGCCGTTTTTGTGTGTGTCACACCTCAAGGGCCCTCTCCGATCACGGATAAGACTTTTTGAAAAGGTGCGTCTTGAGAGCTCCGCGAAATATGCCCATAGATTTGGAGTTCTTCACTCCGGGTGGCAGTCTGTTCCACTCCACCGGACCCGCAACACAGAAAGCACGGTCTCCAAAATTTGTACGGATCTGACGGTGCGGCTGAACCAAATTGATTGCACTATCGCCCGCAGATCTGAGTGTCTGCCTCCTCACACCCATCTCAACAGGCGAAATCATGTCAGTCAGATAAGGTGGAGCCACGCCATTGATGGCTTTATATACCATCAGACAAATACGGTAGACCACCCTCTCCGGGAAACGAAGCTAATGTAGTTTTTTTTACAGCGGAGTGATGTGAGCGAATGTGGGTATCCCAAATATATACCATGTATATTGCCTACCTATTAGGCGCATGCACCCGTATGAGATGCACGCATTTTTAACAGCGGAGGTATCATGGTATCCAAATGGTATTTTTTTGTGCTCCGCCGGGATCCGAACCCACAACCTTCCATTTAAGAGTCCAAAGTGTTGTACTACTAGACTACGGACCGGTGATAATATATCTTTGATAATCCTGCTCGCTTATCTCTGCGCTCTGTATTCCAGCATTACCTGTACCATATAACGGCATCCACCTGTGGCGCCTGCAACATCCCTTATTTATTAAAATGTCTCTCCGGCAAAACTGGAAACTCTGTGCAATATTGTAGACGTGTTATTGTGAGCGCCACGCCGAGGGAAACATATTTCCAACTAGTTTAATGGTAGCCAAGTAGGCACATGTAGGTTAGCGGTTTTACAATGTCTTCTTCCTTTAATAATAATATCAGGCTAATTTATTTTAAATTACAAATGATAAGAGAGCGCCGTTTTTGTGTGTGTCACACCTCAAGGGCCCTCTCCGATCATGGATAAGACTTTCTAAATAGGTGTGTCTTGAGTGCTCCGCGAAATACATCCATAGATTTGGAGTTCTTCACTCCGGGTGGCAGTCTGTTCCACTCCACCGGACCCGCAACACGGAAAGCGCGGTCTCCGAAATTTGTATGAATCTGACGGCGTGGCTGAACCAAATTGACTACTTCATCGCCCGCGGATCTGAGTGTCTGCCTCCTTACACCCATCTCAACAGGCAACATCATGTCAGTCAAATAAGGTGGAGCCAAGCCATTGATGGCTTTATATACCATCACACAAACACGGTAGACCAACCTTCTCCGGGAAACGAAGCCAATGTAGTGTTTTTAACAGCGGAGTGATGTGAGCGAATTTGGGTATCCCGAATATGAGTCTTGCTGCCGAATTCAACACAGATTGAAAGCGATTGAACTGCTTCTTCGGCTGACCACTATAAAGCGTCGAACAATAGTCAATCCGAGACACCACAAACGCGCTTACTAGGGTCTTGACTGCATCTGACGGTAAACACTTTCTAATAGCCTTAATTTGTGCGTAGTGAAAAAAAAGGAGAAGCTATTGTGGCATCTATTTGCCTCTCCAGTGTCAGATTCCGATCCAGTAAGACTCCTAGAAGTCTCACTGAATCAGAAGGCTGGATTAGCTTACCTCCTATGGAAAGTGGTACTCCGTTCACTAATAGGTGATCACGCCTAGATGTGGCTGCCCACATTATCTCCGTCTTATCCATGTTCAAGATTAGGCCATTGTTCACCATGTTTCACTTTGTTTCAATGCTTTACTTAACTTTTTACTGTACTACTTTACTTTCTTCGGTTCATAGGCCTTGAAGGCTCAGGGCCTCTCGCACCACAATCCTCCAGGACTCTTTGTCTTGTGCTGCTTCCTGTTTCAAAGCTAGGATGAATAGGAGTTTTAGACTTACACGGCTGATGGTTGGCACTGGAGAACCAAAACTATACGAAAACATGCAAAGATACGAGTTTTTTCGTTCTGTGTTCATTAGTTTATCTTTAGTCTCGTAATGACTTGAAAGAGGTATGTCAGGATAGGAAAAAATGTAGGCAGCTCTGTAGAGGCTCTGGCCACCCCTAGCGAAATGGCGACAGAGTTACAGATACAGAAGACGTTTACTGTCACAGAAATGAAACAGGAAGTTGTTTAATAAAGTTACGTTAAAAATACGATTTTTGTATTTATTTTAATATTGCTACCTTTAAGGTTAAACTGAATAAGTGCTGATTCACTGATTTGAAGAATCTTGGATAAACAAAAATACTTCTCATAGTAATTGAGCTAATTTATTAAAGGAAGTGATCATAAACAACTTCTATACTATAGGATTTTCACACTCTATGAGTGTTTTCTCTCGTAGAATATAGGAAAAAAGGTGCATTTATTTGAAAAACCTGTGTTAACTTGTACATCGCTTATTTAGTTTTACCTTTAATGGATCCATTGTAAACATGCCAAACGACTTTAATTCCAACTCTGTTTTAATTCTAAATAATTTCTCACATAATTAAATAAAAAAACCGTTTTGTTTTCTCTGCAGAGTCTAACAGAACAGTTGCACAGGCTCTACTTTAATATTTCCTGTGACGAGCCCTCGCCTGTTGGGTCAAATATAAAATCCCACCCTAAAAGTTTTCATTATACTCAAATAGCCCAGTTTCTTCTACACTCCTCACAAAGAGATGTGCCCTTCTTCTTTTCAAATGCCTGCAAACAATTAAAAATTAAATATACTCTAAAAGATAAAAAAAATAAAGCAACTTTGTTTTTTATTACGATAAAGTTCCACGACCGGTTTCGCAATCAATCCGTTTGCATCCTCAGGTGGCTAAATCATAAAAAATTAAAATCATAAATGAAACCTGTCGTGGAACCCCAAATAAAGGTTAATAAAGTAGAGGGCTCTTGAGGTGTGATACGAGTGCACACAAAAACAGCGCTCACCAAATAAATCATCCTAATATTATTATTTATTAAATGTGTTTTTTTTTATTTATTTTTTTAAATACATATACTTAAATTGAAATCAACATTTTCAAATAAAATGAAAGAAAATAACCTTTGTATAAGCATACGTTTATATATCCATTAATATTAATTCTATTTCAGGGAAGGTCGGCAAGAGTTGCAGGGCTTATGTTCATTTGAGATTGGATTTTTATATTGTCAGTCCACATGCGGCATGTTTAAGCTCTAACTTATACGTGTCTGCTCGTGGGAATGCATTTAATATGATCCTCAAATGTAATATATCTTTGCAACTTAGATTATGGATTATGAAATATATAATTTAATTATTTCAATTTTTTTCAACGCATCTCTAGTTTCAGTTAAAAAGTTCTTAAGAGTAAAGAAAGTGGAGGTGAAAAAAAAAACTCTGGAAAGGAAAAAAATGTAATTTTTAAAATTGCAGATCTCTCCCTTCCACTCTGAAAGTTGGCAAGAAAAATGCGATTTAATGAACAATCTTTTCGTTCCCCTTTATTTCCACTTCAGCCACGTCTGCCTTCTGGCCAAATTGTCACTCTCTACTTTATATTTGAGCTAAATTTATCACGCGGGAAATTAGTCAACTTGAAAACAAAAGTTTTCCGACATTTTAAGACGTAAATATAAGGAATTTTCATTCATGATATTTTGACAGATAAACTTAAGGGTTCTTAATTTGAATGTGTTTAAATGATTGCAGTTATGCCAACTTGAAAATTATTGACATAATAGAGCTACACTACTTAGTTCAACGTGTTTAGCCTACCAGATTTATATACCTATTAGGTAATAAAATATTTCTTATTGAAATACATATATATCATAATTTGGCGTTTTCTTAAAAAACGATTAATAAAAAAAAATAGCATACCTCCGTCCTTCCTACTTAGATACTTTTTACCTTTAACTTTTTAACTTTATAATAATAATATTAGGATGATTTATTTGGTGAGCCCTGTTTTTGAGTGTATCACACCTCAAGAGTTCTCTGCGAGCTTGGTCGTCGCTATAGAAAGCGTCAATTCTCAAGCAAGACCCAGTTGTTGTAAGGTTGGATGGACCTTTCAGTTACCGGTCTTTGGTAAAGGTGTACGATTTTTTCAACTTAGCGAAGAGCACATTCGAAATATAAATGGTCTATTTTTTGTGCTCCGTCGGGATCCGAATCCACAACCTTCCATTTACGAATCCGAAGTGCTGCCACTGGACTACGGACCGGTCCAAGTTATACTTTGTACCTACTTAGATAATTTATAACTCTTCATTACAGCAGGGATAGATTTGGCATGTAGGTTTTTTCTCTGCGGGCAAGCGTTCTAGGTCTTTGTGACTAGGAGCCTTAGCAACCAATTACAAAATATTCATCATTTTTTTCCCCCTAGTAACCCGGCCGTGTGACGCCACAATAATATTGTAGATGGAATTTGTGCCGAGTACATTTTATTTTAACTCAAGCCTACCGCTCAGAAAATAAAAGTGAACTTACATTTCCGAAACGGAAGCCTTCAATTAAATTGTATAATGAATCTACAATGTAAGTTGCAAAGATGTATGAACATTTAAGTTTTTTTTAAATACATTCCCACAAGCAGACACTTATAAGTTCACGCTTACACATACTGCATGTAAACTTACCTACAGCATAAAATCCCAGTGTCAAATGAACGCAAGCCCTGCAACTCTTGCCGACCTTCCCTGAAACAGGAGTGACATTGGTAAAGACAGTATCAGGGATTAACCTCATACCAACGTATCAGTCAAGGTACAATTCAAAACAAATGAAATCAATCAATTTTAGAGTAACTAACAATGAAGCATTAATCCTTACATGAAATTAACTCCCCAAATTATATTTGATCTACTTGTAATCGATTTCAGGTAAACTTTAACTAAAACAAATTAATGATATCCCACCCGTTAACGGCTGGAGCATAATGGTGATTCAAGACTCATTACCAAAATGACCACCAGGCAAAGGTAACAATAATCGAAACGGGCCTTTCATTGGTTCGCATTTATAACTTAGTTGCTTTCCCATCGTTCAAGTGACGAGTCGGTCTATTCAAGTATATACCTACACTTTGTGGTTGAGTGAAACAAACAACTATTAGAGTATTGTGCACAAAAAGATCTGTGAAGTTTTGTTGGAGAAAAATGTTTTACAAAACAATGTTGGATGCTGTAAGTTTACTTGAATAATACTCTGATTGAAGTCCGCTTGTGAATTATCTAATCTAATCTAAGTTACAAAATATATGTAACATTAAAGATTCACATTACTCGTAAATTCACTTTCACAAACAGACATGCACAAGTTCGCGTTTAAACATGCCGCATGTGGTCCTACAATATAAAAACCCGAATCTCACATGGACATACACCCTGCAACTCCTGCCAACCTTCCCTGAAACAGGGGTGACATTGGCAAAGTGAACCATTTTCTGCAGCATGGGTGGTCAGCCGCATACCAACTTATAAGTCAAGGAACATAGGTACACAACAAATTCCATTTTTAAAATCAACAAATTATAATATGTATGAATTAGCATAGACAATATCGTGTCGTCGAGTTGCTAGGGAAGGGCATGCAAATATTTTGTTATATGTTGCCAAGAACGGAAGTCCCATACAAGACTGGCATTTGCTCGCCAAAAAATAAGTTCCAATTTCAAAGATGTTCCGACCTCGTTTATTAAAGACAATAGTTAATTTCCTTTTCATCATGTTTATCCATTTCTTACTGAAGATTCTTGTGTTTCTGTAGAATGGATTCGAAACATGTTTGAATGTGTACCTAACTTTTTCATTATTACCGTACTGTACTGTATCCTGCCACCGTTCCACTCGGGGTGGCCGGTACCTCCGCAGATTTTTCTGTCCTTACAAATCACTCTTCTTCATTTCCTCAATATTCATCCCCTTCTTCATACATACTCTTCTCTTATTCTCACTCTGCAGGTTCCAGTTTTTGTGAAATAAAAAATAAACATTTGTTGCTCTTTGCAAATGTTGAAATTTTGTAAGTAAATTGTAATTTTGGCTCTTCCGACTCAAAAGATGACCGACGATAAAGATGATGAGTTGATGATTTATTTATAGCGCAGTTTCGTGATGTAGTCACTCCAAGGGCGCTGAACCCCCTGGTGTATCCCATTCTTTCACTATCTCAGTATTTTCGGATATTTAACGAACCGTTCGGTGAGAACTTACATTATTCTCTACGTTTCGTCAGCGACGTAGCCGACGTCTTCAGGAGAACATCCTATCTGTACGGCGACTGAGGATGAACTGAATTTGAAAAACACTTTGTCACAAATCACTGACTATGTACTCCTGAAGACGTCGGCTACGTCGCTGACGAAACGTAGAGAATAATGTAAGTTCTCACCGAACGGTTCGTTAAATATCCGAAAATTAATATAATTGTCAAAATGTCAAACGACCGTAATTCTAACTTAAACCTAACTACTATCTCAGTAGTTCAGCATATACTTCTTGGGGTGTTGCTCTCTTGTATGCGGAACTGACCATGGTTTTGTGTTGTTGCAGCTGCCGGAAGGCGTGGAGCTGACGTTGGGCGAGCTGCGCGCCATGGCGCTGAGACAGCAGCAGCAGATAGACTGTCAGCATCAGCTGCTGGCGGCCAGGGAGCAGAGACTCAGGTTCCTCAAGCACCAGGAGGCCAGGCACCACCAGGTAACACCACCCCCTCCATTATCTCTGAGACAGCAGCAGCAGATAGACTGTCAGCATCAGCTGCTGGCGGCCAGGGAGCAGAGACTCAGGTTCCTCAAGCACCAGGAGGCCAGGCACCACCAGGTAACACCACCCCCTCCATTATCTCTGAGACAGCAGCAGCAGACAGACTGTCAGCATCAGCTGCTGGCGGCCAGGGAGCAGAGACTCAGGTTCCTCAAGCACCAGGTATGAGTTTGCGCTTAAACATGCCGCATGTGGACTAACAATATAAAAACCCAAGTCTCAAATGGACATATACCCTGCAACTCTTGCCAACCTTCCCTTAAACAGGGGTGACATTGACAAAGTCAAACGTTCAATCAATGAAAATTCGAAGAAAATTCCCTTAACTTACAACTATCAGATTAATAATAATTATTTGAAGACCGTAACCGGAGTGAGGGACCTTGGAGTTTATATGGACGCTGGACTAATTTTCGATTCACATATCTTTTCCATCACTGAGAGGGCTTACAAAGTGCTAGGATTTGTCTTGAGAGCTTGCAGTGATTTTAAGGATTTGAATGCAGTTAAATCACCGTATTTTGCCTATGTTCGCAGTATTCTTGAATTTGCATCTCCTGTTTGGAACCCCATGTATGATACATATATACGTCGACTAGAAGGTATCCAGAACAAATTTCTTAAGCATCTAAACTTCAGGGCACATGTTTACTTTAATGATCATCGTGCTGCCGCTCATCATCATGGAATGATGCCAATGAAATCCCGTCGGATTCTCCTAGACATGAGTTTTTTATATGGGCTCATTCATGGCTATATTGATTCTAATTCTCTATGTGGGGGGATCACTTATCGTGTACCACACTCTAGACGCACTAGACTTGGTTCTCTATTCTTTTCTAATACATATCATTCAAATTATGCTAAAAATTCAATAATGAACAGATTGCTCAGCACTTACAATGATAATTTTAACGATTTAGACATATTTTTATTATCAAAAAGTAAATTTCTCGACGGTGTGATTGCTGTTTTATCAAGGTAGCTCCCTTCTCATCCCTTTTATCATCCTTCCTCCTTTCCTCAAACATCCTTTCATCTCTCTGTGTATTTGCGCATATATATATAAATATGTTTATGTATTTCTCGTTTTTCTTAAACCTGTTCTCTGTTAGTTGTTTTTTTCTGATTATTTGTTGTTAGTTGGTTTTTTTCTTGTGTTTTATTTTAAACCTTGTTATTTTGTTTATTTTTTTCTCTTCGTATTGCTATTTGTAGATATGGATTGTTTGTATCTTTGAAATTTTTAAGTTAACGAAACCTGTTATTGGCCTTAAAATATTTTTCTTTTCATTCTTTTGCGAGTTTATGCTTTGTATGTGCTGTTGTGTTTCTTTAAAATAAAAAAAAAAAAAAAAAAAAAAATGTGGGGATTTCCCAGCTTTCAAATCTCAAATGAGCATACATCTTGCAACTCTTGCCGATTTTCAGCCACTATATCCGTCGTCCTCGAGTCTTTTCCTGGATTTTTACTTTCATTCTAAGACGAAACAGGCGCTTTTTTTAATTCCTGGTACATGCTCAAAGTCCACCAGTTTTCTCTTTTATTATTTATCGTATTTTGTCTCTCAAAATACAATGTTTTATTCATGAGAAATGGACTAAGCTCAAATTTTAAAATAAAATGTTTCTCTCGGCGGGCAAATATCACACATCTATGTGACCAGGGTCCAAACAAAAAATACCTAGTAACCCGGCCATGTGATCTCACAATTTTGTAGTTTATTGAGTTTGTGTCGAGTCCATCTATCTATAATCTATAATCTAAGCTGCAAGGATATGTAAGCATTTAAGGCTCATATGAAATGCATGCCCACAGACAGGCACATGTAGGTTCGCGCCTACACATTCTGCATGCGTGCATACAAATAAAGAAAACCTCACATGGACATAAACCTTGCAACTCCTGCCGCCGTTCCCTGAACCGGGGTGGCATTGGCAAAAGTGAACCGATTTTTACAGCACGGGTGGTCAGCCTCGTACCAACCTATCAGTCAAGGAGCACATAAAATTATAAATGATATACAGAAATTCATAATGAGACACATTACAAATTAAAATTAAAATAAAGTTAAATTAAAATTAAACTTAATATTACACTTAGAATTAATGCCCTAGCCGCCATTGTTGCAAATCAACCGCCATTCCTTTCGGTCCTTACATACTTCTTTCATTTCATTCAGAGTCATAATCTTTTTCATGCACGCTCTCCTTTTGTTATGACTCTGAATATCCCATTCATTCGCTATTTCGGAAATTTGATCCATCCATACTTTCCTCGGTCTTCCCCTACCACGGCTTCCATTCATAGTTGCAGCGTACACTCTCTTCGTCAGTCTTTCGTCATTCATTCTTTCCATATGTCCAAACCATTTTAACAAACCCCTTTTGATTTTTACTTTTATACTTTCCCTTGCACCACATTCTTCTCTCACTGACTCATTCCTCACCCTATCTTTCCGTTTTTTTCCAATCATACTTCCATTATCTTTATAAATCGATAGATTGATTCTTTGTCATACCACATCTATGTACTAAATCTAAATCTAAGTTGCAAAGATATGTATCATTTGAGATTCATATTAAATGCATTCCCACAAGCAGATACGCATAATTCCGCGCTCACACATGCCGCATGTGGACCTAAATATAAAAACCCAATCTCAAATGAACATAAGCTCTGCAACTCTCGCCGACCTTCCCTGAAACAGGGGTGACATTTGCTAAGTGAACCATTTTTACAGTATGGGTGGTCAGCCTCATACCAGCCTATAAGTCAAGGAACTACATTCAAGAAATACAATATCTAAGCAATATTCATTTATTTAATAAAATACTATATTTTAATAATACTCGCTAAGATGTCCAATGTCCATATTAATAAATGAACACAATACCATTCTCACTTGATATCCTTTTCTTTCTGTCGCCCGAGAGTATTCTTCTAATATGGCGGGCGGACGGAACAAAAGGAGACCGCGAGATTCTCAGATAATACAACGCAGAATCAATCTCTTCCCATAATTCAATAACAGCGATCCCAAAGTAAACACTAATCAACTTTTGTAGTAACTTTTCCGGTCGTAATTGACTGGCAAAAAGTAAAAATGGCTTTCAAGCATCGATATAAATAATATACATAGATGGAGCGCGTGAGTGTTTTCCTATACAAACGGTTGTGCCACAAAATTGTAGAAAGAAAGAGAAAGAAACATTAGAAATTTTGTTATGTTTCTGTCTCTTTCTGATCTCCATGACAACGTCAGGGTCCGTACTCAACATGGATTTGTAAGGACTGGATGGGCTGAGAAAGCAATCCTTTGTGAATTAGAAATGCGCTACCCCACTCATCATACAAAAATCCAAATTCAGTCTATCGGTAACCTTCCAACTATTAACAGGTGTGTTTCCTAACTGGAAAGAAAAATCATCAAAATGCCAAGCCACACATTTTCCAAATGCACAAACAATACGAAAAATTGTAATAAAAAGTCTGGAGTAACTTTTCACTCGTAATTACCAGTGAATATTAATATTTAAGTAAATTCAATTGATATTTTATCTGCCGATGCCTTTAGCCACAAAACAATAGCCCCGCTGTCAAACCGTCGGCCATTTTTAGTGATAGAGATGTGATGATGACAAAATATAGTATCTAATACCGTCACGTGAGAACATTTTTTTTTGTGAAATGTATGTATTTAAAGTGGTCTGTATTTCAAAATTAAAAATTTCAATTTCTACTCTACACTTTTTGTTTCATTTATCCTTTTATATTTCAAGGAAATTGGATTAAAAATTATATTTTTTTGACTTTGTCTTCTATAGGTATTACTCCTAACATCATTCTTCTTCTTCTTCTTGTGCCACTTCTAACGAAGATCGGCGATCATCATAGCTATTTTGAGTTTTGATGCTGCGGCTCGAAATAGGGACTTGGTGCTTCTGCCGAACCACTGTCGCAGGTTCTTCAGCCACGATGTCCTTCGGCGTCCCTGAGATCTTCTCCCCTCAATCTTACCCTGAATGATAAGATGAAGGAGACTAACATCATTGAAAAAACTTAAAATTAAAAAAATGTAATTGAAATAATTTTCACAAGTAATTATGTAACATTAAGTAAAATATTTACATTTATGGAACAGAAGCATTAAAAAGTATCAGATATTGTCAAAACCTTTGACAACACTAAATTATGTTGTCAACGAAAATGATGTGGATCGGATATATACGCTAATGCTCCATCTATATATTTTATTTAGATTTTAGATCAATGCTTTCAAGCCATTGTTCTCATACCGACACATAACCTCAAAATCCAATCGAGATTCTTTTAAATCATTTCGTCAATTTGTAACACAATTTGTTTTTTCTTTTAAATCTAACGCTTTTGAAATATTAAATATCGATTAGATAAAGCATCAAGCCTTGCTTTAGAATGGTAACATGAAAATAACGGTGAAAACAATGTCAAAACCACAGGTCAAAACAGACATGTAATTCTTGTGAATCCCGTTTATTTTTTTTTCATTTCCGGCGCTGCATGTCAACATGTCAACCAAAGACAATAAAATATTCAAAAATGGAACATTATTAAATATTTAGCCTACCTCATTTAATCCGTCGTATAAATAATGCCAGGGTGATAATAAATAAATATCTTTTTATTATCAGAAATAAATCTAACATTAATGTAGAATATATTTATCTGTATTATTCTACTTCTTAGGTACTCAAGAATGTTTATTGAAGCTTTCTGTAATTTCCTGTTTGATTGCTTGTTCAACAAACATTGATAAAGGCGACCACCTGCCATTTGTAATTGATAATTATTGCTAGTCAAATGTTTATCTGTTAATAATTAATATAGAATGAGGTCCGCACGTAAATTGACATAGACAAAATTGTGTCGTCACCAGGCCCTTCGTTTCCCTAGCAACCCTACTAGTGCAAATGTATACAAATATTTTGTTATTGCTTGGTTAGGACAGCAACCCATACATGAGTGACGTTTGCTAGCCGAGAAAAAAGTTCCAATTAAAAAAAATTGCGGACCTCATTGTATCGATAATAAGAGAATTAAAAAAATGAATTTTATGCTACTTATTCTAGATTTATAGTTTGGTATGAGGCTGACCACCCATACTGACTAAAAATGTATCACTTTGCCAATGTCACCCCTGTTTCAGGGAAGATCGGCAAAAGTTGCAGGGCTGTGTTCATTTTAGGTTTGGTTTTAATTTATAAGTGCACATTCAGCATTTGTAAGCGCAAACTTGCACGTGTCTGTTTGTGGGCATGCATTTGATATGAGTTTTGAATGTTGATATATATTTTCAACTTAGATTATAGATACATATTTAAATGGATAAATTTCATCAACTTTCTTGAATCTGTCTGTGATTTCAATGTATGAACTATGTACTAGTACATCGGTCCGGTCTTGCAATTGTGTTCATAACCATAGGGTCAGGGTTCGATCCCCACCAACGGTGCCAGAAATGATTTCATGTTTCGGTGTTTTATTCTAATCCAAATTTTGTTAAAAATAAATAGGTTCAACTCGCCACATGCGACCCCTTCGGAAATAACGCGGCAAGAAGTTACACTATATGTATAGCTTAGTTGCGAGTTGCGAGTTCGCATGTAAAGAGAACCTTCTCTCTTCGAAGCCGGAAATCCCTTACTTCTAATTATGCGTATGGTGCCCTTACCTACTTGTGAAAATAAACAGGTTCCGCTCGAAAAAATGGTAACTTTTCTAGGACATATCGGTTATAAGTTGCATATTTCTGTAGGATTATAACAAAACACTATACTTAAGTTCTCGTAATTATTGTTTAACCCTTTTAAATGGCGATATTAAATCCTATTAAGGGTGAGTTATACTTAATGACATCATTACACTTAATTAAGCAAAGCAATTAACGCCGAAAACGGACTAGTACGTATATCCTAAACTCTGACTTCGTTGATCAAACTTTAGCCCGATAATTGATTTTAAATAATATTTCGAGCAAAATTCCCGCCCGTTTCGTTTTTGATTATTATCTGCCCAACGCGAAATTCTATTAAACAAAATAAAAGACATTAAATTGAATTTATTGACGAATGAGGCTGTCGTTTTGTAGATATCCATTTCACTTTTAAATCGTAAATAAAACATTGAAAAGAGATAAACTATACTTAAATGGATTTGCAAAAAAATATTTATTTAAGTTGCCAAAAGCAAACGGAGGATAAAGGTGCCCCGTCGCTTCTAGTCTTGAAAATGTTCCCCGCTCGACGGAATGAAACGTCGGCAGACAAAATTACTGCAAGTAGAACATGGTCTAACCCGAGAAAAACTATATCAATATAATTATTTTAAAACGCTTTGTTGACCACCAAGCCAAAAAGATATTTTACTTCGTAGAAAAAAAAATGGCCAAGCCTAAAAAGTGACAAAATGATGTTCAGAAAAGTACTTTGAATGTTTAAGAGACATTCAGCCATTTTACTCTCTCTTTAATGCAGTATGCAAATGATCATTTTCAAAACTGAAAATCGCAGTTTTCCGAGTTGAAAATCACTTCGAATGAAGTCCGCTCATCAACTGAGATAGAGAAAGCTCTTGTTGCTACGGCGACGGCTGACTAATATTTTGTTATCGCTTTCTAAGGACCCTAGTTGTACAGAGGTGTGACGTTTGAGGAAAAATGTTTGTTTTAGATTGTGCGTCGAGTTCATTACGTTTCGTGTATGAGAAAGTAAAATATTTTTAAAAGCATACAGAGTTTGATTTCCACAAATTGAGCATTTATTTCACCTCTAGTGCTTTCGACTTATTTACGTCAATTTCAAGAGACTGTTACAAAATTGACAAGAAAAAACCATAGAGAAATGAGAATGTACTCCATTACACTGATCAACAAAATAATATGATATGTTGGTATGAGGTCGACTACCAGCTTTTCTACAACATTGCACTATCACCTATGCGGGAGAACCTTTTACTTCGCTTCAGGAAAAGGTGGCAAGAACTGCAGAGCTGATGTTTTAAGGCTATTCATGTTTTCTTTTATTTTCATTATTATGAAGTATTCTCGAGAGATAAACAGTAATGGATTAGGCGGAAATTCATGAATTTCAAAGTGGAGATATACAAAGTCAAGGGAAAGTTTTTAATAACTACTCAAATGGAGTAAACAACATGCAGTGGCGTGCGTAGAATATTTACTTTTTTATAATATTTCAAAAATATCTTTCCTTGACAGTCCGGTCGATAGCTCAGCTGAATGTTTGCGACCCTACAAATGACTATGGTTTGATCCGGGGGCGTGCATCCCATACAGCCACATACGCTTAATAGGTAGGCAATATATTGTTAAAAAAACCATTTAAGCTTGATATCCAGATTTTAAAATCATAATTAAAGTTCGATCGGAGCCATAGTTAGCGCTTCAGTCAATTTCAAATGGGTTATTATAAAGGAATGGGAGAAAATATTTATTCTGAAATGTATTTGCCTATACCCTATGCACACGCCTGGTTTGTTCCCTTCCAAAAGTGCCAGAATTAAGATACTGGATAAGATTACCGAGCCTTCGCAAGAAATGAGAACGAGCCCCCTTAGCAGCAAGAAACTGCCTTATTCAAAGTTAAGTGTTCAAGGCTGGAGGCCAGCCCCCTTACTTGTGAAAATAAATAAGTTCCACTCGCAACAATGGATATATTAGGTGACAACGCGATTATAAGCTGCATTATTTAGGCAGCTTTGTTGTGTTTTTATTTTGAACACTTACCTGTAAAAATAGAAGAGTCTGTACAATGATTGCAATTTCTTAGAGTCCTTAGTAAATAACAACCAATAATTAAATATAGTTTTCTCCTCACAACCACACTTGGCGACGTCGCATTTTTATGTTTTGTAATTTGTGTCGACTTCAATGAAATTTATATTTGTTTATGGTTTGTGTATTAACACTGTGAAAATTCATTGTAGATCTTTTTTATAAAGCTTTATTAAAAATTAAAAATTAAAAATAAACGAGTGAAATAAAAACAGTGTTTCATAAAAAAATATTACTTTATTCTTAAAAGTTTTATAAAAAAAGATAATCATTGCAATTTGCTTGTGCTTACTAACAAAATGGCTCCCAATTTAGTCTGTTAAAAGACTTGGTCTTTAAAAAACAAGTAATAAATAATAAAAACAAACAGGAAATGAAAAAGGAGAACAGTGTATAAATATACAACATAAAAAGTTCCGTTTTCTACGGTCATCTTTTCAGTTTTAATATTTATTTTTGTCGACAGAAACACAGTCTCGGCCTCGCCGCCGCCTTTGACTCCGTCTCTCCTTGTACTCTGTTTTGTTTTCATTATTTTAATTAGAGTGCGGATCTGTGAAACTTTTTCTTTGAATCATAAACTACGCTACCAAGTCGTATCCACTGCAACTGCAACTGTATTTAATAACTTAAACTGCACTTCTGCTATCTATTAACCGTATTAGAGTTTGGATATTCTACTTAAGTATAACAACGCTTTTATTTGGATTCTTTTAATCAAACTGCAATTTATTTATTCTACACAAAATCACAAACCAGATTCTAGATCTCGTTTCTTTACATTCACTCTAGTTATTAAATTCTTTCACAATTTCATAAATCTTACAGCCATTCTTTTCTCGGTCTTCCTATTGTCGACGGTTAAAAGGATATAGGGCATAAGCGACAAAAACTAAATTATTCAGGAGAGCAGTTTTAAGTTTGAGGGATCACAAAATGGATCAAAAAATTTTTATTTTTTACCATATCGTTTAAATCAAAACAGCACTAAAATTTAGAAAAATAAAGGCATTTATTGGCATTCCCATAATTGTGGTTTTACGATGTTTTACGATTTTTTTGTCACTAGCGCCTTTAGGACAAAAAAAGCCAAAATCTTGTCGGTCACACCAAAACAATACTTCGAAAACGCAGTTGTTTGCTTGGACATAAACAACAAAAAAATCATCGTAGAGCTATGGGAGTGAGCGCATTAGAAAGAGCGGAAAATTTTAAGAAGGATAGCATACATAACTAATTTTTTTCCAAAACGTCACTTATTATTAACCGTTCGTACTTCCCTTTAACTGTCGATATGCATGCTCCTTTTATATTTTCTTTGCATACTTTTTTATATTCTTCAACGATAATAATTGAAGCGCCTTCATAAATTTTAATAAAAAAAAAATTAAAAACCTTTTAAAAACTTCACAAAGATGGCGCCGTTGAAAAAACTTACCAAAAGAAAACTTAGTAGTTTTCTCCTAAGTGCTCTTACCTTTACCATCGTCGAAGCTTTTTTTAAATCTTTTTCATTTAGCTGTTTCCTCTGGCGTTATATTTTAATTAAGAGAATAATGGTGAGTGTAATTCTTACCTACCGAATATCGGTAATATTTGTATGAAGACCTGTCAATCCAAGATGGCCGCAAGTGAACAGCTGATTAGTCTTCGAAACTGTCGCCAAAAAAAAGAATATTGTGGAAGATATTTAATGAATTTTAACTTTTTAATTATTATTCGAAAATGTCACCCCTGTTTCTAAATATAGGTCTTTCGTTTTTGTTAGTAGGTACACATGCAGCATGTGTATACATGTTAATACTATTACTAATATATATTAATAATAATAAATACTATACTTGAAATAAGTATTATAAATTATTATAAATACTTATTTCAAGACGTCAGAGAAGGTCGGCAGGAGTTGCAGGGTGTATGTTAATTTGAGATTCGGGTTTTTATATTGTAGGACCACATGCGGCATGTTTAAGCGCGAACTTATACGTGTCTGTTTGTGAAAATGCATATAATGTGAATCTCTAATGTAACATATATTTTGCAACTTAGATTAGATTAGATAAGATCTCCTCCGTAAGATAAACATGTAGCCCTTTAACAGCGTGTCCCCAAGATGGCGGATGGAAGAATGCTCGCCAGGTTTACCTGGAGGGTAGGGATGAAAAAAAAAAATCCCGCAGACCAACAGGTAACCAACAACCCGTCTGGCAAACGCGGTGACTTAATTCCAACTAGACCTCAAAATGTCGAATAGAAGTAGAAATATGACTCGTTATTGGGTTAGAATAATTGTAGAAGTGACTAATCCCTGATGAAAGGCATTGTTGATCCCGGCTTAAGGCGCTGGGCCCCACAATGCCTGATGACGGCTCATCCTGATCCCTCCAGTCTGGGGTAAATCCCGCTTATTGGGATTCCGCATCTCATAATACACTAATCCCGGACGGAAGGCGGGAGAAATTTAATTACAAAAACTCGTTACGTATTGCAATATTCCGATGTATATCTTATTAAAGAATGGATGAAATTTAAAAAGTGCGCAAGGACTGTAAATAAAATGGCGGTTGATCTGGAATGTTGGCGGCTACGCAACTAAGCTACACATATATTGTAACTTCTTGCCTGCGTTATCTCCGAAGGAGTCGCATGTGGCGATTCGGGACCTATGTATTTTTACAGGTAACACCAACCACTTTCAGTTGAAGTGGGGGCTACAGTTTTTGAATCTAATATTTAATTTTTTGTTAAAGAAAATTGAATATTTCTACTCTTTTTCCCTGGCTTATTATAGTTTGGTATGACTTAAGCTATATCTAAATCTAAAATGCAAAGATATGTAACTTTAACGATTCACATTATACCTATGCATTTTCACAAGCAGACACGTAAAAGTTCGCGCTTAAACATGCCGCATGTGGACTTGCAATATAAAAATCCATATCTCAAATGAACATCCATAAGAAGAACATTGAATTTTGTATTATGTTTTAGTTTTGATGTCCACACATTTGTTGATTTTTAAAATGTAATTTGTTGTGTATGTTCCTTGACTTATAGGTTGGTATGCGGCTGACCACCCATGCTGTAGAAAATGTTCACTTTGCTAATGTAACCCCTATTCCAGGGAAGGTCGGCAAAAGTGGCAGGGTTATATTCATTTGAGGTTTGGATTCTAACTTGTAAGTACACATTCAGCATTTCGCACGTTTAATAATAAAGAGCAATAACTCAAAAAACATGAATGTTGGGAAATCACGTTTGAAGTTCAGACACCCAGTACAACTTGTATGGGATGAAAAAGGCGGCCGATGTTTTATCTCGGTCATATTCGTCCAAATTCAACGGCTGTCGCATTCTACCTATTCTTCTCGCATTGTTCTTGCGTTTTATTACAAAATCTCGATTTTCCCAATTTTCGAGTTATTTCTCTTTATTATTAAGAGTGCGATTTGTTAGCGCGAACTACACGTGTTTGTTTGTGGGCGTACATTTGATGTGAGCTTTAAATTTTAATGGGGCATCCACACGCTTGCCAAGTCGAGCCAAGTCGAGCGTGTGGACGGCCGTTTGGCTCAGCTGGGGGCGTGGCTTAAGCCGCCTTGGCTCAGCTTGTCGCCGATCCGACCAGAGTCGGTTTTTTGACGCAAGTCAAAGGGAATTCACGCATGCGCATGCCAGGCACACACATACTTGTGCGCGCGCATTCTGGTGCGGTACGGTTTCTATGAATTTTGATCATCCACCATCGTCTTTGCCGAATTATTCGTTTCTTTTTAGTTTCTCTCTTTTTGTTTTGTTTTTTTTTTAAATAAAAATAAGTTTATCCAAATGTTATAGCTAAAAGCTGGACGTCCGCCATGCTTGCTTATTCTAACACACACAGACGCACGCACAAGCGTGTGGATGACCCTGTTTGGTTTTCCAAGAGCTTGCAAGCGCTTGCAAGCCCTTGACTCAAGGCGTTTGAGGCAAGCGTGTGGAAGCCCCATAATACATCTTTGCAACCTAGATTATAGATTATAGTGCCATATGAATTTTTTGGAACTTACTTCGGCAAGAGTTGCAGGGCTTATGTTCATTTGAGGTTTGGATTTTATTTGTAAGTACACAATCAGCATTTGTAAGCGCGAACTACACGTGTTTGTTTGTGGGCATACATCTGAGAGCTTTGAATGAATATATCCTTGCAACTTAGATTATAGATTATATAGATTATAGATACTTCCTTATTCAACCATTCAATTAACGCTGATGAGTTTTTTCCGGGATCTTTTGCCGTGATCTGTGGGAGCTGGAGCTTCCGGACGTTTCGCCCATATCTTCAGTCTTGTAAACTCCTATTCACTCAATTAATGATCATGAATAACCCAATGACATCTGTGAACTCAGGGTCAAAATAAATTAATGTACTATTATACTCACTTGTATGTTTTCTTCATTATCGTTCACATTTCTCCTCTATCAACCATAATCTCGGCCGCTCCTGTCTCCCGACAATCATATGACATTCTGTATAAATGGATTATCCCATGTAACTCCTGGCCCGGCGGGGTTTGACCTTAAGCGCCCTTACAGGATCCATGAAAGATTTAGGGACTCGCGACAATCATTGCGGGAATTTTGATTCTCTCGCCTTAGATATTGAAACAAGCATTCCACGTTTTTAAACAACCCTCTTGGGTTCGAATCCCACCGATCTAATCTAATCTAATCTTATCTAACCTAATATAAGTTGCAAAGATAATATGTTACATTGGAAATTCACATTACATGCATTTTCACAGCCAGACATGTACAGGTTCGCGCTTGCACATGCCGCACTTGAACCTACAACATAAAAACTAAATCTCAAATGGACATACACCCTTGAAATCTTGCCGTCCTTCCCTGAAACCGGGGTGACATTGGCAAAAGTGAACCATTTTTACAGCATGGGTGGTCAGCCGCATACCAACCTATAAGTCAAGGAACATACACGACAAATTACATTTTTAAATCGATTTTAAAAAAATTACCGAGGGTGTCAAAAATGATTTTCCGTTTCGGTGATTATTTCAAGCCCAAAGTTAAATACTGGTAAGATTTACTTTATGAGAATGCATGTAATGTGAATCTCCAATTTAACATATCTTGCAACTTAGATTAGATTAGAATTTATTTACTCAGCCTTGACAATAGATGAGTACGCTGGTACTCCCCTTTGAGATGGGAAACTCTCATTTCAGTTGAAGTGGTTGGCGTAAGACCGGCGCTTTACCTGTAAAAATAAAATCACCTTCGCAAACTCCTTTCCCATCGCATCTTTAACTTTCTAAGACTTCTTCTTCCTCATGGTTTTTTTAAACACATTTGATGATGATACTGTTCAATATTATCATCACAGCGATTTTTTCTTACTATGCTGTCGCTGTATAGAGGGGTTTTCTTTTATCGTGCCATCATAATTACTCATTTTTTATTATCGTCCATTTTTAACGCCGCACCTGAAGTCTCTTCACTGGCTGAAGGTGAAGGAACGAATCCATTTCAAAATAGTCTTGCTGGTGTTCAAGACTCTGCGTGGGACTGCACCAAAATATCTCATAAACCTGATAGCACCGGCAACAACAAGCAGCAGGACCTCAACACTTCCATCAGCCGCATCATGCCGCAGACAAATACAGTTTCCAAGGAGAAATATCAAGACGGTCTTTGGAGATCGAGCCTTCAAGGTGGCTGCTCCTACCGTATGGAAGGCCTACCAGTACCCTTAGTACTAGTTGCAAAACTTGAGTAAAGTAAAGTTTACGGACAGTATTAAAGAGTGATTTTCTTTAAAATCTGCCGTTTTTGTTTCTTACACTTTATGGTCTTAGCAAAAGAGTTACAGTGATGAAGAAAGTCAAGTTCAAACAAAGGAAAACGGCAGATTTTGGGGAAAACCACTCTTTAATACTTTCCGTAAACTTAACTTTACTCAAGTTTTGCAACTCGTACTCAGGGTACAGATAAACTTCGTACTATGGAGTTAAGAGCTCATTCAGAAACGGACTAAAAATCCACCTGTTTGTACGCTCATTTACGCCTTTGGGATGACCAAGAGTCATGAAAAGGCGCCATACAAATCTTGAATTTTATTCTTCTTGCTGATGTTCCTCTTGTCCTCCCCAGGTGGCGGCCGAGAATGAGCGGCTGCGGCGCCTCCGGGAGCGCGTGGAGGCCCAGGAGCTGAAGCTGAGGAGGCTGAGGGCGCTGAGGGGACAGCTGGACCAGACCAACCTCAACAATGTGGCGCTCAGTAAGTCTCTCCTCTTTGAATAGTCATTTCTAACAAAAATATTTAGCTCGAATGAATGTAACCTTAATCGCTCATCTTCCACAGCTCCAATGTCGCTACTGTCCAACTCGAGGCTTGGTCTCCTTTTATTCTCCTGCCTCCAACTGGCAATCCTATTGTTATGATTTTAATGGGGTTGTCCTTTAATTAGACTGCAATTATTTGTTTTAACAGAATTTGTCGTACACGGTTTTGTTCACAATTTACAACAATTGACAATCACTGCTTATAGGTCTTCACGGCAAAATGCTTGAAGTAACTAATCTAATCTGCACGATTGCGGTCCTTATATATAGATAGGAAAGAGGTTTTTCTTGCATATTCCAGATCATTCGATCTCTCGCTCATACCAGACCGCCGTTCTATGTAGCTTACAACCATCATGGACTGCTCCCAGATGGATCTACCCACACTATCGTACATGTATAGGTGCGCGTATGTACTTTAATTTCATAGTTCGTAACACTATGTATGCATGTACAGGCGCACGTAGATACAACTAAGCTCCACATATAGTGTTACTTCTTGCCGCGTTATCCCCGAAGGGATCGCATGTGGCGAGTCGAACCTATTTATTTTTACAGGTAATGGGGCCGGCCTTACGCCAACCACTTTAGTTAAAGTGAAGGTTTCCTAGCTCCCGAGAGGGCTGATACTAATTTATTGTGAAGGCTGAGTAAACCTTGCCGGTATTTTATTTTGGGGTTTGAAATAAATCATTTCTGACAGCCTCGGTGGGATTCTAACCCAAGCTCACGGCTCACATTCGAATGCTCTGGCTACCCCTAGCGGAATGGCAACAGAGTTACAGTTACAGTACACAGTATTAAGATAATCTATTGGTCCATGTTACATTCAGATCCAGCCATTTCTCTAGATGTCGTGTAGTCCATCTATTTAATATTCCGGTGGGCCTATGTACATTTGTCCTCGCATACCCTGCTCCGTACAATAACACCTCAGTAATGGCTTGGCGTATTAATCTCGCTGATCGGGATGTCGGAGGGTAATCATTCCCTGGACCCGAACCCAAACCCGCGTACATGCGGAGGAGAAGCGGAGTCGGCTCACTGTGAGGCCAGCTGCTTAGTTAAGCGGACAAAAAGTAGTGAACTATTCGTTAACTGTCATAGGAAAAAAAGTAGAAATTGTAAGAGTGAGATTTTGCTATCTAATCTAATCTAATCAAAGTTGCAAAGAACCTGCAACATAAAAACCCAAATCTCAAATGAACATGCACCCTGCAACTCTGCCGACCTTCCCTGAAACGGGGTTATATTATCAAAGTGAACCATTTTCTACAGTAAAATATATATCATTTGATATTCATATTAAATGCGTTCCCACAAGCAGACACTTATAAGTTCGCGTTTACACATACCGCATGTGGACTTACAACATAAAAACCCAAATCTCAAATGAACATACACTTGCAACTCTTGTTGACCTTCCCTGAAACAGGGGTGACATTGGCAAAGTGTACCATTTCCCACAGCATGGTCAGCCACATACCGACCTATGAGTCAAGGAACACACACAACAAATTACATTTCAGTATAACATTTTTAAAAGAACAGAACATTGTAGACTCGATATAAACTTTAAAAGGTGTTATTATATTTATTTTTAAATAAAAAATAAGAACGCTTTTTGATAATGGCTTTCCACAGTCTTTCGAAAATTTAGCTATGTTTTTTCTTCTTTTGTTTCAATCTTAAGATAGGTTTGCAATAATTTTCTTCTCGGTCCACACCTTGAAAGCTTTCCGAGTTCCTTTTCTGAAGGCGCACAGCCATAGATTTTAACGTTCGTGTGATGTTATAATTTTGCTAACTTGAACAGTAAGCCATCGAAAAAGTGTTTCAAACGACGAATCGTACTTTCCCGCTGCATTCGTTAACTAGTAACAGTAGTTGGAAATCCATCACTTTTTTGTAACTCTTGGAAATCCAAACTGCATTTCGTTGTAAAAAATAGTTTTATTTCGTTATCTAGCCATTTTAATTCGATGCAAGTATGATAAAATCAACCCTTCGTTGTATATCTACATTTTTGTAGTCATCATGACGTTGCTACCTTCTTTCTTTCTTTTTTTTATTCATTCTTAATCTGTTGTTCTTCATTTCTCTTTTCTACTTTATTTCTGTTTTTTTTTTGTTTCTGTTATAATTTAATGTATTTTTGACTTCATCTATTTCTTTTTTAAATTTTTTGTCAGCTACTTTCAATTATTATATTAACCTATTTGTGGGATTCTTGTTAGGATTAAGGTACTTTACGGTATATGTATCTATTTCTCATGTTTTTTATAATTTTGTGTCTGTATCTGTTTTTATCCTCAAAGAAAATGAAATAAAAGCATTCAGATTAGCCACATACGTCCACTAAAGCACTCCCCACTGTCCCTGCGTGAGCCGTGTATGGAGGCTTATCGAGTCGAGACAACAGGCGACCTACATTAAACGTTATTAGACTGACCGAGATGTGATAGCCAGTGTAATTACATCCCCGAGAGCATTCGGCCGGTCCGCAGTCTAGTGGTTAACACTTCTGACTCGTAAATGGAAGGTTGTGGGTTCAAATCCCGGAGGAGCACAAAAAAAATACCATTTATATTTTCAAATACGCTCTTCGCTGGGTGAAAAATTCCTATTCCTTTACCAAAGACCGGTCCCTAAACGTCCATCCAGACTCACAGCAACTAGGTCTTGTTTTAGTATTGGCGCTTTGTAGCGACGATCAAGCTCGTAAACACCTGTGCGGCACTACAACAAGTGTCATAGACTCATGGAGCCTCTGAAATCTAGGTTAGTTTACCACATAGAATTTTCTTAAAAAGTACCTAAATATTCAGTTGAATTCTCTTACTTTTTTTATGTACATTTATTTAAATTATTATAATTGATTGTTTTCTATGCATAGTTCAACGTATTTTTATACTTTTGTTCCTTAAGTAATAGGTTAAGTCACGCATATTATTACTAAACATATTTTTTTACTCACATCCTTTTTGAAGTAAAGCTCTTTACCTTTAGTAGAATTATCACTTGGTTTAGGAAATTCACCTCTTTCTTGATATTATATCGACGGTAAAAAGGCGACATCAACTAAATTGTTCAAGAGAGCGGCTCAATGTTTGAGATTGCAGAAAAATGGCATAACTTTATTATTTTTTATAAATGTGGTTTTATGATGTTTTACGATTTTTTATGTCACAAGCGCATGTAGGACAAAATCTTGTCGTTTACACCAAAACCATACTTCGAAAACGCAGTTGTTTGCTTGGGCATAAACAACACAAAAATCATCGTAGAGCTATGGGAGTTAGCGCATTAGAAAGAGCGAAAAATTTCAAGTAGGATAACATTCATAACTCATCTTTGACCAAAATGTCTGCCTTTTAACCTGTCGATATGTACTTGAATGCGCCTACGTTGAATGCTACAGTACAATAACTCAATCAACCCGAATTCCTCTCGAATCTAAGTGCATTGATTACTGCAGGAATGTCTTTTACATACCGTCTCCTGGTGATCACCACTAACTCACCAGCTGCCGATAATCCCCTGGTCTCTCGCATTCCCGCTCCAACGTGACGTGGCCCAGCGCATTGTGTCCCCGCCTGGGTCTGGAGTCTGGACCTCCTCTCCCCCCTGCGGCAGATCATCCAGAGCCACATTCACGGCGCTACAATGGTCTTATTGGTGGAATGCTCAGCCGCAAGAGCATGCAGAGCTGGAAGATGGAACTGCATTCGGAATTCAAAAATACTTGCTGCTGTAACTGTAACTGTAATTGGCTGGATCTGAATGTAACGTGGACCAATAGATTATCTTAATACTGTACTGTAACTCTATCACCATTCCGCTAGGGATGGCCAGAGCCTCTGCAGAGCTGTCTCCATTTCTTCCTATTCTGACGTACCTCTTCCAATTCATTCATCACGTTTTTCATGCATTTTCTTCTTTTGCGCTCACTTTGTATAACCCATTCTTTCACAGTCTTTTCAATAATCACTCCATAATTTTCTCGGTCGTCCCTTACCTATTTTTCCTTTCACGCTTCCTCTGTATATTGTAATGTTTTTGCGTTTGAAAAGTCTCTAAATTACAACATACAGGTCTTCTTTCAGGATCTTTATTTGCACTTAATTTATTTTACAAATTTACATTTATTTTTAACACTTTTGGTAACACAAATTTATTTTCACAGTTTAGTATCGCTTACACTCTTCAAATCAAAGACAACTATCTCACTCACTTAGTGCACTCAATTTTGCTCCTTATATAGTGTAGTGACAGAACTCTCTAAGAGCTAATTTTGCTAGTACACTCGCGAACATTCTACCAAGTTCAGGAGCACAAAAGGATCATTTAATTTCTAGATTTCTTAGGCCTATAATTATTGCTACCTACGGTGTACACCTATATTAATCTACTTTTGACATAACATTATTATAACTATTACTACCTACGATGTACACCTATATTATCTACTATTTACATTACAATATATACTTTGTCACTCTATCATCATTTATTCTTTCCACATGCCCAAACAATCTCATCACATTTTTTTTACCTTAACTTTAACATCCTCTTTCAACTTACATTCTTTCTTTAGCCACTCATTCCTAACTCTATCTTTCAGGGATTTTCCTGTTATGCTTCTCAAATCTTTTTGATACTCTCAGCTTTTTTTCTTCTTTGATTTACTTATGATTTCATACTGCAAACACAAGTAGAAAACTTCAGTCGGTAGAACGCTCCCTCACAAGTAACACATGTCTGTGTATGGGGCGATACCAAGAAGAAGAATTAAAATTAATCCGCCGTCAGGAATACCGACAAGCATTCCTTTCCTACCAAACCATCACAGGCTAGAGTTCCGTTCCGTTCCCGCCCTCCAGCTCTCGTCTCCCCGCAGGATGATTGCAGTGATTGTGAGGCTGCCTACCTCACAATGCTCTCCATCACTGGAGCACCAGTCCGCGGCCAGGCCTCGCCACTATCAAGTGCTCTCTCGAGAATAATTATCTCATCTAGCAACGGTAAACGTTGCATTATGATGACGTCACTCACAGTTGGCTTAATTATCCATCAAAGACGATGTGTGGAATGTTGTGATTTGGTTTGCAGCAGAGATCTATGCGGCTTATCTTAACACCGTATTACACATATAATATTATAAACTAGCATAAAACTGTCCGCTGTATTTTGGTTTTTTGTCAGTTCTAATGGATCTATTAAAAATCAGAGGAGGGGAAAAGTGTGCTGGCGAAGCCGGACTTTAAGCTAGAATGCCGTAATCGTGCGCAGCACGAGTAGGCAGGCTAGTAGAATATAAATATTTTCACAAATATAGACTCTAATATGTCTCCTTTGAGTTTATTTAGCAATGGGTGTAATTTGCATTACGATAAGAATTTAATTTAAAAGCTAGCCATCAACCTTATGTCCTTGACTGGTTGTTATGTTCATGTGAGGCGGGGTTGTGGTTTATTGTGTAAATACACACGCAGCATGTTTAAGCTTTAACTTACATGTGTATGCTTTTGGGCGCCTTCTATAATCTAAGTTGCAAGGGTATATTCATTCAAAGCTCTCAGATGTATGCCCACAAACAAACACGTGTAGTTCGCGCTTACAAATGCTGATTGTGTACTTACAAATAAAATCCAAACTCAAATGAACATAAGCCCTGCAACTTCTGCCGACATTCCCTTAAACAGGGGTGACATTGGCAAAGTGAACCATTTTTTACAGTATGGGTGGTCAGCCTCATACCAACCTATAAGTCAAGAAAAAAACCTTAAAAAATAAATCTATACAAAATACTTAAATATCAAAATATCTTTGCAACTTATAAAACTTTGCAAACAAAGATTACATAGTGTTACACAGTGTTAATACACAAACCATACAAAATATAAAGATTATATAGATGGATGATAATATCATTGAGGCATTTCACCTTCTGGATGGCTTTCGTCTGAGGATGCGCCCTGCAACTCTTAATTCTTGTTTGGTGAGGACGGCAGCACTCGTACCAACAGATTCCATTTTTTCCACGACATCTTAGAGTAAATATTAATAATAACGATTCGATTTCAAGTTGTTGAACCTCGCTGCGCCGGTACACGGCTGTCGCAGCTCGCAAATGTTGGTTTAGCGAGATGTCGCTTCTGAGGGCTAACATTGACACAAGGCTGAAGCGCTATTCTGCTCAGTTCGAAAAGATAGCGATTCGTGGCCAAAAATAAGGTGTACCTACTGTGATTTTTTATCTATGCAGTTCTTTCGCAAGCGCTAGCAAGCTCCAACTTGTATCGATATCCAAAGCGTAAGGAATTAAGCAGAATAGCGCTTCAGAAAGTATATTTTTATTTGTGCGGCGTGACATGCAGACTAGGCTAGTGTTTTAAAGCTTTTCTCGCCCATCCCCCCATTACGCCTAAATGAAAATCATCGTCGACGGGGTAGGAAACGTAGAATTGCTAGTAATTCCTTGCTAGTGTAGTAAATTTGTTGTCAATTTTCGATAGTGACTTCCTAGTGATTCCTAGTTCTAGTCATCATCATCGTCTAAAGGCAGTGCCTTGTTGTATCAGCAATTGCTAGTGCCAGTGATTCCTTGATGTAGGTAACGATAGTGATCGGTTCATTTTGCCATGGTTCCCTTTGCCAATGTCACCCCTGTCTCAGGGAAGGTATGTCCATTTGAGATTTGGTTTTTCTATTGTAGGTTCACATGCGGCATGTGCAAGCGCGAACTTGTACTTGTCTGGTTGTGAAAATGCATGTAATGTGAATCTCCAATTTGTAACATATCTTTGCAATTAAGATTAGATTTAAATTAGATCGGTGTTGACTTCTCAGTGATTCCTTGATTTATCGATAGTGATCGATATTGACTTCCTAGTAACGCAACGCAACGCAACTAAGCTACACATACAGTGTAACTTTGCCGCGTTATCCCCGAATAGGTCGCATGTGGCGAGTTGAACCTATTTATTTTTACAGGTAAGGGGGCCGGCCTTACGCCAACCACTTCAGGTGAAGTGGGGGTTTCCCAGCTCCCGAAAGGGCTGGTACTCATTTCTTGTGAGGGCTGAGTAAACCTTGCCGGTATTTTATTTTGGGATTTGAAATAAACACCGAAACGGAAAATCATTTCTGACACCCTCGGTGGGATTCAAACCCGAGCCCACGGCATGGAATGCAAGCACTCTACCAACTGAGCTATCGACCGGACTCTTTGATACATCGATAGTGATCGATATAGACTTCCTAGTGATTTTCAGTGGTAAATTTGTGGTAAATTTTCGATAGCGACTTTGATACGGGCAGTATTGACTTGTAAGCACATTTATTTTCGAAGATAAGGTGAACCCGAGGAACTATTTTTCTATTGAAATGAAATTTATTAACGCACACAAAGGGGGAAAACAATTTACATATGAATACACCACTGGGACCGCCATTACAACAGCCTTGGCGGGAAAACTTGTAAGTTGTACAATTCCCGAGAAGTTTCGCGGTGAATCTCAGGTAGGTACTACCTGCCCACATTCAACAAGCAAATACATACCTTATGGAACCGAACATACTCGCTGAGAAACCCATACAAAACGTGAAACGTAATAAGGTTCAAAGTTACGTGAAAGTTTGCCAGAATGTTGTAGACTTTTTTCTTTTGTGAATTTGTGAAAAGGGACTCTGCTCTAAATTGTTAACAATTTAGGATCGAAACGAAAATTTTGAGTTGTTTTTTATATAAGACAGTTTTGCTGGGGTGATGCGTTCCGGGATCTGTTGCCGTGGTCTGTGGGAGCTGGAGCTTCCGGACGTTTCGCCCATTTCTACGATGGGCTTCTTCAGCGTGAAGTATGATGATGATGATGATGATGATCTTGATGAGAACTGTGATCAACTGTGATCAAGCATCACTCCAGCATCATCAGCCGGCCGTGTAAGCCTAAAACTCTTATTTAAGACAGTTTTCTTTCGTCACTTTGCCAATGTCACCCCTGTTTCAGGGAAGGTTGGCATGAGTTGCAGGTGTACCTATGTTCATTTGAGATTTGGGCTTTTTATGTTGTAGGTTCACATGTGGAATGTACAAGCGCGAATTTATTCGTGTTTGCTTGTGAATATGCATATAATGTGAATTCCTAATGTTACATATATTTGCAACTTAGATTAGATTATTATATTGATTAAATAAACAAAGTTTTAATTCACTTTTATAATTCTTTATTTATGTCAAGTACTTTCGCCTACAAGGCATCATCAGGACAATCCTGTCCATCCAATTATTGTCCTGATGATGCCTTGTAGGCGAAAGTACTTGACATAAATAAAGAATTATAAAAGTGAATTAAAACTTTGTTTATTTAATTAATATACAATGGACTTTCACTGTGTAAACCACCAAACCCTTACAAATATTAGATTAGATTCACAAATTATTTTTTGCCAGCATCGCAGGTCAACATTCCAGATCATCTGCCAATATTTTTCGATCCTTACACACGTCTTACATTTCATACAGAATCATAATCTTTTTCATATGCCGGTCTTACATTTCATACAGAGTCATAATCTTTTTCATATGCCGATGATAATAATTTCTCGTGTTAATATGATTTCACTTAGATGTGAGTCTTGTGAGACGCGTAAACCGCGCATAATTCCTCTAGTATTACAATAATTACGACCTAATATTCATATTTTAATCATGCCCAAATTATAATTACATTCCTGACAAAGTTGTAGACGAGCGCAAACGGATATGAAAAACGGTACGTCAATTTGAAAGCCGTCTGAAAATTTACAATTCAAAAATAGTACAAGATTATCTATTTTGCTTATTGATATTTTTCTGACTCTCTATTGTAATTGTTTAGAATTTGTGAGAGTAAAAGATAACATTGATACTAACTTTTAAATAATGGTAGGTAAATTCAATATTTAAGTAATCGTAGGTAAATTCAATACTTCACCCTAATCTAAATAGTCAACCTAAACCCTAATTGTATATGGCAGTTGTTGTTGCATTTGTTTTGACGGGTAGAAGGGCATAAAAAAACGCGAATTAACCAGCAAATTCGTCCTCTTACTAAAACAAAAACAACTAAGCTACTCATATAGTGTAACTTCTTGCCGCGTTATCCCCGAAGGGTTTCGCATTTGGCGAGTGGAACCTATTTTTTTTACAGGTAAGGGGCCGGCCTTACGCCAACTACTTCATTACAAGTGGGGGTTTCCCAGCACCCGAGGGAGCTGCTACTCAATTCTTGTGAAGGCTGAGTAAACCTTGTCGGTTTTTTCTTTTGGGGCTAGGAATAAACACCGAAACGGGAAATCATTTCCGACACCCTGGGCGGGATTCGAACCCGAGCTCACGGCATGGAATGCAAGCACTCTATCAACTAAGCTATTGACCGGACTATCATGATCCTTTCAAGTTGATTCGATAGCCTGTAACTTTCTGAAATAAAGGTGCTGCCTAATCAACAAAGAAACAAGTATTTTTAACTGAAACCCATTCCAAAATCACCTGCAACCACAGAAATCCTGTACAGTAATAATTGCTTCATCTTTGTCAATGTCACCCCTAGTTCAATGAAGTTTTAGGGTGCTTGAGGTGTTATACACATAAAAAAACGAAGCTCTTTTTCTGTGTATAAAATTTAAAAAAATCATCCTCTTATACATGAAGAGTTAAAGGTTTCGATTTTACATTTGGTATTTTATTTTGTTAGCAAAATGGGGGTTGATAAGCAATTTGGCTAAGGCTTTTAATGGTTCAATGTTCATTGTCATTGATATATTGTGTTTTAATTCATATGTATATTTTATATCGGTTCACTTTTCAAATGCCGTCCCTGCTTCACAGAAGGGCGGCAAGAGTACCAGGGTGTATGTTCATTTGAGATTTGTTTTTTTTTTATTATGTTGTGTGTAGGTAAGTAAACATGCGAACTTACACGTTTCTGTTTGTGAACTTGCATTGTTAGATTGCAAATAATTATTATAGAAAGCAACTTATTATTTTTATCATTTCGGTTTGCGTCTCGGCTAAAGACTAGGGTTGTCACTTTCCCGCTCACGGAGCAGGAGCAGGGTCGCGCAAAGAGCAAAGTTTGAAATTAGTTCTGTAAACGCGCGCCAAGCATTGACAGATCTCGCGGGTGACGTCAAACTACGCAAAACGCGCGAAACTTTTGCGAACTTACGCGCACGTATGCGAGACAGCAATCGAGGCGTTAGCTCCTTAGATGGAACTATTGAGTAGGTAACATTAATAACATAGAGGAGCAAAAACTAACATACTGAATTTATACATACTTGCTCCCACTTGCGTTCCTCTCCTGTCAAACGTTGCAGTGGTGCTCCCAATGTACGGCGGCAACAATTACAAATATTACGCATTAACTAGTGTGAAAGTAAAGATTAAAAGAAGTATACTTAGATGGTTTGGACATTTGGAGAGAATGAATGAGGAAAGAATGACGAAGAAAGTATATGCTGCAAGAATTGATGGATGTCCTGGAAGAGGAAGACCGAGAAAGGTATGGATGGACCAAATTTTCGAAATAGCGAGTGAATGGGATATCCAGAGTTATAATTAAAGGAGAGCTTGTATGAAAAAAGTTATGATTCTGGATGAAATGAAAGAAGTATGCAAGGACAGAAAGAAGTGGCGGCTAATCTGCAATGCTGATTTGTAATGTTGGTTTATTGGCTTTCTACATTTTTTGCATAAGACATTTTTTACTTTTTTTGTATAGATTTATTTTTAAGGTTTTGTTGTTTTCTTATACTTAAATGTTATTTATTACTCGTATTCCTTGACTTATAGGTTGGTATGAGGTTGACCACCCATACTGTAAAAAATGGTTCACTTTGCCAATGTCACCCCTGTTTCAGGGAAAGTCGGCAAAAGTTGTAGGGCTTATGTTCATTTGAGGTTTGGATTTTATTTGTAAGTACATATTCAGCATTTGTAAGTGCGAACTACACGTGTTTGTTTGTGGGCATACATTTGAGAGCTTTAAATGAATATATCCTTGCAACTTAGATTATAGATTATTATTATTATTAAGAGGCCGGCCTTACGCCAACCACTTCAAATGGAACGTGTTTGCACGTGTTTGTTTGTGGGCATACATCTGAGAGCTTTGAATGAATATATCCTTGCAACTTAGATTATAGATTATTATAGATATAGAACTATCGCAATAGTTATAATGAAATGAGTGATAAAGTTACAATATGAATATACACCTTGAAAATATGAAATATTAACACAAATTTTGGCGATCACAATATTTATAACGCGTGTTATCTGTCAACTCTAGCTATTTCCGGTCTAGTCGGCAGTCATTATTTGCAATGGTACCAACATTCAAGATTTTTTTTTCGTTCTGCTGTGAAGTTATTTGTTCTCTTTCTTACTAATGACCATTTTCGTAAGTAAGCTGAGACAGATATATATGTCTATTTTCGTTAAAATAATTTCTAGTCCACAGATATTATAAGTCAGTGGATGGAACCATTGAGTAATACATAGAGGAGCAGAAACTAAATTGCTGCATTGAGACATACTATAGCCCACATTTGTCTCAGTCCTGTGATACGTTGCAGTTGTATAATCATACGAAATAAGGCCATTTTGTCTAAATGCATTTTGTTTTTCGACACCCAATTAAAGCACATGCCATAATGTCTTCCTTTAAAATTCATCACTTTAAGCGAATATTATTTATAACGCGTGTTATCTGTCAACTGGCAGCCATTATAATTCGCAATAGTACCAACTTTCTAGGAACATTTTTACATTCGCCCGAGTTTTTTTGTACACATTGAAATGCAACTGTGATGTTCATTGTTCTCTTTCTTACTAATGACCATTTTCGTGAAACAGATATCATAAGTCCATGGATGGAATGTAACATAGGGTAGCATACGCACTTTTCATACGATCCGGTTTGGTGCCGGATCTGAAACCGTTACAGCTGGTTTAGGTGGTTTGCCTTGTGATCCCATACGTTTTGCGACCGGATCCAGACCGACACCGTCCCGAAACCGGACCGTGTGTATGAGGGTGACTTGCCTAACAATTTTGACGCCATCTATTCGTTGATATCGAAAGCTTAGTTTGCATAGGATTTTCAATGTTTTAATCTGACTTGAGAACTAATGTAAGTTATCAGAACACAAAATTATTTTCCAGCAAAAACTTTTTTCAATTTTTAGTTTCAACAAAAAGTCGATGATTTGTTTAAAATAGGTTTCATCAAACAAGTACATCTCAAGTCTAATCTAAGCTAATCTAATCTAAGTTGCAAAGATATGTTACATTGGAGATTCACATTATATGCATTCTCACAAGCAGACATGTACAAGTTCGCGCTTGCACATGCCGCATGTGAACTTACAACATAAAAATCAAATCTCAAAAGGACATACACCTTGCAACTCTTGCCGTTCTACCCTGAAACAGGGGTGACATTGGCAAAGTGAATCGTTTTTACAGCATGGGTGGTCAGCCGCATACCAACCTATATGTCAAGGATCATACACGACAAATTACAATTTTTTAAATCAATAAATAACAACACGTACGGACATCAACACTAAAACAGAAAACTAATTCCAATTTAATAAACCTTAGCCGTCAACATTACAGATCAACCGCCATTTCTGTCTGTCTTTACATACTTCTTTCATTCATCTCTTACAATGAATTTTTAGATTTCGAAGATGATATAAATGAAAAAGAACTTGTTACGGCTGCATGATGAGTACAATTTATTAACGTTTTACAGTTTTTATGACCAAACTCACATCATCAATTGAAATTGAAGTTCTGCTACCGATTTATACATGAAAATAATGTTTCTTAGTACTACATATTTTATTCGCTTCTTTTACAATAAACGAAAAAAAATATAAAGCATGTACAAAAGAATTACATTGGTTTCAAATTTGAATCTTTTAAATTTGGAAAATCAATTGAAACCCGCCAACCACACAACTCCTTTATATCTTCCCTTGTAATCTATATAGAACAAGGGTGGACGTAGAATTCCTGCGGTTACCTATTTCCTCCCCTAAAGCAGAGGTCTCAAACTACGGCCCGCGGACCAAATCTAGACCACCAGTGTCATCAATCCGGCCCGTGACAGCTACTGGCTTATGATTACAGACACATCGACGGCTCCAAGGAAGACAGCACTAAGTCAAAAAAGATAGTTTTGCAGGAAAGCCAATTGAATGTTATTTATTCCATGGAGTACAATGCATAAACCATTTTTTACATTAATTTATTAACGAATTTAAAAGAGATAGAGACACGGCTGTCATCTTGGAATGAAGATAATGATTTGTTACCTTCAGAAATTAAAATAAGTCAAAAACCTTAATTTCGGAGTTCTTCCTTGGAGCAGTCGACATCATCTTGAAGAAGCAACATCAGAAAGGCAGGGTCTTGTTGTGATAGCTTGTCTTGTCTTGTCTTGTCTTGTATCCTGCCGCCATTCCTCTAGGGGTGGCCAGTACCTCCACATAAGTGCCTCCACTTGACTCTGTCCCTGCATACTTCTTTCATCTCATCTAATTTCATCACTCTTTTCATGCATGCTCTTCTCTTGTTTCCACTCTGTAAATTCCATTCATTCGCAATCTCACTTATCTGATCAATCCATTCTTTTCTAGGTCTTCCCCTTCCACGCTTACCTATTACATTCCCTTTATACACTCTTTTTGTCAGTCGGTCTTCATTCATCCTTTCAATATGTCCAAACCATCGCATCACACTTCTTTGAACTTTCACTTTCACGCTTTCTTTTACTCCGCATTCATTCAGAACCCATTCGTTTCTCACTCTATCTTTCAGTGTTTTTCCTGTCATACTTCTTAAATGAGCCATTTCTACGGTGCATACCTTATTTACTTCTCTTTCATTCACCGTCCATGACTCGCTTCGATACATCAGGGTCGGCAACAATAGCCATCTGTCTTTTTTACTTGCTTTGTCGTCCTCTTGATCTGTGAACAGAATAAAGACATCCATGAGTCGCTTCTTTCATAGTTGTAATCCAATCCTGGAGCATGAAGGCGACCTCTTTTTCATCTTTCCACGAATTTTCCTTCAAATGCCTTACTTAGAAAACTGTCATATCTAATCGAGTTTGTTTCATTCGCCTGGTTTCCCTTTTCAAAATATGACTTATATGCTCTTTTCATTTTTTTAGGCTTCCTTTCCGTTAAACGTCCTTTCGACCCATGCCATTTCATCCATCCCTTATTCATCGAAAGGTTTTAATTTTTAAACCAGCTCAAACTCACTTTTCTCATTCTGTAAAGTCGGATTAACTGCGTTTTTATGTTCAACCCATATAATAAATAATATCAATGATGCCTTGGTCATCTTTCTCCAAATCTACATCTCAAACGTCTCTAGGTGGTCCCTTTTGTGCTGTGATATATAGAGTAAAAAAACATCTAAAGGTGATTGCATCTTACATTGTAATAAGCTTACTCATTTTTTGTTGTTTATGTTGTTTTGTTGTTTATATTTTAATTGTATATTGTTGCCGACCCTGATGTATGGAAGCGAGTCGTGGACGGTGAATGAAAGAGAAGTAAATAAGGTATGCACCGTAGAAATGGCTCATTTGAGAAGTATGACAGGAATAACACTGAAAGATAGAGTGAGAAACGAATGGGTTCTGAATGAATGCGTAGTAAAAGAAAGCGTGAAAGTTCAAAGAAGTGTGATGCGATAGTTTGGACATATTGAAAGGATGAATGAAGACCGACTGACAAAACAAGTGTATTAAGGGAATGTAATAAATAGGTAAGCGTGGAAGGGGAAGACCTAGAAAAGAATGGATTGATCAGATAAGTGAGATTGCGAATGAATGTAATTTACAGAGTGGAAACAAGAGAAGAGCATGCATGAAAAGATTGATGAAATTAGATGAGATGAAAGAAGTCTGCAAGGACAGAGTCAAGTGGAGGCACTTGTGTGGAGGTACCGGCCACCCCTAGAGGAATAGCGGCAGGATACAAGACAAGACAACGTATGATTTAGAATATTGATGGCCCTAGTGTTGTACAATTTGAAGACCCCTGTTCTAAAACATCTCTCGGAGTTTCGTATCCTTGCCGAACAATTCAATTTTGTCATTCGCCGAATTCAGGGTTGTCCCTTCGTAGTTAAAAAAACAACTATAAAATAAATCTTATATCCTTTCTACAAATAAATTAGACGGATATATAATAAGTATACTTTGCCAATGTCACCTCTGTTTCAGGGAAAGTCGGCAAGAGTTGCAGGGCTTATGTTCATCTGAGATTGGGTTTTTATATTGTAGGTCCACATGCGGCATGTGTCAGCGCGAAATTAAACATGTCTGCTTGTGGGAATGTGTTTAATATGAATCTTAAATGATATATATCTTTGCAGCTTAGATTTAGATTTACTTAAACTTTTTAGTCAGGTTCTACGGATGACTTTCTCACTTGCTAGAAAGAATTTGCAGGAAATCCTCCTGAAAATGCTGACTATATGTATAAATTTCTGAGGCAAACCCGTCGAATTAAAAATCCATATGCCATACAAATACTCTTTGGTTTTACCGACTAAATGGAATCGAATCCAAAAACTGAGAATATAACTGAGATGTAGCCCAGCCGGGTTGCTGCCGATAAGCTTTTTTAATTGCCAATAACGCTAGTCACTCAGTCACATTCTGCCTTAGATTTGTTAAACCATAAATCACACGTAAACCTACTTTTTTTGTAAGAAAAACTAACTTTTAACCGGATTAAAAGTTAGAACCTTATAATAGATAAGAATGATTGTGACCTCATCTCACCGAGGGAAATTTAAAATTATGTAATTCAATTTTATCTATAATTATTATAAACCATTTTTTCTCTTATATTAATGTTCGTGTTTTTTTAGTTTTTATCTAATTTTTCATTACCCTACTTTAACCGCTGTAGGCTCAGCAATATAATATATGAAAAACAAAGCATCGCTGCGGTGGGAACTCTACCGGAGAATGTCTTTAATAAAGAAGATATGAGAACTGCCTTATCGACATATCAAAAGCCCTTTACCGCGGGGAAATCTAACCTCAACTGTCGACAATCATCCAGTTTGGAATACGCACTCGATAACCGAAACATTTATACAGACATCTCTCTAGGATGGGCGGCCTATGCCAATCTTAAGAAGTTCTTCACCAGCAACATCCCCCAATGCCTGAAACGGAAAATGTACGACCAGTGATGACTTACAGAGCAGAGACACTAACTCTCACCAAATTCACTATCAGGAAACTCCGTGTAGCACAACGAAAGCAAGAAAGAGCTATGCTACACATAAGACTGTCAGATCGGATACGAAATACCGAAATACGTAGAAGATCGGGAGTTACTGACATAGTCAAAAGAGTGGCAAAGCAGAAGTGGTCGTAGGCAGGGCATGTTGCCAGATTGAGCGAGCAAAGATGGACGAAAAGAGTGGTAGAATGGAGACCTCGTGAAGACAAAAGAACTAGAGGAAGGCCTCTTACGCGATGGTCATATGATATTAAAAGAGTTGCTGGTGACTGGATGCAGAGAGCCCAGGACAGAGACGCCTGGAGAGATATGTGGGAGGTATATTTCCAGCAGTGGACAAGAAGTAGCTGACTAAGTAAGTAAGTAAGTTATACAGACGGCAGAGATATTTTATCTTAAAAAGGACACTAGATGTTTGGTGCCAATTAATAAGTGTATTGAAACAAAACATTTTAATTGGTAATGCCTGTCTTTCTCCTTTGCTTTTGCTTTGTAGTTAACGCTAACTAATTGCTGTACAACTAATTATTTTATATTTGACCATAATTGACCTTGAAATAGAAACAAAAATGTATCAAAATAAATGTATTCAGCTTGTTAAGTCCACTATATCTACACGTTTTTTCTTCGTCTTGGACTACTGTTAAGAAAGTATCTAGTTCAAATCCCCGGTAAAATCTAAATCTAAGCTGCAAAGGTGTACATATATCATTTAAGATTCATATTAAACGCATTCCCACAAGCAGACATGTATAAATTCACGCTAACATATGCCGCATGTGGACCTACAATATAAAAACCCATCTCAATGAACTTAAGCCCTGCAACTTTTGCTGACCTTCCCTGAAGCAGGGGTGACATTGGCAAAGTGAACCATTTTTTACAGTATGGGTGATTAAAAAAAATATTTATACATAAACGAATGCTCCCGCATGAATATTAGAGGATAATATTTTTCTCAATTTTTTACTATTGATGATGAATTACTTAATTGACTGTATTTGAACCGATCAGTCTCGAAGTGGCTGTTGTCAGCAATCTCTCAAACCACTGATGCCAGTCAGTTTCATGCCCTTGAAGCCGCCAATGCAAAAGCACGGTCAGCAAACACTGTTGCAGACAACTTTCGCTCATTGACCAATGTTCTAGCTCCAGTAACTAGGAAACTTCACCTCGGATCTAAAAAGTGAAGTGTCCTTGCCATTTGTTTTTTAGTTTGCCGAGGGCCCTTGAGGATTTTCATTCAGGAAACAATGGTTTTACTACAATATGTTTTTTTTTGTTTTAATATTATGTGTTAAGAATTTAACATTAAATAATGTGAACATACCTCCCATGATGCATTCGTATTCTTGTCTATGGTGGTTTTTGCTGTCAACTTCATATCAGTGTTTTTGACAGCTGTATCCTATTCTGGCTCTCTCTCTCGAACCTTTGTGCTAGCAACATGTCCGCTTGCGTTCATCCAATTTAATAAACTACAATCGTGTGCTAATTGTGATTTAATGTGTTCAATAAATATTATGAACAATGGTAAAACAGTGTTGCAGATATTATTTTGGATGATTCCTCCAAAACCCAGCACCTAACATACAGAATGGCTATATTTGACCATTTTGATCACTTCACACCGGATGAAGCCGGCCATGTTATATATTTTTTCAGCCATCTTTAGATGCATTTTATATGATCATTGTTTCCATTTTTCTAGGCTTCTTTACTTAATTTAACGGTAAATTCTACTCTTAATTTGCAGCATTCAAAAACTGAGGTACCGTAGTACTCTAATACGTTTATATCTCGCAAGCTCATAAGTTGTTAACCCCATGACGTCCCCAACATTCGGAATTAAGCCGGTAAAGACGTACGAATCCTCGTGACATTTGTCGTCGCATTAAATGAAGAATAGATGAAAAGATTGGATCTTCGTGAAAAAAGAAATTATGTTTTTAAAACGTAAGCGAAAAAGGAATCTTTTCAACTCAAATCTACGCGTACTGAAGGCTTATAATCAAGCGAATAACGTCTTTTATATCTTTTGACGCGCGTTCTTTTTTTGTTTTTTTTTTTTTACACTTTTATTACATTAAATGGATCCTGTGAAGTTCGATGTCGATCGGATTACAAAAAATATGTTTCGCCATTTTTTTTTTTTCATTTTAAAAGTTGCTCCTCGTGCCTGGCTATATTGCTCATTAGATTAAGAACAAATTTTCAAGAAACGTTTGGATTACCCTCCTAATGAAACGTATTAATTTTAAAATTCGATCGGCTAACGGGTGGCTCATCTTTCTAGCGTATTTGGAATAGAATAACGTTGGTTCGATCCCCACCTGGGTCATTTGACCATAACTTTGATCCTGGTTTAACGGATGTCATTAATAATTCATTAAAAATATATAATAATGAATGATTAATTAATACCTGTTTCTGGCCAGGTAGAATAAGTTGGTGAATTGCATTTCTCTTCTCAAATGTATTAAAAAAAAATCGTCGTTTTGGTTGCGTACGAGTGCTCCCGTTACCTGTCTAAATAAAGTGATTCCACATCCCAAATGGCGTTGTGAAACACGCCGGGGACTACCAGTTTTTACTTATTGTATTATTAAATGGATTTTCACTGCTTTAACCACATTCCACATGCGACCCCTACGGGAATAACGCAGGCAAGAAGTTACACTACATGTGTAGCTTAGTTGCGTTAACCACCAAACCCTAAAACACACATTCCAAAGACATTTCTTCCTCTTTTTCTTTTGAATTCTCTTATGTGTCAGCCTCCTTCAATCCACTCCTGGACATAGGTCTCTCCAATCCTTTCTGTACTCGCATGCTTAAAGACTTTCATCTGAAATCGATATAACAAGACGTATTCTTTCATACAATGCGTAAAAAAACGTTTTTTTTCTTCTCAATCTTTTCTTCTTGCCATTTCCTGCCCACGGCTGATGTAATGTCTCCCACACACGATCTTGTGACACTCGACATTCTGACAACGTGACCTATTTTTTAGTCGTTTTTGAATGAGGTCACTGCCTTGACAAGAGGTTGGAGACCAGCAGAGACAAATGGTTAGCACAAAAGCACTAAGAAGAATTGCAGTTGGGTTCTTTTAATGAATCTGCACTTTATTTTACACAATATCGATTTAGAATGTACTGATTTCTAGCTCTTGGTTTATCGACTTCACGGCTCAGTGTTTCAATCGACACACCTCTCTCACACGATTGCGGTCCAAAAATATAGCGTCTAAACGGACGTTTCTGGACTGTTCTCGATCTCTCGAACATAGTGCATGATACCAGAGCGTTGTTCCACCAGCGTGATTAGAATCACATAATGCACTAATACTACCATACGGTCGTAACAGAACCATAGAGGTGAAACAGACAACAATATAACATATGTGCTTGTTAAGTTGTTTACAAAAATATATACAGAGTAACTAAGCCCGCCATAAATTGTGGTTCAAATATTCGTTTACCGTGGTTCGTATGAGGCTGACCACCCATACTGTAAAAATGTCACCCCTGTTTCAGGGAAGGTCGGCAAGAGTTGCAGGGCTTATGTTCATTTGAGATTGGGTTTTTATATTGTAGGTCCACATGCGGCATGTGTTAGCGCGAACTTGTAGATTTCTGCTTGTGGGAATGCGTTTAATATGAATCTTAAATAATATATATCTTTGCAGCCTTTTTATAAATTTCCGAAATCCAACATGCTTAAATCACCTTCTTGCACATTTTTTCCTTTGCGTTTAGAACCAAACTGCAAAAACTAGAATATTTTGGAACTGTTATATATAATCTCAGTTGCAAGGATATATTAACATTCAAGACTCATATCAAATGCATGCCCTCAAACAGACACGTGTAAGTTTGCGCCTCCAAAAGATGAATGTGTACTTTTAACAAATTAAAACCATACCTCAAATGAACATAAACCATGCAACTTTATTTCCCTGAAACAGGGGTGACATTGGCAAAGTGAACCATTTTTTACAGAATAAGGTTTCAGCCTCATACTAGCCTTCCTAGTATGTATATATAGTCCTGATTCTATGATGTGGTTGGCAAACTCGGAGAAATTATTATTAGATAGACAACAGGCGTTGTCTATCTGTTGTATTAGATAGACAACAGGCGTTGTCTATCTAATAATAATTTCTCCGAGTTTGCCAACCACATCATAGAATCAGGACATACTTTTAATAAACATACAATCAAACTTCTTCACACAAACACATACAGACCGACTTTAACAGCTCTCGAGACCATAGAAATTAATAAAAATTCAAGTACTGTCAATTCCTTACTAAATAACTTTCTGATACCTAATCCATCTCCTCTCCTGACCTTGTTTCCTAGAAATAATAATAAATCTGTCACCAACAATCCCAGCGCTCTGTTCCCTTCCTCACCCCTCCCACCCTCCACTACTCCCACCCTTTAAAAGAATGTTACACTAATTTATATTTTATTTTATTTAGTCAGTAATATTTTGTACCTGATGATGGAAACATTGTTTCCGAAACCGGTCGTACATTATTAAATTTTATTCGCCCCGTAACCTTATACAATTTGTTTTTTTTTTTTTTTTTTTTTTTAATTTTAATTTTTTATAAAAAATAACATTCATGTGTAAACAGGTGCATTCATGATGTTGCCTTTTTAAATCAGTCATTCACTTCATTCAAAATTGACACTCAAGAATAATCGCTTCTTGGTGGCTTAAGGATAGAAATATGTAAATCATTTTCGAGGTAGCCGTTCTTTTCTTCCTTTGCTCCGATATAAAATAAAGCTTCCACCCCGCAATCCTTTATATGACTCGCCTCCGTCTTACCTTTATTCCTGCCCCCTAAATAAGAATGTGAATGAGCCGCCGTTTGAGCTGGGTTTCGATTTCTACTTTATCTTGTTCTAAAATTAGCTGATATCTTTTATCTCATCAATAAAGTAGAAAAGCTTGCGATTCATTTTTATAAATCTATACAGCTTATATTGGGGGAGAAGTCTCGACATTTCTACCGATAACATATCGCTCCCTCAGTTCTTGTTTATCGTATACGCCAATCTTGTCAAATATGACTTTGTCATGCAGTTGTCTTATGAATCAAATTCTACACAATCTGAGCTAAGAAAAACCGTAAAACTAGATAATGTGAGAGTTCTTTTAAATATTTTTTAAATATTTGTTTTGTTTTTATAAGACACATTGGTCCAGTACACATGCAAACATTGCACATGTAAAATTTTCTCAATGGCGTATACGCAGCGAGTAAAACTAAGGCAGCGATATGTAGGTAGATATGATTGTTTAATACGTAGAGTCTGCAGCTAGGGCTTAGTACAGTTTGAATAGCACTCCTGGCGGTGGGATTTCAGCTAATCTAAGTTGTTAAGATATGTAACATTGGGGATTCGCATTATATGCACTTTCACAAGCAGACACGTAAGAGTCCGCGCTTGCACATGCCGCATGTGAACCTACAACGTAACAACCTAAATCTCTAATAAACATACACCCTTAAACTCTTGCCGACATTTCCTGAAACAAGGGTTACATTGGCACAGTGAACCATTTTCCACAGCATGGGTGGTCAGCCGCATACCAACCTATAAGTCAAGGAAGGCGATGATAAGATTTGTAGGTACAAATAGGTTCCTTGACTTATAGGTTGGTATGAGACTGACCGCCCAGCCCAATCTGTACAAATTGGTTCACTCAAAAATGTCATCCCTATTTCAGGGAAGGTCGAAGAAGGGTTGAAGAGTTGAAGTCCACATGCAGCATGTGTAAGCGCAAACTTACACGTGTCTGCTTGTGGTCACGTGAGTTTTGAATTAAATCTTAAATGCTCGCACAGATTTGCAAACTGAGATTATTGATTTTCTTTGACTTGTAGGTTGGTATATGGCTGACCACCCATGATGTAAAAAATGGTTCACTTTGTTAATGTCACCTCTGTTTCAGGGAAGGTCGGCAAGAGTTGCAGGTTGCATGTTCATTTGGGATTTTTTATGTTGTATGTTCACATGCGGCATGTACAATTGCGATGTTATACCTACGTGTTTGCTTGTGAAAATGCATATAATGTGAATCTCCAATGTTACATATATTGGCAACTTAGATTAGATTGGACTAGAATCCTGAAGAATTCATAGAGGAGTGTTTTTTTTTTACGAAACTGTATCTAAGGTTATTTAGCCACTTTTTTTCTAGAGGAGTGCCTTGAAGTGCCCCTACAAAGAAAAATAGCGTCGATATTTTTTTACAAGCAATATATTGGAAACCCCAAAACCGCATAAAGTACAGCAACTCTTCTTGCGTGAAATTTGCATCCCCCTTACCCGTAGTTTGCGTTCTAGTGCCGTAATAAAGACTTGCTGTGTGTGTTACGGTCCAACAAGGAGGAAGTGATTCAATGGAGGGACTATGAATGATGATGATGATTTTTAAAGCGCCGTTTCGTGACTACTCGCTCCCCCAGTTCTTGTGTATCGGATACGCCAATCTTGTCAAATATCACTTTTTCATGCAGTTGTCTTATGAATCAAATTCTACACAATCTGAGCTAAGAAAAACCGTAAAACTCGATAATGTGAGAGTTCTTTTAAATATTTTTTAAATAAATTTCTTGTTTTCATAAGGCACATTGGTCCAGTACACATGCAAACATTGCTCATGTAAGATTTTGTCAATGGCGTATACGATAAACAAGAACTAAGGCAGCGTACTGTCACTGCAAGGGCGCTTTCAGGCTTGACGCGGCGGTGAAGAAATGGGTCTTGATTTTCTCTTGAAGCTCTCAATCCCTTCCTTGGCGCGCACTTTAGGAGGCAGCTGGTTCCAAGTGGACGGTCCCGCAACGGCGAAAGCGCGGTCTCCGAACACTGTGCTTCTTTTTCTGCATTGTGTGCTGACAGATGTAAGAGCACTGTCGGCAGATCGCAGACTGAGCCCCCTCGCTCTGTGATTTAGTTCCAATCAACATGATGCACCGTCTTTGTCACCACATATTCTTGATTGAACTGGATCGCTCACGACGTTTGAAATGTTTTTTTTCATTTTCTATGTAAGCAACGTGTCTCTACTCCGTCTTTTGTCTATTTAGATATCACCATAGAAACCATGAAATCACCATGGCAACAGAATTTGTTACTAGTGTTGTTGAAAGCATGGAGGGGCTATGAATGTGATTAGTACCAATCAATGTCCACCAAGTTCATGTGAGGTTTTCTTTATTTGTATGCACACATGCAGAATGTGTAGGCGCGAACCTTCATGTGCCTGTCTGTAGGCATGCATGTCATATGAGCCTTAAATGTTAACATATCCTTGCAGCTTAGATTATAGATTATAGAACATGATGCACAGTGTTTGATACCATACATTGTTAATAGTGCTGTCTCGCTCACGACGTATGAAATGCTTTTTTCATTTTCTATGCAAGCAATGTGTCTCTACTCCGTCTTCAATCTATTTACATATCACCATGGGAACCATGCCAACGGAATTTGTTACTAGCGTTGTTGAAAGAATGAAAATATCTGATAAATTCCGAATTAAAAAATGCTCCAACCTCATTGTGTACGGGATGATTTTCACAAGTATCTAGTACCACGAACATAGAAGTTCATGCTTGAATGATCAAGTATCTGCATACTTGAACATCGCTAGTTCTAGAAATGGCTGTCACATTCGCGAGGAAAATATTTCGACTTATGAAAAATATATTTTATTAACGTAATCAAATAGAATAGTTTTTTAAGTGAAATATTATTCCACATTTAAAAAAAAAACTTTTGTTGACACATTTAAAAAAGTCAACTTTGGATTTTTTTCCAATTAGTTAACACACCTGTTGACAGTCGGCAGGTTACCGATAGACTGAATTTGGATTTTTGTATGATGAGTGGATTAGCGAATTCCTAATTCTCGAAACATTGTTTACTTAGCCCATCTAGTTCTTCTATATCGATGCGGCCCTACACATGGTTGAGTTTAAACGTAAACTGTTATACTCGAGTCGAGTCCACGATATCCCAAGCAAATTGAGGGGCTAGTTATCTAAGCAAGTAGAGAGGCAAGTAAATACATAGTGCAGTATCTCTCAAGACAAACCTCGGAAGCGAGTTGACTCTACCTAGGATAGTTTGTCTTTGCTTAACCCATTGAAATCAACCCTGAAGGATGAGACAGTCGAGGACAGAGCAGGGCGTGGGCTTGGCCGAGTGTGTATAGACACAACCCCGTTGCACTTTGACAATAATATTAACCAACTACGTACTGAAACTTAAGTCTTCTTGCTGCACATCTTAGATCTATTTATTCGGGACTTCCTTCTTGTGATGCAGAAGACCAGCTTTTCTGTCATTTTTTAGATGTTTTTATTTATTTATTTTCATTCATGCCGTGGTTCCTCCAAAACCGTCTCCTCTTTGTAGTCCATTTGACGATGTCCCATTTGTAGTCCATCTGACGATGTCCTCTTTGTAATCCAATTGACGATGTCCTCAGTGCGGCATATACTTCTGATTCCCGAGTAGGTACAGAAGCATGAGCGACCAATTTTGCTTATCGATTTTTTAAAATAGACACATTCAGGGTTATTCACAACACGTTTGATCCGTGCTGATCCATGGATGAAAATTTTTTGTATGGCAAATTCACGATAGCTGGCGGCTGAGCCATGGATTTTCTGTGTGTGTCGCCTTCTCGTTCCCACTTCTTCACCGCCGCGTCAAGACTGAAAGCACCCTTGTTGTGACAGTCACGAAACGGCGCTTTATAAATCATCTTCATCATCATTATCATCATTAAAGTAATGTGTACAACACCGATTGTAAGAAATTTTATCAATAAAACGAGTACTTACGTTTTTTTTAACTAACACGACATTTTGCCTCCCGCGAATTTTCCGATGTAAAAAATGTAATCTCGCGTATCCCCAATTGTGTCAAAAAACATCTCAGTGTAAGAATCTGTCGGCCCGTTTACGTTTTAACTCAATCATAACGTAATACAAAAAAAAAAAAAATGGAAACTACATAGCTTTCATGTATTTGTTTGCTAAAACGCTATGGTTGAATTTAAGCGTAGAGTTTTATACTCGCAGTACAGGCTAGGCATTTTTAAAATTAATTATTCATCGTTTTCCCGCCCAAACCTGACGGCCATTTTGTCCCGGGGCAATCAAAAGAAGGGCAAGCCCGCCAAATTAAATTAGCCTATCAGCTGACTAGCCATCTAGTCCGCTGGAGAGTCACCCAGCTAGTGCTAGTAAATGGTCTAGTCACACACAAAGTGTCCTGCACGAAAAACAGGGCTGGCATTTTTTTGATTTTCAAGTAATCTCGAACCATACAGTACCTACCGAGTATCGGTAATATTTTTATGAAGACCTGCCAATCCAAGATGGCCGAAAGTGAACAGCTGATTAGTCTTCAAACAAATATTTACAATATTCGGTTGGTAAGAATTACCGTGGTGATGAGACTTCCAGCCCAGCCCTGGCCATTTTGCAATAAAAAGACATTTTCATGACTCAGAAAATGACCGAGGCTCGTTTGGTCTAATGAACTAAGCATATGAATTGAAAAAAACAAAATTTTGACGTCACACGGCCGAATTACTAAGGAAAAGGAAAACAGTGTAAAAGTTTTAAATCAAAAATTATCGCTAAGTCTACTACGAAAAGATAGAGTAAATAAAATAAATAATTCATATTTGGATGATTTCTTTGGAGGGCGCCGTTTTTGTGTGTTTACACCTCAAGAGCCCTCAAGAACTTTTTTTTTTGCTATAGAACTTTCAAGCAAAAGCCAGTTTCTATAAGGCGGAATGAACTTTAGTGACCATACCCTTAGTACGAGTTGCAAAACTTGAGTAATGTAAAGTTTACGGCAATTATTAAAGAGTGATTGCCCCCAAAATCTGCCGTTTTTATTTGTTTGAACTTGATTTTCTTCATCACTGTAACTCTTTTGCTAAGACCATAAAGTGTAAGAAACAAAAACGGCAGATTTAAGGAGAAATCACTCTTTAATATTTTCCGTAAACTTTACTTTTCTCAAGTTTTGCAACTCGTACTGTTCAGTCAATGTGTTGAGTGAATATAAAAAAGGCAATGTATGAAAGGTGTGATTGATTTGAATCAATTGAAAGAGAGTATGAAAGAATAGGAAGAAATGGAGGCAACTCGGCAGAGGCTCTGGAAACCCCTAAAAAACAGGGCTACAGTGTAGGAATATGCATTTTTATAAAATAAAATTACAAAAAGATTATTTCAAAAGTACTTTTATCATTCTGTACGTATAAAGTTAATTAAAGTTTTATAAAAGTAACAAAATACAACGCAGGAAACAAAGCACACTCTTATTTTGGTAGTCAAATGTCACAAAAAGGCCACAGTGCCTTTATGTTTTTTGTTTTGGCAACCCTGCTCCTCACAACAGAACCATTAGCATTTAGATAAGGTGACGAAAGTTCATAAAACCTGCAAAACTCGACTAGGGCTGGCACAAATGAGCTTGTCATTAAGACTACAAAATAAACAACAAAGACCATGTTTTGTTAAGCGCTTTTGAGTTTAAAAACTTGCGGAAAAAACAGCTCAGTCTTTTTTTGTGAGCAATGCAATTCACCAACTTATTTTGCCCAGGCCAGGGCTGGAAGTCTCATCATCACTGTATTTCTTACCTTCCGAATATGGGTAATATTTTTGTGAAGACCTGTCAACCCAAGATGGCTGCAAGAGAACAGCTGATTAGTTTTCATACAAATATTACGGATATTTGGTAAGTAAGAATTACCGTAGTGATGAGATTTCCAGCTCAGAAAATGGTATCAAAATCATCGATTACTAAATCATCAGTTTTTATTAATGAACTATTGATTCTTGAATGGCATGATATTTGTCAACTCAAGGTCGACGCATTGTCAAGAAAGCCGGACAGTATTCGAAACGGCGCTGTTATATTTCAAACATACGCTAGTCAAATTACACTGCGTTAACGCTGGGCGACATCTATCATCTAAGTTGCAAAGATAAATTAGCTACAATTCATATTAAATTCATTCCCACAAGCAGACACTAGTATGTTCACGCTAACACACGCTGCATGACTATTTACAAAATAAAAACCAAAATCTCAAATGAATATACACCCTGCAACTTTAGCCGCCACAACAGGAGTGACATTGGCAAACTGAAACAATTTTCACAGTACATGATTTTTTTTTTGTCCCTACCACCAACAATATATGTGCAATTCATTAAACTGCAGGACCGGTCGATAGCTCAGTTGGTAGAGTGCTTGCCTTCTACCCCGTGAGCTCGGGTTCGAATCCCACCAAGGAGGGTGTCAGAAATGATTTCCTATTTCGGTGTTTATTTCAAACCCCATAATAAAACTACCGGCAAGGCTTACTCAGCCTTCACAAGAAATGAGTACCAGCCCCCTCGGGAGCTGGGAAACCCCCACTTCAACTGAAGTGGTTGGCGTAAGGCCGGCCCCCTTACCTGTAAAAATAAATAGGTTCAACTCGCCACATGCGACCCCTTCGGGGATAACGCGGCAAGAAGTTACACTATATGTGTAGCTTAGTTGCGTTTGCGTTTGCGTTTATTAAACTAATGTTCCTTGCCTTATAGGTTGGTATGCGGCTGACCACCCATGCTGTAAAAAATGGTTCACTTTTCCAAGGTCACCCCTGTTTCAGGGAAGATCGGCAAGAGTTGCAGAGAGAATAGTTGGTTTTTTATATTGTAGGTCCATATGCGGCATGTGTTAGCGCGAACTTAATATAAATCTTAAATGTAATATATATTTGCGACTTAGATTATAGATTGTAGAGCTAGCAAAAGTCCAAAATAAAAGTCCGCCATCTTTCCATTCACTTATCCAAGGAAGATAAATTCCCGTAGACTGTACAAAAACATTTAAATTTAATAACTCGAATTTGCAATTATTAATTTCATACAAAGTTTGGCCTTGAATTAAAAACATTCAACTAATTAATCAACTTTGAGCCCTTGAGGGTGGGACACGCGGTAAGTCGGAGCAGGGAGGGGGGGCGACTCTGAGACAACTTCATGTCTAACTTTCTTGTAAGGAAAACCTACACTAGGGATGGGCAGGCGACGCCATATCTAAAATAAGTTAATCTATAATCTAAGTTGCAAAAACGTATCGACATTTACGGTTGTATATTTTCATAAACGCCCACATGTAGACACGTGTGTGTAAGTTCGCGCTTACACATTCTACATGTCTAATCTAATCTTATCTATCATTAATTGATGAGGCATTCACTTTGTAACCTTTCATTTTTAAAAAATTAAAATTAAAAATAAAAACAAATTGTTTAAGGCTACGGGGCGAGTAAAATTTAATAATGTACGACCGGTTTCGGAAACAATGTTTCCATCATCAGGTACAAAATATTACTGACTAACAAAATAAAATAAAATATAAATTAGTGTAACATTCTTTTAAGGGGTGGACCTGCGTTTTACACCAATAATAAATTGGGAAACTTACTTTGTAATCCTAAATCGAAAATGGACATTTTACAAAAATGTGGAGTATACGAAGTTCGGTGTGGCGACTGCAATCGAGTATACATTGGGCAGACTTGTAGAAGTTTAAAAATTAGAATGGACGAACACAGGCGTTGTCTATCTAATAATAACTTCTCCGAGTTTGCCAACCACATTATAGAATCAGGACATACTTTTAATAAACATACAATCAAACTTCTTCATACAAACACATACAGACCGACTTTAACAGCTCTCGAGACCATAGAAATTAATAAAAATTCAAGTACTGTCAATTCCTTACTAAATAACTTTTTTAACCCTAATCCATCTCCTCTCCTGACCTTGTTTCCTAGAAATAATAATAAATCTGTCACCAACAATCCCAGCGCTCTGTTCCCTTCCTCACCCCTCCCCCCCTCCACTACTCCCACCCCTTAAAAGAATGTTACACTAATTTATATTTTATTTTATTTTGTTAGTCAGTAATATTTTGTACCTGATGATGGAAACATTGTTTCCGAAACCGGTCGTACATTATTAAATTTTACTCGCCCCGTAGCCTTATACAATTTGTTTTTATTTTTAATTTTAATTTTTTAATCTTATCTAAGTTGGAAAGATATGTTACATTGGGGATTCACATTATATGCATTTTCTCAAGCAAACACGTAAAAGTCGCGCTTGTACATGCCGCATCTGAACCTCTAATCTAATCTAAGTTGCAAAGATATGTTACAATGGAGATTCACATTACATGCATTATCACAGCCAGACATGTACAAGTTTGCGCTTGCACATGCCTCATGTGAGCCTTGCTTAGGATCCTAGTCACATAGACGTGTGGCATATTTTGTCCACCGGTAAAACATTATCCTCCTAATTCATAAAAAGGTTTTAATTTTTAAAGCAGTATAAAGTCAGATTTCCCATACTAATAAGCTGGTTTATCTCTGGTTTTGGGTTCAACCAATCTAATGAATCAGGCCGTATAATTTCAAATTTATGCCCACTTAGACTTGTTCCTTGACTTATAGGTTGGTATGCGGCTGACCACCCATACTGTAAAAAATGGTTCACTTTGCCAATGTCACCCCTATTTCAGGGGAGGACGGCAAGAGTTGCAGGGCTTATGTTCATTTGAGATTGGGTTTTTATATTGTAGGTCCACATGCGGCATGTGTTAGCACGAAATTATACATGTCTGCTTGTGGGAATGCATCTAATATAAATCTTAAATGATATATATCTTTGCAGCTTAGATTAGATTAGATAGATAGCGTGAGTAAATGACACAAATAAAAATAAATATAAAATTACAGAGAATGCCATTTCCTGTGTTTTCGTATATTTATAAATAGACAAAATAAATACTACAATTCCGCCTTTGGTTCTGTACGACAGTTCTGTAGTTATGCTGTAGGTTTAGATCTTATTTTTGGTAACGAATAAATAGGTATTTCTTTAAAGCGTTATTCAAATTTTTTTATGATTTTACCCCATCCCTTTTGCTGTCTCTTTAGGCGGTTTTGGCGGGCTTTCTTACAGCTGACAACCAACAAGACGTTTCTTTAGTTTTTCCTGCACCGGGGACAAGATGGCGTCTTTCCTCTCTCTGAATTTATAGGCCTCTCGAGTTGGAAATATGAATTATATCACCTTGTAGACGGCATTTCAATAAAAAAAACCGCTTTAAAAACATGATAACTGTCTGGAAAACTAAACACTTTTGCATGTATATTTTGTAATTCATTTTCTTTTAAATGTAATGGCATGCCTGAGTTCCAAATTTGAATTTCTTATTCTGTCAAAATGCAGTGTTGACATTAGTAGGATTCAATATTATTTGATGATGATGATGATTTATTTAAATCAATAAACGGCATCAATAAAACAGATTTGAAACTTAAAATAAAAACTCTATACAAACTTAAAAATAAATGATGATTTCTTTAAATAGCGCCGTTTCGTGATGCGGTCACTCCAAGGGCGATTGTGCAAAATGATGCCAGAAATTTGCTTGTCTTCAGTGCATTCCGGAACTTTCCATGGTCCTCTAGCTCTCTCACATGATGTGGCAGGTGGTTCCAGGCCAGAGGACCAGCGACTGCAAATGCACGCTCTCCAAACATTGTGTTAACTCGACTTTTTTGAGAGATATACTTTTTAAATGGTAATAAAATTATTTAAATAATTTTAAGCTTCTAATGAACTCCTCACATTTAAATCGAGGGAAAATAATGTGACGTCACTTGATCGGACTGCTAGGCGGTTGCTAAGGATCTTACTTCGGAATCTGAAAAGCACCGTCCTGACGCCGTCATCCATGCAAAATAAAATATTGCACTAGAGGCAGGACATACAGGCATGCTTCAACACAATCTTATGTAGTTGGTGGACTGTAAGGTCGCTAAGGCGCTGCGTACTGTACCTAGGTACATATATACGGAATCAAATTATAGACCAATATTAAATCTGCTAGATTTGATACTTTTTTGTATTATACATTGAAGGCATTGGCTACTTATTCTACTAGTTTTATAGCATTATTCGTCAACTCAATATTGCACCTACATTTTAATACACAAATCGCACGCTTAATCATAAAGAGCAATAACTCAAAAAATAAGAATGTTGGGAAATCACGTTTGAAGTTTAGACAACCAGTACAACTTGTATGGGATGAAAAAGGCGACCGATGTTTTATCTCGGTCATATTCGTCCAAATTGAACGGCTGTCGCATTCTACCTATTCTTCTCGCATTGTTCTTGCGTTTTATTACAAAATCTCGATTTTCCTAATTTTTGAGTTATTGCTCTTTATTATTAAGCGTGCGAAATATTAAATTCGTTTCCTCTATATAATAAAGCAAAAAAATGTTTGTATAATTATAATAATAAATTTGCTGTAATATTTTAAAGGTAAAGTTTTAATTTCCACGTAAACAATGTTTATTGTGTATTTTAAAACGATAAAAACAATAATCCCGCGCTTTTATCGGCAAAGTTGGAAAATTTGCGTTGTTGGCAGCACCGAACCGCACAGCAGTGCTCCCAACGGCCGAATACAAAAAAAAATGTTTGCTTGTATATTTTTTCGTATTCGTGCTTTTTTTATTATTTATGCTTTCTCTGTATTTACAATATTTTGCCTCGTTCTCCCTCAAGAATAACAATGGTCGAAGCAAAATTTCATTTCAAAATAATATTTATTTTATTTTTACGTTGGGTAAAAAATATCAGCCGGCATTTCAATGTGGCAACAGTTCATTTTGTTCACAGTGAACTAAAAAAGTTGCCAAGTGGGACAATAAATCAGTAAAAAAATATGCTAAGCGAATATGTGATTCAAGAATAAAATGTATTAAAAAGAAAAGCAAAAAAAAAGTGAGAAGCTTTTATTTCGTAACCTAGGTTCTAATGTATCGTTCATTTTCACTCGCATGCAAAGATAAATAGGTTATATTATCAAATTTGTGCTTACATTTGTTTTCTAAGCAATCAACTATGTTTGTTCTGCATCTGTTAAAAAAATAAAATTGTGTTTTAGATCGATTTTCTCGGTGTTATAAAAACTAGAAAAAAAATACGTATTAAAAATTCTCAAGTAAAGTGATATATATTTATTGATATATATATATATATTCAAAGGAGGGAATTAAAAAAAACAATATAGACTTAAAATAGGGTCTGTACCTAAGTATGCAAAAAACTGCAACGCGTTTGTATGTACATAGGTTGACAATTATTAAGTCAGACATTGTTACTTTTTGAAAATATTTAATCACGTTTAAAAAAATCAACCGATCTTGTCCGCTCTTCCTACGCATATTGAATAAAAAATATATTAGTATGTAAATATATATATTTGTAGAAAAAAACTGAAAGCCTCTCACATTATTATCAATTTTACGAAAATCAAAATATTTAAACTCCTAAAACAACAATAATAAACATTCAATAAATTTCCGTTTCATATTATGTACATTTCCTTCAATATTTGAAATCCTCTTCAAATTTGGAACATTCTTTTTCGTTCAAGCACGAGTAATAGACGCCAACCTAAGAAACATATAAAATGTGGCGAACATAAAAAATGAGCATCCCATAAATCGCTGTGGTCGTAAAATGTTTATCAAAACGAATGGGATTAATTTGATTCCATATTCAAAAATAAAAATGTGGCGCATTTAAGAGCATAGCAAGTGCTGTCACGTGAAAAACAAAAGAAAATTTGTACACAAGTTTATATCCAACCTAATTTATTTTATTTCTTAAATATGCCGTCGGTTAATCTTTAACAAATCTATTCTACAATAAATTTGATACTGTTTTTATTCCTACATAATGTAAGCATGCACAAATAAAAAATGCTGCCGTCCTTTAACTACTTAGAAGGCTAAAAATATGTGGATTAACCTGTTATATGTGAAAAATGTAGCACTTTATTCAACGTCACCCATGTTTCAAAAAAGGTGGACCGCAAAAAAAAGGCAAAATAAAACGCATATTAAGCTCCGCATATAGTGTAACTTCTTGCCTGCGTTATCCCCGAAGGGGTCGCATGTGGCGAGTTGAGCCTATTTATTTTTACAGGTAAGGGGGCCGGCCTTACGCCAACCACTTCAGTTGAAGAGGGGGTTTCCCAGCTCCCAAGGGGGCTGGTACTCATTTCTTGTAAAGGCTGAGTAAACCTTGCCGGTATTTTATTTTGGGGTTTTGAAAATAAACACCGAAACGGGAAATAATTTCTGGCACCCTCAGTGGGATTCGAACCCGAGCTCACGGCATGGAATGCAAGCTATCGACCGGACTGGTGGAAAGGGTTGCAAAATGGACTACTTCAACTTACTGTTCAGATTTTCTTGTGATCCAAAAACATCAAAAAAACAAAACTTCTGGATTGAAACTGTGTATCTTTTTTGTGGAATAAGATCTATTTGCATATTATCATCTTTTCACATTTTTTAGCAATAAAACCAACATCAGAAAAACGAAGTTTACCAGTGCACAGTAAGATGCTACAATCTAATAGTTTCTGCACGAGACATAATACGCGAAATGCAAATGTTCTCAAGCAGAGTATTGGATCCGAGGTTTTGCTGTGAATGCAATTTCGCCTAATCTCCAACCAGGGCACATACTCGTAAGTCCTATATGTGTAGGTACCGAAGAACGTGCACATATCTAGCTAAATCCTGGCGTACCACATCCAAATATATGCATTCTAGGGTGAATTTAATTGAGTTATGATATATCCGAAATATGTAAGTCGTAGGAAGTACCCAGGGAGTCCGCCTATTTGAAATAGAATAAAAATTGTGAAACTTTTCACGGGTGTGTTCCTAGGGCGAAGGATAACTAATACTTAAAAGTTTAAGGGTGCTTGTATTAAAATTATGGAGATTCATTTTAAATAATAATGTAAAAATAACTGTACTGCTAAGCTACTCGTGAAGAAAAACTTTATGTTTTAATTTTACATTATTAATTTAATGTTTTAAAATTACGTAATTACATCGATCACACGTTACGCGTTTGGCTTTTAAGAAAAATGCAAATTTGGAATATTCGTAGCTTAAACGTTCGAGTCTTTCGTTGTTCAATGAAACCATTTCTTGAATAAATATATTTTTAAGTTCAATTGTTGCCGGGAAGTTTAATATTACGGAATGTAGATTTAAACATTTTTCTGTCAAAGTGCTACTGATGATCGTACTGACACCGATCGTAGACGAATCCTAAAATGAATCTCGAGGACAATTGAACAACTAGTTAAAAATATTAAATATCATTTAATCGTTCATTAAAGCAACGATCATTTAACCTTTTTATTAAGTGTCATGAGGTTCCTTGACTTATAGGTTGGTATGCGGCTGACCACCCATACTGAAAAAAAAATGGTTCACTTTGCCAATGTCACCCCTGTTTCAGGGAAGGACGGCAAGAGTTGCAGGGCTTATGTTCATTTGAGATTGGGTTTTTATAATGTAGGTCCACATGCGGCATGTGTTAGCGCGAAATTATACATGTCTGCTTGTGGGAATGCATTTGATATAAAGCATAAATGATATATATCCTTGCAGCTTAGATTAGATTAGATTAGATTTAGAGGTACCTACGTAGGTAACAATTTTCCAATGATCCTTTCTATAGACAGCATGACACATTTTTTGAAGTATTCTCTGATCAATTTTAACTTTGAATATGCCAACGTTATGCGATATTTATCACCCATGATATTCCCCTGTCACATAGAGTACAGACTAAATCTCCAATATACAAAGCTGCACTTGATATCACACAGGGGTCTTCAATCTTTTTTAGTGCGAGGGCCAAACATCGATAACACATCGTCCGAAGGGCCACAACTTTTCACGACACTTTACCACCTTATCGATAAAATAAAAGACATATGTACATAATTTTAAATTTTAATAATCTTTATTGGTTGAATAAAAATTAAAGTTAATCAATGTGATTTTTGACATTGTTTATTTTTTACAAGTTTGTCAATATTTGTTTTCATTTTTGTGGTTGCAACCCGCAGACTACCTTCCAGATGTGCATCTGTAATTCTCGACCTTGTTGTCGATTTCACATACTTCATACGAGAAAACAGCTGCTCACACACATATGTGCTCCCAAACAATGAAATAATTTTCATGGCATTTTTTCGGATTTCAGGAAACGAGTTGTGATCGACATATTTTGCATAGAAATCAAAAACACCCACGTCGAACTTGTCTTTCAATTCCGAATTACACTGCAAATCTATAAGCTCCATCTGAAATTTTTCCGGCATGTCTTCAACGGATACACCGAATGGTCGGGCAAAGAGACTGATGTATTTTTCACTCTCTCTGAAGTCAGAAAACCTCGATTGAAACTCTTTTTTGAGTAAATCTACTGCTTCAACGTATTTATCCACATCTGTACATTCGCAGCTCTTCAGTTTAGGAAAGTGCGTATACTCTTTTTTCAACAACTGGTTTTTCCATAAATCCAGTTTAAACTCAAATGCCTTCACAGTGTCCAGCAGGTTGTCGATGAGATTTTCTTTTCCTTGTAGTTTGATGTTCAAGTCATTGAGGTGCTGCGTGATGTCTGTGAGAAATGCAAAGTCGCATAGCCAGTCGGGGTCACTAAATTGTGGAACTGGTTTTCCTTTGGTTTCCATGAATGAGGCGATTTCTGTCTTGAGTTCAAAAACGCGTTTAAGCATTTTGCCTCTGCTCAGCCAACGAACATCGGAAAAATATGTGACATCACCATATTCCGCATTAATTTCGCGTAAACAATTTTGGAATTCTCTGTGGTTGAGGCCACGGGATTTAATGAAGTTCACTGTCTTTACGACCACTTTCATCACCTCATCAATATTTGTGGATTTAGCACAAAGATTTTGTTGATGAATGATACAATGGTAATGCATCAAAGAAAGATCTTTGTTCTGTTTTGTAATCAAACCCACGAGCACTTCATTTTTTCCTACCATGGATGGTGCACCGTCTGTTACAACTGCAGAAAGGTTTGTCAATTCTAAATTATATCGTCTTAGTACTGTCATCAAGCACTCATAAATATCACATCCTTTTGTAGTTCCTTTCATCGGAAAAAGAGCAGCCATCTCTTCGGTGATGACAAAGTTATTATCAATGCCCCGAATAAATATAGCTAATTGAGCAGTATCGGTTATATCTGTGCTTTCGTCGAGCGCAACAGAATAGTATACGAACTTCGACGCTCGTTCGTTTAATGAATTTTCTATGTCTATCGCTAACTCTTCAATTCTTCTGGCGACAGTAACACCGGATAAACTAACTTTAGAAAAAAGTTGTTTTTGAGAAGGGCACAATACTTCAGCGGCGGCCTCCATACATTCTTATAAATTCGCCATCAGTAAACGGTTTTGATTTCAAAGCTATTTTTTCGGAAATAATGTAGCTCACCTTCATGTTTGCTTCATTTTCAATGTTCTGCTTTTGAAAACTATCTTGCTGTCGTTGAAGCTGACTCTTCAGAGCTCTCATTTTATCTTGCCGTAACTGTCCTTTGACTGTCTCAAACTTTGTTGCATGTTTTGTATCGTAATGTCTTTTTAAGTTGTATTCTTTCATGGCTGTGAGTGATTCATGACATACCAAACAGACAGGTTTTTGATTAACACTGACGAACAAGTACAACTCAGTCCACTTTTCTTGAAACATGCGGTTTTCTTCACAAACTTTTCGTTTTTTACCCGACGTAGAAGCCATTTTTAATGTCAAAAATGTCCACGATATAACTAAACTTGCGTAACTGCACACCGCAGGTTTTCCGCCTTAAACACGTCAAAACACACCAACTTTGTATCGGCTGCAACTGACTGCAAGACACAGAGTATAGCTGCAAGGTACTGACTCGTGAGACGACGCGTTCCGCCTTAAATATTTATACGCGCGCTTTCTCGATGTTTCGAGAAAGCACGTGAGAGGTCTGGAAAGGACGAGAGGCATGTATCGGAAGTGGCGCCGTCGTGGGCGGACTCACTCCTGCGGCGAGCGAGCGAGACGCACTCATATGTGTGAAAGAGTGGCATTGCAAATGGCGAGTCGTATATCACTCGTAGATATATATATATATATATATATATATATATATCGCATATCACGGGGCGCGATATTTTATTTTTTTAGCCTCTGGTGGCCGCGGGCCGCAAGAAATTAGCTGGCGGGCCACATGAGGCCCGCGGGCCGCGGGTTGAAGACCTTAGACATACGGTATCTTCGCATACTGGATAAGACTCGTGCAGCTTTGAAATCCGAGACCCCACCCATCCTCGAGAGGTAGCACTAATGCAAAGTTCAAAATAGGACAGTATGTAATATATGACCGGTCCGTAGTCCAGGTGGTAACACTTCGGACTCGTAACTGGAAGGTTGTGGGTTCGAATTCCTGCGGAGCACAAAAAATATACCATTTATATTTTCAAATTTGCTCTTCGCTGGGTTGAAAATTCATAAACCTTTACCAAAGACCGGTCATCAAAAGGTCCATCCAGCCTTACAGCAACTGGGTCTTGCTTGAGAATTGGCGCTTTCTACAGCGACGACCAAGCTCGCAGAGGGCTCTTGAGGTGTGATACACACAAAAACAGCGCTCACCAAATAAATCAGCCTAATTTAATTTTTTGATTTTTTTATATATTTAGTTTATTTCGTGAAAGCGCCGTTTTCATTCAAATTTAATCACAAAGCCCTTGTATTCCTGGGTATGACTTTTCAAACAGGTGCGTCTTCAGCTTCCTCCTGAGATGTGCCCTGTCTCTTTCCTTCTTAACCTGAACCGGCAACTCCAAGCCATTGGCCCCGAAACCGAGAATGTCCGATCATCGTAGTTGGTTGAGGTTGCCCTGAGGGGCAAGCTCAGCCTTGCAGAGTGTACATCAGCTGACCTTAGAGTCCTGGTGCTTGTAGCTTGCTGCATTTGACATAGTTCTCTAAGGTATTCTGGTGCCTGTCCATCTAGGATGTCTTTTACCATGACACACAGTCTGTACCGCACTCTTTCTGAGAACTTGAGCTGGTGCAGCTTCCGCATAATTGGTATCTGTTATTTCCTAGTATTTTTAAAATCTGCATACTCTATATGAACTCACTGCCCTAGAAATTAACTTATCTCTTTCTTCCTCTTTCTATAGATTAATGATTTGTTTTTTACGAACTTAGTTTTAATCTTGGGACAAAGAAATACGGCTTTCTTTCCACTTTTTCAGGGGTCTTTCCGATGGTCAGCGACCCTGTGAAACTTCACGCATTGTGTTTTTGGTATATTTCAAGGTCTGTTTGTTGGATAGACATTTTTGAGGCTAGCGAGATGATGTCATTCATAGAAAACACATAAAAGTCTGTTTCATTAGGAATTGATGCTTTGCATTAAATATGTGCCGTAATTCTGTCATCCAATAAATTCCAAACAAGAGGATAAGCTACATTTTTGAGGCAAGCACGGTGTTGTCGATCTGTGGTGTTGTCAAAAGTATTTTACTGGTAATAACACACTATTATTATAATTTGCCGGAAAATAATATTAACTTTGAAATTTTTCAATCAATGATGATTTGTACCTCATTTAAGTATTTTATTTGTAAACCTAAGATTTTTGATTCTTATGTTAAAATCATTTTATGTGCCTACTAAAAAAACAGTTTGTTTTCTTGTTTACAATTTATTGAACTTATGCGTTTGTTAAATACCTCGTTCTTAGTCTCTAAACATGGAAGCTTTAGGCAACTTGCCACTAACCACTTCTCACTTGTCAACGCTTTTAACATGAATATACAAGTCTGCGTCATCTCAGTACCTTGCATGAGATCAGTTCATCTTTGACGTTTCATCCCTGTAAAGTCTTTGACACCGAGCTGCAGGTCGATCGATTGATATCTATTCTCCTTGAGTCTGTTGTCAAAGGTTGCGATAAATAAGAGGATGCTTAGCGTTTCATGTAAAACTTAGATTACTCTTTCACATACCAGTACCCGTAGCAGGTACGAGTTTTTCCACAATACTCGAAGTATTGAGTATTCAAGAAAAATGTATGTGAACTTGAAAAGCACCTCTGGCGAAACAAGTTTCGAAACTTTTTTTGCCAGAGGTGCTTTTCAAGTTCACATACATCTTTCTCGAAAACTCAATACTTCGAGTATTGTGAAAAAACTCGTACAACGGGTACAGTACTATGAAGACGTATTTTAATATTCACTACACAGTTTACATTTCGATATATTTTTTGTTTTTACACATCCACACACATACATAGCATAAGTAAGGACCATTTAAAAGCGGTCGTTCTTACAATTAAAGTTTTTTTGTTGTTGTTTTCTTATTTTAAACTAAGATCTCTTAAAAAAACATTTTTTGTGAAATTGGGTATTACTTTGATAGGTGAGCGAATCAAATGGATAGGTGTTTCAAATTATATTTTTTAGGGTGGATTGAAATTGGTGTTTCAAATTTTTATTTGGAGTAATGTTAATCTTGCGTTAGATATTTGGCAATATTTTTTTAAAGCGACAGTGAGATTTGAATTAGAAACACTAATCCGAAATAAGTTTTTTTTATGAGCTGTATTTGTACTTTTTCATCAAAATTTGAAATTATCTCTTTTGATTGTCGCATAAAAATCTTCGATTCCGATTATCTAAGATTTCAATAAATATTAACATTGGGTAAGGGCAACCTAAAATCAACCTTTTAAAAAAAACTCATTATAAACTAAATAATATATGTAGGTACGAACAGAGTATAACATTTCAAATAAATGGGCTTAAAGTTTTATACACAACTATTAACTGGTTGCATCTACAAAACTTTCCCGCCTAAAGTTGTCAGATCGGCAAAATAGAGAATCGATTCCCAAAGACAAATAACGAGAGTGTAATCCCCAGCGGAAAGTTTCTACCGTTGGCAACACTGATATTTGTAAGATAAAGTTGGTAGCCATGCAATGCGAAGCAGATGTTGCCAACACATCGTTATTAATGGACAATACTTTTATACTGTCCAAGCTATGGAAACAAAAATGATATCAATTCAAACCGAATTCGATTTATTATAATAAAATATACCATCAGTATTAAATCTAATGACGAACGTAACTACATAGTTGGACAATCAGTGAGTAACTTTTTGGTCCATTGTCCTGAAGGGTGGCACCACAGGGTGGCACTTTTTGCAAACTAATTTATTTTTACAGGCAGGGGGGTCTTACCTTAGCGGAACTAAAATTCTTACCATCTTAGTTTCAACGCGTTCTGACCTATTAGCCAGAGATTTTCTTTAAAATATTTTTTTCTCTTTTCATTAAATTTGAAGTCAGATATTTGATACCGCTGTTGTTTCATTCCAGCCAAATTGTCTTTGAGTCAATATTTTCAACATACATCTTGCAGAGATTGCATTTTTCTCAGCCCCATTCAAAGGCAGCTGATCAACACCCATTATTACTTGCTTCGCCGTACCAAGTGCATCCATATTGGCTCTCGGATTGAATCCCAACGTCTCAACTCTGAAAATATAGAGCCTTTCACAGCGCAGACTGCTAAAAAAACGTCTATTGCGGGTCTCGGAGATCTGTGTGCTCGCACCGCAGCGATGGCAAAATTGAAAAGCTCCGTATCACATAACCAACTACTCTCTAAACGTAAAGTTCACTTATTTTTTATGAAACCAGTATCAAAACTTTCATATTCTATCCGAATATTACTTTCTGGCTTTTACAGTTCCTAAGGTCCGAATATTCAAAATATCCCTGGACTATGTGACGTCACCCATAAGAAATTCCCCATAAGCAGGGAATTTTCGCTACTTACAGCATTTAGTTAGTCAAAGAACACACAATTTTTTTTAGATTTTTCATAGAATATCACTAAAAATATACTGTTATGTAAATATAAATATTGAAATAAGTATGGGTAGTTATAGTTATAAGAATCCTCAAAAGTATTGGTAGGTAAGATCGATAATTATGTATAAGTGTAGAATTCTCTAGGCTAAGTAGGTATTTGTTATAATTATAGGAATACTGTATTGCATTGGTAGGTAGGATTTTGGTTGTGTCTAGGTAGTACGTGAAACATCGAGAAGTAATAATTACTCTGGAACCGTCTGGCGACTTTAGTTCTGGATCATACTGCTCTGAAGAGTATAAAGGTGCGAATGGCCTGCAGAGCGGGGCAGTATCATAGAGACTTACAAACACATCGAAGTCATCTGATCAGTGAACCAAAACCAAGTGGAATAATCGAGAAAGTAGTGTGAAAATAAATTTTGTAACTGTGTAAAATAAATAACTATTGAAGAAGACCTGTGTATTTTTAATTTGAAGACAATTGAACCCTAATTTCGTAACAATTGGCGTCAGGTGCGGAATTGTCAAGAAAAATTAAGATCTTCTGTCTAAAAATAAATAAAATAAATTAAATAGTGTTAAAATGAACTTTATTCAAATTGAACTTTGTGTGAACTGACTTTTGTGAAAACAAGTGTTTAAATAAATTTTTGTTAAAAGAAAAGACGCAAAAGCAAGTTGCTTATAAATTCTGGAACATCATATGGAACATAATTCTGGACATAACATAATGACTATTTTACCGCATTGAGAAAGTCATCAAATTGGACCATAGTTTTTTTATTATTGTGTGTGATTAAAAAAATAAAATAAATAAATAAAAATCTTGAAAAATATTACAAAAGAACGTTCCAGATTCATCGAGAAAAAGTTTTTGAATAACTATCCTTTGTTTTGAGAGGGCCCTTGAGGTGTGACACACACAAAAACGGCGCTCTTCAATTATGTGTACCTTATAAATAAATTATCCTTGTATATATATATATTTACAAGTGTGTGAATGTACATTAAGTACCTACCTGTGTGTTTGAAAGACTTGAGACGAAATAAATAATTATGTACTATCAGACATTATTATGCTAAAAATATTGGTGATTTAAAAATAAATATTAAAAGACAGTACCTACCAATCAGTGTAATCAGATAAATTATTATTTTGCTAAAGTACGTATTCAAAACAGCTATATATATAAAACTCAAAACTTGTATTAAATAAATTTAAAAATATTTTTGTTTTGAAGTAAATTTTGAAAAAAATGGCAACCAAAGTGAACATCAAGGACCTCAAAGTCACTGAGCTTAAAAATGAGCTTCTGGAGAGGGACCTGGAGACCTCAGGAGGGAAGGCGGCCTTACAGGCACGCCTCATGGAGGCCTTGGAACAGTCAGGCGAAGACCCGGCATACTTTGTCATGGCATCTGGGGGAGACCGCGCCTTGGACGAGCTAAATATCAGCATCACAAAGTCTATGAAGGAGGAGCTGGCCGACAATTCGAAGACCCTGAGGGAAGACCTGAAGGCGGAGATGACTAGCAACATGACGGACCTGAAGGTGGAGATGGCTGAAAACGCCAAGACCTTGGAGGAGAAGGTGTCCCGAAACCTCACAACCCTTAAGGGAGAAATGGAGGAGAAGATATCAACACTGAAGGGGGAAATGGAGACTCGGATGTCAAACCTGGAGGACCGTTTGCGTGCCGAGCTGGCTGACAAGTGCCAGATGGAGTCCACCAGAATATCTCCCAAAGGCGGCCTTCACGACGAGACCGACCAGGGATGCTCAACTCCAGCCAGGGTCACTAGAGGGGATGATGACCCTTCGCTGGCGAAGCACAACCTCCCGACCTTCGACGGGAAGACGTCGTGGGAGGAGTATTTGACCCTCTTTGAAACGGCTGCCATGATGGGAGCCTGGAGCCAGCAGAAGAAGGCTTCGGTTCTCAGCCTGTCGCTCCGAGGAGACGCTCTCAGGGTTCTGCAGGCCATACCCCTGGACAACCGTGGTGACTTTGGGCAGCTGAAGCAGCGCTTGGATATGCGCTATGGCCACAAGTGCCTGGAGCAGCTGTACAAGTCGCAGCTGAACACAAGGGTGCAGAAGCCCAACGAGAGCCTCCAGGAGTTTGAAATGGACATCGCCCGCCTGGTACGAGACGCTTACCCGACAGCCTCCGACGACATCTGTGAGAGCTTGGCAGTGGACAAGTTCCTAAATGGATTGCGGGAATGGGAGACGCAACAAGCCGTAAAACTGGCCCATCCCAAGGCTTTGAACGAGGCGCTCAGCCAAGCTCTCGAGTTTGAGGCTGTCAAACAGTCCATCAGGGGCCACGCCAGGGTTCGTGCAGTCGAGGCAGAGGAGGTCAAGCTACCTACAACCGAGGAGCTAATTGAAAAAGTGCTGGAACGTCTGAGACCTCGAAAACGAGACCCACGCTGCTGGAACTGCGGACAGCTGGGCCACCTTAGCACCAAGTGTCCCAAGCCTCAGAAACCCAGAAAACAGGCTGCGGAAAACTAGAAAGGGTTAATGGGAAGGGGCAACCGTTGACCCACGCTGGAGAGGCCCTGAAATCTGCTGCTACTGTCGCAACCGTGAGAGGAAAAGCCAGCAGCATTTTTATCAATGGCATAATAGATGGAGTAACTCGTGAACTACTGGTGGACACGGGAGCAACCAGGACAATTCTGAGACGCGACATAGTGGCACGAGGTAAGCAGATTGCACCAACAAAGTGGTCTCTGCACACCGCCACGGGAGAGTCAGCACAGGTGTATGGGGAGACGATTGCCACCTTCCAAATTGGCAGCACCACTTTTGATCATCGGACGTTGGTGGCCAACATTGAAGAAGACGTTATATTGGGAATGGACATACTGGACAGATTTGGGTGCAGTTTAAATTTAAAGAAAGGGTCCATTAAAATTGGAAATGAAGAAGTCATCCTGCAAAGACGGAAAGAACTGGCTGCACGTGTTATCCTAGCCAAGAATACCGAAGTGAAGGGGCGATCCGAGATGATAGTGAGTGCCCGCCTGGATTCCAGTAGTACAAATGACCAAATCTGTATGATAGAACCGGAGAACATGGACAATGTTAACAAAGGAGTCATGGTGGCAAGAACAGTGATTCGCGCAAAGGAGACCATTCCTGTCAAGATCATGAATGTGAACAGCTACCCAGTTAAAATGAATGAAGGTTTTGTTTTGGGCAGATGTGAGAGGATAACTTCCATTGTGCAACAGATGACAAACATGTCATGCGAAGGAAACAAATTGTCAACACAATTGGAAGCCCTGGTCCACGACGCTTCCCAAGGTCTAACCGAGGAAAACAAACGGAGAGTGAGGAGTTTGATCTGCCGCTACCAGAACATTTTCGAGGACTCTAATGGCCGTCTGGGAAGAACCAAGGTAGTGCGACATAGCATAGACACCGGAGAAGCGAGACCAATAAAACAGGCTCCAAGAAGACTACCCTTTGCAAAGCGGGAAGAAGCTGACAAGATCATCAAAGACATGAGCAAGGATGGCATCATAGAACCATCAAGTAGCCCTTGGACATCCCCGGTGGTACTGGTGAAAAAGAAGGATGGTACCACGAGATTTTGTGTGGACTACAGACTGCTCAACGATGTTACGAAAAAGGATAGTTACCCTCTGCCAAGGATTGACGACACCTTGGACACATTGGCAGGATGCACCATTTTTTCCACATTGGACCTGAAAAGTGGCTACTGGCAAGTTGAATTGGATGCCAAAGATAAGGAGAAAACTGCATTCTCGACTGGATCTGGACTTTGGCAGTTCACCGTGATGCCATTTGGCTTATGCAATGCCCCCGCCACGTTTGAAAGGCTGATGGAGAATGTGCTGCGAGGACTATCATGGGAAACCTGCCTGGTATACTTGGATGACATAATCATCCTGGGAAAGGACTTCAACCATCAGTTGAGAAATCTGGAGCAAGTTTTCGGGCGACTACAAGACGCTGGACTGAAGCTCAACCCGAAAAAGTGTAACCTGTTCAAGAAACAAGTAAATTACCTGGGACACATAGTTTCTCAACGTGGAGTTGAAGTTGACCCTGCGAAAATCAAGGCAGTAAGAGACTGGCCCGTGCTGAAGGACAAACATGAAACTAGGAGTTTCCTGGGGCTGTGCACTTATTACAGGAGGTTTGTGCCAAGATTTGCGGACATTGCAAAACCGCTCACCAAGCTTACGGAAGAAAACACTCGCTTCCATTGGAGTGATTCCTGCGCACAAGCATTTGAAGAGCTTAAAGGAAGATTAACAAGTGCCCCCATCTTGAGCTACCCACGAAAAGATGGAAAGTTCATCCTGGATACCGACGCTAGTAATGTGGGGATAGGAGGCGTCCTTTCCCAAATACAGGATGGGCATGAGACTGTTCTGGGTTACTTCAGTAAAGTGCTTTCCAAGCCAGAACGAAATTATTGCGTGACCAGACGAGAGCTTCTTGCCGTGATAAAATCAGTGGAACACTTCCGCAAATACTTGTACGGGAGAAAATTCACACTACGGACTGATCATGCTGCACTGGTTTGGCTTCTGAAATTCAAAAACCCAGAAGGGCAAGTGGCTAGATGGATTGAAAGGCTCCAGGAGTATGATTATGACTCCGAACATAGACCTGGCACGCTTCATCGAAATGCGGATGCATTATCCAGACGACCATGCGCCAGTGACTGCAAACATTGCAGCAAGATGGAGGACAAGGTAGCAATTGTCCAAAGGACGACCACCGAAGATGAGGACTGGCAAGATGAAAAATTGGCGCAAGACCAACTGAATGATCCGGACTTGAAGTATGTGATGGAATGGGCGCGAGAAGGAGAAAGGCCAACCTGGGAAAAACTCGCCCCCTTATCACCAACTGTCAAGGCTTATTGGGCTCAATGGGGATCCATAGTGATAGAAGGAGGGTTTCTGAAACGAAAGATCGAGAAGGAAGACGGCACACTTAGAAGAAAGCAAACCCTCGTTCCGAGGAGCCGAGTACCGGAAATCCTTGGACTGCTGCATGGAGGAACTTCTGGAGGACATCTAGGCGTTAAGAAGACGCTGGAGAAAGTGAAAGAGCGATTTTACTGGATCAACTGCAGCGAAGACGTCAAAGATTGGTGTCGAAAATGTGTAACCTGTGCAACGGCCAATGGACCGCAAAGGAAAAGGCGAGCACCAATGCGTCAGTACAATGTTGGCAGCCCCTTTGAAAGAATTGCCATCGACATAGCTGGCCCATTTCCTACAACTGAGAAGGGTAACAAGTACATCATGGTGGTGATGGATTACTTCAGCAAGTGGGTGGAAGCTTACTCAATCCCTAACCAAGAGGCCGTAACCGTGACTGAAGTTCTAGTTACCGAATTTATCAGCAGGTTTGGCGTACCCCTGGAATTACATTCTGATCAGGGAAGGAACTTTGAAGCTGCTATCTTCCAGCAAATGTGTGAGCGGCTAGGGATCTACAAAACCAGGACCACTGCGCTACATCCACAGTCTGATGGAATGGTGGAAAGGATGAACCGTACCGTGGGGAGGTACTTAGCCAAAGTAGTGTCCAGCCATCAGCGGGACTGGGACCGACATCTGCCTTTGTTCTTATTGGCTTACCGGTCGGCTGTTCAGGAAACGACGAAGAAGACTCCCAGCAGCATACTGTTTGGGCGAGAAATGCGACTTCCTTGTGATCTCAAATTTGGCTGCAAACCAGGTGAAGACCTAGCCGGAGAAGACTATGTGACAGACCTTCGCAGGAGGCTGGATGACATCCATGATCAGGTCCGCATGAACATCGGGGAAGCCAGCGATCAAATGAAGGAGCGCTATGACACCAGAGCTGACAGCATGGGGTACAAAGCTGGTGACTGGGTGTGGCTTTTTGACCCCAAGAGGCGCCAAGGATACTGTCCGAAACTTCAGCGTTCCTGGGACGGGCCGTACGAGATCTTGGAGCGCATCAACGATGTGGTCTACCGCATAAAAAAGAGACCAAACGGAAAACCAAGGGTCGTGCACTACAATCGCCTCTCACCATACCTAGGCGATAATGATGACCAACCAGCCCAAAAAGTACGACAGTGCGTCGCATCCGAAAGATCACCAGCCTTTGAGACGTTTTGGGAGAACGCGAAGGCAGGGCAGAAGTTTCGCCATGGAGTGACCACAGAAGTCCACAAGGACTTATTTGAGGTCACTAGGGACCACACACTGGCATGCAGTGTACCGGAAGATCTAGATATGTCTAGAGGAATTGCACGGGTCTTCCGATACAAATTCGGAGAACCGCAACCCTCGAGCAGCCCGCAAGGAAGAGCTCTGAGACTACCGAAGGGGCGTCAACAAGCATACTGCCTGGTTGTCCCGGATTCCAGCAACCTGGAAGAGGACTACAAGGCATTGTGGGACGGCCTTGTTGAGCTGCGTGACTACATGTTGGAGGATCAGCAGGCGCGTCTGGCAATACCGAAGATGGGTGGCGGCCGCGCTAATCGAGACTGGCGGATAATCCGGAGTATGATTGAAGCAGTGTTCTCGGGAGTCGGCATCAGCGTCATGGTGTGCTGCGAGCAAGCGCAGCCGAGAGCCAGTGGGGAGAAATCCGTGGACTGCCACTTCTTCCTGACCACAGGGTGTCGACGTGGATCAGCATGCCCCTACCTACACAGAGTCAAGACTGTTCCGGGACGAAACAGTCTAGGTGGGGGGTAGTGTTATGTAAATATAAATATTGAAATAAGTATGGGTAGTTATAGTTATAAGAATCCTCAAAAGTATTGGTAGGTAAGATCGATAATTATGTATAAGTGTAGAATTCTCTAGGCTAAGTAGGTATTTGTTATAATTATAGGAATACTGTATTGCATTGGTAGGTAGGATTTTGGTTGTGTCTAGGTAGTACGTGAAACATCGAGAAGTAATAATTACTCTGGAACCGTCTGGCGACTTTAGTTCTGGATCATACTGCTCTGAAGAGTATAAAGGTGCGAATGGCCTGCAGAGCGGGGCAGTATCATAGAGACTTACAAACACATCGAAGTCATCTGATCAGTGAACCAAAACCAAGTGGAATAATCGAGAAAGTAGTGTGAAAATAAATTTTGTAACTGTGTAAAATAAATAACTATTGAAGAAGACCTGTGTATTTTTAATTTGAAGACAATTGAACCCTAATTTCGTAACAATACACATTAATACTAATATTACTTTTAGAAAATGTGTATAATTGTGAAATTTTGAAGTGAAATTATGAAATGAATGTACTTGGAACTTGACTTGAATATACGTCACTCTGAAATCAGCGCTTTGAATAATTATTAAAAAAAAAAAACATTTCGCCTAAGCAAAATTGTATACTCTTTGAATCATTTCACAGTTTCAACCAATTTATTTATCTTATTTTGCATTTGAACAATAAGTTGTTATGCAATAAATGTGTTAAGGATTGAATCTCCAGAAGATTTGACAGATAAAAAATATTTACATGGATGATAATAATATGTGATCAAAAGAAACCTTCCATTTGTATATATATACAAATGAGGAGGTTTATTTTTGCGCCCTTTTAAATGTTCCGACCTCATAATACATAGTGTACAAATCTATGGTTCATACCTATCAAATTTGAATTTCGAACCTGCAACTTGATAAATTGACAAGTTGGTATTACTGAAGTTTACTCTGTATTTGAATTTCGAATGCTGATCATCAGTTGGCACTAATGCTTCTGAATTTGAATTTAGAACACGGTATCGAATTTCGAATTTATAAATTTAATTATGCTAATGTTGGTAAGAGCAAAATTTTCTTCTGCGGTTTATTACTATGGGTTCATTTAAATTTGGAACATTCACTTATCAAATTATTAAAATGCTTTTGAATTTCTTTCATGTTCTTTCACATGGTTCCTTTGAGCATACCTTTGTTGAACTTACTTATTTTCACTGGCAAGAAGACCAACCTTACGTCAACCATTTATTTTGAGTTTTTTGAGTTACCTCATGTCTTGTTACCTCTTTTCACATTTCTTAAATGTCGTAAAACATTTGACAGATAAAAAATATTTTTACGTGTGAGAGACTAGCTTCTCTGGCAGTCAGATTTGGAAGCAATCCGGCCGAAAAATGAGGTTTACTTTCGCGCCCTTTTCAATGTCCCGACCTAATTGCAGGCTGATCCATTGAATAATGACATAGATAAGCAGAAACTAACTAACTGCATTGATACATACTAAAGCCCACATTTGTCTCAGTCCTGTCAAACTTTGCATTTCTGTCATACAAAATAAGGTCATTTGTCCAAATCCATTTTGTATTTCGACACCCAATTATAACACATGCCAAATAATACCTTTTTCTTTTAAAATTCATCAATTTTTGCAATCACAATATTTATAACGCGTGTTATCTTTTAACTGGCAGCCATTATTATTCACAATACTACCAACTTTTTCGTAACATTTTTACATTCGCCCGAGTTTTTTTGTACACATGGAAATGCAACTGTGAAGTTCTGTGTTCTCTTTCTTACTAATGACCATTTTCGTTAGTTAGTTGAAACAAACGCGGCAATGTATCAATGACGTAAGCCAGTTTCTTCTCCACCGATATACTTAATTTCTCAATACTTGCCTTGCAAATAAACTATCGACTGGATCGCAGATATCAGAAAAACGTTAACCCATTTTCGGAAAACGACGATTATTCCGGGATCGCACGATTCGCTTTATCTCATCTTGCGGTCGGTATTATGATTTTATTTCTGTCGGTATTTAGCGTCGTTTAACCCTTGTCGGGTCGTTCGTAACGATCGCTTACAGCTAGCGTGCCGATCGTTAGTTCACAAACCCCGAAACAAGCCGAAATCTGACCGACGCGTCATACCATTTATTACACTGACTTATCTGGAACTAGATGTCCACCCTCAAGTGAAACAGTTTAATGAATTCGACAAATAAAACTGTAAATGGATTTTTTTCTGGCAGGCAAACGACAAAGGTCAACGTGACTAGTGTCCTTAAGGACCTACAATCTATAATCTAAGTTGCAAAGATATATTAACATTCAAAACTCATTTCAAATGCATGCCCACAAACAGACACTTGTATTTCGTTCTCACAAATGCTGAATGCGTACTTACAAATTTAAACCGAACACTGCAAGTTTTGCTGACCTTCCCTGACACAGGGGTTACAGTATGGGTAGTCAGCCTCATACCAACCTATAAGTCAAGGAAAATGACAGCATTATAAGGGTTTTCTGTCAGGCTGACCGTATTTTCTAAAACCTATAAATCTAATTTGGCTATATGAGACGTATAGAATCAAAGGCGGCAATCTAGGATGTTATTTTAAAATTATTTAAATGTATGGAACCAATTTTCATCATTCCCAAGTACCTATTAATTTAATTTTTGAATAATCTTAGATGGCCACTTTTACTTCTACAGAATGCATATGAGCTTTTAAGATTTAGGTACACTTCATGCACATGGGTACAATATTAGGCACGTGAAATAATAATAAAAAATGTATACTATTTTTCCATATACGTTAGGTACATAAAATATGAAAACCAAAGATTTTCCGTGTCATTTTTAGCACGCTACTTATTTTATGCGCGGTTTTATAGAAATCCACTTCATCCTGGCAGCACTGCGGGAAATATAAAATAAAATGCTGCCATGCCTACCGAATATAAAAATATAAGTCGAGTCCTAATCTCTCTGAGAGTAGTGTCAAATGTATGAAATAAGACGCAGAGATGGTTAAACTTTTTTTTGCGACGTTTGCAAAAAATTTAATCTCAAATTGTACTTTTTTTTTATTATTTCATGCCCACTATATGTGCTGTTTAGCTGTGCTTACTTTACTCTTAGTATAAAAAAATCAGAAATTCCCCATCATTGCATAAGTGGAAAAAATTTAAGAAAATTAATTTATATTTATCATGCTTATGTATGTTGGTATGAGACTGACCGCCCATACTGCAAAAATGGTTCACTTTGCCAATGTCACCCCTGTTTCACGAAAAGTTGGCAAAAGTTTCAGGGATTTTTATGTTAATTTGAGGTTTGGTTATAATTTGTAAGTACACATTCAGCATTTGTAAGCGCAAAATTACACGTGTCTGTTTGTGGGCATGCATTTGATGAGTTTTGAATGTTAATAGTATATCTAATCTAATCTCATCTAAGCTGCAAAGATATATATCATTTAAGATTTATATTAAATGCATTCCCACAAGCAGATATGTATAATTTCGCGCTAACACATGCCGCATGTGGACCTACATGGACATGTGGTTCCTTGACTTATAGGTTGTTATGCGGCTGACCACCCATAATATAAAAAATTGGTTCACTTTGCCAATTTCACCCCTGTTTCAGGGAAGGACGGCAAGAGTTGCGAGTTGCAAGTATATCTTTGCAACTTATATTATAAATAATATAATAAGTGTATCTTTGTAACTTAGATTATAGATTATGGATGTACTAGAGCACCTTGTCATTTCCAATAGATCTAACTGACAACAAAAGTCATGTATGGAATTAAAAATGCGATGCAACTAATCTGCACATACAGTGCAACTCCTTACCGCGTTGTTACCGAAGGGGTCGGATATGACGTGTGGATCATGTATGTTATCACATAAAAGGGGCTACTTAACTTGCAGTGGGGATTTCTCAGCATCTGATGGGGCTGGTTTTCATTTCTTGTGAAGACTAAGTAAACCTTGCCGATATTTTTATTTTGGATTCGAAACGAGAATTCAATCTTGGCACCATCTAACATGGAACGCAAGGATCCCACTAACTAAGCTATCGACTAATGCTTCAAGTTTTTTAGGCTTTGACCTTACACACAGCTTGCCAATATGTTCATGGCTGGAGTCTCATCACCACGGTAATTCTTACCTACTGAATATCGGTAATGTTTGTATGAAGACTAATCAGCTGCTCCCTTGCGGCCATCTTGGTTTGACAGGTCTTCATACAAATATTACCGATATTCGGTAGGTAAGAATTACCGTGGTGATGAGACTTGCAGCCCAGGTTTGCCCACCGCTGTAACGAAGTGTTCTTTTACGACACTTTTATAGCAAAGAATAAATATCATCTCGGTATTGCTATTTAAAACAAAAATCACGCGCCGTGTCGGCCGTAAAGTGTCATAACTCAGGGAATGAAATATTGATGTTCGAGATCATGCCGTCCCCGAGGAACATCGATTACTAAACCATTACGCTACGCTTTATCGACAATATCGTTTTATGTAACACTGTTTAACAACAACAAAAAATGAATTTATGAACAAGCCATCACCTGTTTTTTTTTATATAAATTTGTGAAGAGGAATGCAACTCACCAACCTATGTTTACCTAGCCCAGTGGTCGGGGAACCGGGATAAATTACCCCAAATGGGGTAAAAATGTTTTTTGGGGTAATAATTTTATTTTGTTAGTCTATACTCTATCACATACTTACCTACTTACTATTTTCATGTTAATTTTTTTTATTATCTGTTTAAATTAATTCAATAAATAATGTTTATTTAAATTTACATTGATTGTCTTCTTTTAAAAATGGGGGGAAGGGGTAATATCGACTTACGCAAAAATATTTTGGGGTAATGGTTAAAAAAGTTCTCCAATCGCTGACCTAGCCAGAAACAGGTATTTACATGATCAATAATTAATTAATCACTCATAAAAATGCTCGATTGGCGGTACGCAGTGGCATACTTTTACCCACCTTGATGTATGGAAGCGAGGCCTGGACGGTGAATGAAAGTGAAATTAGTAAAGTCCATACTGTTGAAATGGACTTTGTAAGAAAAGAATGTGGTGCAAAAGAAAGTGTGAAAGTGAAGATTAAAAGAAGTTTGTTAAGATGGTTTGGGCATATGGAGAGAATGAATGAGGAAAGACTGACGAAGAAAGTATATGTTGGTAGAATAGATGGATGTCGTGGTAGAGGAAGACCGAGAAAGGTATGGATGGACCAAATATCCGAAATTGCGAATGAATGGAATATCCAGAGTCATAATAAAAGAAGAGCTTGTATGAAGAAGGTTATGACTCTGGAGGAAATGAAAGAAGTATGTAAGGATAGAAAGAAATGGCGGTCGATCTGTAATGTTGGCGGCTAGGGTTTATTAAAGTGAAATTGGTTTTATGATTTAGTTTTTTTAGTGTCCATGTTTATATTATTGTTTATTGATTTAAAAAATGTAATTTGCGATGTTTGTTCCTTGACTTATAGGTTGTTATGCGGCTGACCACCCATAAAAAAAAAAAAACGCAACTAAGCTACACATATAGTGTAACTTCTTGCCGCGTTATCCCCGAAGGGGTCGCATGTGGCGAGTTGAACCTATTTATTTTTACAGGTAAGGGGGCCGGCCTTAGCCAACCACTTCTGTTGAAGTGGGGGTTTCCCAGCTCCCTAGGGGGCTGGTACTCATTTCTTGTGAAGGCTGAGTAAACCTTGCCGGTATTTTTATTATGGGGTTTTTTAGATAAACACCGAAATAGGAAATCATTTCTGACACCCTCCTCGGTGGGATTCGAACCCGAGCTCACGGGGTAGAATGCAAGCACTCTACCAACTGAGCTATCGACCGGACATATACCCATAATATAAAAATTGGTTCACTTTGCCAATGTCACCCCTGTTTCAGGGAAGGACGGCAAGAGTTGCAAGGCTTATGTTCATTTGAGATTGGGTTTTTATATTGTAGGTCCACATGCGGCATGTGTTAGCGCGAAATTATGCATATCTGCTTGTGGGAATGCATTTAGTATAAATCTTAAATGATATATATCTTTGCAGCTTAGATTAGATTAGATTAGATTAGATAAAATTTTATTTTTTTGATTTTTTAAAGTGAACAAGCATACCTCACTTTAAGTAAGGAGATTGACTAATGACTGACTCCCTTGCCTTTGAATATAATAAAATTAGGTTCCACGCGCCAAATTTTATAAATAAGGAAAATAAATTTCAGAATTTTGAATCACAATTAAAATGGTGATATATCTTTTGGAATGAAAAAAACGGATGTTTTTGACCGTGGAAAGAGAAGAACGATTTCCTCTACGTTGAGTCATATCCGACGTCTTCAGGAGGCGTGTGTCTTCTACATAGAAGAAACACGAACTGTTGAATTATTGTTGCTTGCTCGAGGTCGAAGGTTGTACGTACAATTATTGACCTTCGGTGATGCATTCATAGATGTCGCAATAGCTCCACTTGTACAGGAGGACGATACTATGTCATCTTGTGAAACTGTCCGATTGTACCTACTGTTTTTGTGTGAATCACTTCCCAAGAGTCCCCCTCGTCACCGCGGTAGGTATATTTATTTTTCTTTATTTATACTCTATCGGTAAAATAGGCAACAACTTTGTCAACCTTTCTGTTTTATTAAAATTGTGACATTTGTTTGTCATAAACAAGATGGCCTCCATCCTTGTCATTTCACAAAATGTCGGGACATTTTACAAAGAGACTGCCGTATTATAAGAATAATTACCATCTTGAACCCTTCCGCCATTTATATTATCCAGCCTTTGCTCCAAAAAATGCTTATTTATTTATAAAGGAGAAAAAACAGGTTCAGACACACAATTATATAAACAAGAAAAATGAATACATACTCAGCAGTGGCGAAGAGTGCCATACAAGCCGATTCCCATCGGTTTCCCGTTTAAAATGAGGCAAAAATGATAATAAAGTAGACGTAAATAAAGACGTAAGTAAAGAATTTGTTTTCTGTTAGTTTTTGATGTCCATACATTTTATAATTTGTTGATTTTAATATGTTGTATGTTCCTTGACTTATAGGTTGATATGCGGCTGACCACCCATGCTGTAGAAAATGGTTCACTTTGCCAATGTCACCCCTGTTTTCAGGGAAGGTCGGCAAGAGTTGCAGGGTGTATGTCCATGTGAGATACGGGTTTTTATATTGTAGGACCACATACGGCATGTTTAAGCGCGAACTTGTGCATGTCTGTTTGTGAAAGTGCATATAATGTGAATCTAATCTAATCTAATCTAAGCTCCAAGGATATATATCATTTAAGATTTATATTAAATGCATTCCCACAAGCAGACATGTATAATTTCGCGCTAACACATGCCGCATGTGGACCTACATTATAGAAAACCCAATTTCAAATGAACATAAGCCCTGCAACTCTTGCCGTCCTTTCCTGAAACAGGGGTGACATTGGCAAAGTGAACCATTTTTTACAGTATGGGTGGTCAGCCGCATACCAACCTATAAGTCAAGGAACTCTTTAATGCTACATATATTTTTCAACTTAGATTAGATTAGATGACCAAAAAACGTAATATCGAAAAGTGCACAAATTACGTGCTATCAAGATTTTATAAAGCGGGAAGTTTCAAAAGTAAATTAGGAGAAATATAATGGCGGAACCACTCCACTCCCATCTCGCACATCTGAGACTAGCTGGGCAGGAAGAAGATTCTAGAAAAACCTTATCACACAGCGCGAATCGGAAGCATATTGGGAAAATCCACAGTTAGGAATTTATAAGACCCGAAAGGAAGAGATACCATCTTTGGTAATTTCAGCGGGAAAATCTCGGTTGGATTTTTTGTGTGTGACTGTATTACTAATGTATGAAGAAAATTGAGCATTAAAAAACATGACTAAGCTACACATATAGTGTAATTTCTAACTGCGTTCTCCTAGAAGGGGTGGCATGTGGCAAATGGAACCAATTTATTTTTACGGCCTTACGTCATCAACCACTTCAGTTAAAAGTGGGGGTTTCCCAGCTTCGGAGGGGGAAGGTACTCATTTCTTGTGAGGGCTGAGTAAGCCTTGCCGGTGTTTTATTTTGGGGGTTTGAAATAAACACCGAAACGAGAAATCGTTTCTGACACCCTCGGTGGGATTCGAACCCGAGCTCTCGGCATGGAATGCAAGCACTCTCTTGTATTAATTTATTTATTTTTACTTTATAGTATAATTTTCTTTTAAAATATATCTTGATTCATCTTGAAGACATTATCTATTGTGACTTATCCTAATCATTTCTTTGTTTTTTCTTGATTTCCTCTATGATTATTTCCCCTTCCTTGTAAGAATAATATTCATCAACGTTATATCATAAAACGTCCAGAAATTTCGCTCTCTGGGATTTATTAAGTTGCCCGCACTGAGCTCAGCCCAGCGCATTATGACAGCTGTCATCTCATTTTTAATACTGGCACCTCTCACGGCTTGGCGGGAAAAAAGACAAGATGGCGGACCCTCCAGCTGGACGTCAAGAAAAATAAAATTTATTAAGTTAAGAATGTGCTTATACTGTGCATCGTAGATAAGTTTTTACATTACTTTTGGAACAACTTAAATTTAGATGATACAAAATACCTAATACAAATACATGCATCTGATTTTGTAGAAAGTATGGATGGATCAAATTTCTGCAATAGCGAATGAGTGGGATATTCATAACAAAAGGAGAGAGTGCATGAAAACGATTATGACTCTGAATGACATGAAAGAAGTATGTAAGGACCGAAAGAAATGGCGGTTGATTTGCAACAATGGCGGCTAGGGCATTAATTCTAAGTTGAATAATAAGTTTAATTTTTCTTTATTTTAATTTCGATCTGAAATGTGTTTTATCAAGATTTTTTGTAAATCATTTATATTTTTTTGTGCTCCTTTACTGATAGGTTGGTATGAGGCTGATCACCCGTGCTGTAAAAATCGGTTCACTTTTGCCAATGCCACCCCGGTTCAGGGAACGGCGGCAGGAGTTGCAAGGTTTATGTTCATGTGAGGTTTTGTTTATTTGTATGCACACATGCAGAATGTGTAGGCGCTAACCTACATGTGCCTGTCTGTGGGCATGCATTTAATATGAGCCTTAAATGTTAACATATCATTGCAGCTAAGATTATAGATTATAGATACAAAGTATCTGATACAAAATACCTAATACAAATACATGTATCTGATACTTTTTTCTCATTGTTCCAGCGAGCGACCTGGAGTCCATCCGGGCGCTGTTCAACGAGAAGGAGAAGGAGCTGAGCGTGGCGGTGGCCAAGGTGGAGGAGCTGACGCGGCAGCTGGAGGAGGTGCGGCGGGGCAGGGCGCCGCCCAGGGCGCAGCCGCCCGCCGCGCTGGAGCTCGACAAGCTGCGCAGGGAGCTCATGGTGAGACCACATCCAAGCACCTTCTTCCTTCCAACTTACTTTACTTTTCTTTACTTTCTTCGGCTCAGAAGCCTTGAAGGCTCAGGGCCTCGCACACAACAATTTTCCAGAACTCTCTGTCTTGTGCTGCTTCCCTCCATGGCCCCCTCACTCCCAAAACTTCGGCATCGGCTTCGACGTTGTCTGCCCCCGCATCCTGGGACGTCCGAGTGATCTCACACCTGAGGAGGCACCATCCAAGACAGTTCTGATGATCGTGGAGTCATCTGCACGTACGAGTGCAAGAAATAAGTAAATGAAAAAAAAAAATCCTCGTGCACAAATGGTGTATCAAAACGCGCAAAAATCCTAATGTATAACTTGTTTTCCGATATACTTATTATATATGTAAAGGAACTACAAGTACATAACGATTGCCCAGTTCCACACTGTAATCTAATCTAATCTAATCTTAGCTGCAAAGATATATATCATTTAAGATTTATATTAAATGCATTCCCACATATGTATAATTTCGCGCTATGCCGCATGTGGACCTACAATATAAAAACCCAATCTCAAATAAACATAAGTCTTGCAACTCTTGCCGTCCTTCCCTGAAACAGGGGTGACATTGGCAAAGTGAACCAATTTTTTATAGTATGGGTGGTCAGCCGCATAACAACCTATAAGTCAAGGAACATACATGACAAATTACTTCTTTTTTTTTAAAAATCAATAAATAACAATATATACATGGACATAAAAAACTAAATCATAAAACCAATTTCACTTTAACAACCCCTAGCCGCCAACATCACAGATCAACCGCCATTTCTTTCTATCCTTGCATACTTCTTTCATAAGTCCGAAATTCACGATTTTGAGTTTTACGTGCTGTATTATAAAAAAGCTCTGTTTTTTCAATTCCACACTCAAACAAGTCGATATTGTTATTATTTTCGTCATACACTGGATTATTTCTGATATTTTTTTTGAGAAAAATACTTTTGTTTTATAAACTTTTATTCACTGCTCAAAAGGTAGCTTATAACATGGTTACAATATACTCTTTTATAAGAAAACGGAAGTACACAAAGATGGCGTCTGTATTGCCAACTCTACAAATTTAATATTGTATTCCAACAATTTCACTATGGAATTTTATACATCTAACTTTATTTTTAATTTCACATTGCAATATCTCGAAATAGTTTTGTATAAAACACAGAAATAAATGTGTACTTTCCTTCTAATAATAAATCCAAGTCTAAAACATCATAAAAAACATAAAAGATGCATATATTCAAAATTTAACATTGTATTGAAAATCAGATGAAACTTTAACAGGCCATATCTCAAAACCATGGATTTTTTTATAGAACTCCATGCTCAAAACAGTGTATTTTGAAATATGTATTACAGTGTGGAACTGGGTAAACGATAAGTGCCTTTAATAAGTATTATTGTTTATCTGTGGCGCTCGGTCGGCACTCAGGTATTTACCTACGTTCTGGTGAATAGCCATTAGCCATTTTGCCGGACGGTGCGCGTGCTAGATTGAGTGAAATACAAATCGACAAAAATAAGATTCTAAAGGAGAATAAAAGGACTTGATTGTAGTTTCTCATTTTTCTACAAACTAATTCTGTGTTATTGCAACTCCAACTGTGTGATATTTTTAAAAAAAAAAAATACAATCTTACATATTATAAATATACTTTCAGTTTTTGCTCTTTTCTTTGCAATTACACCTTTTCTCGAACAAGACATTATATCCATCTCGAGTAAGGGAATATCACTGAAGCGGATAAAGTACTTCCTACGGACGGACGGGAAAGAAACGCAGAAAGGGATAATCGCTGTTCAAAACCTGTCGGCAGATAAAGAAACAGTCGGGAGAGACAGAAACGAAGCAGATTGATGCGAGTGAAATAAACAGAAGTGTATGAGACTGCCGTCTTGTATCGGGATAAAAATTACTATGGAACAATTTATAAAGCTACAAGTGGCTTTGAGAGGAAAAAGGAGAAGTTGTAGGCATGTCGGCTTATAGGCGGGAGCTTGTACTACTGGAGGAGTTTTTATATTTTTTTTTCTTGTTCTTTTTTCTATCGTTCTTGTTTTGTCGTGCCGTTGCTTTTACTTTACGGGAGGGCCTTCCGCCTTTTGAGAAAATGTATAGCTTTGTATGAGCGTCCATGTGCTGTGGGTCCTTCTGACACATACATACAGGACGGGTACGAGGAGGGTTTTAGCACACTGGTCCTTTTTCCTTGTTTGTTTATTTCTTTCCTATTACCATACTTAGTCGTTTTGCATATTTTTCTTCGTCTCATTACTTTTATTTTTCTTCTATATTAATCTAATTTGCAAAGTTATATTTACAATTTATATTCATATTTAATGAACAGACATGTTTAAGTTCCCGCTTAAACATTCTGAATGTGTAAAAACAAATTAAAATCTCAAATGAACATAAACCTTGCAACTCTTACCCTTACCTACAAGTATAACAGGGGTGCCGATGTCTCCCCTGTTTCAGGATAGGTTGGCAAGAGTTACAGGGTTTTTGTTCATTTTGAATTGGATTTTTTATGTTGAAAGTCCATAGAGGTATGTGTAAGCGCAAACTTACACGTGTCTGCTTGTCGGAATGCCGTATTGCCCTTGGAGTGACTACATCACGAAACAGCGCTATAAAGAAATCATCAACTCATTAATGCATTAAATATGAATCTTGAATGTAACATATCTTTGCAACTTGAATTATAGATTATTATACAACCTTTAGACTACGACCGTTCTTTTCTTTTATGTTGTCCTCTTTCTCTTCTTTATTTTCTTTTATGTAGAAAAATTGCTTTGAACTCATATACCTACAGCGTCCACTGAACCCTTACGGTATCAAAAATAAAGAAACCCCGCAAGATGGATATGTCTGGTCGCCCCTTAATCTAGAGTACTTTCCCAAATGGCTTTTGCATTATGAGGAAAAACCCACAAAAATCTAGATATTACTAATGCCCATATTTACCAAGGGAGGCGTTAAGGCTCCCGTTGGGAATGTTCTAGTTATTTCAAACCTTCACTACAGGTATGTTTTTCAAGATATTTAATTAAAAATCTACATGTTTATCATAAAAATCTCTTGATTGTATTCCTAACTGATGATGACCTATAAGGTCGAAAACGTTTGTAATTTATAATTGAAATAAATCAATATATGTGAAAAGAAACAGTGTTTAATTAGAATTTCGTTTCTAAAATATATAAAAAATCAATCTACATGTTTCTACGGAATTATAAAGCAATTTTAAGTAAATGTTATGGATGAGCTGTACTCTTAGCAAATATAAGTGATGTAGACCACATATTTTGTAATTGTTCTAAAATATTATGTAATCTAAGTTGCAAAGACAAATTAACATTTAAGTTTCGTATTAAATGCATGCCCACAAACAGACACGTGTAAGTTCACGCTTAAAAACGTTGCATGTGTACTTACAATTCAAAAACCAAACCTCATACGCCCTGCAACTTTTTCCGTCCATCCCTTAATTAAACAGGGAGACATTGGCAAAGTGAATCATTTGTTACAGAATGGGTGGTCAGCCTCATACTAACCTATAATTCAAGGGTCGCCTTTCTTGATATTCTAATCCATCATTTTTCCCCTGGAAACTAGCGTACTTGTACAATCTATAATCTATAATAATCTATAATCTAAGTTGCAAGGATATATTCATTCAAAGCTCTCAGATGTATGCCCACAAACAAACACGTGTAGTTCGCGCTTACAAATGCTGATTATGTACTTACAAATAAAATCCAAACCTCAAATGAACATAAGCCCTGCAACTCTTGCCGACATTCCCTGAAACAGGGGTGACATTGGCAAAGTGAACCATTTTTTACAGTATGGGTGGTCAGCCTCATACCAACCTATAAGTCAAGGAATACGAGTAAAAAATAACATTTAAGTATAAGAAAACAACAAAACCTTAAAAATAAATCTATACAAAAAAAAGTAAAAAAAAAAAGAAATGTCTTATGCAAAAAATGTAGCAAGCCAATAAACCAACATTAAAAATCAGCATTGCAGATTAGCCGCCACTTCTTCCTGCCCCTTTAATATCTTCTATATGTTTTATCTTTAGATTCAAACGCCATCGAGTACCGTTTTGTTTTTTTATTTCTCTCTCAAAACTCTGCAATGGACCTTCTGTCCACTCTCCGTGTACGCAAAAAACTATGCATGTGTAAGATGGGCCTTTAGTGACTGGTCCTTAGTTTAGTTGTTAACACTTGACTCGTAAATGGAAGGTTCTGGATTCGAATCCTGGCGAAGCACAAAAATAAACCATTTATATTATCAAAAATGCTCTTCGCTGAGGGAAAAATTCATACACCTTTACCAAAGGCTGGTCACTAAAGGTCCATCCAGCCTTACAGCAACTGGGTCTTGCTTGAGAATTGGCGCTTTCTACAGCGACGACTAAGCTTGTAGAGGACTCTAGAGGTATGATACACACAAAAACAGCGCTCACCAAATAAATCATCCTAATATTACTAAGCTCGATTGTTTATACGCTACATTTCTAATCTAATCTAATCTAAGTTGCAAGGATATGTTACATTGGAGATTCACATTACATGCATTCTCACAACCAGACACGTACAAGTTCGCGCTTGCACATGCCTCATGTGAACCTACAACATAAAAACCAAATCTCAAATGGACATACACCCTGCAACTCTTGCCGTCCTTCCCTGAGACAGGGGTGACATTGGCAAAGTGAACCATTTTTACAGCATGGGTGGTCAGCCGCATACCAACCTATAAGTCAAGGAATTTTGATTCAAGTTTCCTATACCATAAGTCAAGATTTCCAACCTATAAGTCAAGATTTACACAAGCAAAAGAAAATCTCAACTGTAAGTGGCAATAAGCTCTGCAATTGTTTTCATCGTTTTCTGCATTCATTTATGTAATTTTCATTGAAGTCGAGAAAGAAGCAATCGTCATCATCATAATTTGCTAGCTTGTAGCATGTCTTTCATTCTTCCTCTTCCATCCTAAGACAGCCTTAATATTAATGTCTCTCATGCAATGAATAGTGGCGCACTTAAGCAATAACCGCCTCCCTTTCCTCCCACCGCCCACCATACAATTCTAGCCCCCTGATGGCCTCTTAACGTCTCCTAACGCCTCCCATTGCTTCCTAACGCCTCCTTATTTTTTTCATTGATTCCAAACGCCTTCTTTGGACTTTTCACACTCCGCCTGGCCTTCTTATGTACGTCTCCTATCACCTTATATTGTTAACGCCTCCCATTGCTTGTTAACGCCTCCCATTGCTTCCTAACGCCTCCTTATTTTTTTCATTGATCCTAAACACCTTTTTAGGACTTTGCACACTCTGCCTGACCTTCCAACGTCTCCTAACGCCTTCCATTGTTTCCTAACGCCTCCTTACACATCACACCGGTTCCTAACGCCTCATTGTAGCTTTTAACATCCTTTCTGGCCGTTGTACACTTCACGTGGCCTTGAAAAGTTTTATATGATGTCCACACAATGTCATTCTAACGTCTGGCAAGTCTTCCTAACGCCTCCTACTGCTTCGTATGGTTCTCCTACGGCTTCGATACAATTGTCATTTCCTGTTGCCACTTCTTCATGGCCTCCCATGACTTCTAACGCCTTCTGACTCTTTCAATGGTTTTCTAACATGTATCCTACGCCCAATGCAATCTTAAGCCCTACACTCCACTTTCCATAACTTCAAACGTCTCCTGAAACTTTATGTCTTTCTAGCGCCTTCTAAGGACTCTTAATGATGATGATGATGATGATTTGTAGAGCGCTGTTTCGTGACTACTGTCACTGCAAGGGCGCTTTCAGGCTTGCCGCGGCGGTGAAGAAATGGGTCTTCATTCCCTTCTTAAAACTTTCAATCCCTTCCTTGGCGCGCACTTCTGGGGGCAGCTGGTTCCAAGTGGACGGTCCTGCAATGGCGAAAGCGCGGTCTCCGAACACTGTGCTTCTTTTTCTATTTTCTTTCAGGGTGAGCCCTTACTCTCACTTAGACTCCTTAGCGTCTCCCGTGACTTCCTGACGCCTTCCTTTTACTTCCTTTAACATCTTCTGAAACACTCCGTGTCCTTCTAGCGCCTCCTAATGCCTCCCATGGACCCTAAACGCCTTCCTCGGGGGGCGCTAGAGGGGGCGGTGCCTCAGGGAGCTCCAGGACTTGTAATTTATCGAAACTCGCGGGCCAGAAATTCCATTTACGCCATATTAAAATTTATGTAATTTTCATTTCGCTCACCAGCACTGAGCAAGGCGCGCTTAGAAAATCAATTTCTTAATGTACAGTGTAAAAATAGCCCGGGATGAAATGCCTTAGATTAAAAAAACAATGAACGGGAAAGTAATTTTTCCTTTATTGATAAAGTATATTGTTCCTTGAATTATAGGTTGATATGCCTATACCAGTCACCAGTCTTACAGCAACTGGGTCTTGCTTGAGAGTTTGCGCTTTCTACAGCGACGAACCAGCTCGCAGAGGACTCTTGAGGTGTGATACACACAAAAACAGCGCTCATCAAATAAATCATCCTAATATTATTATTATTATAATGCGGCTGACCACCCATGCTGTAAAAATGGTTCACTTTGCGAAAGTCACCCCTGTTACAGGGAAGGACGGCAAGAGTTGCAGGGTGTATGTCCATTTGAGATTTGGTTTTTATGTTGTAGGCTCACATGAGGCATGTGCAAGCGCAAACTTGTACATGTCTGGTTGTGAGAATGCATGTAATGTGAATCTCCAATGTAACAAATCTTTGCAACTTAGATTAGATTAGATTCGATTAGACGGCACAACTTATTTGCCTTAGCAACCCAGCCGGTTGATGTCACATTTTTTCCCGGCTCAATTGAGCCGACTCCATACCGCCTTTACGTTAATTGGGATTTAAATCTCTTGAATGTTTCAAATAATGATGCCATATATTTAATGGACCAATACAAAACACACGATATTATCCCCCATCTGCAGTAATTCATCTTAACCATCCTCTTTGTTTGTTTATATTTACAAAGTCAAAATAACAAAGGCATAGACAATCAGCAGGCATGGCGGAAAACTCCATTATTTGAATCATCACGAAACGTCAGATTCATTTCAAATTTAGAACAGCGTCTTGCCGCGCTGTCTAACGCATCTCAAAAATGAATCAAGTATTGCATAAACTCCATAAGTTGTTTTTTTGTCAGTCTTATTTTATACATAATAATCTTACAGGCTCCAACGAGGTCCGCACACTTGACATATACGAAAAAGTCACGTCGCAGGGCCAGGTTGCTAGGGCGAAGGCTAATTAATATTTTATTATTTAAACTTTTTAGGGTTTTTGTATTCACACAGTGAAAATTGAAGGTAAAAAGTGAACGCAAGAGTTGCAGGGTGTATGTCCATTTGAGATTTGGGTTTTTATGTTGTAGGTTCACATGCGGCATGTGCATGCGCGAACTTGTACGTGTCTGCTTTTGAGAATGCATATAATGTGAATCCCCAATGTAACATAGTATCTTTGCAACTTAGATTAGATTTGATTTGAATGTACACGAGTTTGAAACATTTTTTCTTGATCACTATTTTTTTAAATTTATGTAAACTAGACTTATGACGTTTCTGGTCTACAAGATTCAAATGCTCCTCACATTTCTTGCAATCAACAAACATTTCTTGTGAAAAATGAGTTCCATCCTGGGCATTCAATAATATAATCTAGCACGTCCGGTGTTCCTTACAAATGATTCCTACGGAATAGGAATAGGGAATCGGAAATGATTCGCCATTTTGTAGTGGCAGCCACACACATCTCTTCCAAGGATTTTACCGATCGTGTCTTATAAAATTGACGATATTTGCGAAAAAAAATTATCAAGATGATTTATTTGGTGAGCGTTGTTTTTGTGTAAATCGCATGGGTATTTATGTTAGGGTAAATTTATTTTTACGGGTAAGACGGCCGGCCTCACACCAACCTCTTTCAGTTGAAGTGTGGGTTTCTCAGCTCACGGGGAGGCTGGTTCCCATTTCTTGTAAAGATGACTACACCTTGGAATCGAGCCCTTTCTCTCGGCATGGAATGCTAGCATTATACCGAATGGGCTTCGAACGGACTTTTTACGAGCTTGGTCGTCGCTAGAAATCGCCAATTCTCAAGCAAGACCCAGTTGCTGTAAGGCTCGATGGACCTTGCTGATGACCGGTCTTTGGTAAAGGTTTATGATTTTTTCAACCCAGCAAAGAGCAAAATTGAAAGTACTTATAAACGGTATATTTTTGGTGCTCGGCCGGGATTTGAACCCACAACCTTCTATTTACGACTCCGAAGCGTAACCACTGGACTACGGACCGGTCTCTGTACCCAAATATAGAAAAATGTATATGTACCTACGAGTATGTTTGTATTTGAATTTAAACGTAAAGGTTTGAGGTTAGATTTTTTGAAATGAGAACACATCACGTACGTATGTAGGTAAAGACGAAAGATTGGTGTTCGAAAATTGAAAAAAATAATATCAATGGCTGGCCACACCGCGTGACGTATCACCGCACGCGTTTGAAGGATTGTTGCCATCAACAAAAAAAACCTTTATTTTTCCCGTTTCCCCTGTAGGGATGTCAGCACACAAAATGTTTTATGTACCTAACGAAATTTGTTTTTTTGTGGTTGTTCAAAGAGTTTTATCTCACGATTGCCAAGCGTACATTTTATCAGTTCTTCACTTGTTTGCCTACCAAATTACGTGTAAAATATGATAAATAAAATAAAATATTTTTTTATTTTATTTATTTATTTATAATAAACGGCTGAAGCCTTTTACATTTTTAGATTAACAGAGGTAGTACAGAAGTTTGTTGCTTACAAATTGTATAAATATTATGATTATTACAAGATACATATTATGAATATAAAAAGATTAAAAATAAATGTATAAAAATAAGTGATCAGTAAGAAAAGAGAAATTAAACATAAATCAAGAAGAATTACATGATAAAACAGACTTTAATGAATTTCTATAAATTCCGATGGACATACCAAAAATATCTATATCATCATTGGTTAGATAATCATTACCGAGTCGATGAAGCCGATATATCATAGAATGCATTATAAATGTTTTTGTTGCAACGTCGCAGTGGAATATATTTCGACTTCTTGTTCGACTCGGTATGTGTAGATTAATGACATTCAATAATTCAGGGCTGTCCACCAATGAATTAACAACTTTATACAAAAAAAAAAAAATCATGAAATATTCTGCGATTTTGTAAAGTTTCAAGATTCAAAAAATTTAACAAAAAACTATAGTTCAAGTCATCAAAACGAATATTTAATTTAAAATTTACAAATCTTAAAAATCTTTTTTGGATACGCTCTATAGCATCACAATGAAGTTTGTACCCGGGAGACCAAATGTATGAGTTGTATTCAAGTTGGCTGCGTACAAGGGAAATATAAAGCTGTTTGATGGCTAATATGTTCGAGAAATCTTTCACAGTGCGACACACAAAACCCAGGGTCTTAGTGGCCCTATTTGTTATAAATGCAATATGTTGTCGGAACGATAAATGGCAGTCAAAGATTATGCCTAAATCTCGAATTAGTTCAACCGATTCAAGGGAACTATTGTTTAGGCAATATCATCATATTGTGTTCACTGAAATCCCGCAAAAGCTACAAACACATTTTTTTTTACATTTACAGTTTGGACACATTAAAAAAATATATACTGATAAAATCCGCACATTTTACATGTATGGTTTTGACGTCACGCGGTAGGTCTGCCATGACGAAGGTAAACAAATAATATTTTTATATAGGTTGCTAGTTGCTTCCCTTGCCCGGTATTATTTACTTTACATATGCATTTGAATCATCGATCTAAATAAAATCATCCACACTGATGATTTGAATGCATACTTCTTAAATGAAAGGCATGGCACTTCACAGTAAAAAACATCTTAAAATAAAATGTCATTTTTTTCAAAATGGACTGGTCTTCCTTTTCTCTCAGTGCATAAATGGTGTTAAAAATTATTTCCCGTTTCGGTGTTTACTTATACCCAAAATAAAATACCGCGAAGGTTTACTCAGCCTCCACAAGAAATGAGAGTCAGACCCTTCAGGAGCTAGTAAACCCCCACTTTAAGGGATGTGGTTGACGTAAACTGACGCCCTTACCTGTGAAAATAAATAGAAGCAATTCGGTAAGTCTATAATCTATAATCTATAATCTAAGTTGCAAGGATATATTCATTTAAAGCTCTCAGATGTAAGCCCACAAACCAACAAGTGTAGTTCGCGCTTACAAATGCTGAATGTGTACTTACAAATAAAATCCAAACCTCAAATGAACATAAGCCCCACAACTTTTGCCGACCTTCCCTGAAACAGGGGTAACATTGGCAAAGTGAACCATTTTTTTACAGTATGGGTGGTCAGCCTCATACCAACCTATAAGTCAAGGAATATGAATAAAAAAATTACATTTAAATATATAAAAGAACAAAACCTTACAAAGAAATCTATACAAAAAAAGTCAGAAATTTCCTATGCAAAAAATGTAGCAAATTAATACACCAACATTAGAAATCACCATTGCAGATTAGCCGCCACTTCTTCCTGTCCTTGCACACTTCTTTCATTTCATCCAGAGTCATAACCTTTTTCATTCAAGTAGTTGCACTAAATCTATAATCTAAGTTGCAAAGAAATATTAACAGTTAAAGCTCATTTATCAAATGCATGCCCACGCTTACAAATGCTGAATGTGTACTTACAAATAAAATCCAAACCTCAAATGAACACAAACCCTGCAACTTTTGCCGACCTTCCCTGACACAGGGGTAACATTGGCAAAGTGAACCATTTTTCATACCAACCTATAAGTCAAGGAATGTGCAACTTATTATTGTTTTACGATCGACGATTTACGCTAAATGCTAGATCGGCAAAAGTTGTGGGGTTTATGTTCATTTGAGGTTTGGATTTTATTTGTAAGTAGATACACATTCAACATTTGTAAGCGCGAACTACAAGTGTTTGTTTGTGGGCATTCATTTTAATGAAATGAGTTTTAAATGTTAATATATCTTTGCAACTTAGATTTCTCATTTCAATCATGCATTTTTTCTTTCAACGCTTTTTCTATTGGCAATTTAATGAACCCCGTGTCAAGGACATGATTGTTGCGTCTCTACCCAAGGACGCCGAGGTTATGTTTTGTTTTATATGATAATTTCCCAACGCAGCGTGAAGGACAAGTCGTAATGGCGGCTGCCAGCGCTGGCTTGGTTCCCGTGCCAAACTATTGCATACAACTGGCGTATATTCTGGATTTGGGGCAGCAAAAATCAGGTCAATCAAACGGCTGTCACGACAATCTCCTTTGTCTACTCAGTGCACGCTAAAGTACCGACTAAAACAAACCAATTCGATCTAAACCCCGACTTAAAAAAACTGAAAACTCGTTTAAATATATTACGGAGGATTAGCCCGAAAAGTTTGACATGTAAAATAACATTCCAAATTCAAATCGTGATGTCGATGTTGCCACAGTTAAAAAATAGCCGCGTCCTTGAAAGTGAATTTTGAACGTTTCAAGTATTAGTAATAATAAAATTAAAATGTTTGATCTAACGAAATGGATAAGTTTTGGTAATTTATTTGCGTGTCTGGAATGCTTGTGTTTGTTTTCCGTGAGCGACATTTGGAACTCTGTTGATTGCGTGTTTCTCAATTATTTTTCAATCAGTGGAGAGTTCTGGAATTTTTTTTTCAATTGGTAAACCTGCCTTTGAGTGTAATGACCGATCTACATTAGAAATAAAATACGTCAACATAAAATGTTGCTCGGAACGAAGGATATAAATTTGGAATGGTTTGTACCCAAACTTTAAGATGTTATTTTTCAGGGATTATTTTTTTTACACACTGGCAACCTTTTGAACTCCTGCATGACTGTTCATTTTTTCTCATGGTCTATGATTTGTTCGGATACTGTTTTATGTATTTTTTTATTATTAGCTACCCTAAACAGTATCTAAATGAATGCCGCAATGAAAAGATCCATTCAATTTTTAAACCATATATTTTCACATTTTTTTCTTGAGTTTAACTAACCCATCTTTGACATCCTCAGTGGGGATTGAATCCTAGCCCTTTGGCTATGAACGCAACATCTCTACCAACTAAGCTATCGACCGGACATAACTAGAGAATTTACTTTATCCTCAGAGTTTCATTGTTATAGTAAGCAAGTCGAGAATGAAATAAGTTTTCCAATAACGGCTCGTCTAATATTTGAATTTGTAATTTCATTTTGAATCAATTTTATTTTGTAAACATATCAAATGACTGTAATCGCAATTTTTATACATTCTGATCATTCATTCTCTAAAATTACAAAGCATTATACCTGTGTATGTAGAAGTATGTGTAGGATAGTCTTTTCTTTCATAAATGTAGTGTATATTTTTAAGTTGCAGCTAGGAAATATCGTTGCACAATTTCGCGTTTTTTTATTATTTTGGCAGCACTTTTATCTCGCGCGCAAAACGCTCTACGCAGCGTCACATTTTACGGTTTTGTCTTTTCTTTTTTACGTTTTTTAAACTTGGATGCTTTTAGCTCAAACCTCGCATCCCAGCTTTATGTTCCCTACAGACTGTCGCGCAACATTCAACACGTTCACGCGTTTAACCATGAACTCTATTTTACACGTTTACATCTTTAATCAAGGGAAATCGTATGGCTTCAAAATATAAGTGAAATGCAAATGTATTATATTAAGGCGTGTTATAAAGCTAAATCTGCCATTTTTGTTTCTTACACTTTATGGTCTCAGCAAAATAGTTACAGTAATTTATTTTATTAGACAAACAAACAGTTATACATGTAATATATGGATATACAACATAGTTATACAATTTCAAAAACCAGCAAAGATGATGATGTAATGAAAAAAATCAAGCATGTTTATTAATTTTTTATCTTAACTATAAAGCTTAAACAAAATAGATAACTTAAGTATTGCCACCACAAAAAAATATTTAAAAAAACGCGTTTTTGTTACATTTTTAGCTTTTTTTTCGTGTGTGCTGTATTTTGGATTTTTTTTTTGCTTTTAACTATACATTGTTTAGGTTCAATACTTAAAAAAATTTCAATAATGTCAATAGTTTTTGAGTAAATATGGAAAAACTGTGTTCTTTGATTTAATTAAAATTTAATTCATTTAGTTGTTTCAGAAATTAAAACAAATCAGGATTAAAAATTTATGCAGTTTTTACACATTTTTTCTATTTAATTACACGATCGATCCAATTTCTATAACACGTTGCTTAGCCTTGTTGCCTGCTTGGTATGTTGCTGATCACCCATACTGTAAAACCCATACCCCTGTTTCAGGCAAGGCCGGCAAGAGTTGCAAGTCATTTGAGATTTGGGTTTTTATGTTTTTAGTTAACATGCAGCATGCGTAAGCGCAAACTTATACGTGACTGCTCTGAGAAAAAGTATAAAACGTTAATAAGAAGGTTAAAAAGATTTGTCATATTGTTGTACACAAATCAAGTGATTAACTTTTTTATGCAGCTTTCAGACTCCTTCATTTCCGCCATACTTTTTACATACACTTTCGTTTACCGTGCGTGGTTACCGTGGCTTTTTTTAATTTCCAAAATCCAACTCTACCAGTCAGCTGTATATAAACTTTTGTTCATATATAACAAAACTGCATACTTCATTAAGAATTGAATATTTAAAACAAACTTAGAGCCTTATTTAATTCATCCATTTAACTGTTTTCAAAATGACATTTTTGAGCCGATTCATTCAGTTCAAGCCAAAAGTAACAGACATTTTTTTGTGAGTTCCACAAAGCCCGCATTCAAAAAGCGACAAAATTAATTAATACCGCGATAGAGTGTGGAATGCTGAATGGACATTTATGTATAGCGGGCGTTATATGTTGCCACATCGTTACTTGTGGACAATAATCTGTAGTGAGGAAATTTCTGCCATAATAATGTACGCTCTTCTTAACAAAATGTCACGTCCCGCCGGTTTTGTTACGTGTTTAACAGTTTCTTTATGAATCAACCATTCCCGGCATTAAAAATTCAATTGCAAGTCACACTTACACGAACTTAAGACGAGTGGTCTCTGTTTTTACTTCATATTTTTTTTATGAAGTTTGAATTATCTAATCTAATCTAATCTAAATTGCAAAGATATGTTACATTGGAGATTCACATAACATGCATTTTCACAAGCAGACGCGTAAAAGGTCGCGCTTGCACATGCCGCATGTGGACCTACGATATAAAAACCCCAATCTCAAATAAACATACACCCCGTAGACCTTCCATGAAACAGGGGTGACATTGGCAAAGTGAACCATTTTCTACAGCATGGGTGGTCAGCCGAATTATAATAATAATAATATTAGGATGATTTGTTTGGTGAGTGCTGTTTTTGTGTGTATCACACCTCAAGAGTCCTCTGCGAGCTTGGTCGTCGCTGTAGAAAGCGCAAACTCTCAAGCAATACCCAGTTGCTGTAAGGCTGGTGACTGGTATAAGCATACCAACCTATAATTCAAGGAACAACCAGACACGTACAAGTTCGCGCTTGCACATGCCGCATGTGAACCTACAACATAAAAACCAAATCTCAAATGACCATAAGCCCTGCAACTCTTACCACCCTACCCTGAAAAAGAGGACCCGCATAGCATTTTAGTTTTACTTTTTTTTGTTTTTCTGAGAATCCACTCGCTGCTGTGAACGATACATTTGGAATGCTACTCTAAAACTTTTCAAGTGCAGCCACATTCTCGGTTAAGTTACCTTCAAGTCATTTTGGAACGTGTCTGACTCGGAATGATAACGTTTTAGGGCCATAAAACGTGTGTTGCAATTTCAATTTATGGTTCTATTGTTATGGCCATCCTGTGTTCTAGTGGCTATCACACGCGTTTAGCAATTTGCGCGTCGATCCACCCCTTCGCATCAAAATGTGCTATGTGAAACCTATTCAGGCAATGCCTTGTTGTGGTAGTCATTTGTCTCTACTGGTCACCACTCTCTTGTAAAGGCAGCATTGGCGAAGGGTGCCATACAAGCCGGTTCCCATCGGCTTCCCTTTTAAAATGATGTAACAAAGTAGTTAAAAAATAAAGGCACAAAGTAAAAAAATACATTTAAAACCAAAGAAACAATACGTATTTTTTCCCCATTGAAACCATGCAGTCTACTTTATTATCATTTTTGCCTCATTTTAAACGGGAAACCGATGGGAATCGGCTTGTATGGCATCCTTCGCCACTGAAAGGCAGTGTCTTGTTGTGCTAGCCATTTGTTTCTGGTAGTCATTATCCTCTTGAAAATGCAATACCTTGTTGTGCTAGCCATTTGTCTCTACTGGTCACCGCTCTCTTGTAAAGGCAGTGCCTTGCTGTGATAGCCATTTTCCCTGCTGGTCGCCATCCTATTGTGCTAGCTATTTCTGAAGGATGCCTTTTATATAAGTATGTGATGAGATGGTTTGGGCATGTGGAAAGAATAAATGATGATAGACTGACAAAGTATACCTACATACAAAGGAAGTGTAAAAGGAAAAAGAGGGAAGGGACGACCGAGAAATGTATGGAGTGATCAGATTGAGGAGATTGTGAAAGAATGGGATGGGAAGATATGGGATAAAAGAAGAAAATGCATGAAAAATTGTAAGAGGTATGTCAGGATAAAAAAAAATGCCTTTACTTTGATTTAGGGTTTGACGAAACCCCTGAAGTGGAAAATCATTTGACACCCTTGGTATGAATCGAACCCTTAGGTACTATCAGGCATTGAAGAGCGCATTGAAGAGAACAGCTAATCTATCGACCGGAATACAAATCCATTACAGTTTTCGTACATTCCTTCTTGTTTATTTTTTTAATCGCGATAGTTTCACACCAATGCAACGAAACTTGAATCTATGTATTGCAGAGGTCCTAAATCATTACGGAACTGAATTTCTCCGCTTTTAAAAGATTACGCGACCATCAAAATGCAGTTCACTTAGTCGGCGGTGCAGCTGAGTGCGACTACGATAAATGGAAGCGCTCTCTGGTGTAAAAGTGCGCAACCAACATCTAAACTTTACCGACTCACTCCACTTTTATTGCTTGGCTGAAAGGACCTGACTTTGCGCAAAATTTTCCATGAGATTAAATATTCAATCTAATTGATTTTATTGCATTTAAATGTCTTCAATAAATCTGCTGATTGTTTTTAAAATAATTGATTTATTAAGATATCTGTTGCCGTGGTCTATGGGAGCTGGAGCTGGAGCTCTGCTCTGGAGCTGGAGATACCGGAAACTCTCCAGCATCATCAGTCGGCCGTGGAAGCCTAAAACTCTTAATTAAGATATTTTTTAAATTATAATGACAATTTGAGCACAAGCGAAATACTTGTGATCTGCAAGTTACATAATAGAAGACGGTAGCTTTGTGTCCCCAAGGTTCGGCTCAATGGAATTGTCTCTAATGCATTAGTAGCTAAGGGTGTGAAGTGTGTACTGTACGCACGCACTCATCTCGAACACCATTTATTTGTACTTATTAATGTTTGGTATATCAAGGTATAAAAAGTTTCGCCCATATGGCGCTAGATGGCAGTGTATTCCAATTTCATAGCGTATTTATAACTCCTCATGTGTCTGTTTCAGTACCGCAACAAACTGAACGAGCAGCAAAACGCGCGCTTGAGCCAGCAGAGGGAAGCCCTGACGGCGCGGCAGGCTGAGATGGCGAGCATAGACCAGAGGATATCAGAGCTGCAGGGACGACTGCACCGCAAGAGGGTGGCCAATAGACAACTGAAGCACCAACCAAGGTAACTGCATCATTTGTAGAATTTTTCAGCTCTAGAGTCTTAAAAAACAGGGTTTACTTGTGGCGTGTGGAAGATACTCATTTTTACAGGTAAGACGCCGGTCTTATGCCAACCATTTCAATTGAAGTGGGGGTTCCCCAGCACCCGAGAGTACTGGTGTTCTTTTTTTGCAAAGTTAACTTTTTAAAGAATGAACCTAACGACCGTAATCATAATTTAAAAAGTTAACTTTGCCTGTATTTTGTTTTGCGTTTGAAATAAACACCGAAATGGGAAATAATTTCTTACACCCTTATTGGGGATCGAAACCTATCTCTCTGTCATTGAACGCAAGCGTTTACCAACTGGACTATCGATCGGTAAACATGTAGTAAATGATAAATCATTGAAACATTCATTTACCTATTCGTATTCGACCCTTAGCTCTCCGGATGCCAAGCGAACGCTTTAACCATTAAGGTTTCAGCCCTTGTACATTAGCGAAATACATAGATACCTACAGATGAGTGTGTTCCTCGCGCTTTTTTAATATGGCAACTCACAGAAGTGAGTGTGGCGAAATGGGAAAACAAAAGAGCTTACTTTTTGATGGAAAGCGCTCCAAATGAAAAACCAAACATGCCCCGCATGTGGGAGCTGCAGGCTGAGTGTCCACATCAGGCATATCAGGATGTGACTGGACTGTTCATGATGCTTACACATTTCATGGAAAATCAATGTTTCATCTATACCTAGTACCTCCCTCTAGAATAATAATCACTTGCAGTGGTTATTATGGTTCACTTTGCCAATGTCACCCCTGCTTCAGGGAAGGTCGGCAAGAGTTGCAGGGCTTATGTTCATTTGAGATTGGGTTTTTTATATTGTAGGTCCACATGCGGCATGTGTAAGCGCGAAATTCTGCATGTCTGCTTGTGGGAATGCATTTAATATGAATCTCAAATGATACATATCTTTGCAGCTTAGAATTAGGTTTAGATTTTTAGTGCTATTCTTAGACATTTAAGTCGTCCGCTGAGCCCATGCATTACAAACTAATGATGCCTGGGCTGGAAGTTTCATCACCACGGTCATTCTAATCTACCGAATTTTGGTAATATTTGTGTGAAGACTAATCAGCTGTTCACTTGCAGCCATCTTGGATTGACAGGTCTTTGCGCTTTCCTAAGTACATCCATAATAAAGCATTATGTAAACTCCCTCAGAAAAATGTTTTAAGATTAGATCACTCACTAGGAGTGCCGTCGTATATTCCATTTTGATTACCAGTCTTTGGTAAAGGATTATGAATTTATCAACCCAGCGAAGAGCAAATTTGAAAATATAAATGGCATATTTTTTGTTTTCCGCCGGGATTCGAACCCACAAACTTCCATTCAGAGTCCGAAGTGTTACCACTGGACTACGGACCGGTCTATATATAATAAGTCTCAAATATCAATATATCCTTGCATCTTACATTGAAGATAATGGGATGGTATGAGGCTGACCACCCATACTGTAAAAAAATATATTCACTTTGCCAAAGTCACCCCTGTTTCAGGGAAGGTCAGCAAGAGTTGCAGGGTGTATGCGGCATATTCCAGCGCGAACTTGTACGTGTCTGCTTGTGAAAATGTATTTATAATGTGAATCCTTATGTTACATATCTTTGCCACTTAGATTAGATAAGATTAGATAAGACCTTATTCTACAAGCCGCCTGCAACACTCACTGCGTGTATCTCCCTTGCCCTTTCACCCTTACGGCCGCATGATGACGTATTGTCTGCCCCCCCTCCCCCCACCCACATATTGCCTTTATTAACTTTATCTTCCGACAATAATAAACATGCCGGAACTTCGCAGCGTCCCAAAACAACAAAATTCAACCCTCTACCCTTAGTATCAAAGCCATAACAGTTACCAAAAAATGTGTGTGAAACATTAACATGCAAGTGGACGCGAAGCTAGCTCACACCTGTCAGCCAGACCTGTCTGTCACACACAACAGGATTCTGGTAATCATGTTCCTAGACTTATAGGTTGGTATGAGGCTGACCATCCATACTGTACAAAATTGTTCACTGTTTCAGGGAAGGTCGGCAAGAGTTGCAGGGTGTATGTTTTGGATTTTAATTTCTATGTATACATTTAGCATTTATAAACGCGAACTTACACGTGTTTGTTTGTGGGCATGCATTTGATATGAGTTTTGAATGTTAATATATCTTTGCAACTTAGATTATAGATGTTATGATCCATCTGTTATGTTTAATCTAAGATGCAAGGATATATTGCACACCTATAAGCAGACACGTTTAAGTTCGCGGCTGCATATTGTGCACTTTCCAAATTAACCAAACCTCACATGAATGAATATAAACCTTGCAACTCATGCCGCCTTTCCGTGGAACTAGGGTGGCATTGTTAAAATTGGAGCAAGTTTGTACAAGATGGGTAGTCAGCCTCACATCAACCTATTAATCAAGATACAAAAAATAATAATGCCTTTATTCTTTCAAGTTGACAAAACAATGAAAACGGTTGAGCACATGTGTTTGCGCAGAGATGACGTTAAGTAATGCCAACATTGCGGAAAAAAAATCTAGATTCTCTCACACTTCTTTGTTAACAGTGAAGTCGCACTGGGAGCATCTTTGTTTTCTTTCTAACTATCGGTCGAAACAGTATCGGGTCCTCTTATATTATACGAAAATAGTGTGGCAACTTTAACGCTCGTTAGGAATGCTGTTTTACTTTCAAAACATTTTTTGGTAAAACGCCATGTTCGAGCTTAAACGTAAAGTTGTAAACTCGAGGTAGAGACTGCAACCAAACATACATATATGGAGGGCATAGATACACCCCCAACACACAACTCTTGTGTACTTTTCATAATAATTAATTATTAATTACACGCACTGAGAAGTTTGAAAAAACGTTTTGTACCCTTCCTCATCGATATATAAAAACTAGATGGGCTAAGAAAGCAATCATGTGAGAATTAGGAATGCACTAACCCACTCATCATCGATAGCTCAGTTGGTAGAGTGCTTGCATTCCATGCCGTGAGCTCGGGTTCGAATCCCTAGGAGGGTGTCAGAAATGATTTCCCGTTTCGGTGTTTATTTCAAACCCCAAAATAAAATACCGGCAAGGTTTACTTGGCCTTCACAAGAAATGAGTACCAGCCCTCTCGGGAGCTAAGAAACCCCCACTTCAACTGAAGTGGTTGGCGTAAGGCCGGCCTCGACCTGTAAAAATAAATAGGTTCAACTCGCCAAATGCGACCCCTTCGGGGATAACGTGCCAAAAAGTTACTCTATATGCGTTGCGTTGCGTTGGTACATAACCTTCCAACTGTCAACAGGTGTGTTACCTAATTGGAAAAAAAATACATATAAATACCAAACTGGATATTTTCTAAACGTGTCAACATTTTTTTTTTTTTATAAAATGACGAATAATATTTCGCTTACAAAACTATTCTACATGATGACGTTCATAAATTTTATTTTTAATTTGTCCAAATATTTTGCTCGCGAAAGTGACAGCCATTTCTAGAACTAGTGATGTTCAAGTATGTAGGTACTTGCTTATTCAAGTATGTAACTTATATGCTCAATGCTCGCGGTTATAGATTCTTGTGAAAATCATTGCGTACACAATGAGGTCGGAACATTTTTGAATTCGGAATTTATCAGATACTTTCATACTTTCAACAACACTAGTAATAAATACCGTTGCCGTGGTTATTTCATGGTTTCTATGGTGATATGTACATAGATTGAAGACGAAGTAGAGACACGTCGCTTACATAGAAAACGACAAAAACATTTCACATGTCGTGAGCTAGACAGCACTATAAAAAATGTATGTTGTCAAAGACCGTGCATCATGTCGATTGGAACTAAACCACTCATTTGAGCCACTCCATTGAATTACTTCCTCCATGCTTCCAAATTCAAATAGCGGATATATAATTGCCAGGATGAAAATAAATGCCCCCGCCATCTTTAGTTTCCCGGGTAATATTACAAAAGTAAGTGGACGGAAAGGCTTTCCCTCAAATTACCGGCCACTGATACATTTCTAAGTTATATCGCGCCATTACATTTGTCAGCTGTATAAATCTCGGGCGGGTGGCTGTTAAAGAAGTGGGCGGAAAGACCCCCATATTGTTTTACCTCTGGCAGCACCATCTGCGGTAGCGTTTTTAGTCTATGGCAGTATATTCTGTCAAACTTTTTAAATCGCGTCACACCATTGAATCAGTTCTTCTTTTTGGTTCACACAAAACTGTTTTCAAGAAATTATGTCTAATCTTATTTAAGTTGCAAAGATATGTAACATTGGGGATTCACATTATATGCATTTTCACAAGCAGACACGTATAAGTTTGCGCTTAAACATGCCGCACGTGGGTAACATCAAAACCCAAATCTCAAATGAACATACACCCTGCAACTCTTGCCGACCTTCTCTGAAATAGGGATGACATTGGCAAAGTGAACCATTTTCTACAGCATGGGTGGTCAGCCGCATACCAACCAGCCAACCAAAATAAATTATCAGAATATTTATTTAAGGAACTAGTGTGAAAAAACGATATTTTTTTTCTTTTCATTACATTTTTTTCGGTAGACAATTGCAAAATATGTAAGAGCAAACTTACACGTGTCTTCTTGTGTATATTTCGTTGATAATATATCTTTCCATTGTAGAATAAATTTAATTACTTTTCAAGCAGCACACAAATACTTTGACAAACGGTGGTCCTTGAAATTCTAAATTCATCAAATAATCCGTCGTTTGTATCGTTAATGGAAAACGATCAATTACAATTAATTAGTAATTGTACACTTCTTAATTGTTATTATTGTCTTTCTCCAAATAAGCCTTTGGTTTTGCTCGAAATTAGTTTACGTAAGAATTATTTAAGATTTATTTATTAAGAATATTCAATGGCGGCACTAATGTCAAATTGCCAAACCAAACTTATTTTTGACAGCTGTGAGGGATGTGCACATTATAACGGACTCAATTCGATTTCACTTCTTCGGTTACTTATCTACTCGTAATCTAATCTAATCTAAGTTCCAAGGATATGTAACATTGGGGTTTCGCATTATCTGCATTTTGACAAGCAAACACGTATAAGTTCGCGCTTGTACATGTCGCATGTGAACCTACAACATAAAAACCCTAATATCAAATAAACATTTACTTACTTAGTTTTTAATTTTTAGTTATTTATAAATTAATTAGTTATTACCAAATAGATCTTCTCTTACTTGTTCAATTTATTTTATTTTATTAATTTAAAATTTTACTGTATGTTTTTACCTACCTGACTATCATTTATACCTATTGACTAAATTTCATAAAATAAAATTTCTTTTCTGTAATCAATAATCATACCTGATGATGACCTTCTAGGTCGAAAACGTTAGTAATTTGTTTAAAGATTTTAATCTTATTGAATAAATTTATCCGTGAAAATAAACAGTGTTTTTAATTAATCAAAAAATTATAAAATTAAACAATATGAATTTTCACAGTGTTAATACACAAACAATACAAAATATACTTACTTGTCATTAGACCAATTTCTGTTTCATGGTATTTTTCCCTTAAAATTTCATGGAGTTTTTGTCCATAATTCTGTTTTTTTTTTTCAATTGATAAAAAAGCAGATGATAATTGCTAATTTTCTTGATCTGTACACGATCATTGTCTCTAATATATAATCCAAGTTGCGCAGATATATTACATTTAAGATTAATATTAAATGCATTCCCACAAGCAGACGCCTATAAGTACCGCAATTGAACTTGAAACAACGGTTTCCAAACTTTATGCTACCATGCCTCCCTAAACAAAAATTTGTTTTTCACGCCTTCTTCCCTATATTTTAGTTTTTAATATTATGTATACTACTATAGACACGTTTTTAGCGCTTCCCCTGGCCATAGCCCGCGCCTCCCAGTTTAAAAAACCGCTGACTACCAATATAAAAACCCAATCTCAAATTAATATAACCCTGCGACTCTTACCGACCTTTCCTGAAACAGGGGTGACATTGGCAAAGTGAACCATTTTTTTACAGTACCTATGGGTGGTGAACCTCATACCAACCTATCAGTCAAGGAATTAATAGTGAAATCCTTTTTGGCACAAATTCACTTAATCTGGACATTGTGTCACTCATAAACATTCAAAATTCTGCTTATATAGGTACATTACTGTCTCAAGCAAATCCAAGTAATTAAAGTGAATTTAATTTATACAAAACTCTTTCTCCAAAAAAGAATTCAGTAAAAAAAGAGACTGCAATAGAATAGATGAGAAAGGGGAAATAGCCGTGTACATTTTCGTTTAGCTCGGGGTAATTTTGTCTCCAAGTTAAGCACCTGAAAATAAAACAAAACGAAACAAAAACATCTTCTTTAATTAAACAGCAGCTCTTGAATTGTTTGTTTTTTTTTATTCTTCATGATCCGGTTTAGCGAAAACAATGAACGCAAAAAAAGGCGCGCTGTCATTTGCCGTCAGTGGGTGAGTGAGTAAAGGTGCAAAGCGGGTGAACTGTAATTAATTGGAGCATTATTGTAAAAAGAAACGAGATCGCAGGTGAGACAGAATGGCGGGAAGGAAGGGGTCGTTAAAAAAGTAACGGTGCTATTCTTAGACATTTTGGTCGTCCGTTGAGTCCACGCTTTGACAAACTAATGATGCCTGGGCTAAAAGACTTATGACCACGGGCATTCTTACCTACCGAATAACGGTAATATTTTTGTGAAGACAAATCAGCTGTTCACTTGCGGCCATCTTGGATTGACAGGTCTTCATACAAATGCATCATTAGTTTGTCATAGAAAATACTAAAACTAAAATGTCTACACTATTCTTATGCGCACGGCAGCCGCTGGTAAGTTTTGTAAATGTGATTTATTATTATTTATGTTGCTTTACTTTTTGTTATACACTTATTCATATTTATCGATAGTCCGGTCGATAGCTCAGGTGGTAGAGTGCTTGCATTCCATGCCGAAAGCTCGGGTTCGAATCCCACCGAGGGTGTCAGAAATGATGTCCCGTTTCGGTGTTTATTTCAAACCCCAAAATAAAATACCGGCAAGGTTTACTCAGCCTTCACAAGAAATGAGTACCAGCACACTCGGGAGCTGGGAAACCTCCACTTCAACTGAAGTGGTTGGCGTAAGGCCGGCCCCCTTACCTGTAAAAATAAATAGGTTCAACTCGCCACATGCGACCCCTTCGGGGATAACGCGGCAAGAAGTTACACTATATGTGTAGCTTAGTTGCGTTGCGTTGCATATTTAGGTTGGGTTAGGTTAGGTACATCAATTTGCACGGTGCCGTGTCTACAAGTTTGTAACTTTGCAAATAAAGTAAGTCAACTTCACCGCACGGTTCTAATCTAATCTAATCTAAGTTGCAAAAAATAACAACCAAATGTCTAAGAATATCACCGTTACAGGTAGAAAATGGGAGAGGGAGATGGTGACGTCACATTGGTGAAATGTAGCGTGGAAATGCGAGTTACGTGCCGCGCACGGAGAGAGGATACATCAGAAATAATAAAACTCGCGCTGAAAAGACAAAGAAAATCCTCCGTATAATATTATGTTATTATTTATTCTCGGCTCCCACTTAGTGCTCTGCTCACTTCGCAGCGCTAGTGCTGTGCCCGCGCGTTAACCGAATAGGAAGAGCGCATGGAACGAGTATAAAGTATCATGCAAAAAATGTGCAAGGATCAGTCAACAAATAGTACCTACTTGAAAAAATAAAATTACAGTCCTTTGTTGTTAATTTACGTCGTTAGATACTGTTATGATTTATTTTTCAAGATTTATTTTACAAAATGTCGGTTTACAATGTACTGATCACATTTTCTAGCTCTGAGCTTATCGACTTCACGGCCCAATGTTTCAATCAACTCTGGCCTGCACTCAATTGCGGCTCACATTTATACACGTTTATACGGACGTTTCTCGACTGTTCTCGATTTCTCCAACATGCAATTTATTTATTTTACAAAATTTCGGTTTACAATGTACTGATCGCTTTTTCTAGTTCTGAGTTTATCGACTTCACGGCCCAATGTTTCAATCAACTCTGGTCTGCGCTGAATTGCGGCCCGCTTTTATACACGTTCATATGGACGTTTCTCGACTGTTCTCGATTTCTCGAATAAAGTGGATGATTCCATACTAGGGCGTTGTTCTAGCAGCGTGATTGGAATCACGTATGCACTAATACCATCGTAACAATACGTTGAAAGGGAGAAAAGTGTTTGGTGTTTGTTTTTACACGCAGATCATTTTAAATGTAAACGTATTTCTGATAGGTGCATAACACGAGTCATATGTTGAAGGCTTCAAAAATTGCCAGAAATTATTTCTTCCAATGTTTTTATCACATCGACATAGAGTCGGAATAATCTCTAGACTGGTGAAATGTTTCACTTTACTTATCTACCTCCACCATATGGAAACTTGCCTGTTGCACCTAACTCCAATCAAACAAAAATCAAAATTAAGGCCGTGTTCAAAAAAAAAATCCCGTTGTTTTTAAAAATATGTTTCTCATACTTTATGGCTTAGTAAAAAAGTGACATTAATGAAAAAAATCAAGCGTGTTAAATATTTTTTTATCTTAATTTTAAAGTTAGTTTTTTTATATAACTTAAAAAATGACGCCACAAAGAAATATTTAAAAAAACTCGTTTTTTTTACTTTTTTTTGCTCGGATTTTGTTGTTTTGTATTTTGGAAATATATTTTTTCTCTATAATTATAGAATGATACAAATTCTAGTTTGTAGTGTGATTTTTAATAGAATAATGTGAATAGTTTTTGAGATAATATGAAAAAACTGTTTTCAAGAATTAAATAAGTTAATTTGTTTCAGTTTTTTCATATTAGCGCAAAAACTATTCACATTATTTTATTAAAAATCACACTACAAACTAGAATTTGTATTATTCTATAATTATAGAGAAAAAATATATTTCCAAAATACAAAACAACAAAATCCGAGCAAAAAAAAGTAAAAAAAACGAGTTTTTTTAAATATGTTTTTGTGGCGTCATTTTTTAAGTTATATAAAAAAAACTAACTTTAAAATTAAGACAAAAAATTATTAAACACGTGTGGTTTTTTTCATTAATGTCACTCTTTTACTAATACCATAAAGTATAAGAAACATATTTTTACAAACAACGGGATTTTTTTTTTGACCGGAGTCTTAAGTGTGATTTCTCCCAACAAATCAAAAATTTGGTTGCATATACGTAGATCAGCTGATTCACATCATCTTTCCTGTTCAAATTCCAGCATATTATTACCCACTTTCGAGAACTATTTAACCGAGGCCTTTACCAGAATCAAGCAATAAAATTTGATGTGTCAATCAAATATGGATTGGAGGCTGGTGCAACGCAAATCACAATCAAATCTGCTTGTCGAAGCAATATTTTTCCTCAGAGTTGAAATTTAATGACTTAGTTCGTATTGTACATTGAAGCTTTCATGACCGGTTCTTGTTGACACAACAATCACTTTATTCGGGCTATGTAGCCGTGGTCTGGTTGATTCTTTCCGGACAGTTTCGCCCAATGCTCCGATGGGCATTATCAGCGGTTGGCTAGTCGCTGTGATCTTCTTACAGGATAATAATAATAATATTAGGATGATTTATTTAGTGAGCGCTGTTTTTGTGTGTATCACACCTTAAGAGCCCTCTGCGAGCTTGGTCGTCGCTGTAGAAAGCGCCAATTCTCAAGCAAGACCCAGTTGTTGTAAGGTTGGATGGACCTTTCATTGACCGGTCTTTGGTAAAGGTTTATGAATTTTTCAACTCAGCGAAGAGCACATTCGAAATATAAATACTATATTTTTGTGCTCCGCCGGGATCCGAATCCACAACCTTCCATTTACGAGTCCGAAGTGCTGCCACTGGACTACGGACCGGTCCAAGATGCCAACAACACGCGGTGTACCTGAGCGGTAACCCATCCAAGTACTATCCGCGCCCAATGTTGTTTAACTTCGGTGATCTATGGGAACCGGTGCTTTCAACATGGTAACGTCGTTGACATTATTGTTGATATTATTATGAGGATCTGCTGTATTAGTTCATATTGGTTGTTAGTTCATGAACTATGCGAGAATACTTGCAGTTTCCGGTTTCCACGTGGGACGGCACCACGCTACATACAAGTAATTATTTTCCCGCTCGAATATTGTATCTCGCATTAAAATAAATAAGATTTTTTCTCTCTCCAAGGCTGCTCGGCGTTGAGCTTCAAAAAAATGGCTGCCTCTCGTGAAATTATTATTTCTGTGTACTTATTATACCACACTCTTTTTTATTTTGGGTTAATTCTCATATTGTTTGATCCTTATATTAATTTGGTTTTTGTTAGGGGTTAGTCCATTTGACTTTTCTATTAAAAAATATATATTTTGTATGGTTTTTGTATCAACACTGTGATAAATTCGTTGTTAATCTTTCATATGTAAAACTTTAAAGAATAAAGTGTACTTTTTTATGAAACACTGTTTTTATCTCCTCATTTATTTTTATAGATACATTTACAAACGTTTTCGGTCTCTTATAGACCATCATCAATTATTTTAAAATATCTGATACTTACTAAATAGGTTCAACTCGCCACGGCAAGAAGTTACACTATAAGTGTAGCTTAGTTGCGTTTTTTTTTTTGCGTTGCGTTGCGTACTTTACTTTACTTTGCGTATGGCCGGCAAGCACAGCAAATCACTTGGCCGTTGGGCCGCGTCAGAGGCGAAGATCCAAGCCCTCCATCCACTTCACTGCTCCTGGCGTGGCCTCGTGGAGGTCCTTCAGGCCAGGAGGGTGTAAATATCTGATGATGGAGGTACTACAATGGCGTCTGCTCTGATGAAATATCCTCACATACCCCCTCCTCTCGTCACAACAAGGGCAACTCGTAGAACGGCTCACATTCGACCGTTTGCAGTCGATATCAAAACTATGAGAACTTGGTGTTTTCACGACTCATTCCTCTGCCAAACTGCCCGCTTATGGAATGAGTTACCGGTATCTGTGTTTCCATCCCAATTTAACCTTGCCCTTTTCAAATATAATATCAATCGCCATTTCCTCTCAGTGTCTCAAAACAAAGCAATGCCACACACACCACAGCACTGCGCAGCTAACGACCCTGCAACCGGGCATGGACAACTGCCACATCACTAACACCTCTGTGGCACTATAACAAGTGTCTTAGACCCTTAGAGTCTCTCGAATCTAGGGAGTCTCCCGCATAGGCTTTCTTAAAAAAATATATTAAAAAAATATCAGAGGTGCCCATACGGTCGATCGCGATCGACTAGTCGATCGCGGGAGGTTTTAAGGTCGATCGCCGAGGATAGCTAAAATTTCAGTGATCGACCTTAAAACTGATTTGACATTTTGCACTCTATGTAATTTTACTTATGCTAATTTTTTTCTTAATGAATATTTTACATGATGAATTATGAGTTATATTTGTTGGGCTAAACAGTTAAAATGTCGATCTCCTATTCATAAATTTTTGCTAAGTCGATCTCCTCAAGAAAAAGTATGGGCACCCCTGGCGTATATAGACCGGAAAGGTTTGTAAATTTATAAAAATAAGCGAGTGAAATAAAAAAATCAGTGTTCAAATACTACTTTATTCTATAAAGTTTAAAAGTATATAGAAGTATATTATTAATTAGTTCGTTCTTTCCTGGCTTATGGAATGGAAAACATAAATACATATGTATTAAAGTAGAGTAGGTACACCTACATATTATGTAGGTGACGGTTTTGGTCATCTTTTCAAATATCACCCAACCCCATCACCTATGATCTTGACAATATGTCCCTTGCAATACACCAAATAAAACATCGTTTCTCAATAGTTTTCTATTTATAAAACGGGACAGCAAAGTTCACTAGCACACTTATCTGCTGACAAGGATGCTTGTTATTTTTCCAATGCGAGTGACTCGCAGATCGTTTATTTGAGAGCCCTCCAAAAATATATGACATCAGACATAAGTATCTAATACTTCTTTTGAAAACAAAATATCATACCTAACATAAAGGTAGTAGGTACTTGCTTGATTTTTCCCTTTTTTTTAAGTCCGGTCGATAGCTCAGTTGGTAGAGTGCTAACAGTCTATGCCGAGAGCTCGGGTTCGAATCCCGCCTAGGGTTTCGGAAATGATTTCCCGTTTCGGTGTTTTCTTTTGCCTCAAGTCTAACGGCAAGGTTTTCTCAGACTTCATAAGAAATAAATATCGTTTCGTCAAGAATTATTTTTGACCTAAGGTGGGGGTGGGGCCTATGAAAATAAATGCGATCCACATACCAAAGTGCAGTTAAAATAGATTAATGAGTTATTTTTTTAGCATGAACTTCTAGGAACTTTTACTAAGGTATTAGATATTTTAAGAAAATGGAATATGGCGTATTCCATCTGCAGGTATTTCAAACTCAAATGATATTGTAGGCCGCATGAACCATTTTGTACTATGTATGTTGGAGGCCGCAAAGGACCAAAGGCTAAGGGCCTGTTGCACCAACCTCCAATCAATATTTGATTGACATATCAAATTTGATTTTCTTAACTCTGGTAAAGAACTCGGTTAAATATTTCTCGGAAGTGGATAAAAATATGTTGGAGTTTGGACAGGAAAGATGAAATACATCAGCTGATTTACGTATGTACGCAACCAAACTTTTGTTTTTTTCGGAGAAATCACACTTAATTTTGATTTTTGTCTGATTGGAGTTTGGTGCAACAGGTCCCAAAAGTTACCATAAAATAAAAATTGTCGACGGAAAGGGGGGAGGGGATATGTTTTCAAAAGTCTCAGCAAGCCGCGTGTTTGACATACCTGTACCCGTAGTATACGATGTGCCTAAAAGTTTGAATCGAAGATAAATTGTAATTTTGCCATTAATAATATAATATTTTTTCTTAATTACAGGTCCGGCAACAGTGCCCCCGTGCAGCTGTCAAATTATCCGAATTCCGGTTCTGGCGGCAATAATGGCGGCATCAAACCTCAAGGGCCGAGAGGAAACGTGGCGGCGGTGGAGCCCTACAATCATATCCCACATCCGCAAAACATGCAGCACGCTCATAATATACAGGTAATAATACTTATAGACTATAGGTTGGTATGAGGCTGACCACCGATACTGTAAAAAAGGTTCCTCTGTTTCAGGAAAGGTCGACAAGAATCGCAGGAACTAGATTATTTTGATTTTTTTTAAATATTTAAATGGTAAAACATGGTTTTAATTCACTTTATTCAGATCGATTTGAATTTATTATTTTGAGATTAGAATTTTAAATTGTCAGTCCACATGCGGCATTAATGTAAGCATGATCCTTTACGTGTTTGCTTGTGAGAATGCACGTAATATGAATCTTGCAGCTTGGATTATGGACTAGTCTAAAATAAAATAAGCTAGCAAAGCTCGATAGCCCCTGGTATAGGGCAAAGAGCTCTTTTGAAGTATTTTTTTTATGAATCAAACATTGAGTGGTATTCAACCTCTCTGAAATAAATAAAAATTAAAAGCATTAAAAATGAAAAAAATGTATCTATCTGTTATTCATGTGATATTAATCACAACACATCCCTTTTTCCGTTTTGCAAATGGAACAATTTCAAAACTTTCCAACCACTTCTTATTCAGTTAGGTAGATAAAATTTATTCGTGGTAGGCTAACATTTTTTTTTTTGCTAATTACATAATAAAAAGATGACTAGCCGTTTGACTTAAATTAAGAAATAGACAATAGTACTCAAAATGATTTTGTATTTAATAAATATGTACTGCGCAATAAAAAAGACTTTGTCATGATCCTTAAAAATGAATGTTTTGCTCAATTTAAACATGCAATAATATCTATGGCAATAACTTACCTACTATTTGATTAAAAACAATTTTTTTCTTGAATATTGCGAAAATTTGATTAAGATTATAAATTCATCAAGTTACCCATTCTGCATCAGGTTATGCAATCTTCAAAAAAAAATCATTGTTTACGTTTTTAATTTTGCCGCCATCGCTATGGCCATCGCAGATCAAAATAATGTTTGTGCAATTTTAATGTTTGTGTAGGTATAAATAACACAGCATCTTTTGTGTTATCTACGCCGTTTGTTTATTTTTGATAGTAATAAGATCTTCAGCGACACAAGTTTTGTAGGTATTTTTAATATTGTTGCAAATTCGCAGAAATGTTAGAAGCTTCGCGTGTTGACTTTTTGTTTGTCGTAAATAAATATTCTAAGAAAACAATTTGAATTAGTGATTTATTCATGTGGATTTGTTATAATGTGGTATTGTAATGTTTTGCAGGCTTTAAAGCACAACGCCGCGCAGAATAATCATCCGATTAAACTTGCAAATCAGGGAGATGTCATCGGCAGCCATCTTACACAGCAAGAAGCGCATTACCTGCAGCAAAAACAGTTTACAAATCAAGTGTACGCCAATGGCGCGTACCAACAAAGATTGCAGGGCAATCTGCTACAAAATGACAACCAAAATAACCAAGGATACCCCGGGAAGAACAGTGACATAACTGGATATCCAGGACAGCAAAACGATCAAAAGAATCTGTTGGAACATATCAAATATAATGTTGAATTACAGAAGAATGCTTTGACTACGGTAAACCATAACCAAGTGAGGAAATCAAATGTGGACCAAGAGACAATTCCCGAATTCGCCGCGAGCAAATCGGATCCCAAATATCAAACCTTGCCTTACAATACTAAATTTACTTCAAACAGTAAAGCAAAACAGTTTTATGATGAAAGTAAAACTAATGAACACGGGATTGTTAAAGTTTCATCAAGTTCAAATTTGATAAATTTGAATCACATGACGGCGCATTCGACTCCATTGACGATTAGTAAAGGTCTAGCGACACCTTTGAGTCCTAACGATGGGAATTCAGGTTACCACGGTAACGAGATGCTGCAAGGCTATCACAAGAGTGAAGCTGGTTACCACGGCAACGACGTGGGAGGGAATTCCTCTTCGGGTTACCAGCTGCAGAGATCGGAATCTGGAGGGGTGTGCAATGAGGATAAGGAGAACCAGGGGCATGTGCGGGAAGGGAAGGAGCAGGGGAAGGCGCAGGGGGGGAGAGCGGAGCTGGTCAGGGGGTTCAGCCAGCAGAGCACAGTCACTTCCACGGGACAGATGGTGAGCATATTACTTAAATCAATGCTATGGTTAAGCGGACAAGACAGTGGCAATCCAAACGGGTTAGAGTCCTTGTAGATCAATTATTAGTTAATCATTCATTTCAATCAAATTTGAAAAATCATTTACCTTTTCCCTTCTGAGTATTCTGGCTACGTATACAGTACAGAATACTTTTTCAAGCACATTTTAAAAACATTTTTTGTTTCCTACCTTAATTGATTGATGATACTTAACGACACAGTCACATGTATTAGTTATTCAAAAGCAAAAATCACAAAGGTTGAGCACATTTCACTTGCAGACTTTTGAATTCTTTAACACAGATGTCAAGGATAAGTTGAAAGTTGGATGACGTCTATGATTGACAGCCGCACTGTATGCAAGTTTACACTTGACGTCAATGCGTGTCATCCGCAGTTACAGGGTTAAGTAATAGATAATGTTAAAATTCCTGTTTCTAGCCAAACAAAACCAGATTGGTGGATTGTGTTCTTCTTCATGAAGTTGGAGTCTGAACAACATGGGAAAAAAAATCTCCTGAAACATATTACTAACTGAGCAACACACATCATTTAACTTCTGTGTCGTTCCGGAAGGGATCACACGAAAGGAAGACTTACACCAACCATGTCACTTGAAGTGAAGGTTTTCCTCCTTTCTTGGCCGTGCGTTTCTCATTTCTTGTTAAGACTATGCTTTGTGTTTGAAAGACACACTAAAATGGGATAGGGATAAGTGTAGGAGACTGCGGAGGTTCTGGCCACCCCTAATGGAATAGCGACAGCATTACATTTACAGTAACAGGATGAAAATCAATTCTGACATCATTGGTGAGGATCAAACCCAAGCCTTCTGGGGTGAAAGTCTCATCACCACAGTAATTCTTACCTACCGAATATGGGTAATATTTGTAGTAGATCTGTCAATCCAAGATGACCGCAAGTGAACAGCTGATCTAGTCTTTATCAAATATTACCAATATTCTGTAGGTAAGAATTACCGTGGTGATGAGACTTCCAGCCCTGGCTTTGATTGCAAGCATTCTATCTGCTGAGTTATCGACCAGACCAACTACATATTATCGCAAAAAAAAAAATGCAACTAAGCGACACAAATAGTGTAACTTCTTGCCGCGTTATACCCGAAGGGCATTATTAATAATTTTGTTGTAATGTTTCCAGAAGCCGGTGTCGAGTGTGGCGCCCACATCGGTGCAGGTGAGCAGCGGCAAGCCGTCCCCCATCTACCAGACATCCTCCACCAAGATCCAGCCTGTGCAGCCGCAGACCGTGGTGTCCTCTGTGGGTGCGGGCGCCAGGGGGGTGCTGTCTCCTCAGGGCAGCAGCACTCCGGAGACAGCGGACAAGCAGGTGCCCAGACCCGCGCTGCCCCCCAAACCACCGGCCAAGGTAAACAGCTGGAAGAAATATTTGAAATTTGGGGGATACACATGATGTCACCAGGTCAAGCTAAAGACAGTACAAATTGTCATGATTTCAGTACAATATTATTTAGGTTGTTTGAAAACACACCAAAGTGCACCATTCTGTATTTAGCATTTCTGCTGGCCCGAATCATTGAGAGTGTAACCTTGTACACTGTCAAATGGTATCTGCATAAATAAAGAAAGTCAAATAAAAAAACCAAGTCCTCCTAATTTGGTAGAGGTTATCAAGATATCATTGTTTTGAGAAGGATTGTTATTCATATTTCATAATGACATATTTCAGCTACAGCCCAGCAGTCACGAGTCATCCCCCGCCAGCTCCCAAAGCTTCCAAGATTCGAGCAGAGAGCCTGCTGTACCTCCCGTGCCCACCTCCGACCCACCAAACGACCAGCAAACCAACAACAACCTCTCCCCAAACCCAGCCACCTCCTCGGAGGGTCAGCCCATGATCATCAAAGCCCGCCCTCTCACCATCAAGAAGCAACCGCTCAGCGAGCAACCTAAACTCAGAAACCAATCCAGCAGCATCGTCAAGAGCAACGCCTCAGTCATGACGACGAGCAGACGAGCGGAAATGTCGTCTGCATTCGAAGCCAACCAGGAATTCAACAAATCAAACAAACTGAGCAACAACAATTCATCTAGTGATGTAACGGATCGCATGGTGTCAACAGAAAGTGAAACTTCCTCTGAGGATCAAGGATCGGTTGGGAATATCACGGATCAGATGAGCACGGTGGACTTGAGCAATGGAAATGGGGAGGGGGTGGTGCGGAGGATCAAGAAGGGGAACCTGAAGCAGACGGGCAGGATGAATCTGTCTCGCAGGGTGAGCTTTGATCCGCTGGCGCTACTGCTGGATGCAAGCTTGGAAGGAGAGCTAGAGCTGGTGAAGAAAACTGCTACTCAGGTACTTTATACTTCATTTTAAATTAAGTTAAAGAATATATACTCAAAAGCAGATCGTAACTGTCTATGATATAAAAGTTTTGAATAATTTTGGATAAGCGGACTCTGAACGAGACATGTTTTTGTTTTTACCAGGTCCATTTTTATTTTGATGAATACTTTAAAACCCGATATCCTTCACCAAAACTAGCAGATCTAAATCTAAATCTAAGCTGCAAAGATATGTATCAGTTGAGATTCATATTAAATGCATTCCCACAAGCAGACATGCATAATTTCGCGCTTACACATGCTGCATGTGGACCTACAATATAAAAACCATGAATAATCATGAATAATTTCATAGCCATAACATCCTTACTGTGAAACCAGGAATCTTGCCATTTTTTTAAAGAAAACTGCAAGGCAGGACTCATAAGACTCATTGCATTGTAAATTTTTCTACAAAGTGTAGACTTTGAGCACACGGTCTGACACAGAATTTAAAATTAGATAATTTCTCAGTGGGCGAACATCACAGGTGTATATGACTAGGGTCCTTAGCAACCAAAAACAATATAAGTTAGCCTTCGCCCTAGCAAACCAGCCATGTGACATTTGCCCGCCTAGAAAAAAAAGATTTTCAAATTCAATAGGGTAATTGCAGTGGTGGGGAAAATGGTTGAAAATACTATAGTTGTGTAGAGTACCTACATTTCAAGGATCTCAACCATATATTTTTTAAGTAGTAAAAATAAAGAATATATGTATATAAGAATATAAATAGAAGAATTTTCAAAAATAAAATGCCGAGAATTTGAGTCTAGCTACGCCATGACGTCAAAATGATGTAGATGGATCCGACAGACTACCTGGGCCCGTCAGTACACTCCGAAGATCCATCGACGTCACATCCGCCTAAATAAAAAAATGAGCTGTTTTAGCGGAAATTGAAAATGCGCAAATTTTAACCTTTTCGATTCTGAATTTATTTGCTACATACGCACCGCCAGAACGGAATACTTTTTTGAGGTTATTTTTTTACACATAAATTGATTTCCTACCTTAATTACTTGATATAACTTCAAAATCTATGAAAAAGTATATTCATTAGTTATCCAGGAACACAAATCCCAAATTTTCAACACAAGTTTTTACTTGTTGTTTTAAATAAAAACAAGTAAATCACAATAATATTATTAAAAAATATATATTATACGCACATTCCATAACCAGATTTTATATCCATTAGGTTTTAAACAACTTTTTACTCACTTAAATACTCGTCACTAAAGAAAAAAAAATAATAGTTATTTTACAAAAAAACAAAAAACGTAAACAGTTATACCTATCTGAATAGAGTATGCTTGCCTGGATTTTGTTTATAAACATTGGTACACACGCGCGGGACGAGAGATCGAGCTGTTCTGACGAAATATTTGAGAAAGAATATTTTCAAAATATGTATAATATGAGATTATATTAGTGTACCTATAATGTAAGCAACAAAAAAGTTTGAAAAATTTGAACACCGATGTCAGGGGAAGCTTTAAACTTCGATGACATGCATGGATGCCAGCCGCACTGTATGCAAGTTACGTCATGACATCTATGCATGCCAGCCGCAGCCAAAGGGTTAAAGACCTTTTCTTTAAAAACTAAGCCAGATACAATTTTTTTTAAAACTCAGATCTAATCTAATCTAAGTTGCAAAGATATGCTACATTGGAGATTCACATTACATGCATTCTCACAACCAGACACCTACAAGTTCGCGCTTGCACATGCCTCATGTGAACTTACAACATAAAAACCAAATCTCAAATGGACATACACCCTGCATTTCTTGCCGTTCTTCCCTGTAACAGGGGTGACATTGGCAAAGAGAACCATTTTTACAGCATGGGTGGTCAGCCGCATACCAACCTATATCAAGGAACGATGCATTTTAAAAAGTAGTCTTTGAAATAAAAATAAAAGTGGAATTACCGTAATATTGCCTGTTCGGGTTAGAGATGAAATTTAATGCAGAAGCATGTTTGTGTAAATGGGCGAGAAATGAAGATTATAAAGTTGTTGCAGGTGGCCAACCCGAGTGCAGCTAATGATGAGGGCATCACCGCTCTGCACAACGCCATCTGCGCCGGACACTTTGAAATCGTCAAGTAAGACACATCAAAACTATTGTTAATTCTTCTCATATGTGTAATGAAATAATAACAAAAAAAGAGGAGCAGAAACTAACTTGCTGCATTGATACATACTAGCTACCACATTTCTCTCAGTCCTGTCAAACGCTGCAGTTGTGTAGTCATACAAAACATGTTTTTACATGTCAAATTTTATGTTTTCTGGTATTCTTAATTTTGTATTTTGACATCCAATTACAACACATGCCATAATGTCTCAAAATAATGCCTTTTTCCTTTGAAATTCTTATATTTAATCCATCACAAGATTTATACCGCATGCATCTATGTTCGGACTGCTCCGGGCATAGTAAGCATGCGGCAATGCTGCCACCTTTCTAGAAACATTTCAGCTCTTTTTTGTTGTTGTTATGAAATGAGTACTTAACCTTTTTGCTTCTGAATATTCTGGCTGTATATAAACCCCCTGCACGGAATACTTTTTCAAGCACATTTTTAAAATATTTATTGTTTCCTACCTCAATTGATTGACGACACTTGTGAACAAACTATGTGTACAGTCACATGTATTAGTTATTCAAGAACAAAAATCATAAAGGTTTAGCATTATCTTTCTTCAACTGTAATCCAGTATAAAATATTGCGTAAATAGAATAATTATGGAAGATACAGCAGCTGGTCTGGTCCGTAGTCCAGTGGCAACACTTCCGACTCGTAAATGGAAGGTTGTGGTTTTTAATTCCGGTGGAGTACAAAAAATATCCTATTTATATTTTCAAATATGCTCTTCGCTGGGTTGAAAAATTCATAAAACCTTTACCAAAGACCGGTCCGGACTAAAGGTCCATCCAGCCTTACAGCAACTGGGTCTTGCTTGAGTATTGGCGCTTTGTAGCAAAGACCAAGCTCGTAAACAACATGTCGGCGACACTACAACAAGTGTCATAGACCTTTAGGCTGGTTTTAGTGTCGCGCTGACAACACGCTGACCGTCAGCGCTGACAGCCAAATATATGAACTTGTCGCGCTGACAGCTACGCGCCATTCTAAAACGCTTCCTACAAGTTCATACATTTTGAACGGTCAGCGCTGACGGTCAGCGCGTTGTCAGCGCGACACTAAAACCAGCCTTAGAGTCTCTACAATCTAGGGAGTCTCCTCCACAGGATTTCTTAAAAAAAAAAAAAAAACACTTGCAGACTTTTGAATTCTTTAATACAGATGTGAGGGATAAGTTCAAAGTTGGATGACGTCTATGATTGACAGCTACACTGTATGCAAGTTTACACTTGACGCCTATGCGTGTCACCCGCGTTATAGGCTTAAAAAAGCATTCTTTCCACGGAGATTGAATCCACATTTTTTGTAAATGATGTAACTGAACACTGTGTTTGGTGTGTGGCGCAGGTTCCTAGTGGAGTTTGGGTGCGACGTGAACGCCCAGGACTCTGATGGCTGGACCCCGCTGCACTGCGCTGCCAGCTGCAACAACGTGGCCATGGTCAGATTCCTCGTAGAAAATGGTGAGACTCAATTATAGACTTTCATAATTAATGATCATTACCATCGATATATCGACTGCTCCGAGGAAGAGGGAAGTAACTCCGAAATTGAGGTTTTTGACTTATTTCCATTTCTGAAGGTAACAAATCATTATCTTCATTCCAAGATGACAGCCGTGTCTCTATCTCTATTAAATTGGTTAATAAATTAATGTAAAAAATAGCTTAGGCATTGTTCTCCATGGAATAAATAACATTCAATTGGCTTTCCTGCAAAACTATCTTTTTTGACTTAGTGCTGTCTTCCTTGGAGCAGTCGATATAAGAACTAGATGGACTAAGAAAGCAATCCTATGAGAATTAGGAATGCATTAACCCACTCACCATACAAAAATCCAAATTCAGTCTATCGGTAACCCTCCAACTGTCAACAGGTGTGTAATTGGAAAAAAATCCATATAAATGCCAAACTGGATATTTTATAAACGTCAAGAAAAAAAAAAAAAATGTCTAGTTCTTATATATCGATGATTTGACAATGATGATGTTGGTGCTGTGGGTATCTTACGTTGACTTGTATGTTCCAGGAGCCTGTATATTTGCCACTACGCTGTCAGACCATGAGACCGCGGCACAGAAGTGTGAAGAGGACGAGGAAGGCTTTGATGGATGCTCGGAGTACCTCTACAGTAAGTACATTGTACAATTCACAGCATCCTAAGCATTTCCAAAAATAACACTTGAACTTGAAGAACTTGAAAGAAGAGTAATGAAGGGCAGGTGTGTACTGGGTGCCACAGCTTGTATCGCCAAAAATCAAAACATATCTAAAAATGCTCGATTGGCGGTACGCAGTGGCATACTTTTACCCACCTTGATGTATGGAAGCGAGGCATGGACGGTGAATGAAAGTGAAATTAGTAAAGTCCATACTGTTGAAATGGACTTTCTAAGAAGTATGATTGGGAAAAAACGGAGTGACAGGGTGAGGAATGATTTTGTAAGAAAAGAATGTGGTGCAAAAGAAAGTGTGAAAGTGAAGATTAAAAGAAGTTTGTTAAGATGGTTTGGGCATATGGAGAGAATGAATGAGGAAAGACTGACGAAGAAAGTATATGTTGGTAGAATAGATGGATGTCGTGGTAGAGGAAGACCGAGAAAGGTATGGATGGACCAAATATCCGAAATTGCGAATGAATGGAATATCCAGAGTCATAATAAAAGAAGAGCTTGTATGAAGAAGGTTATGACTCTGGAGGAAATGAAAGAAGTATGCAAGGATAGAAAGAAATGGCGGTTGATCTGTGATGTTGGCGGCTAGGGTTTGTTAAAGTGAAATTGGTTTTAAGATTTAGTTTTTATGTCCATGTATATATTGTTATTTTTATTCTTTGTTTTAAAAAAATGTAATTTGTCATGTATGTTCCTTGACTCATAGGTTGTTATGCGGCTGACCACCCATAATATAAAAATTGGTTCACTTTGCCAATGTCACCCCTGTTTCAGGGAAGGACGGCAAGAGTTGCAAGGCTTATGTTCATTTGAGATTGGGTTTTTATATTGTAGGTCCACATGCGGCATGTGTTAGCGCGAAATTATACATATCTGCTTGTGGGAATGCATTAAGTATAAATCTTAAATGATATATATCTTTGCAGCTTAGATTAGATTAGATTATTAGACACTAACTGTTCAAAGTGCACTGGAATCAGAGGAAGAATAAAAAAAGTTGTCTTAGCTTTAACGGGAATAGCTTTTGACTAGTGTTGCAATGAATATTCGGTAACTATTTGGTATTCGGCTACTTTTTCACCATTCAGCCAAATACCGAATAGTAACGTTTTGGTCGAATACTTGACGTACCAAATACCAATTTAAAAAAAAAGGAATAAGAATTCCGATGCTCTCTCCATTACCATTGTGTGGTGAAATTTGAGTTGAATATTTGAAAACAGAATTTTGTGAATAAATCTTACGTTTGTAGGCTGTAAGAACAAGTAACACTGCCTCTTTTTTTTGGGAACCATGTCACCTGTCCCCATGGAGTTGTTTAGTTTGTGAATTTTTAAATTTAGTTTTATTTCATTGAATGTGTTTAGTTTCATACTAATTAATAAAAACATTCCAAATATGAAATTAATTTTAAAAAGTTGCTGTTTCATTACTTACCTGTGCAAATGATATTAAAGTGCCCACGCGCACCTATACACGTATGAAACAACCATCTAGGAGTAGTCCATGATTGTATCAGCGCATTGGAATGTCGTTCTGGTGAAAGAGTGATCTAGTGCACGCGAGAAAGACTCCTATGGTACCCTATATAAGAGACCAAAATGGTACGGAGAGTAGGGTCGCAGAGAGCAATTTGCTGTGAAAAACCAATAAAGATTGTCAAGTTGTGAAATAAATGGTGAAAAATAAATTATTGAATTTAATTAAAAAGTGAACCCAGCAGAAAATGTACCAGTATGAAATGAAAGCCTAGTAATACTTAGTGTGCCATGATACATGTTTGTTTTGTTCTGTGTTGCAGGCGTCCAGGAGAAGCTGGGCATCATGAACGGCGGCTGCGTGTACGCGGTGTTTGCCTACACGGCGCAGGAGCCCGACGAGCTGAGCTTCCCGCTGGGGGCGCGCCTGGGCGTGCTGAGGAAGGGGGACGAGGCGGAGAGGGAGTGGTGGTGGGCCCGGCACGCGCAGGAGGGCTACGTGCCGCGCAACCTGCTCGGGGTAACACACACACACACACTACTGCCTCACCTCCAAAACTATTGCTGACAGTGAATGAATGAATGGAATATTCAGAGCAGGGATGTTATGGATATCCTTATCCGTATCCAGAACTATTGAATATCCGAAATAAAAAAAATATCTGTACCTGTAACCTTAAACAAAATAAAAGTTTCGAATAATGGTGGAATCTAAATGAAACATGTTTTGACAAGTTTTCGTTTTCGCCCGTGGACTTTCAACAAAAAGTAAAAACTAAAAACCATAGGAACTAAAACAAGTGTTACGCAGTGTAAAAAATGCAGTTCTTTTTATTATTCTTTTGCAATTGCTTAAAAATCTGATATCCGTAGCCGAAATTAGCGGATATCTGAAGTAATTCAATATCCATATCCATATCCGTAACCGAAATAATGTAATTGCAATATCTTTATCCATATCCATGTCAAAAACTTCATATCCATAACATGCCTAATCCAGGGTCATAATAAAAGGAGAGCTTGTATGAAGAAGGCTGTGACTCTGGATGAAATGAAAGAAGTGTGTAAGAACAGAAAGAAATGACGATTGATCTGTAATGTTGGTGGCTAGCACTAAGGTTTCTTAAGTTAGTATTTTGTATTCTGTACTTGTTTTGATGTTTTAAAAAATGCAACTTGCTGTATATGCTCCTTGACTTAAAGGTTGGTATGCGGCTGTAGAAAATGTTTCACTTTGCCAATGTCACCCCTGTTTCAGGGAAGGTCACCAAGAGTAGCAGGGTGTATGTTCATTTGAGATTTGGGTTTTTATATTGTAGGTTCACATGCCGCATGTGCAAACGCGAACTTATACAGGTTTGCTTGTGAAAATGCTTATAAAGTGAATCCCCAATGTAACATATCTTTGCAACTTAGATTGATGATTAGATTAGACAAACTGATATCTGATAATACAAAAGTTATGAAATGTTTTAGTACAGCCAACTGAATTTCTTTGATATATTGATACCTTAAAGGTAAAACTGAATATGTGACATATTAAGCTAACGTGGATTTCTCAGATAGATGCACTGTTTTTCTAGAAAACACTAGAAAAGTGTAAGAATCCTGTAGTTTAGAAGTTTGTAATGAGCACTTCTCTATAATAATAAGTTCACTTCCTATGAGAAGTTGCACCCAATAGAATTTTTTATCCACAATATCTCAAATCAGTGAATCAGCACTAATTCAGTTTTACCTTTAAGGTGGCGATATTATGATTACTGAGCTCTCTGTATGTCTTTGCAAATAGTGAACAGCGTATGGGAGTAGTGTTGAAAGCCACAATGGAAATAAATTAACGCCACTTGGCCAGACTAAAAATAGGACTCAGTGTCAGCTTGAATACAACATTGAGTAGGTAGTTAGAAAAGACACTGAAGTGCTACGTACTGAATTTATCATAACTTTTTAAAAAATAAAAATTCCCTGATTTTTGGGAATCTATTCTAATCTAATCTAAGTTGCAAAGTTATATAACATTGGGGATTCACATTACATGCATTCTCACAAGCAGACACATACAAGTTTGCGCTTGCACTTCCGCTTGTGAACCTACAATATAAAAACCTAAATCTCAAATGGACATACACCCTGCAACTCTTGCCGTCCTTCCCTGAAACAGGGGTGACATTGGCAAAGTGAGCCATTTTCTACAGTAAGGGTGATCAGCCGCATATCAATCTATAAGTCAAGGAACATTGTCAATTTTATTTTCCATAAGAGATGTCATACAGCCATTTTCTCCTTCCTCTGTTGCTTATTCTCCCTGAAATAATAAAACAGTTGTGAATTTTTCATCTTCACTGATGTATTGTATGAGCAAGGAAATAATTGTTCATGTATTTGTTTCCAGCTATATCCCCGAGTGACGCCGCCCAAACAAGAGCAATAGAAGACGAAGAAGTAGGAAAGGCTCCTGCGCTTCTTCTTCCTCTTCCCATTCCTCCGCACTCCTGACGGAAGACCGAGGAAACGAAAAGACCAAGAGAGGGGCGCACGGAGCACCAACCCCTCCAAACAGATTATTAACCCTGTCAGTACGGGTGGCGTGCACTCAGTGCGGTTAACGTCTGTGCAAGTCATCAAAGTAACTCTGCTGTTTGTCATTTTCAAAAGAATGTTCCGTCTGTCAATAATGCGAGTAAATCAATTATTGTATAAATAATAAATCAAATGATTTTCTGTAGTGTTGACCGCAGGCATATTTTATATGAATCAAATAAAATCTAAGGCGACAATCTATCAGGCGCATTTACATTTTAAATTGACTGAAGTGCTAACGATGGCTCCGATCGAACTTAAATGTTGAATTTTAAATCGGAATATCAAGCTTAAAGTGTTTTTTTTGACCACATATTGCCTACCTATTAGGCGCATGTGCCTGTATGGGATGCACGCCCCTGCAATCTATGTAGATTTTTTCAAATATTAGACAAATGAGTCCTATAAATAAACGGCGCATGAGATAATGTTATGGAACTACAGAAAATATTTTTCTCATCTTTTGTATGTTTTTATCTTGTTTTTGAAGAAAATCCTAGAGCCTTTGATTTTATATGACTCAAATATATATGGGTAACAAAGAAAGTGATTTTCTTATCACTTCCATTTATTTATCTTAGTATTGAAAAAATCCTGGAATATATCATCTTGGATTTTATGCAGCTCATTTGGTGAGAAAATCCCGTACTGAAAGGGTTAAACTATTATTGTTGTATTTTATTTTTATATATTTATGCGTCTGTAAATGGTATAAAAAGTAAAATAGAACTGTATAAAGGGAACGGAGATGAGATTTGTAAAGTTTAAAAGTTAAAGGTTATTATTTATGAATTGTTTGGATCACGTTTGTAAGCTAAGTAAGCGCATGTGTGTGTACATATTGTATCTGCACTCGGAACAAACTACTGTTACTTTTCATTTGTAAATGTAATTTTATTCTTCTTGTAAGCTATTTTGCTATTTAAACGACAATGGATAGAATATATTCTTAAAAATTGACAATACCAATAAATAAACAATTTTATTAAAAAAAAAACTTGCTTCATTTTATTGAAATTTTATTTTCAGGTTAACAGTATATTTTAAATGTACTCAATGTTATATACATCGGGCTTTTAAACCTTTGTTAGAAAGAGATGAAAATTGTACAGTGTGCCCAAAGTGTATATAATATCTATAATCTAAGTTGCAGAGATATATTAACATTTAAAACTCTCAAATGCATGCCCACAAACAAACACGTGTAGTTCGCGCTTACAAATGCTGAATGTTTACTTACAAATAAACTGAGCTACCGACCGGACTTTTTATGAGCTTGGTCATTGCTACAAAGCGCAAATTCTCAAGCAAGACCCAGTTGGTGTACAAGGCTAGACAAACCTTTGGTGACCGGTCATTGGTAAAGGTTTATGAATTTTTCAACCCAGCGAAGAGCAAATTTGTAAATATAAATGGTATATTTGTTGGGCTCCGCCGGGATTCGAATCCACAACCTTCCATTCAGAGTCCGAAGTGTTACCACTGGACTACGGACCGGTCAATGAGTAAGTAAAGAAACTAAACATTCTGTGTAGGACACATTTTCTGTCAATTGTAATACATTTAAAAATAAAGATTGCAGCACTAGCAGAGGAAAAGGAGGTTAATCAACGTAATTTGTCAGTTCACACACCTTGAAGTTGTATTAACTCTTTGTTCCAAATCTATGGTACGTTTTCAAGGGTCAAATTACATTAAATATATTGAAAAAATTGTTCATAAGACTGAAATTTGACTGTAAATCGAAATAAAAGATAAACATGGAGTGAACCATTTTTTACAGTATGACTGACCACCCATACTGTCAAAAATGGTTCACTTTGCCAATGTCACCCCTGTGTCAGGGAAGGTCGGCAAAAGTTGTAGGGCTTATGTTCATTTGCGGTTTGGATTTTATTTGTAAGTACATAGGTACACATTCAGCATTTGTAAGCCTAAGCGCGAACTACACGTGTTTGTGGGCATGCATTTGAGAGCCTTAAATGTTAATATATCTCTGCAACTTAGATTATAGATTATAGTGTCAGTTTCTTCTCATAGTAATGTTTGTGCCATGGAACCTAAGTAGGCGGTGTAGGAATGAGAGTTTTTTATTGTCGCAGCAGTGTTGTCGATGTTCAATGCTCTGTGTAGTTGGCTGCAGTGGTTGTGAAGGGATAAATTTGCTCCCTCAGGTTGTCTTCGGTTGCTGGAGTTTTTCTGTCTGCATCTCACCCGCGTTGCTGGATCGTTCACTCAAAGCAGAAGAAGAATAGGCTGCCTAGCGTGGTGGCAGGCGTCTCTGCTTGAATGCGTTGTCCCCAGAGATATTTGTTGCTTTGTTTTTTCAATAGCAATGTCCTATAAAGTTTTAGTTAATGCAGTCTGCAACTCACTGAAAGAATATTTGAAAATGTAAACATTGCATGGCATTCATATAAATAAAATTAAATCATAAACAATATTTTAAACTTATTGAAATTACAAAGATATGTAACATTGGGGATACACATTACATGTATTCTCACAAGCAGACACGTGCCTACAAGTTCGCGCTTGCGCATGCCGCATGTGAACCTACAACATAAAAACCAAATCTCAAATGGACATACACCCTACAACTCCTGCCGACCTTCTCTGAAACAGGGGTGACGTTGGAAAACTGAACCATTTTCTACAGCATGGGTAGTCAGCTGCATACCAACCTATAAGTCAAGGAACATTTTAAAATTGAGATAATATGATGATGACACAGAAGAGTTGATTCCAGGCTACACATATTGTGCAAAATTTTGCCGCATTCACCCCAAATAGGTCGCATGTGGCGAGTGAACCTATTTATTTTTACAGGTAACGGGGCCGGCCTTACACTAACCACTTCAGTTGAAGTGGGGGTTTCTCAGCTCCCGAGGGGGCCGGTACTCATTTCTTGTGAAGGCTGAATAAGCCTTGTCGGTATTTTTATTTTTGGGTTTGAAATAAACACCGAAAAGGGAAATCATTTCTGACACCCACAGACAAACAATGTGATCAATTTGTTGCCAGGAATCTGACAGCAGTTAGTAAGACTTCAACAGATCGCAGAGTGAGCTTCCTCTCGCTTAGTCTTCTTGAAATGACCAGCTCCTGCAGGTACTCCGGAGCATCTTCATGTGGTGCCTCGTGTACAATGACAATCTGTTTGTATTTGAGTCTTTGAGGGATTCAGCCGGTAAAGTTTCTGCAGGAGCAGTGTGCTGTTTAATGGTAAGTAGAGTACCTTTACAAGTAGAGGACTTACTTAAACATATTCAGGTACTTAAATTAAAAAAAAAGGAAATATCATTTGAAGTTTCACTCTCAATCACAACGGTCATCCATTAAAATTATGCCTCACTGCTTTTATGAAAAATTAATTATAATATTGTGATAATGATTTTAAAATGAGAATTAATATTTTATTTTTACATTATAAGGGGATACAAGAATTAAAATGTACACCACACACTATCGAACATGATGCTGAACATGAGGCTGACCACCCATACTGCATAAAATGGTTCACTTGGCCAATGCCACCCCTGTTTCAGGGAAGGTCGGCAAAAGTTGCAGGGTGCATGTTCATTTGAAGTTTGGATTTTTATTTGTAAGTACACATTCAGCATTTGTAAGCGCGAACTAACATGTGTCTGTTTAGTGGGCATGCATTTGATATGAGTTTTGAATGTTAATATATTATCTTTGCAACTTAGATTTAATTTTTTTTCGATGCAAGAATAGGAAGAAATGTAGACAAATCTGCAGAGGCTCTGGCCACCCCTAGCGGAATGGCGACAGGGTTACAGCTACAGATACAGTTACTAAAAAGAAAAGTGATGAGTTTTAATTCAAAAAACCCTGATGACTCTTCACTTTACTTTATGACTTTATGCAAGTATCATGAATACTTCTGTAAATAAAAATTGAAAAAATAGCTGGAGGTTTGAAAATCCTTGGAAAAAATGGCGAAAAAGACAGGTCCGGTCTGGAAAATTTTGGGGCAATATAAAAAAAAAACTTTCTAATTTTAGATGTTGCATTTTTATGAAAAACAAAATAAGAAAGGCGCTTCATTGGATTTATAATACTGGATATCCGAAGTTTATTCTACGAAAACAAACTTATTATCAGTTATCGCAAAATATTATGATAATAAAATACTACGCGACGCAAGATGGCAGACTTCATTCTACTGTATAAAGCACTGTTTATATTTTTAACTTGCGGTAAAATTACGATTGGAGCATGTTTGGTTATTGCTGTGGTGTTGTTTTTGTGCTGAGAGCTCTAGAAACGTCTGTTGGGGGAAGGTTTGATTGTGTGTGTGCTTGTTGAGAGGAGCAGTGGTGCTTAGCCGGTGGTCCGCGAGTACCCACGAAGTGGTCACGCGAAATTTCATGCAGAGCACATAAAAATAGTTGGCAATGAATATAATCTTTGAAAGCGATTAACAAAATGTATTGAATATATCCTGTTTGAGAGAATATATGATCGAAGCTGGAATGAGCATTGAATCTGTATCTGTTGAAAAATTTTGGTGTAAAAATGCCACTTCTTTTATTAAGAAAACAACAGGCTCGGAACGTTTTTGATTTTTGGAACTTTTTTCTCGTCAAGCAAACGTCGGTCTTATATGGGACTGTCGTCCTAAGCAAACTAATAACAAAATATTTGTTATCCCTGGCAACCCAGACGTGTAAACGTTTTCAGAAATCGGTTAAAACGACTATTTTCTCTATTATTTTGTTCCTTGGGTTGAGGCTGATCACCATACTGTAAAAACGGCTTACTTTGCCAGTGCTACCCCTGTGTTAGAGAAGGGCGGTAAATTGACTGATTCGATGATTTTGTTTCATTGTTTTTTTTTATTTATAAGTACCTACAAATGCAGCCCATGCATGCATTATATATGAATCTTAGGAACGTTAATTCAGTACTTTTTCAGATTCATTCATATTTGGACTTCATAAATTATTAAACTGTTGGAGATTATGCCATTAACAAATTATGATAAAAATATACTTTACTTTGTAGTCTCCGATAACTACAAAACTATTTATGTTGTAGATCGAAACGAAATAGTAACAGTGGTCCTTATACTGCACAAAACAATCAAAGTATTTATTGGTCGAATCAAAACAATCAAAGTGGTCATTGATCGAAAAAAAACAATCAAGGTTATCATAAATCGAGTCAAAACAATCAAGTAGTCATTAAGTACGGTCAAAGTGATCATAGTTCGGAAACAAAAAAATCAAAATGCTCACAGGTTGACCGTAGTCCAGTGGCAACCCTTCGGACTCGTAAATGGAAGTTTGTGGCTTCGAATCCCAGCGGAGCACAAAAATATACGATTTATATTTTCAAATATGCTCTTCGCTGGGTTGAAAATTTCATAAAACCTTTACCAAAGACCGGTCACTAAAGGTTCATTCAGCCTTTCATCAACTGGGTCTTGCTTGAGTATTGGCGCTTTGTAGCGACGACCAAGCTCGTAGACACCTCTGCGGCACTACAACAAGTGTCATAAATCCCTACGGTGCTATTATTAGACATTTTAGTCGTGCGATGAGCCCACGCCTTGACAAACTAATGATACGTTTGTATGAAGACCTGTCAATCCAAGATGGCCGCAAGTGAACAGCTGATTAGTCTTCACACAAATATTACCGTTATTCGGTAGGTAAGAATGACCGTGGGGATGAGACTTTCAGGCATCATTATTTTGCCAAAGTGTAGGCTCAACCGACGACTAAAATGTCTAAAAATAGCACTGTTACTTTTTTAACGATCCCTTCCTACCCGCCATTCTGTCTCACCTGCGATCTCGTTTCTTTTTTACAATAAGTCGTCTGAAATAAGAGTCTCTGAAATCTAGGGAGTCTCCCGCACAGGATTTCTTAAAAAAAAAAAAGTCGACACAAAAAATCGTAGTGGTCGCAAAATAGTTATTGTCGAAAATAAATAGTGAAAGTGGTCCCTATTTGAAAAAGGTTAGCAGCCGCTGTGTGGCGGGCAGGCTGGCTTCCCGCCTCGGCTTGTGGGGCAGCTTGCGCGCGCCTGCCGCCGTGTCGGTTCGTGTCCGTCCGTCCGCGCTGCCACACATTGCGCTTATTTTCGATTTCATAACCTATAACGAACCCGCGACCCTGCAGTGCTAAGTTTGTGACCATGATGGACAACGGGCTTATGATGGAGCCGGGAATGTACGGCGACGGGTACATGGAGCCCGAGGAGGAGTGGGAGCGCGAGGGGCTCCTGGATCCCGCATGGGAAAAGCAACAAAAAAAGGTCAGTCAAAAAAGACCCACCGACCGGCATTCCTCGACACCTTCCTGCGGGTCTGACCCATCAAAACACCCAAAAACCACACACGTAAAACAACACACACTCAAGAAAAAAAAACATAAACCTACAAATTATAAATCAGTTCATATCTATGAGTTCTTGTATTTCAAATGGTTATGTTTACATTCCGTATCTGTGCGCCTGTATGCACTCAGCTGCATTCCTGAGACTGCGGTATTTTAAAATTAAAAATGGACAAAATTAAATATATTTTAACTCTGCAGCTTTGTATGAAATGAAGCTAAGATAGATCGAGCCGTTGGTATTTGTTTAAATGGATTGTTTATGTAGTGACTGTGTATAATATTTGTTCAGTGTTGGGTTTGCAGTTCGCCCCGCGTCACAACACCGCCCAGCTGCAGTATTCTTATTATTATTGCTATTCGCGGTGCATTATTTGGCATTGTTATGAAACCGCTGGTTTCGAATGCTCGGCGTCCAGAAATAATCCCACCCGGGCCAGGAAAGTGACGGATAAAATATAAATGATTATAATATGGGGGTTCGTTATTATATTACAGCGTCGGCAAAGTATTTTTCCGTGGGCGAACGGCTCGCAGATTTTCGTTCCCAATATAAAATGTCCCCGGGTGCCAATCGTCAGGTTCGCGCGATGTTATAATTATTCGGTCAAAATTTGCAATAATTAAAAACCTGTATAATTTTAACATCGCGATGTCTGTGCCCGGCAGAAAGATGGTCTCGGCCGATAATTTAGCAATTCAAATAACCTATTTGTGTCTTCCAATAACACTTTTATTGCTGGTTTTATCTAGATGCCGTAAATTATAGCGAAATAATATATTACATGTCATAAACATAAAATAATTAGCGTACCAAAGCACGCAGCTGTATTACCTACTTACCTATGTGTTAAATGATTATTTTTATTAAATGAAAACACTAAATAATGATAAAAATGTCCCACAAAACAGTCAATAAGTAATGAAAGTTGTGGCGAAATACGTAGGTACGTGAAATAATAGCTTCTAAGTAATATATTTTTCGCAAGGCAAAGCCATAGAAACAATAAATCTTATAGAACTTAAATATTATTACAAAATCAATCATACCTCAGCTTCAATAGAATCCATTTCTTATTATTGTTTATAAAACCGGCTGACCTTGATAGTGATATTATTATTATTACATTCCCGTTATCGTTCAAGGTCGCCGCTCACCATAGACAAAGGGGAGCAGCGCCCCATTTGGTTTTTGTCCGAATAAATCAGTATTTTTGTGCCATCCTGTGCAGCACGCGATGGGAATTTAAATCGCATTTAATTTTATAAAGATTTTTATTCACGAAATTACAAATAAAATGGCGTGAGAATGAGAGAAGAATCTTTGCAGCGATTAGTATGGAAATTAGAATTGTTTATATTTGCATTTTACTATCGTGATGGTATTTATTTTAGATTTCAAGTAATAAAACGAGATGAAAAAATAAACAGAAAATAAAAATATACCTTTTCAAACTCATCTTACTTGTCATTATAGAGATAGATCATTTACCAGAGGCCTTTAGATCCCGATTTTTTTCAAACCTTTTTCATGCTTGGATGGCTTGGACATTATACTATATTTATATATATTATACTATATTATACTATTATATTTCTTATGTAACGCTGTTTGTTGTCCTATTAAAATAAAATAAAATAAATGTTTGCGCAGCTACCGACATTTTTTTTGCTACAATGCAATGACACAAAATAATAGATTTGACAGTTGATGAACCGGTTCGCGATACGGATCTTCTCAAGCATAATTATGTAGGTATTTTTTATTGATCCGTTTCATTTATTGAACTCGTGTTAATGTGCTCTAAATTGGCGAATGGATTCAAATTAGATATTTCTCCCGGCAGGTAAACGTCGCACGTCTATACAAATAGGATCCTTAGCAAACGATATCAATATATTTGTTTGCAGTTTCCCTAGCAACCCAGCCATGTGGCGTTTCCATTTTTATTTAGAATCAGTGCGTAGTAGGTAGCACATTAACTTGTTGTAGTAAGTACTTAATATATTTTGCCAATCTATTGTATTTTTTTTTCAATTTTCAACTCGAAAGAATATTTTTCATTATTGTGCTCAGACTCTGTCTAGATTCCTAGTACTAGCCACTACGTAAGCTTGTGAAGTCGTTTTTCAAGCGGAATCTATTTAAAAAATTAACCCAATCCCTAAATACCACAGTTTGAGTGACGGGTCACAAAAAAAAAAACAGCTCCGTCAAAGAAAAAGGCGTTGATAATTAGTATAGGAGGTCAAACGACGAAAAATTGCTTTCAGTTTTGCTGTAACTCTATCTGCGCCGAGTTATTTCGTGCGATGTTTAGGATCTTGTGGAGCTATTCCCGTCTCATCGTCCTTGCTCTCTTCTTCCCTTCCCCCCCTCAACCCTGTATAATATTAGATATACAATAATATTATATCGACGGTACAAATGAAGTAGGGGCATAAGCGACAAAAACTAAATTGTTCAGGAGAGCAGTTTAAAGTTTGAGATTGCAGAAAAATGGCATAACTTTTTTATTGTTTATCAGATCGTTAAGATGATAACAGTACCCTTAGTACGAGTTGCAAAACTTGAGAAAAGTAAAGTTTACGGAAAATATTAAAGCGTGATTTCTCCCAAAATCTGCCGTTTTTGTTTCTTACACTTTGTGGTCTTAGCAAAAGAGTTACAGTGATGAAGAAAATTAAGTTCAAACAAACAAAAACGGCAGATTTTGGGGGAAATCATTCTTTAATAATTGAGTAAAATTTACATTACTCAAGTTTTGCAACTCGTACTAAGGGTACCTACTGCTCTCAAACTAAAAAAATAAAGGCATTTATTGGCATTCCTATTAATGTGGTTTTATGTTTTTTTACGATTTTTTTTATGTCACAAGCGCCTGTAGGACAAAAAAGGCCAAAATCTTGTCGTTTACACCAAAACCATACTTTGAAAACGCAGTTTTTTGCTTGGACATAAACAACAAAAAAATAATCGTAGAGCTGTGGGAGTTAGCGCATTAGAAAGAGCGGAAAAATTTAAGTAGGATAGCATTCATAACACATTTTTGACCAAAACGTCGCTTATGCTCTACTTCATCTTAACCGTCGATATGATGTAAGCTTGAGCGACTCTTCCCGCATGATTATCGTTGTTTTTGAAATTTTTATTAATTCGCCGCCTTATTAAATTACCCGTAGCAATGACATGACATGACGTTGACGACATTTTGATTTTTGTGAAAATTATTAAAAAATCTTTTTCCCGATCGGTGTTGCCAGGTCGCTGTTCCAAGATCGAAATAGGCGGGTGTAGGAGTAGTGATCTCATTCGAAAAATGCTCAGGAATACATTTTAGTAGAGTGGTACGTAAGTGTGTGTAAAATCTGTTTAAATATAATTTTAAAGATCATTATCCCGAGCCCACATTGATGTATATTGCATTAAATTCGTTCCAGCTTTTCCAGTGTACATGCAAGTACTAATCTAAGTTGCAAAGGTAGTTTACACTGGGGATTCACATTATATGCATTCTCAGAAGCACACACGTACAAGTTCGCGCTCGCACATGCCGCATGTGAACCCCAAATCTCAAATGCACGCATACACCCTGCAACTCTTGCCGTCTTTCCCTGAAACAGAGGTGACATTGGCAAAGTTAATCATTTGTACAGCATGAGTGGTCAGCCGCATACCAATTCCTTTTTTTGGATATGTTCTTCTTCTTCTATTTGCAGCAATCTTCATCCGTCTTTTTCGCTATCCAAATCCTTACGAGCTCCTCTAAGCAGGAACAAAGCAAATCATGATTGTATGTAAATATTTTAAAGAATGAAAAAACGGATTTTACTGACCGTGCAAAAGAGAAGAACGATTTTCTCTACGTTTCGTCGGAGTAATATCCGACGTCCTCAGGAGACGTGTGTCCTCTACAAGGAGGAACCACGAACAGTATGTATGTAAATATGTGTGAAGAAAGATATGATCTGTTCTCAACACTTTGATTCACATAATAATTGATCTCTTAAAAAGATCATTTATTGTATTCATGATTTGCCAATGTCACCCCTGTACCAGGGAAGGTCGGCAAAAGTTGCAGAGTTTATGTTTATTTGAGGCTTAGATTTTAATTTGTAAGCGCGAACTACACGTGTTTGTTTGTGGGCATGCAATCGATATGAGCTTTGAATGTTAATATATCTTTGCAACTTAGATTAAAGATAGATATATTATAGATGATTGCAGCCACAGTAATGCAATAATGGGATATTCGCACATTCGTCACAATCATTGCAACGGTCAAGGTCATATGGCATTTCTCCTCGCAATATCCTATTTGTTCCGAGTTTTCGTTTCCAATGCTAAAGACCGTCAGTTTCTCGTTACTCTTGTTTTTTATTGGGCATTCTTTAAAAAGCTGTTTGACTTCTTGTTTTTTAAATGCAATTACTTTCATTTCATTTCTTAGCGTGGTGTTAGTATGGATTTCGGTGGTCACCATCCGACCCATTCACATGCTCCCTCCAAAGTCCCAACCAGGGATCACGGAATATAAAACTAAGAATAGGAATATAGAACGGAGTACTGCTTCACCAGGCACTGGCTCTTGTCGTTAAATGAGTCTATGGTTATGTTGCTCCACCACTGATCGATGGATCCGTCCGTCCCTACATTATCTAGCTAGTTTCTAGTAAACTCAATAATTACCTGTACCCTTAGTACGAGTTGCAAAACTCGAGTAATGTCAAGTTTACGGCAATTATTAAAGAATGATTTCCCCCAAAATCTGCCGTTTTTGTTTGTTTGAACTTGATTTTCTTCATCACTGTAACTCTTTTGCTGAGACCATGAAGTGTAAGAAACAAAAACGGCCGATTTTGGGAGAAATCACTCTTTTTCCGTAAACTTAACTTTTCTCAAGTTTCGCAACTCGTACTAAGGGTACTGAAGTAAATAAGTTCTATCCGGGGTTGGAAGTCTCATCCCCACTGTAATTCTTACCTTCCGAATATCGGTAGTATTTTTATTAAGACTAACCAGTTGTTCACTTGCGGCCATCTTGGATCAACAGGTCTTCGTACAAATATTACCGATATTCGGTAGGTAAGAATTATCGTGGTGATGAGACCTCCAGCTTTGAAATAAACGCTGGCAAAATATGCACATAAATATTATTAGAATCTCTTGATGCAGCACCTGCGCCAGTTACAGCTGTCAAATAAACTGCAAACAAGCTAAATGCATCACTACAAAGTGGAATATGCTAAGCTGCAATATTATTATTTATTGGAAGCGATCCGACAGCTTAGAATGATATATCCATCGCTTTTTCAGCCCCACATCCCCATGGTATTGTTTTTCATTCGGGAAGAGGAATGCAATGTACTTTTACGAACTTGGAGTACCTACGCGCGCCTGTGCAGGTACAATAGTGTGTGTAGAACAGTCCAGTATGATTCATAATGGTAGTAGCAAGGTACAAGAACATCTGTCTAGTGTAATCTAGAACAGAGATCGATTGGTCGGGAATATGCAAGAAAGATCTCTCTTGGATCTATGTAAAGGGACTGCAATGGTGCATCAGGAGAGTGTCGATTAAAACATTGAGCCGTGAAGTCGAAAGTCAGAGCTAGAAATCAATGGTTGTAAATTGTGAACCAAATCGTGTAAAATAAATTATTTTAAAATAAATAATTGCACTGTAATTGAACCTAGTAAAATCATTACAATACCATCCAATTTCTGTCTAGAAAAGGTATCGGTTATCAATGAATAGTAAATAACTACTTATTTTAATGAATTATTAATTAATCATTACCCAATGCCATCTAAGGAACCATGTCTTTGATTCCATAGACTAATTCGAAAACTTGTTCCGTATCTTGTGTAGAAAGTTGTAGGGACTCTTTTTAATTTCGATCTAAAATTTGGAGTACTGCTCACCATCTCACTTTTAGTGGATAAACTGAACGCTGTACTGCAGATTATTGGCTGATTGTACTCTTCCTGATGCCCAATAAGAATACAAAGTTGTACTGGAACCAGCTACCTCTGACGCTGAGGATGGAGACCGGTGAAGAATGCTTCAAGAAGAAGTTGAAGAGTTTCATGTTTTCCAGAAAGCGAGAGAAGGATGGGCGCCCTTGGGGTGGCTGGAGCCACTTAACGGTGCCCAAAAGAGGAAACAAATTATCCAACTATATATTTACATACGTTGGGTAGACTACAATAGGAGACACGGAGGGTCTATTGTATTCTATGAATCACTTTAATTAGTCCAGAGGGGGAGACTGCTTCGTCTAATTTAAATTAAATGGACTCTTAATTGTGACGTATTAAAGAATACCCTAAGTGCTCTTTCTATGAGGACCTAGATGCAACAAAATGAAATAGACCATAAAATCATACGCTGTGTTTATTTACACACAGCAAAGTCGTGGCTCATCTGTCGCCTAAAGTGAATTGTCTTGTCTTGTCTTGTATCCTGCCGCCTTTCCTCTAGGGGTGGCCAGTACCTCCACACAAGTGCCTCCACTTGACTCTGTCCTTGCATACTTCTTTCATCTCATCTAATTTCATCACTCTTTTCATGCATGCTCTTCTCTTGTTTCCACTCTGTAGATTCCATTCATTCGCAATCTCATTTATCTGATCAATCCATTGTTTCCTAGGTCTTCCCCTTCCACGCTTACCTGTTACATTCCCTTTATACACTCTTTTTGTCAGTCGGTCTTCATTCATCCTTTCAATATGTCCAAACCATCGCATCACACTTCTTTGAACTTTCACTTTCACGCTTTCTTTTACTCCGCATTCATTTAGAACCCATTCGTTTCTCACTCTATCTTTCAGTGTTTTTCCTGTCATACTTCTCAGATGGGCCATTTCTACGGTGCATACCTTATTTACTTCTCTTTCATTCAACGTCCATGACTCGCTTCCATACATCAGGGTCGGCAACAAAATACAATTGTGTACCGCCATTTTCATTTTCTTTGGTATCCTTTTATTCTTCGCTATTCTACCAAACGCTCCTATCACGCATCTTCCTTTGCTGGCACGCTTCTCTAATTCTTTCGTCATCTTACCATTCGCCTCAAACTTACTTCCTAAATAGTCAAACTCATTCACTACTTCAACTTTTATTCCATTCAAATTAATTGTAAGTTCCTCACATACTTCATTCCTGTCAAAAACTAATACTTTTGTCTTATTCGCATTTACTTTCAAGCTATTCTTACAAAATGCATCATTTAGTTTGGTTAACATCGTTTGGAGTTCCTCCGCCGAGTCAGCTAAAACTATAGCATCATCAGCATAAAGAAGTACTCCAACTCTTGTTTCACCCACTTTCACTCCGCTCTCTGATATTCCAGCTTCTTTTATGCAACTGTCCATGATTATATTAAACAACCATGGACTCATCACGCAGCCTTGCCTCACTCCCTTATATACATCAAACCAGTCACTATATCTCCCATCCACTCTTACACATGCCGAACTATTTTCATAGATGGCACGTATCACATTCAGAAGATTATCATTCACACCGTACTTCCTGAGAACATTCCACAGCATACATCTGTCCACCGAGTCAAAGGCCCTCTCAAGATCTACGAATGCTGCGTAGACCACCCTCCCCACAGCCAGATGTTTTTCAACAATCTGTCTGAGAGTAAAGATTTGGTCCACACAACCTCGTCCTGGCATAAAGCCAGATTGAATATCAGAGACCCTGTGATCGGTGGCCATTCTCACTTTTTTTATGACAATTTTGCATAAGACTTTCCCAGGTATACTAAGGAGACTAATGGGCCTGAAGTTACGGCAGTCTTTCTTGTCCCCTTTACCCTTGTAAATAGGGACAATGACCGCCTTTCTCCAGTCCATCGGTACTACCCTGTCTTTCATACACATCTTGCATAATTCAAACATCCACTCTACCACATATTCTCCTCCTGCCTTTAACATCTCAGCATTCAATCCATCCATACTTGCAGCCTTTCCATTCTTCAGCTCTTTTATGCTTGCTTTTATTTCCTCTTTCAAAATATCCTCATTACTTTCATTTGTAGGGTCACATTCATATAAATTTCTTTCACCCTGTCCTAATATTTCTTCAAAGTATTCTTTCCATCTATTACATACATCATCTTCATCCCACAGCAAGACTCCCTGCGCATTCTTTATGCCCGGAGTTGTTGCTCCCACACTTTCGTTATTATTCCGAACCCAACTCCAGAACATTTTTTTGTTGGTGTGGAAGTCCTGCTGTGCCTTTTCATTATTTTTCTTCTCTAATTCCATCTTACTTTCATACACAAGCTTTTTAGTATTCATTTTTGCCCTTTTATACATCATTTCCAAATTTAAATTACCTTTATCTTTCAACCATCTCATATACGCTTCCTTCTTTTGCTCTACTGCTTCTTTCACTCCATCATTCCACCAGGCATCACCTTTTTTCTTACCAACATTTGTTTCTCCGCATGTCATCCTAGCAGATTCGGTCAGTTCTTTCTTCATCATTTGCCACACTTTTTCCACACATCCTTCATCTTTCATTTTTTGTAGTTCATCCATATTTAATCTTTTGGCAATCTCACTTTGATATTCATCTTGCACATTGTCATCGTTCAAATTTTCCACTTTTATTCTTTTCATTCTTAACAATATTTTTTTCTTTCCTTTCTTACAATCCCCTACCATTATTCTCGCGCATAACAAATAGTGAATAAGCCGTTAAAACAACGATGCTCCGTTTATTAACAATGTATCAAATTGAAAGAAAAGACTGCAATCTAGTCCGCTTAAAAGTCATAGACAAAAGAGTTGTACGTCCCACGTTCGGATTGCTAAGAAAATCTTAGAGAAATTGTAAGGAATTTCTAGGTAAAAGGCTAACCAAATATTTTGTTATTGGTTGATAAAGATCCTAGTTACGTAGAGCTGTTACGTTTATCTGCCGAGCAAAATTTCAACATGCATTCGACTCTGTATTTTTTACCAATTTGCACAAAACATACTCCGATTAGAATGTGATTTCTATTATTACATTATGCACCTGCATAGTTTTTTATTAGAGTCGTGAAAAGGGAATGAGATAAATAAGATCACCTTCAAAGTCGGCTTGCTCACCTTTAAAGCACTGCGTGGGAGTAGGTACTCCGGAGCACCTGATGGAGCTGGTGTCTCCAGCAACTACAACCTCGCGCGGACAAACACTGAGGTCAGCTGCATCAAGAAGCAGCTGCCTGGATATCCCTGCAAGAAAGCCCCGCACTGTTAATGAAGACAGGGCATTCAAGGCGGCCGCTCCAATGACTTGGACAACCCTCCAAAATTCTACTCGCTAGCTCGCAAATTGCGAGTGACTTTTGTTTGGTTGCGAGTCTGCTTTTCTTTATCTGAAAGTATTATTTTGCCAGTTAATAATACCATTGATAATATGCCCAGTGAAAATAAAACTGAGAAGTTTTGAAAATTGCCGACTGCCAAATCTCGATTGATCACATGTTTAAAGGCGTTAAAAATTATAAACAGGAACAGTTCACGGGCGTTTTTTTTTTGACCCATGCGAGTTGCAATTACGAGTTGCGAGTTGGTCGATGGGTGATTTTTGGAGGGTTGTTTGGAATGCTATTCCCGCCTCACTGAGGGAACTGGATTTGGAGAGACTGTTCAAAAGACGTCTCAAGACTCACCTCTCCGTCCAATCATATGGACAAGCACCTTTGCAATGACACACTGTCATAAAAGGCGCTGTATAAATTTTGTACTTCATTATCATCATCAAGTGCAAGTTAGTACGGTCTGAAATATGAAATAATGTTGCGCTGCGTCAACCTTGAACTTTATTTTAAGAAATATTAATTTAATAATTGAATGAGTGTTGTGCTCTTTATACACTACGGGAGCACTTTCATCCTCTGCCAACTTGCGTAATTTCTAAACTACATCTTGCAACACTAATAATATAAGAACACCCAACATAAGAATATCCCCGCACTCTTGAGTCTACGTTCTAATTTCGAATCCGTTCATCTCCACACAATGGATCACATTCATATATTTTTTTGCCATCCAGGTAAATATATGAATTTCTGACGTCACTGGATAGTATTTTTAGAAATGAAGTATTTTTTTTAAATGAAGTCTTCTTTGACCTTGACCGGTCCGTAGTCCAGTGGTTACACTTAATAGGAAGAACATAAATTACGGTAAAGGGAAGATTGTGGGTTCGAATCCCGAATTTAATTATCGTTGTTAAAGACCTGTCCGTAGTCCAGAGTATTACTTCGGACTCGTAAATGGAAGGTTTTGGGTTCGAATCCCGGTGGAGCACAAAAAATACACCTACCATTTATATTTTCAAATTTGCTCTTCGGCGGGTTGAAAAATTCATAAACCTTCAACAAAGACCGGTCATCAAAAGGTCCATCTAGCCTTACAGCAACTGGGTCTTGCTTGAGAATTGGCGCTTTGTAGCGACTACAAAGCTCGTGAAAAGTCCGGTCGATAGCTCAGTCGGTAGATTGCTTGCATTCCATGCCGAGAGCAAGGGTTTGATCCCCACCGAAAGTGTCAGAAATTATTTACCGTTTTGGTGTATATTTCAAGCTCAAAATAAATACCGGCAAGGTGTAGGTACTCAGCCTTCACAAAAAATGGGAACCCCCGCTTCAACTGAAAGTGGTTGGTGTGAGGCCGGCCCCCTTACCCTTGAAAAAATAAATAGGTCCCGAATCGCCACGTGCGACCCCTTCGGGGATAACGCAGGCAAGAAGTTACACTATACGTGTAGCTTTGTTGAAAATGTTGTCAAAGAGTTTCTACCGGAATGTGAATGACTGTGTGAGGGAGCACTATAGTAAGGGAAACCTGTTGTGTTAAAAATCACATGACATTATTCGCATCGAGAAGTATTTATTTCCACATCAATGGTAGTAGCTTAGTTCTATCAGTGGTTCTTCCAGGAACACTTGAGCTAGCGAAATCATTTATCTTATTAGTTCTCCCATTACTCCCATGAACAGAAATAACTAAAGAGTAGAAAATCCTCAGAGGGGGGGAAGGGGGATGTTAACGAGATCAATCCCGTCATAACAAAAGGAGAGAGTGCATGAAAAAGATTATGACTCTAAATGAAATGAGAGAAGTAGGTGTGTAAGGACCGAAAGAAATAGCCGTTGATCTCGTTCGGTAGATTAAACATAGTTTATACTATGTAAATGTTATCATTGTAACTCGTCAGACATGCGTCACAATTTTTTCACATTTTTCATCGCTACTCCATTCTAAAAACCACCAAGTAAAAAAACATTACAATGGACATAGAACATCTAGAAAATCATCAATCAATCATCATCATCATCAATCAGCTAAATAATTTCTCGGCCATAGATTTATGCCACTAGGGTCCGTGACATCCAATAACAAAATATTAATCCGGGTCCCTAGCGACCCGGCCGTCTGAGGTCACAATTTTTTGTCTACAGACTTTGCGTTGACTCCACATTTTTCACCTTCCCATTGCCACTCGTTGATGCGTGCAATGTGTATGTGTACATAGTTTTTTTTTATGTTCCCGCTCTATTTTAAATCCGTTCTACGTCCGCCCACGCGGCAATTTGCATTCTAAATTTAAAATCGGAATATTTTCACATGATTGCGGCGGGAATCGACGAGAGACGGCCGAACGCGACCGATCCCGACGGATCGAATCCGCGAGAGATCGCATCTGCAGGGGTGTGCAAAAATCAAGACGCTGAATGGGCAAGGCCAATCGTCATTCATAATATGATATATATTATAGCCCCTGGAAGTCTCATCACCACGGTAATTCTTACTTACCGTATACAGGTAATGTTTGTATCAAGACCTGTCAATCCAAGATGGCCGCAAGTGAACAGCTTATTAGTCTTCATACAAAATATTACCTATATTCGGTAGGGAAGAATTACCGTAAGGATGATTATTGTTGATTTTAAAAATATAATTTGTTGTATACATATGTTCCTTGACTTATAGGTTGGTATGCGGCTAACCACCCATGCTGTAAAAAATGGTTCCCTTAGCCAAAATCACCCCTGTTTTAGGGAAGGTCGGCAGGAGCTGCAGGGTGTATGTTCATTTGAGATTCGGGTTTTTATATTGAAGGTCCACATGCGGCATGTGTTAGCGCGAACTAAAAGATGTCTGCTTGTGGGAATGCATTTGATATGAATCTCGAATGATGTATATATTTGCGACTTAGATTTAGATTTAGAAAGTACAAAAAAGCACAATGAGATGGTTCAGACATGTTGAAAGAATGGATTATGAACGACTAACGAAGAAAGTGTACAGTGGAAATATCAGAGAAAGCGCGGAAGGGGAAGACCGCGGAAGAATCGGATAGACCAAAAAGGTGAGATTGCGAAAGAATGGAACCTGCAGAGTGAGAATAAGAGAAGAGTATGTATGAAGAAAGTGCTGAATGTTGAAGAGATGAAAGAGGTGTGCGAGGACCGAAAAAAGTGGAGACGCATCTGCGGAGGTACCGGCCACCCCTAGTGGAACAGCGGCAGGATACAGTAACAGTATTGAATATAAGCAAGAGATGTGTACCTATACTCCATACACCCTTGTACTGTGATAAAACGATTTTCGTGATGTGATTTTACAGAAGTATTCAGTAGATCTCTTATATAGAACCTCTTTAAATTAACAATGCCTCCAATCCATTTTTAGCTGGAAAGAAATGTAGACTAAAATAAAATTAAGAATAGTGTGTAGATAAAACAGTGTTTCATTAGAATTTTTAGAAAGTTTAGTACAAAATCAATAAACAAATTATGCATGAGTTGTATAAAATAGAATCCTAGAAAAACCGATACCTACAGTCGGTAGGACTTGTAGGAATTGTAACCTGCTAGGGGGCTGTCCATATATTACGTCATTCGCATTAAGGGGGGGGGGGGGGAGTCTGTCTGCGGATGATGGAAAATGATTTCCGAGTACCAAAAGTGAGTCGTTCTAGTAAATACCAATTTCTACAAAATATACAAAATATTATGTAAGTAATGTAACATTATTAATTATTAAGCTCATCCATCATTACAGCAAGAGGGGGAGGGGGGGTCATTAGATAATGACTATAGGATGATTGCAGGAGGGGGGGGGGGGGGTCGAAAATCGGCCAAAATCGATGACGTAATTTATGGACGGCCCCTAGTTGAAATTTCTTTTAACATTAATGGCATCGTTTGGAATAACAAGAACGCGAATTGTTACCTAAAATTCGTCGATTCAACTGACATGCACTCGCCAATTTTACTGTGGCTGCTAAAATCCAGTTTTAAGATCCTCTGCACGACGTTGCTTGTTTTGTCAATGGCAATATTGTTAATTTCTGCTTAAAGTTGGTAGAAATTTCAAATCGATGAATTTTAAAATGTTTGCAACAAATGCAACGCACAGGACACAAGTATCACAGCAAAAACTTGATCACTGTCAATGATAGACAATTGAATGACGTAGACGCTTCTGATGCAGCCTTTTCTTCTTCAGAATAAAATGTAGGCTTGCATGTTCGGCAACGCTGCAGTAGGTAGAAGGTAGTAGGTAGTAGTAGACGATACATGAGCAATATCATTCACCAATCTTCCCAATCTTTAAATATATCACGACTGGTGAAGCCTGCCGATTTAAAAAAAAATATTTAAGTCGTTATTAGGTCGTCATTAGGTCGGAATATTTTCGGTACAGATGCTCCAAATTTGTTTTTTTCTTGGCGGGGAAACGTCACACCTCTATGCATCTATTTTATTTATACATCTAAGTATCATTCATATTGCGGTAAATAGGCTTTTTTTTTCTACACGGATTAGTATGCCAATAAACACGGATGTTCCATTTCTCCATAGCAACCATAGACTTATAGGTTGGTATGCGACTGACCACCCATGCTGTAGAAAATGGTTTACTTTGCCAATGTCACTCCTGTTTCAGGGAAGGTCGGCAGGAGTTACAGGGTATTTGTTCATTTGAGATTCGGGTTTTTATATTGTAGGACTACATGCGGCATGTTTAAGCGCGAACTTAAACATGTCTGTTTTGTGAAAATGCATATAATGTGAATCTCTAATGTTACTTATATTTTGCAGCTTAGATTAGATTAGATTAGAACCTGGCCATATGATATTGTTGCGAACTTGAAATACGTACGTGCGCTTATACACGCATACATCGTATGTCGGACTATGAAACAAAAGTGACGCACACCTATACACGTCCGATAGAACCATCTAGGGGTAGTCCATGATTGTATTAGCGCATTTGAATGACGTTCTGGTGAAAGAAGGATCTAGTAAATGCGAGAAAGACCCCTCTGGTACCCTATATAAAAGATCAAAATGGTACGGAGGGAGTCGCAGAGGGCGATTCGCTGAGTAATACCAATAAACAGTTATTGTCAACAATAACTATTGTCAAGTAACAGTTAAATTATAAAATTAAACAAATAAACAGTGATTGTCAAGTTGTGAAATAAATTGGAAAAAAAAGAATTCTGTAAACATAAATTACGGCATTTTAATTGAAAAGATAATCCAGTAGAAAGCGTAACGATATCACAAAAAAATATATATATGTGTTGAATAAATTTGAATTGACATGAAAACTCCAGTAAAAAAACAGTCTACATGTATCTACGAAAAAAATGCACGCAAAATGATGATGCATATTGATTGTTTCCGTTGTGACTACCGCTGCAAGAGTCGCCATTAGGGTGTGAGCAACTTGACACTGGCGCTCCTGCTCTCCGCAATAATTCGCTCTCAAAGACGAGGAAGAAGGCGACGGTATGATAGGTTTCATGATCATATGAAATGTGTAAATGGCATTTTTCGCGGCATTGTTTTGTAATTTAAAAAATAAAGATTAGCATGTTCGTCGATAGCTCAGTTGGTAGAGTGCTTGCATTCCATGCCGTGAGCCCGGGTTCGAATCCCGCCCAGGGTGTCAGAAATGATAATATACCCCAAAATAAAATACCGGCAAGGTTTGCTCAGCCTTCACAAGAAATGAGTACCAGTCCTCTCGGGAGCTGGGAAACCACCACTTCATCGGAAGTGGTTGGCGTAAGGCAGGCCCCGTTACCTGTAAAAGTTAATAGGTTCAACTCGCCACATGCGACCGCTTCGGGGATAACGCGGCAAGAAGTTACATTATATGTGTTGCTTAGTTGCGTTGCGTTTTGCTTATAGGTTATTCAAAGAATGAAAAAATTAAAATACAAAAGAAAAGTTTTGAATTTGAAGGCCTATCGTCAAGAGGCTGTGTTTTCTTTGATTTTCCACATTTTCTGTTTACGAAAAAAAACAGTCTACATGTATCTACGAAAAAAATGCACGCAAAATGATGATGCATATTGATTGTTTCCGTTGTGACTACCGCTGCAAGAGTCGCCATTAGGGTGTGAGCAACTTGACACTGGCGCTCCTGCTCTCCGCAATAATTCGCTCTCAAAGACGAGGAAGAAGGCGACGGTATGATAGGTTTCATGATCATATGAAATGTGTAAATGGCATTTTTCGCGGCATTGTTTTGTAATTTAAAAAATAAAGATTAGCATGTTCGTCGATAGCTCAGTTGGTAGAGTGCTTGCATTCCATACCGTGAGCCTGGGTTCGAATCCCGCCCAGGGTGTCAGAAATGATAATATACCCCAAAATAAAATACCGGCAAGGTTTACTCAGCCTTCACAAGAAATGCGTAGGTACCAGTCCTCTCGGGAGCTGGGAAACCCCCACTTCATCGGAAGTGGTTGGCGTAAGGCAGGCCCCGTTCCCTGTTAAAATAAATAGGTTCAACTCGCCACATGCGACCCCTTCGGGGATAACGCGGCAAGAAGTTACATTAAATGTGTTTCTTAGTTGCGTTGCGTTTTGCTTATAGATTATTCAAAGAATGAAAAAATTAAAATGCAAAAGAAAAGTTTTGAATTTGAAGGCCTATCGTCAAGAGGCTTTGTTTGCTTTGATTTTCCACATTTTCTGTTTACGATAAGCCAACATAACCCTGGCTGGTCGGCCGTCTCTGTTCCACCTATTAAAAGATTTCCCTCCTGCCGCTGGGCGCTGTGCGAGAGGGACGTCGCGCTAGCAGAGCAAGATGGTACGAGCGAGAGGAAGCTAGCGGGCGTCGGGTTTCCCTTGTCTATGCCCTAAAATGGCCGCGCCAATAGCCCGCTCTTTCAGTCAACGGACAGGCTCGCACGAATGTTTATTCCAGAGAATAAACGATTCTTATTCCATAGCAAAATATGCATTTAACTCTGATTCAGAATATTCCAGAAAATAATCCAATTTCCGTGGTTATAGGTAGGTATTTATTTTGCTAAATGCAGGGCATCTGTTTTTCGCTGCTTAGCACACCTGGGGAAAATTATTAGGAATCATTGCAACACAGAATTTGTAGGTAGGTGCACAGAGTAGGTATGTGAAGTATAAACTAAACGCAGCGAAAGCGTGATTAAAATAATAAACAGAATTATTTTTTGTTGATAGAAGACAGTAGATAAAAAATGCGTTCAAATTCGCGCCATGAATTTGTTTTTACACGTGTTTTTTTATTGACAAAGAAAAATACAGATAAAAATATATAGCACTTGCAATGAATCAAATCAGAATGTATTTTGCATCGATATAATATTTTATTTAGATCGATGGTAGGTATTTTGTAAAAAATCTTATTAATATGTAAATTAATTGCGGGATGAAAAAATGAAAAGAGAGCCTATATATCGTGTATGTGAATTTCAAGTTTTTGCATAAAATATAAAGCTAAAAATGTAGAATAATTCTTTGTAAATAAAGGATCAGCGTGGAAAATGGTAATGTATATTTTTTTACTGCTTTCAAAATAGACATCATTTTTAGGACATTTTATTGTCAGTATAACCGTTTGAACAATTTTGTTTTGGTACATTATATTTGGTCAGAAACATTCTCATTGCAAACAAAAAATAGTGTATCCGTCTAGCGCAATTATGTTTGTTAGATTGGAATCATTGTTTGCATCGTGTTTTTCAATTTAATTTCCTGATCTCAAATATTGAGAAATATTTTGCAGCGATCCTATAATTTAGATTTCGAACAATTTATCTCAGTCCTGCAATTATAGTGCTCTAACCGACAACAACAAAAACTCAATTGTAAATCATTTTTGCGGAACGAAAAAACTAGGCCCGTGTAATTAGGCTAAGAGTGGTTATACTGAATGAAAATGGTAAACATTGTTTCAGTTTGCTTTTGAATTTGTTTACTCTCTATGAAGATGCACACTTAATAATAACAATAAAATCTTTATTCCAGCCCAGTCACGCGGAGGGTGCAATACGTGACTAGCGATATAAACAAGAAATACATTGATCGAAAAATACATATAGGATAAATAGAAACAGAGAAGGAAAATATAAACACAGAAGAAAATTACATTGAAAGAAAATAAACATTGATCGAAAGAAACATAGAAGAAATAAAATTAAGATAAGCCTTGTAGCTACTGCCACCTTTCTTTGAAGCTAGGGTGGTATTGGCAAAAGTGAACCAAGTTTTGCAGCATTAATGCTTGTCCATACGCAAACATGTGCCAATCCGTGCTTGTACTCACGTTGCACGTGTAGTGTGTACTTTAAAAGTAAATCTCTTTCAGCCTTTTTGTCTGCAATAGGAGTGACATTGGCAGAAGTGTGCCAATTTTTACAGTATGCGTGGTCAGTCTCATACCAACTTACGAGTCTAAAAACTTGAAAATTCAAGATTTATATTATTCCTTGGCTGATTGGTTGGTATTAGGCTGACCACCCATACTGTAAAAAATGGTTCACTTTGCCAATGTCACCCCTGTCTCAGGGAAGGTTGGCAAAAGTTGTACGGTTTATGTTTATTTGAGGTTTGGATTTTATTTGTAAGTACACATTCAGCATTTGTAAGCGCGAACTACAATGAAATGTAATGAAAGAGAAACGGATAAAAGTAATGGGTGTGACAGAAACAAAAATGAAAGGGAATGGTGAGAAAGTATTAGCGAATAGTGAATTGTATATTTGGTCAGGTGTGGAAGATGGGAATGAAAGGCAGGGTGTAGGTGTGATTGTGAGTGAGTGTGTGAAGGGATGCATAGCGGGTTACCGAAGAATTTCTCCCAGGATTTTGGTTGTTAAATTCAAAATTAACAGTTTGAAACTTTTCTTGGTGACCTGTTATGCTCCTGTTGATTCAGAGTGTATGGAGGTGAGAATGAGTTTTTGGAATGAGCTGAATGCGGTTGTGCATGAAAGGAAGAAGAATGAAAACATTGTAATTTTAGGTGATATGAATGGATGGATAGGTGCGCAGAGGGATGAATGTTTGAAAATTATTGGTCCTGGTGGGAGAGGTGTAGTCAATGATAATGGGCGACATCTGATTGCTTTGTGTGCGGAGCACAGTCTTTTTGCATCGAATACTTGGTTTCGGCATAAGGATGTGCATCTGTACACGAGGCAGATTGTGGGAAGTCGCACAATCATTGACTACATCTGTGTGGATGAAAGACTGAGAGGAGCCGTAAGAGATAGCCGTGTCTACCGCGGGCCTGAAATAGGCAGTGATCACTATCTCTTATGTGCTAAAATAATGCTTGGTGAAGTAAGAAAGAAGAAACGCAAGAAGCAAGTAAGAATGACTAGAATAAAAGTAGAAAGGCTGAATGAAGAAAATGTGAAAGAGAAGTATGTATCAGAGCTCCACAAAATTTTAAGTGTAAATGAACTTGAGAAGAATGTGTGTGGAAAAGATATTGAAAGCATGTGGAAAGATCTGAAGGAAGGAATGATTGAATGTGCTAAAAAAGTATGTGGGGTAACGAAAGGTGGAAAATTGAAAGGAGATGCCTGGTGGAATGATAGAGTAAAAGAAGCTGTGAAAGTTAAGAAAAAGTGTTATGAAAATTGGCTGAATGATAGAAATGATAGAAAGCTAGAAGACGAATATAAGATAGCTAAGAAAATGGCAAAGACTATAATTTATGAAAGCAAGATGAATGAACAAAGAAAGATTGATGAAAGGATTAACAAAAGTTTCACCGACAGTAAGAAGGAATTTTGGAGGTGGATCAATGCGGATAGAAATAAATCTTCTGCATTGACCACTCCGGGAGTCAAAAGTGCTGCCGGTGAGATGGTATGGGAGAATGAAGAAGTATGCAAGAGATGGAAGAACTATTTTCAAGAAATTTTTGGCCAGGGTGAAAGAAGAATTTATGAACAGACAGATGAAGAGAATGAATTGAAGATTTTGAAAGAAGAAATGAAAGTGTCTATTTCACGTCTGAAGAATGGGAAGTCTGCTGGGTTTGATGGTATAAATGGTGAAATGTTGAAAGCAGGAGGTGAATGTGTGATAGATTGGATGTTTGAATTATGTAAGCTTTGTGTGAATGCAGGAGTAGTACCGATGGATTGGAGGAAGGCAGTCATTGTTCCCATTTACAAAGGTAAAGGGGACAAAAAAGACTGTCAGAACTTCAGACCAATCAGTCTACTCAGTATACCAGGAAAAGTCTTCTGTAAGGTGATTATAAAAAATGTGATTCTGACTACTAGCAAAAGGGTTTCCGATATACAGTCCGGCTTTATGGCCGGTAGAGGCTGTGTTGATCAGATTTTCACTCTACGACAACTTGTTGAAAAACAATTGTCGGTGAGGGGGAAACTATTCACGGCCTTTGTGGATCTGGAAAAGGCTTTTGACTCAGTGGACAGAGGTATGTTGTGGGATGTTTTGAAAGCATACGGAGTGAATGGAGCTCTACTCAATGCGGTGCATGCGAACTATGAGAATAGTATGGCTTGCATTCGTATTGATGGTGAGTATAGTGAATGGTTTGAAGTTTTTAAGGGTGTAAGGCAAGGATGTGTGATGAGCCCATGGCTATTTAACATAGTCATGGACAAGTGTGTTCGAGATGCTAGACTTGATGATTGTGGATTAATGATAGGAGAGAGCAAAGTAAGCGTTCTACTGTATGCGGATGATGCAGTCCTTGTATCTGATTCAGCAGTGGAATTGCAAATGATGCTCTCTAGATTGAACGAAGCTTTGAAAGGTAATAATTTGAAGTTGAATGCAAGAAAGACGAAAGTTTTGATTTTTGAAAGAGATGATGAAAATATGAATTATGAATTTAAAATTAATGGAATGAATGTTGATGTTGTAAATGAGTTTGTATATTTGGCAAGTAAGTTTGAAAAAGATGGAAGAATGGCCGGTGAATTTGAAAGAAGAATAATGAAAGGCAGGTGTGTACTGGGTGCGACCGCTTGCATCGCCAGGAACCAAAATCTCTCAAAAAATGTTAGATTGGCGGTGCACGGTGGTATACTAGTGCCAACCTTGATGTATGGAAGTGAAGCCTGGACGGTGAGTGAAAGGGAAATTAGTAAAGTCCATACAGTAGAAATGGACTATCTAAGAAGTATGATTGGGAAAAAACGAAGTGACAGGGTGAGGAATGATTTTGTAAGAGAAGAATGTGGTGTAAGGGAAAGTGTGAAAGTGAAGATTAAAAGAAGTATGTTAAGATGGTTCGGGCATTTGGAGAGAATGAGTGATGAAAGATTGACTAAGAAAGTATATGTTGCTAGAATAGATGGACGTCGTGGTAGAGGAAGACCGAGAAAAGTATGGAAGGATCAAACCTCTGAAATAGCGAATGACTGGGATATCCAGAGTCATAATAAAAGGAGGACTTGTATGAAAAAGGTTATGACTCTGGATGAAATGAAAGAAGTATGCAAGGACAGGAAGAAGTGGCGGCTAATCTGCAATGTTGATTTCTAATGTTGGTGTATTCATTTGCTACATTTTTTGCATAGGAAATTTTTGACTTTTTTTGTATAGATTTCTTTGTAAGGTTTTGTTCTTTTTTATATTTAAATGTAATTTATTATTCATTCATATTCCTTGACTTATAGGTTGGTATGAGGCTGACCACCCATACTGTAAAAAATGGTTCACTTTGCCAATGTCACCCCTGTTTCAGGGAAGGTCGGCAAAAGTTGTGGGGCTTATGTTCATTTGAGGTTTGGATTTTATTTGTAAGTACACATTCAGCATTTGTAAGCGCGAACTACACTTGTTGGTTTGTGGGCATACATCTGAGAGCTTTAAATGAATATATCCTTGCAACTTAGATTATAGATTATTATAGATTATAACTACACGTGTTTTTTTTTTTGGGCTTGCATTTAATATGAGCTTTAAATGTTAATTTATCTTTGCAACTTAGATTAAAGATTATATAAAAAATTTATGAAGCTTACCATTTTGTTCCAAAAAAAGTCAGATATTATGCATTCATGTTTTCCCGATTGCAATCCGTCATAATATTCAAATCTCTTGGAATCTCGTTCGAATTTAAAAAAAAAATCAGTATTGCCAGTTGCCAGCCAGCTCTCCATTGTTTATACCTACCAGAAACAATGTTATTTACCTACCGACATTACTCGTATACAGCCTTGGGCCAGTATTACATTACTTTGTAGTCTGTCCGGTACTCGCTAGTCAACTTTCTATACAACGGACAAAGTCAAGGACAAAATTCGTGATTTGTTCGTATCATTATCAAATTAGAAGTTCATTCAAAAGACTCCGTCACTGTATACAAGAGAAAATTGGTATTTGTTGTATGCGTTGACTATTTGGCATTACACTGATGTAACCGAGTGTGGATTTTTATAATTATTCTAACGGTGCTATTCTTAGACATTTTAGTCGTCCGTTGAGCCCACGTTTTGACAAATTAATGATGTATTTGTATGAAGACCTGTCAATCCAAGATGGCCGCAAGTGAACAGCTGATTAGTCTTCATACAAATATTACTAAAATTTGGTAGGTAAGAACGACCGTGGTGATGAGACTTCCAGCCCAGGCATCATTAGTTTATCAAAGCGTGGGCTCAACGGGCGACTAAAATGTCCAAGAATAGCATCGTAAGAGAACATTAGACAGCCCGATCAGCTGTTCACGCGCGGCCATATTTTATCACGTGTTAGAAAAGACTGCTCAATTTTCATTTGATGGATGAAAATTAAAAATACTTCAGTATTTATCTCAGTAATTCATAAAAGGAACAATGAGGTCCGCACATTTGACATGTGCGGACCTCATTGTTCAAAAAAGTTATCGACTTCCACTCCACCGCACCACGTTCCTGAGACGAAGGCTTACTAGTTGAGCACACTAGTTGAGACAAGACTTGAGACGTTTGCCCACCGGGAAAAAGTCAAATTTGGAACTTTCCGAGTCAATTATTTTAACAATTTTCCACACCTTGTAGGGTTTTAATCAAGAATAAAAGTTCCCGATTATATCATCGATATTAATGGAGTCAGAACATTGAAAATATGAGTAAAAAATATGCTATCACTTGGCCGGTCTAGAGACAGACAGATAGTCATACCTTCAATGCAATATTACGTAGGTAGTTTGAATAAATAATTAAGCGCTACTTCCTGTAGTAAGCATAACTGCATAGTGCATACGTTTCATCTTGTTGTAAAATAAAAAAATCCCCGATTATCGCGTTTTCAATTTTTATTTCCTACCAGCCTGCCTACTCGTGCTATGCACGATTACGGCATTCTAGTTTAAAGTGCGGCTTCGCCAGCACACTTTACCCCTGCTCTGATGGGTGTTTTGATTTATATTTCACATAGCTGTGGATTTTTTATTATGCCGAGTAAATTTTTAAGCTGTAGATAACAGGTGATCGGATTCTTGTATGTTTACAATCACGTTAATCTTTTAGGTTTATTTTTGTTTAGATATTTAGTAAGAAAAAACGTTAAAAAATCGTTATGATAAAAGTGAAAAATGCATGTGCTTGTATAACATTGAAATAACGTGAAACGCAACGGTAAAAGCCGCGCTACATTTATTTTTCCATTGTGTTCTCACTTTGAATATCATGTGGTTTTTTCTCTCAGCGTATTTTTTCACGAGTTCAGTGTTGACGTTACTCAAAGGTTAAGAAAAGTCAATAACACCAGAATCCCGAGTATGAATTAAATAAAACTGTTACTGTATCCTACATGCTACACATAAGACTGTCAGATCGGATACGAAATACCGAAATACGTAGAAAATCGGGAGTTACTGACATAGTCAAAAGAGTGGCAAAGCAGAAGTGGTCGTGGGCAGGGCATGTAGCCAGATTGAGCGAACAAAGAGTGGTAGAATAGAGACCTCGTGAAGACAAAAGAACTAGAGGAAGGCCTCTTACACGATGGTCAGATGATATTAAAATATTAAAAGAGTTGCTGGTGACTGGATGCAGAGAGCCCAGCACAGAGACGCCTGGAGAGATGTGGGGGAGGCCTATGTCCAGCAGTGGACAAGAAGTGGCTGACTTAGTAAGTAAAGTAAGTTACGGTATCCAGCCGCCATTCCGCTATGGGTGGTTAGTACCGCTGTAAATTATGAAAGTGATGATTGATCTCTGAAAGTTTATTCTTTCCTATCGCACTTCTTTCATCTCTTCGACATTCATCACGTTCTTCATGCATGCTTTTCAATGCATCACTTTAGCATTTAATAAATGAAATTATTTCTGACACCGAGTGTGTCAGCAATGAATACCGGCAAGATTTACTCAGCCTTCACAATAAATGAGTACCAGCCCTTCCCGGGAGCTGGGAAACCCCCAGTTCAAATGAAGTGGTTGGCGCAAGGCAGGCCCCTTACCTGTAAAAACAAATAGATTGCACTCGCCACCTCTTCTGGGAGAACGCGGAAAGAAGTTGCACAATATGTGTAGCTTAGTAGCGCTGTATTATAATTTAATTTTAAAGGTTTACCGCCCTTATTGTTTGAATGATATTATTTTTTGTTCCTCGGCTGATATCTCGTTAAAAGGTTCTTCTCCTTTATATGCTATTCAAATCGGTGTTTTGGAAAAGGTGGCCAGACTTTATGTTCATTTGATGACGAATTTTAAAGGAAAAAGAGCATTATTTTAAGACATCGTGGCATGTGTTTTATTGGGTGTAGAAACACAAAATGGATTTGGACAAAATGACCTTATTTCGTATGACTACATCACTGCAACCACAGATCACGCAACGTTTGACAGGACTGAAACAAATCGCTGCCTCAGTTCTTGTTTATCGTATACGCCATTGAGAAAATTTTACATGAGCAATGTTTGCATGTGTGCTGGACCAATGTGTCTTATGAAAACAAGAAATTTATTTACAAAATATTTAAAAGAACTCTCACATTATCGAGTTTTACGGTTTTTCTTAGCTCAGATTGTGTAGAATTTGATTCATAAGACAACTGCATGAAAAAGTCATATTTGACAAGATTGGCGTATACGATAAACAAGAACTGAGGGAGCGAAATGTGGGCTAAAGCATGCATCAATGCGGTAACTTAGTTTCTGCCCCTGTACGTTATTACTCAATGCTGCAATCACTTCTGGGAATCACCGTTTAGTAACGCGCGGCCATCTTGATTCTTGACTAATGGCATATTGTTTATTGACATGTCCCTGCTTTCGCAACTCTCTCTCATCTTGGCGGCAGACACTGCACTGTTTGCAGCGTGCCGTGAACTAGAGATGCGCGCTGCACTTCTTCCTGTTCTCTTATTAATCATCCTGCCAGTCTTCATCTGTTCACTGCCAGATACTCAGTTTAGACCACTTGAAAACGCTATGCTACTCTGCTAACTAAGCTGCACATAGAAAAAATTGTGTCGTCAACCGGCCGGATTGAAGCTTTCACGGCCGGTAGTTCACATAATATTTTTTTTTCTTTCCGGGCTGTGTAGCCGTGGTCTGGTTGGTTTTTATTCCGTACAGTTTCGCCCATAGGCTTCGATGGGCATTATCAACGGTTAGTTATTCCTTGACTGATAGGTTGGTATGAGGCTGACCACCCATACTGTAAAAAATGGTTCACTTTTTCAATGTCACCCCTGTTTCAGGAAAGGTCGGCAAGAGTTGCAGGGCTTATCTTCATTTAAGATTGTTTTTTTTTTATATTGTAGGTCCACATGCGGCATGTGTGAGCGCGAAATTATGCGTGTCTGCTTGTGGGAATGCATTTAATATGAATCTCAAATGATACATATCGCTTATATAGATAGCTTAGATTTAGATTAGCCAGGCATGTCGATCTTCTCGGAGTTTCTGGTGTACTTGAACTGGCGTTGGCCTTTGAGTTGGAGAGAGTTTTGTTCTTGGTTGCTAAATCCAGCAGTTCTATACTAGACTGACGTTTGCTCGCTCGATGTTCTGAAGCGCTATTCTTCTAAATTCCTTCCACTTCCACTTGGGATATCAATCCAAGCCGAAGATTGCTAGCGCTTGCAAAAGAGCTCCATATATAAAAAAAAATCATACTACATCTTATTTTTGGACACGAATCACTATCTCGTCGCCTTGGGGTCTTAAAGAATTTATTAGCAGAATATTTATTAAAAGATTTATTAGCAGGATAGCGCTTCTGAATTCATTCTCTCAACGTGGTTTATTTTTCGCAAATTCATGGAAAAACATTTCATCTCACAATCATTGAGTTACATACTAAATTTCGTTTTTTTGTTTTTTAACATGACAGATCTTTTTAGTTTCACTTTCTTCACTTACCATTATGATCCGCCTGAACTTGAGTTGCAAGAAATTTCACTAAAAAACTGAAGAATCCGTCAACTTATCCCAGGCGATTCATCACGTATACATGAATAAAGATGCAGGCGAAAGAGTTGGCAGTTTTTTGCCGGCAAATTCTGTACGGTTTCACTCTCGTTGAAGTTCTGTACACAGCGGAGTGTTGCAAAAAAGTCTTCGAGCATCGACAGAGGCCAACGAACTCGCATTAATGTTGTGATCAGAGCCGCTAAATATAGAATCGACACCAGCAACTATTATATTAGTATATGAGGAACTTTGTTATACTGACATTATTTTGGGTTCCTTCACAATGGCGCTGAGAATAACCGGGCTAGACTATAGAAAGCGCCTCCGATATGTTCCACAAGTTTTAACCAGTCTTGTGATTCACTCTTACATTGTTTTAACAGTTAACAGATAAATAAATAAGTACAATATCTATCGATGCCATTTATCTAAAACGTTATAAATTGATTGTTTGAATTAATTTGCCAATAATAAAACGAAAACATTGCGATACTTTCATGAACCAATGGCGTGTAAGCAAACAGACCTAACCATTTTTAAAAGTGGTTATCTGCACCTGTGAAATTCGTCAATTTTATCGATCACAAGATTTATACCGCATGCGTCTATGTTTGCACTGCTCCGGGCATAGTACGCACGCAGCAATGCTGCCACCTTTCTAGAAACATTTTCACATTCGTCCGAGCTTTTTTTGTACACGTGGAAATGCAACTGTGAAGCTCTTTGTTCTCTTTCTAACTAATAACCATTTTCGTAAGTAGGTAGGTTGAAACAGATATATAATATCTATTTTCTTTAAAGTAATTTCCAGTCCACAGATATCATAAGTCAATAGGAAAAAGTATTTGTAGCTTATCATTTTATTTTTGATTTAATATGAAAAATTATTAAAGTCGCGAAATAAAGAGAAACATAAGTTTTTTTCTGTTACCTGGTTTAGCAGGCGTTCAGGTGATAATGTTCTGGATTTCAACACAACATGCTGTTTCCATACTATTTATTCTAGACCGGAATGCAGATTTCGCCCACTTGTGCACCTATAACAAAATCGAATGCAATGTGCGTTACCTGTTGTAACTATAACTGTAATTCTGTCGCCATTCCGCTAGGGGTGGCCAGAGCCTCTACTTCTAAAACCTTGACTTTACCATATTTATCTTAAAATTCAATAATGAGGTGAATCGACGTAGACAATATTGTGTCGTCACCCGGCCGGGTTTCTAGGGAAAAGACAAACAAATATTTTTTAACTGTTTGCTATGAACAAAACTGACGGTTGCTCGCCGAGAAAAAAGATCCAGGTTCAAAAATGTTCCAACCCCAGTCATGACTTATTTAAATGGAGTTGGAAGAAGATACCAAAAAATATATGAAGGTGGGATGACGAAACAGGTCTATTTGATAAGAGCCCAAAGCAGCAAAGCCAAAAAAATATTTGTTTACCATTTCCTTATAAATCCGGCCGGAAAAAATTTTCACCTTCTCCTCGGATTTTTTGTTCCGACTCTATTAACAGCTTAGGCCCGGTATTTTCAACCATAGCATAGCGACCTTACACAGGAAAAGGACGCGCTGAAGTTAATCGTATGGGGAAGTGTTTGTTTATCAGTGTTACGTCACATATTTTGCTACGTTGAAAATGCAAAGCCCTATGGCCGTATTCTCCAAGCTGTTTCACCAAGCCTTAGTGAACACTTAATTTTTAGGCCGTTTTGAGTTTGTCAATCACTGACGTACGTCGGTGTTATTTTAAAGGGAAAGCTACTAAAAACTCTATTGTAATAAAAAAAAAAAACAAGTTCAAAAGTCAGATTGCCAACGCGTCATGTTTTCTTTCTTTATTTATTTCCATTATACCTACGTGTTTTCTTGGAACTACCATTACGTGGCTATTCGTACAATATGGTGGTTTTTTGTTCGCGTTTTGTTTATTGTCTAAGTACACTTATCTGGAAAGAACTATAATACGTACTTTGTACATCTCGTCGTCGAATATCCTAAGTGTAACAAGTTTTTTTAATGTACTACCCCGATGGCGGTAGGTATGGCTTTTCACACTAAACGCATTCTACCCGGTTTGTCTACGGATCACCGGACAGACCTTGTGAAAGCTTTCATACATAATAAGTACAGTATTTTCATACATAATAAGTACAGTATTTTCATACAGTATAAGTTTGCGCTTAAACATGCCGCATGTGGACTTACAATATAAAAACTCAAATCTCAAATGAAAATACATTTTTTTTTTTTTTCCTTTATTTAATATAACACTTTTTAGTACATTTTTTTTTATAAAACTTATTTCTATAACATAATAAGTTAATTGTTCTATGAGCTGAACCTCACCAGAAAGAGGCAAAGCTATTGTGTGTGGTGAGGGATTCACAATTGAATTTAATCAAAAAGTAATAATAAAGTAATTAATTAACATACTGCAACTCCTGCCAACGCTCCCTGAAACAGTGGTGACATCGGCAAAGTGAACAATTTTCTACAGCATAGGTGGTCAGCCGCATACCAACCTATAAGTGAAGGAAAATACACAACACATTACATTTTTAAAATCAACAAATAATAATATTTATGGACATCAAAACTAAAACATAATATAAAATTATAATTTAAAAACCCCCGCCAACATTACAGATCAACCGCCATTTCATCCTGTCCTTACATACTTATTTTATTTCATCCAGAGTCATAACCTTCTTCATACAAGCTTTCCTTTTATTATGACTGGATATCTGGCCAATCGATGACATTTTGGTAACTAACATTGATATGCAAATCACGATGTTATCCGATTTTACCATGGAACTTATTGATTATTTATTGTCCTTTTTAATATTCACAGTTGCATCCAACTTTCTACTTAGCGTATTCAAGATATAACCGATATTAACTTGTTGTCTGCCGGATACTAACTGCCTACTATTTTCCAAAAAAAATCGTCTTGTAGATAATATGTAATCTAAGTAGCACAGAACTGTTAATATTGAATATTTACATTGACTTAATGCACGCCCACAATCGGACAAGCTTACATTACACGGTGCTGTATGTGTACGCACTAAACAAAAATCTAAATTTCAAATGAACATACACCCTGCCAGTCTTGCCGCCATTCCCTGAAAGAGGGTTGACATTGGCGATAATGAACCAATTTTTACAGAATGGGTGGTCAGCCTCATACCAACCTGTAAGTCCATGCACCTATCGTTAATAAAGGCATATGGGTGTTTTATTTTTATCGCAGGTTACCGATAAGGCTGTATTTGGATTTTGGTGTGATGAGTGGGTTGACCGGTCCGTAGTCCAGTGGTAACACTTCGGACTCGTAAATGGAAGGTTGTGGGTTCGACTGTGGGTTCGATTGATCCGGTGGAGCACAAAAAAATATCAAATTTGCTCTTCAAACTTCTCTTTTGGGTTGAAAAATTGATTAACCTTTACCAAAGACCAGTCATCAAAAGATCCATCCAGCCTTACAGCAACTGGGTCTTGCTTGAGAATTGGCGCTTTCTACAGCGACGACCAAGCTCGCAGAGGGCTCTTGAGATGTGATACATTGACAACACCTTCTCTCAGGGTCAGTCTCCCCTCCACTGACCCACGCCCTGTATATCCATCCCATCCGGGGATGTGTCACAGGACTCGCATGCAAAAGTTATGTGAGATACGAGTGGCAGAAGGCCCTCCCGTGAAGCTTCACTTTCCCAAGTGTTTACACAAAGCAAAGGATGCTCAGAAATCACTGAAAGATTATAGCCGTGAGAGTTTTTGAGATACACACAAAAACAGCGCTCACCAAATAAATCAAGCCTAATTTTTTTTTTAGGGCATTCCTAATCAAAGAATCGCTTTCTTAGCCCACCAAGTTCTTTTATATCGATGCTCGTACATACATATTTTACAAAACGCAGAACGCACCTACCTGTTTACGCGATGTGCATCGCAATCTAATGACTGCAATTCACAAACAGGGAAAATCACTACTCTTACTTTCTATACCGTGGATGGGGAACCCGTATTACCTAGGTTTAACGTAATCATGTTTAAATATACCAAAGAAAACTTGCTGCGATAATTATTAATGTGCAATTTGAAATGACTTTTGTGGAAGTGATTTGGTATTTGATGTAGGTACTATTTGCGAAATTTTATTTGAAATGTGCCTCAGGGTGCCGGGTATTTAACTTCACTTAATGACTCTGTCTTGATTCTATGTCGTAAAGATAATATATTAACATGTAAGATTCACAACAAATGCATTCCTATTATCAGACATGTGTTAGCTCGGATGCTGCATGTGTATTTGGAACGTAAACCTTGCAACTCTTGCCGACATTGTGACATCTTTGGCAAAGTGAACCAAGTTGGAATGAAAAGGACAAACCTAGGAGAATCGGCTGATTTTTTAAAAAACTAAAGTTGAAACCAAAAACCCTAAGTGCACTGTTTGTCCGGTCGATAGCTCAGTTGGTAGAGTGCTTGCATTCCATGCCGTGAGCCCGGGTTCGAATCCCACCGAGGCGAGGGTGGGTGAAGAAATGATTTCCCGGTTCGGTGTTTATTTCGAACCCCAAAATAAAAAAAACCGTCAAGGTTCACTCAGCCTTCACAAGAAATGAGTGCCAGCCCCCCACGTCAACTGAAGTGGCTGGAGTAAAGCCGGTCTCCTTACCTGTAAAAATAAATAGGTTCCACTCTCCACATGCGAAACTCTTCGGGGATAACGCGGCAAGAAGTTGCACTATATGCGTAGCTTAATTGCGTTTGTCTCACTGTTGATAATTTTGGCGACATGTGAAAACAATGGATGATGGAAGGGTGACATTACGAAACACAGAGTCATTCATATCATTTATCAAGAAACGAGAAGTTGATTTTGAGTAATTAATATTAGATTTAAATTGATAAAACTTACAGTTTTCCAGGATATTCCTACATCTTGCGATAAGAAGATAGAGTACAAGCGAGCTTCCTGGCCTCTGATATTCTGTCGAAAAATCCAAAAGAATTTATAATTTGTAACAATTCTTTCATCGTCCAATAGAAATTGATTATCAAGTGAAATACAATGACACCTGACTCTTGCAATTAAAAAGCGAATCTACCCAAGTGTCAAAAATATTTATGAATGTGCTTATATTTAAAAAAAATGCGAGTTAGTACATTATTAAAATAAAGATTTTTTAGTCAAATGGTTGAATAGTTTATCAGATTTTTAGGTTGACGGTAAAAATTGTAATCCAAATGGTGTCTACAAAATATCTTTAATCTGTCATTCGTAAATTGTAAACAGAGAAAAGTGTTAATTTAAATATTTTCTATGGTGTAAGGTCGATTAATTAAATTAAATTAGGCTGATTTATTTGGTAAGCGCTGTTTTTGTGTCTATGACACCTCAAGAGCCCTCTGCGAGCTTGATCGTCGCTGTAGAAAGCGCCAATTCTCAAGAAAGACCCAGTTGCTGTAAGGCTGGATGGACCTTTTGATGACCGGTCATTGGTAAAGGTTTACGAATTTTTCAACCCAGCGAAGAGCAAATTTTAAAATATAAATGGCATTTTTTTTTGCTCCGCCGGGATTTCAACCCACAACCTTCCATTTACGAGTCCGAAGTGCTACCACTGGACTACGGATCGGTCATACTACATAACTGTTAAATTCGATCGCAATTTCGTTACGAATCGACGACAAGAAAATTAATTATTCGTGTATCCAAAAACACACAAATGATGTAGGTACATAAACATAGTTTTACTTATCCGAGTAGAGTAGCGTTAGTGTCAATCCACCTTTCAACCGTTGGCGAGCGAATTGTAACATTGATTTTATCATAGCAATAATATTTTGTTGAAGTGACGTGCGCTTTGATCTGTTGAATTATTTCCTTTAATGGTGAATAGCATTCCCGGTGCATAAATTTAAAGTGTTGGTTAGTTTAAGAAGCCAAATATTGCAGTTAGAGATGCTACATCTTTTTAATTGAAGTCTGTGATATGGAAAGGTGATGTAACGCTTTTTTTCCTTTGACGTTTCCTCTGTATATACGCCAGATAAGGCCTTCATCTTACATTGTTCGCACGTAGCCTCATTGCAAACACTAAAATATTGAGTATTTGAAAATACAATGCATGTAGAGTCGAATATAACCTCGGGCGACAATTGTTTTTTTGAAAACGAAGTTTATAAAAGGTATGGATGGATCAAATTTCTGAAAAAGCGAATGAATGGGAGTCATAATAAAATGAGGTCTTATTTGAAAAAGGTTATGACTCTGGATGAAATGAAAGAAGTATGCAAGGACAGGAAGAAGTGGCGGCTAATCGGCAATGTTGATTTGTAATGTTGGTTTATTAATTTATGTTACATTTTTTGTGTAGAAAAGTATTGCCTTTTTTTGTATAGATTTCTTTTTAAGGTTTTGTTGTTTTTATATACTTAAATGTTATTTATTATTTGTATTCCTTGACTTATTGGTTGGTATGAGGCTGACAACTCATACTGTAAAAAATAGTTCACTTTGCCAATGTCACCCCAGAGACAGGGAAAGTTGGCAAAAGTTGTAGGGCCTATGTTAGTTTGAGGTTAGGATTTTATTTGTAAGTACACATTCAGCATTTGTAAACGCGAACTACACGTGTTTGTTTGTGGGCATCTCTATAGTGGGCATGCATTTCATATGAGCTTTAAATGTTTTAATATATCTTTGCAACTTAGAATATAGATAATTTTAGAAGATTAAAAGAAGTATGTAGAGAATGAGTGATGAAAGACTGACGAAGAAATAGATCAAATAGAATATTTGATTCTTTCCGACACAAATGTATGTCAGTTACAATGATACCCGTAACTATAGCTTCGTGCACTCAATTTTCGTAATTAAAGTACCCTTGAAGAGATAGCGAATCGCAACCAGACAAAAAACGTGAGAAAACTGAGTAAACTTTACAAATACCGGCACGATGCTAGCGCCCACAATAGGCGGGAGAACCGTATTAATAATTAAGTAGGTAATAACGTAGAGGAGCAGAAACTGACTTCCTGCATTGAATACATACTATCTACAACTTTTGTCTCGGTCCTGTCAAACGTTGCAGTTGTGTAGTCACACTAAACATGTTTTTACGTGTCATATTTTGAGTTTACTTTCTTTCTCCATTTTATGTTTTGACACTCAATTGCAACACATGCCATAATGTCTTATATTAATGCCTTTTTCCTTTAAAATTCGTAAATGTTATCGATCACAAGATTTATACCGCATGCGTCTATGTTCAGACTGCTCCGGGCATAGTGCGCACGCGGCAATTCTGCCATCTTTCTAGAAACATTTTTACATTCGCCCGATTTTTTTTTGTATACATATCAGTGGCGAAGGGTGCCATACAAGCCGGTTCCCATCGGTTTCCCGTTTAAAATGAGGAAGAAATGATAATAAAGTAGACGGCATGGTTTCAATAGGGAAAAAAGTACGTATTGTTTTTTTTTTTTTTTTTTAAGAAATCCTGTGCGGGAGACTCCCTAAATTCTAAAGACTCTAGGGGTCTATGACACTTGTTGTAGTGCCGCAGAGGTGTACGAGCTTGGTCATCGCTACAAAGCGCCAATACTCAAGCAAGACCCGGTTGCTGTAAGGCTGGATGGACCTTTGGTGACCGGTCATTGGTAAAGGTGTATGAATTTTTCAACCCAGCGAAGAGCACATTCGAAATATAAATGGTATATTTTTGTGCTCCGCCGGGATCCGAATCCACAACCTTCCATTTACGAGTCCGAAGTGTTGCCACTACGGACTACGGACCGGTCCAAGGTCTTTGGTTTTAAATGTATTTTTTTACTTTGTGCCTATATTTTTTTAACTACTTTGTTACATCATTTTAAAAGGGAAGCCGATGGGAACCGGCTTGTATGGCACCGTTCGCCACTGGTATACATGGAAATGCAACTGTGGAGTTCTTTGTTCTCTTTCAAACTAATGACCATTTTCGTATGTAGGTTGAAATATATATCGCACGTGTAATCATAAAGAGAAATAACTCAAAAATTGGGAAAATCGAGATTATGTAATAAAACACAAGGGGGCCGTCCATAAATTACGTCATCGATTTTGGCCGATTTTCGACCCTGATGGATGAGCTTAATAATTAATAATGTTATATAACTTACATAATATTTTGTAGAAATTGGTATTTACAAGAACGACGTCACTTTTGGTACTCGAACATCATTTGCCATCATCCGCAGACCAGAATCCCTCCCCCCCCTTAATGCGAATGACGTAATATATGGACAGCCCCAAGAACAATGCGAGAAGAATAGGTAGAATGCGACAGCCGTTCAATTTGGACGAATATGACCGAGATAAAGCATCGGTCGCCTTTTTCATCCCATACAAGTTGTACTGGTTGTCTGAACTTCAAACGTGATTTCCCAATATTTTTATTTTTCGAGTTATTGCTCTTTATGATTAAGCGTGCGATATATATTGTCTATTTTCGTGAAATTATTTTCTAGTCCGCAGATATCATAAGTCAGTGGTAGTAATGCACACAATGAATTCTATCATTTATCACAGCTGTGAGCACAGAAACAATTAACTGACGGATACATTAGCCGGTCGGTAAGTTCGCTGGTATTTCGGATTGCTGTCTGAATGTTTAACGATTAAATCATATCAAAGTGACGGTGAAGAAGACAACTAAATCGATGTTCTGCAGCTGAGGGTCGTGCATCTTCTATTGACTGTGTGTCAAAGATGAATCCGTAGATCTTCATAAATCAAAATGCAACTAAGCTACACATATAGTGTAATTTCTTGCTTGCGTTTTCTCCGAAGGGGTCGCATGTGGCGAGTGGAGGCTATTTACTTTCACGGGTAAAGGGGCCGGCCTTAGAGCTAGTTTCCACTTGTCGGGTGTCAGAACATTATGTATGAAGCTATTCACATTTATCGGAAACCGATTTTGTCCGAAATGTTCTGCCACTGGAACCTCCGATTAATATACGGATCCGACACCCTACAAGTGGGAACGAGCTCTTACGCCAACCGTTTAAGTTAAAGTGGGGGTTTCCCAGCTCCTGAGGGGGCTGGTTCTCATTTCTTGTGAAGGCTGAGTACGCCTCGCTGGTATTTATTTTGGGTTTGAAATACACACCGAAACGGGAAATCATTTCTGACACCCTCGGTGGGATTCGAACCCGAGCTCACGGCATGGAATGCAAGCACTCTATAAACTAAGCTACCGACCGGACTACTTATAAATGGTAAAAAAAAACTCATTTAAGCTTTATGTTGAGATTGTAAGTTCAAAATTTAAGTCAATTTCTAATGGTCTATTTTAAAGAAATGAGAGGAAATATTTATTCTGAAATGTATTTGCCAATACCCTATGCACGCGCCTGCCCTTACCTCCCATTAATTGAGTTATCTCACTTTTTTGCAGTCTTATTTATATCTGTCCGTTTCGTTTACCTCAAGGCATCTTAAATATTTCGCAACATATGAAACAAAGACCGGACCATGTAACGAGTTGGTTTAATTCTTTGATTGTTTAAAAAGTAAACAAAAAATAACGGACGTTAACTCTTATATCATTCTTTAATTTATTTTAGATAACATAAATTTTAATCAACAAAAATGCATACAATTTATGAAATTTTTCAGTGGAAGCTTTGTAAAACTCTATTTAAAATTAAAATAAAATAAAAATGAATACTGTTTCATTCTACTTATTATATTATAAGTAAAATTAAACAAGGCTTATTTTAATTACTTTAAAATTTAAAAATGCATACTTTGAAAAATATTAAATGAACAGAGGGAAGTTGCCAATCAACAAAATGGAATATCTCTAAGAAATAGTATAGTGGAAATGTTAAAGGAAAAAGGAGGAAAAGGAAGACCTAGAAAAGTATAGCTTGATCAGATTGATGAATTGGGCTTCCCTGTTTCTGGGAAGAGCGGCAAAAGCTGCAGGGCTTATAAGTTCATTTGAGGTTTGGGTTTCATATTTTGTAAGTACACATGCAAAGTTGCTAAGCGCCAAATTACACGTATCTGCTTGTGGGCATTCATTTAATATGAACCTTAAATGTTACAACCAATAACGCATACCAATAATTTGTGGCGGGGTATGGCAGGGTTACTGGGAAAAATGCAATAAAATGTTTGGTTTTTGATTGCTAAAGACTGTAGTCTCTTATAAATGTGACGTTTGCCCGCCGAGAAAAAATACAAAGCCATGGCGAATGAGGCATGGCTTTGCTATTTGAGAATAACACCGTTAGTCCGTAATCTATAATCTAAGTTGCAAAGATATGCATGTCCACAAGGCATGCGTAAGTTCGCGCTTATAAATGCTTCCATGCATACTTACAAATTAAAATCCAAACCTCAAATTATCATAAACCCTGCAACTCTTGCCGACCTCCCCTGAAACAGGGGGAAATTGGCATAGTTAACCAATTTGTACAGTATGGCTCATACCAACGTACAAGTCAAGGAATAGTGAGTGATTTATTTCACTTTTTGTTTGATTTACGTGATCGAGGGGAGCTTATATTGTGATGTTTGATACTCGGGGTAATGCCCTGGGCTCTTCCTCACTGCCCACGTCTGATTTGCATTAATTTACAGTCCGGGTTACAGACCTCAGGATGCACTTGTGGATGTCATATCTCTTCTCTTCTGACGTTTAAGGTCCGGTGCATTATGTTTATTGGAAGGGTAACCGTACTCTCTTATAAATATTGTTATGATTTTACTGGGTTCTCTTTTAATTAAACTGCAATTATTTATTTCAACAGAATTTACTTTAAACAGTTTGGTTCACAATTTACAACAATTGATTTCTAGCTCTTGCTTTCGACTTCACGGCTCAATGTTTTAATCGACACTCCTCGATGCCCTATTACAGTCCCTTTATAAAGGTTCAAAAGAGATCTTTCTTGCATATTGCAGATCATTTCTTTGACTTATAGGTTGGTATGAGGCTGACCACCCTTACTGTAAAAAATGGTTGACTTTGCCAATGTCACCCCTTTTTCGGGGAAGATCGGCAAGAGTTGCAGGGCTTATGTTCATTTGAGATTGGGTTTTTATATTGTAGGTCCACATGCGGCATGTGTTAGCGCGAACTTATACATGTCTGCTTGTGGGAATGCGTTTAATATGAATCTTAAATGATAAATATATTTGCAGTTTAGATTTAGATTATTTCTTTTGCTCATACCAGACCGCCGTTCATGTACCTTACTACTACCAGTGGCGTGCATATCATAAAGACCATTAGTCCTCGCCGAACTTACTTTTTAGAAAAGAAAAAATATTTTTGAAACAATAATTTTAATAAGAAACAATATTAATCGACGCCTAAAAGATAGGCAATTTTCGTAGCCCCGAATTAGACATTTGTAAGTTAGCGCCTACCGTTTTCACGCATGCAATACGCTCAGCGCGGTCCAGCAACGAGATTTTAAACTTTAGCTCGGTTCCAGCGCGGCAATACATTTAAACCAAATTGCCACTCATACATCCACATGTGGCCACCGTCTGTACGCTTCAACTCAGGCTTGCCTGGGTCAAAAGACAATAATAATTGGGAACGCACTTACGTCATAGTAGAGTAGAGACAGAAATAAACTGGTGATATATATGAAAGAGATGCAGAAAAGAAGTGTGTGAGTTTTAACTTTTTGTACATTCTCCAATTTCTTCCAAGCCCGCGCGCGTTGTTTTTGACGTCTGTGATTGTTTTTGTGATTTATTGCGAAACTTAATAATTATTACAATGGATAACTTCAGTTCTTCATGATGTAGATAATTTTATGCCTTAGATACTGTGTGTGTTTGGAAGAATTGAGAAAAACGGCATTTCTTAAGGCCACTTCAAGTATCGAGTTATTGACTTGTCTTATTATAATGAATCATTTAGTCTGATATTTGATGTGGCTCAGGCGGCTTCCACTAAGCTTTTCATTATTGATGTGTAAGTGTCGTGGGACAAGAACAACTACATAATGCTAGAGATTCTACAATGACTAAGGTAAGAGTTTCATAGATACTTTAAAGGTCCGTCTGAAACGGCAACAAAAAACCACGGTGGTTATTTATTTAAGACAACTAATGCAATATTATTTCATTTTTAGGTTCAGGTTGGAATTACGGTCGTTTTACATGTTTCCAATAATTATAACTACACTTACTCCTTGACTTATAGGTTGGTATGAGGCTGACCACCCATACTGTAAAAAATGGTTCACTTTGCCAATGTCACCCCTGTTTCAGGGAATGTCGGCAAGAGTTGCAGGGCTTATGTTCATTTGAGGTTTGGATTTTATTTGTAAGTACACAATCAGCATTTGTAAGCGCGAACTACACGTGTTTGTTTGTGGGCATACATCTGAGAGCTTTGAATGAATATATCCTTGCAACTTAGATTATAGATAACTACACAGTTTTTTTTTAACGGATATTACACGAACCGTCATAAGACAACTTACATTATTCTCTTATAACAGTTCGTGAAATATCCGATAAAAAAACCTACCTGTAATTATTGTAAATATTATTTCAGTTTTATACATGAAGGGACTATGTTATATGTTTCTTAACATTGTTTTCAGATAATTGCTATTTCAAATTTTGTTCCGACAGATTTCCCTGGAAAAATCGGTTTTTCGTTTTTGGTTTAATTAAATTGTAAATGCCACTGGCTGTATGGAATATGAAAAAAATCGGATTTTTATTGTTTTGGAGTTGCGCACAAAAAATAATCTTGTCCTGTCGAAAACCACCCAAAACCTAGAAGTTGCCGAACTAGGTCTTAATTCCTATGATCGCCCCTGACTACTACCATTATGGATCATACTGGACTGTTCTACACACACTATTGTACCTGTACAGGCGCGCGTAGGTACTCCAAGTTCGTAACAATATAAATAAATAGTAAGATGATTTATTCGGTTTTTCTTTGAATCACACCTCGAGAGCCCTCCGTAAGTTTGGTCGTCCCTATCTGTAATCTAAGTTTCAGGGATATATTACATTTAAGATTCATGTTACATGCATTCCCAAAAGCAGACACGTACAAGTTCGCGCCTGCCACTTATTGACTTACAATATAAAAACACAATATCAATTAAAGTATGCTTATTTCAAATTTATGATTGCGGGTAACAGATTTTATTTTAAAAAGCAGGCTTGAGAATTTATCAAAAAATCGCAAAAAGTACTGTTAAATTATTTAAATTGTAAATAGGCTTTTAAAATCACTCCATGAAAATGAGTCAATTAAACCAACGAAACGATGGCGTTTAAAAATGACCCTTAGTGAGTCATGCTGTAAGAATCATTTTTAGTAATTCGTTTGATGGTCTGTGAATCGCTTTGCCAGGAAACCATCAGAATTAAAAATTTACAGTAAATATGAATGGGAGGTGGAACTAAATTTTAAATATTTTATATTCGTGAGAATCATTTTTCTGTTCTCATATTTATTTACAACATAAAAACGCAACTAAGCTGCACATATAGTGCAACCTGTTGCCACGTTGTCCCCGAAAGAGTCGTATGTGGTGTGTGGAACCTATTTATTTTCACAGGTAATGCATGAGGTAATCCATCTGAATCAAAATGCCGTGAAGGTTTACTCGGCCTTCACAATTAATGAGAATCTGAGCAGGGCAACCGCTACTTCAGCTAAAGCCTTAAGCGATAAGCAGACTTGTATTTGTGTTCTGTATCCTGCCGCCTTTCCACTAGGGGTGGCCGGTACCTCCGCAGATGCGTCTCCATTTTTTTTCTGTCCTTGCAAACCTTTTTCATCTCTTCAAAATTCATCACTTTCTTCATACATACTCTTCTCTTATTTTCACTCTGCAGGTTCCATTCTTTCGCAATCTCACCTACTTGGTCTAGCCATTCCTTCCTCGGTCTTCCCCTTCCACGCTTTCCTCTGACATTTCCTCTGTACATTTTCTTCGTTAGTCCTTCACCATCCATTCTTTCAAGTTGTCCGAACCATTTCATTATGCTATTTTGTACTTTCATTCTTCAATTCTCTTTCATACCACACTCGTTCATCACCCAATCATTACGTACTCTATCACTCAGTGTCTTTCCAGCCATTGCTCTCAGGTAAGCCATGTCAACCGTACATACTTTACTCAACTCACATTCGTTAACTGTCCAAGCCTCACTTCCACACATGCTGTAAAATAAAAATTAAAATCCCCGATTATCCAATTATTTACTTACTATGGTTGACGTCACATTGCTGAGAGGTATATTAAATGCGCGGAGTCCATTACCAAAAAATGGTTTTTATTTCATTAATGGTTTTCTTTCTTTCTTTACAGGTGCGTTACATTGAATGAACCCCCGTTTGCTGCAATAAGGTAAACAGTAGATACTTATTTGATTGCATTGCGCCGCTTTGTAGCCCATTACGAGCTGTAAAGTGGGCTTTAATGGTCTCTTACTTTCCGCCGATTCATCGCCCATTGATGCTGGAGAAAATCCGTCAGTCATGGGGTCAAACTGTGACCAATTATTGATATTTAAAGATGGTGGAAAATGAATCATTTGCTATAGATAAAATACCAATATAATCAATTATTTTTAATATTTGATCGTCTGTAGTCTATTGACCGGTCCGTAGTCTAATGGTTAACATCGTAATAATCTATTATCTAGGATACAAATATATATTTACATTCGAAACTCATATCAAATGTATGCCTACAAACGCAGACACGTGTAAGTTCGCGCTTACAAATGCTGAATGTGTACTCCAAATGAATAATATATTCCCTGAAACTTTTGCCGACCTTTCTTAGGAAAGGGTGAACAGGGACAAGGGAGAACAGGGGTGACATTGTCAAAGTGAAAACCATTTTTTTACAGTATGTGTGAACAACCTCATACAAAGCGCCAATACTCAAGCAAGGCCCAGTTGCTGTAGGGCTGGATGGACCTTTAGTGACCGGTCTTTGGTAAAGGGATATGAATTTTTCACCCAGCGAAGAGCGTATTTGAAAATATAAATGGTATATATTTTTTTGTGCTCTGCCGGAATTTGAACCCACAAACTTCCATTTACGAGTCAGAAGTGTTAACCACTAGACTACGGATCGTTCTTCGGAATAAGCGACGCGACGTGTCCATTTGTCAATTTTCATATTGGAAACAAATTTCCTCATCATGTTCCTTGACTTATAGGTTGGTATGCGGCTGACCACCCATGCTGTAAAAATGGTTCACTTTGCCAATGTCACCCCTGTTACAGGGAAGGACGGCAAGAGTTGCAGGGTGTATGTCCATTTGAGATTGGTTTTTATGTTGTAGGCTCACATGAGGCACGTGCAAGCGCGAACTTGTACGTGTCTGGTTGTGGGAATGCATGTAATGTGAATCTCCAATGTAACATATCTTTGCAACTTAGATTAGATTAGATTAGATATTTGCTCACTTCACTGCGTATTCTTTTTCGCGTCATTTCTGCGTTATTGTTTTTCGGTTTTCTCGTGCAATTCTCAATGAGATTTTAGAATAGATTTATTCATCATATTGTGGAAGGTCAGCAGCGTGCGTGACATGTCTGACTGATGAACCATAGAGAGATGTTTGGCGGCAAAGCGCTGTTTTTTTGGCACAACCACCATCCGCGAATATCTGCCTACGATACTGAAAGCACGTTCTGTTCTTATGACAAGCTGTAGCCCATCCGCAACTAAGCTACATATATAGTTTAACTTATTGCCTGAATTGAATATTGAATGAAAGAAGTGTGTAAGGACAGAAAGAAATGGCGGTTAATCTGTGATGTTGGCGGCTAGGGTTTTTTTAAATTAAAATTTGTTTTCTGTTAGTTTTTGATGTCCATACATATTATAATTTAATGATTTAAAAAATGTAATTTGTCATGTATGTTCCTTGACTTATAGGTTGGTATGCGGCTGACCACCCATACTGTAAAAAAATGGTTCACTTTGCCAATGTCACCCCTGTTTCAGGGAAGGACGGCAAGAGTTGCAGGGCTTATGTTCATTTGAGATTGGGTTTGTATATTGTAGGTCCACATGCGGCATGTGTTAGCGCGAAATTATACATGTCTGCTTGTGGGAATGCATTTTATATAAACCTCAAATGATTTATATCTTTGCAGCTTAGATTAGATCGCCTGCGTTATGCCCGAAGGGGTCGCATGTGGTTATTCGGGACTTTTTTTTTTTAAGAGAAAAGGTGCCGGCCTCACACCAACCACTTTGAGTTGAAGTGGGGCTCCCAGCTCCCGGGGGCTGGTTCTCATGTCTTGTGAAGGCAGAGTACACCTTCCCGCTATTTATTTTCAATCCTTAAAAGAATGTAATGTTGAGCTATTCGGTCGATAGCTCAGTTGGTAAAGTTCTTGCGTTCCACGCCAGAAAGAAAACTAGTATTTTATCCCTACCAAGGATTCCTCGACTGTCGGTATGAGGCTGACCACCCATACTGTTAAAAATTATTCACTTTGCGAATGTCACCCTGTTTCAGGGAAGGTCGGTAAAAGTTGCAGGGCTTATGTTCATTTGAGATTGTGTTTTATATTGTAGCTCACATGCGGCATGTTCAAGCGCGAATTTAAATGTGTCGGCTTGTGGGAATACGATTAATATATCTTAAAATAAATGTAATATATCTTTGCAACTTAGATTATAGATTATTTAAAGAAGGGTGTCTGAAATTGATTGAAATACAAAAAAATACTCTGTCATCACCAAAAATGAAAACTAGCGTCCTTCGGAAACAGGGAAACCCCCTTTTCAAGTGAAGTAGTTTGCGCAAGACCAGACCCCTTTCCTATAAAAGTACTTACTCCGGAAACAACGCGATAAGAAGTTGCACTACCGAGTTAGGTGCGTTTCTTTTCTTTAACAGCCTGCCTTTTTTCAAGGTTGTCTTTCCCTGTTAATTAACGATTACCTTAGCAACCTGGCAGTGCCATATACCGCCATCTTGTCTCCTAGTTGCCATAGCAACGTCCCTAATACGTCAACTAAGAAGCCGACATACATTCCTGCACAAGCTTCTGTAATTTTATTTCTTCTTTGAATCCATTCCTCGTCAAACATTAAAAGAAGATTGCACACGTCAATTTTTTTTTTTAACTATAAAGTAGAATTGTAGACTGAGGGTCTGTTGCACCAAACTCCAATCAGACAAAAACCAAATTGAGTGGAATTTATCTAATCAAATCACAAATTTGATAGCATAGGTATACGTAAATCAGCTGATGTACATCATCTTCCCTGTTCAAATTCCATCATATTATTTATTACCCACTTCCGAGAAATATTTCACCGAGGTCTTTACCAGAATTAAGCAATCAAATTTGGTGTCTCAATTAAATATTGATTGAAACATCAAATTTGATTGCTTTGTTCTGGTAAGGACCTCGGTTAAATATTTCTCGAAAATTGGTAAAAATGTGATGGAATTTGAACAGGAAATATGATTCACATCAGCTGACTTACGTATATGCAATCAATTGTTTGATTTGAAAGGGAGAAATCACACTTAATTTTGATTTTCTTCTGATTGTAGTTTGGCCCTCAGTAAATAAATATTACAATGATAATTTCAGTGAGCGCTGTTTTTGTGTGAATCATATCTCAAAAGCCTTTTGCAAGTTTGATTGTCGATGTAGAAAGTAACATTTTCTAGTAAAACCCAGTTGCTGTAAGGCTGGATGGTGACCTATGGTGACCGGTCATTGGTAAAGACAAATGATTTTTTCAACCCAGCGAAGAGCTATCAAATGATATTTTAATTGGGCTCCACCCGGAACCGAACCCACGACCTACCGATTACGAGTCGGAAGCGATAACCGTTAGACTATAACACTATCCACTGTACGCTTGTCTTCCAGCATACGTACTACTTGAACTCGTATATCCAACTGGTATAATTTATTCCTCAATCATCATTCTGTTCCTACTTAGGTTTTCTATGGATTTTCAGGAAGTGATTGCACATTTCTGGAGAATAGGTAATAAACTTGTATGTAAATATTAATGTGTGTGGGAAAATAACTTGATTCATTATTTCTTCGCCATAAAAACAACAACTCATACAATATTTAACGCAGAACAAACTGACAAGTCGCTGGTTTTCTCACTCGGCCGCCGTCCGTTTTGCAAGACTATAATAATAATCTATAATCTAAGTTGCAAGGATATATTCATTCAAAGCTCTCAGATGTATGCCCACAAACAAACACGTGTAGTTCGCGCTTACAAATGCTGATTGTGTACTCACAAATAAAATCCAAACCTCAAATGAACATAAGCCCTGCAACTCTTGCCGACATTCCCTGAAACAGGGGTGACATTGGCAAAGTGAACCATTTTTTACAGTATGGGTGGTCAACCTCATACCAACCTATAAGTCAAGGAATACGAGTAATAAATAACATTTAAGTATAAGAAAACAACAAAACCTTAAAAATAAATCTATACAAAAAAGTCAAAAATGTCTTATGCAAAAAATGTAGCAAGCTAATAAACCAACATTACAAATCAGCATTGCAGATTAGCCGCCACTTCTTCCTGTCCTTGCATACTTTTTTCATTTCATCCAGAGTCATAACTTTTTTCATACAAGCTCTCCTTTTATTATGACTCTGGATATCCCATTCACTCGCTATTTCGAAAATTTGGTCCATCCATACCTTTCTCGGTCTTCCTCTTCCACGACATTCCACGACATCCAAGACAATAAAGGAAAAACACTTTTCTTACTAAAATCTAAAGCTGAGATATATTTGAGACATTTAAGATTAATATTAAATGCATGTCCACAAGTTCGATAGTTCGATTCACGTTTACACATGTTGAAACAAAATTAAAACTCTAAAATAAACTTAACCTCGCAAGTCTTCTCTGAAACAAGGGGTGGCATTGGCAAAATAACCACTTTTTCAATACGTTTGGTCAGCCTCACACGAACCTACGTAAAAGTCAAAGAACATGATGGTACAATCGTGTAATATAGAATTGTATCTTCTATAATCTAAGCTGCAAAGATACAGGCACATGTAGGTTTGAACGTTCTGCATGTGTGCATACAAATAAAAGAAAAATCTTGCAACTCCTGCCGCCTTACCCTGAAACTTGGGTGGCACTGACAAAAGTGAACCAATTTTTACAGCACGGGGGTCAGCCTCACATCAGCCTATCAGTCGAGGAGCCATATATTGTTTTATCTATAATCGGATAATAAAGAAAGAAAGATTCAATCTAAGTTGCATCAGAGCAGTGCATATTTGTGTTGATGGTTTACGCATTAAAAAGCTCGCATTGTCTATGGTCGTGAAACAGCTTGCTCAGTAGAGCGTGCCTGGATATTGGCAAACAAATCCGGAAACTGGACAACAAAACGTACGTACCCTGTACACCATAGAGTAATAACATAGAGCAGCAGAAACTAACTTACTGCATTGATACATACTGTAGCCCACATTTGTCTCAGTCCTGTCAAACGTTGCAGTGGTGTAGTCATACGAAATAAGGCCATGTTGTCCAAAACCATTTTGTGTTTCGACACCGAATTATAAAGCATGACATCTAATCTAATCTTATCTAAGCTGCAAAGATATACATCATTTAAGATTTATATTAAATGCATTCCCACAAGCAGACATGTATAATTTCGCGTTAACACATGCCGCGTGTGAACCTACAATATAAAAACCCAATCTCAAATGAACACAAGCCCTGCAACTCTTGCCGTCCTACCCTGAAACAGGGGTGACATTGGCAAAGTGAACCATTTTTTACAGTATGGGTGGTCAGCCGCATACCAACCTATAAGTCAAGGAACAACATGATATTTCAAGAACATGATATCTTAAAATAATGTATTTTTCATCAATTCATATATCTTAGAGATCACAATATTTACAACGCGTGTTATCTGTCAACTGGCAGCCATCTATAATCTATAATCTAAGTTGCAAGGATATATTCATTTAAAGCTCTCAGATGTATGCCCACAAACCAACAAGTGTAGTTCGCGCTTACAAATGCTGAATGTGTACTTACAAATAAAATCCAAACCTCAAATGAACATAAGCCCCACAACTTTTGCCGACCTTCCCTGAAACAGGGGTGACATTGGCAAAGTGAACCATTTTTTACAGTATGGGTGGTCAGCCTCATACCAAATAGTACCAACTGTCTAGGAACATTTTTACATTCACCCGGGTTTTTTTTTGTACACATGGAAATACAACTGTGAAGTTCTTTGTTCTCTTTCTTACTAATGGCCATTTTTGTAAATGAGTTGAAACAGATATATAATGTATATTTTCGTTAAAATGATTTCTAGCCCACAGATATCATAAGTCAATGCTTTTACTGTATACTGCACAGCACCGGCTATAAAACGCCTGTGGTTTTCATCGACGATTTACAAACAAACGATTTTACTTTCGATTTCTAAGCGAGCGAGACGAAACGATTCGGCAATGCGTTCTCCGACTCTACCTACCTATTGTTATTAAACGCAATGATTGCGTGCAGAATCAAAGACGGCAGTGTAGGATTTAGGTCTATCTATAATCTGAATTTTAAAGATGTATTGAAATTCATGCAAACCCATAAGCAGACACGTTCTACACGCGCTTACACATGCCGCATGTGGGCTTACAGCGTAAAAACTCAATGTCAAATGAACATAAGCCCTGCACTCTTTCCGACCTTCCCTGCGCGCAAACTTACACGTGTTAGATAGTGCGCATGCATTGAATACGAGTCTTAAACGTTGATATATCTTTGCGACTTACATTCTAGGTCACAAGGACGGTCCATAGCTCACTTGATAGAATGCTGATTGTAAAAACACAGAGCTAGGGTTCAGATCTCTCCATGGGTGTTCGAAATGGTATCCGATTTCTGTTTTCTTGCAATTAAAATCATTATACCGGCAAGATGGTGTTTATGAGGACTGGAAGTCTCATCCCCACGGTAATTCTTACCTACCGAATATCTATAATATTTATATGAAGACCTGTCAATACAAGATGGCCGCAAGTGAACAGCTGATTAGTATTCATGCAAATATTACCGATATTCGGTAGGTAAGAATCACCGTGGTGATGAGACTTCCAGCCCAGAATTCACATATGTCTGAAATGATTAAATGGAGTTTTGTGTATGGAGGAGAAAAAATAGCAAGAATTTAAAAAAAAAGTCAAAACATCTGACTTCGTAATCGAGATTTGAAAACAACATAAAAAAATAAAACATTTCTTGGCAGGTTGACGAAAAGACTTGGTATGCGTGTTTTGAAATACAGGCGCGTTCAGGAAGTGTCTGTCTATATAATATCTATCTGTCTGTCTGTCTGAGCGACAGAGATTCATTGAGAAAAATAGTTAACCAAACGACGAGTGACGTCAGTAGATAATATTCCAACTTGTAATTAAAATAAATCATTTCAAAATATTATTTGTTTATGGTAAATTTTAAGGATTACTATGTTGTCTATTGCCTGGTAGCGAATGTTTATTTTTTCGACCGCTTTTTCACCCTTGACATGGAGAAGCCATATTCGTTGTCTATGGAACGTAAAAACAAAATTTTGAAACCAATCCTTTTAAGAATGTTTTTCCCATTATTTTACATGGATGTTTTTGTAAAAAAAATAAGTGTATAACCCTACCACGCAGGATTACAATTTGTCAAGATATCATTTTACACGAAGGGTTGTTCGTCCCACGCTATCCCTTAAACTTAATGTATATATATAATGTTGACCGGTCCGTAGTCCAGTGGTAACACTTTGAACTCACAAATGGAAGGTTATGGGTTCGAATCCCGGCGGAGCACAAAAAAATATAATCTATATTTTCAAATTTGTTCTTCGCTGGGTTAAAAAATTCATAAAGACCGTTCATCAAAAAGTCCATCCAGCCTTAAAACATCGGGGTCTTGCTTGAGACTTGGCGCTTTGTAGCGACGACCAAGCTCGTAAAAAGACTGGTTGATAGCTCAGTTGGTAGAATGCTTTCATTTCCTGCCGAGAGCAAGAGTTCGATCGCAAGGTGTGCTCAGCCTTCACAAGAAATGAGAACCAACTCTCCCGGGAGCTGGGAAACCCCCACTTACACTGAAAGTGGTTGGTGTGAGGTCGGCCCCCTTACCCGTAAAAATAAATAGGTCCCGAATTGCCACATGATGGAAGACGATGATGTAAGTCGAAAACGTTCGTAATAGTTTTTGAATTAAATTAATAATTGGTGAAAAGAAACAATGTTTTCATTGGAATTTGATTCTTAAAAATATTAAAAACCAATATGAATTTTTACAGTGTTAATACACAACCAATACAAAATATAAAGAATATCTGTTTGATGAGGGTCATCTAAATAAATATCACATTACATAAGTGAATAGTGAATCTACAAATAGAAAATATAATGAGTCATTTAAAGAACGTGTTGTTTGACATTGAGGTGAAAATTGTTGATCTATTTGTGAGTCACATCATTATTGAAGCAATGTTTTCTATATTATGCGACTATAAACACAATGTCGGCAACATTTTATATTGATGAAATATTTATAAAATAAAACATGAAAACCATTTGGTAAAATACATTATGTGGTCCTCTCAATAAAGGTCAACAGACTGCATTGGCTGGGGCACATTCAGCGAATGGACCATCGGAGCCTGGAGAAGACGATTGTGATGACGACATGTTGAAAGCACCGGTTCCCATAGATCACCGAAGTTAAGCAACATTGGGCGCGGATAGTACTTGGATGGGCTACCGCTCAGGTACACCGCGTGTCGTTGGCATCTTGGACCGGTCCGTAGTCCAGTGGCAACACTTCGGACTCGTAAATGGAAGGTTGTGGATTCGGATCCCGGCGGAGTACAAAAATATACCATTTATATTTCGAATGTGCTCTTCGCTGAGTTGAAAAATTAATAAACCTTTACCAAAGACCGGTCACTGAAAGGTCCATCCAACCTTACAACAACTGGGTCTTGCTTGAGAATTGGCGCTTCTACAGCGACGACCAAGCTCGCAGAGGGTTCTTGAGGTGTGATACACACAAAAACAGCGCTCACCAAATAAATCATCCTAATATTATTATTATTATTATGACGAACCCGGAGGGACGCCGGACAGGGGGAAGACCACGTTCAAGATGGCTGGATGGAGTGGTGGCGGATTGCCGTGCAGTGGGAATGTGGGACTGGAGGAGGAAGACGTTGGATAGACAGCGCTGGCAGCGGTTGCTGAGGGAGGCCAAGACCCACCCCGGGTTGTCGTGCCAATGATGATGATGATGATGAAAATACATCATCTCGGATCGTTTTTACGACTACTAAGGATCATGGTTGAAAAGGTTATGACTCTGGAAGAAATGAAAGAAGTATGTACAGGACAGAAAAAAATTGGCGGTTAATCTGCAACGTTGATTTGTAATGCTGGTTTATTCATTTATGTAACATTTTTTGTTGACGTATGTCTTGACATTTTTTGTGTTGATTTCTTTTGAATAGTTTGTTGTTTTCGTATAGGTACTTAATTGTTATTTATTATTTGTATTTATTGACTCATAGGTTGATATGAGGCTGACCACCCATGCTGTAGAAAATGGTTCACTTTGCCATTGTCACCCCTGTTTAAGGGAAAGTCAACAAGAGTCGCAGGGTGTTTCAGGTAAGGACGGCAAGAGTTGCAGGGCTTATGTTCATTTGAGATTGGGTTTTTATAATGTAGGTCCACATGCGGCATGTGTAAGCGCAAAATTATACATGTCTGCTTGTGGGAATGCATTTAATATAAATCTTAAATGATATATATCCTTGCAGCTTAGATTAGATTAGATTAGATTTGAGATCCAGGTCTTTATATTGTAAGTCCACACTTATAAGCACGAACTTATACGTGTCTACTTGTTAAAAGTGAATCCGAAATGTTACATTTCCTTGCAACTTAGATTAGATTAGATTTGATTAGAATGCTTGGAGCGTTCTCGTTTCGTCTAATGACATTGGCAAAGTGAACCATCTTTTACAGTATGGGTGGTCATCCTGTAAAGATATCCAACCTTTTTTGGAGTGTTCTGGGTTGTAAGTGTTATAATGAATCGTATCGGCAAAGAAGAAGTAGTTTATGAGACCGTCTTGTCTCCGGAATGGATATCGGAGCCGGCATTGTCACCCAGATATGAGGTATCGAGGTGGAACACACTCACTACAGATGTACGCACTCCCACATGCGCACAGCGGTGAACTGCATTCACACCACCACACTGACACTGCGTTTACTGCCATCAGTAGGCGGGCGCCTTGTTTTTGTCTTTCCACAGCTAAAGCGAGAGCACCACGGTCTTCCTTCATCTAAATCTAAGTTGCAAAGATATGTATCATTTGAGGTTCATATTAAATGCATTCCCGCAAGCAGACACGCATAATTTCGCGCCGCTCACACATGCCGCATGTGGATTGTTATGTTTAGATTGAAAGGTATCTCCAGGATACTTACATCCGGCTAGCTCTCATCAGCATCACTCTCAGGGCGTTGGGTTCTTTCTTTGGTATTGCTTACTTATATCTTGGGAAGGTTGTATAATTAAAAGATAAGTTTAACATGAACAAATAAGGGTTTATTTAATCTACTAATATGGGGAAAAAGGGGAATTTAGGGATTGGCACGACCTGCAGGTTGTCCCTAGAACACTCCCTATTCTGTTGCCTGGTGTTCCGAACGGAAGGCCTGGGCCAGCGCCCCAGGCTAGCGGCGGCTCACAAGGCGGACGCCTCCACACGTGGGAGCCCCTGGGTGGGCGCTCCTATGCCTCTGGTCCACAAGGCGGGTGCCTTGCTGGCAGGAAATCCAAGTAGATGGGGGGGAGGGAGCTCCATTGTAGTGCCCCCTCTTGCACCGCTTGGTGCTTGGTCGCTGACGTCTTAGTCGGTTGACATCTTGCCGGGAACTAACGAACGACGGCCTGATAAGTTCACACGGTGCAGTTCGGCCGCTTCCGTGACCGTTCGGATCCGTTCGGCCCACAAACACACACTGCACACTTCGGGATCGGTTTTTTATATGTTATTTAAAATAACATAACAGGATCTACAAAATAAAATCACAATCTCAAATGAACATAAGCCCTGTAACTCTTGCCGACCTTGCCTGAAACAGGGGTGACATAGGCAAAGTGAACCATTTTTTACAGTATGGGTGGTCAGCTTCATACCAACCTATAAGTCAAGGAATACAAGCAATTAATTTCATCCAGTTATACAAACAGACACTAAAAAATCTACAAAACATCTATAAATCATCGAATCAGTTAAACCGTCCTCAATACTGTAACGATTTTACTGGGGTTCTCTTTTAATTAAACTGCAAGTATTTATTTTTAACGGAATTTATTTTACACGGTTGGTTCAGAATTTAACGGCAAAATGCTTGAAGCGACTAATCCCTCTCCGCACCAAGCTAGTCCCTATATATAAGTACAAAAGAGATCTTTCTTGCATATTCCAGATCATTCTTCGATTTCTCGCTCACACCAGAAGACCATTCTATGCACTACCACCATTATGGACTACTCCCAGATAAATTGTTAGGTTTACGTTGGAATTACGGTCGTTTTACATATTTACAATAATTTTTAACTACACAGTTAATTTTTTTGATCGGATATTACACGAACCGTTATAAGAGAACTTACATTATTCTCGACGTTTCGTTAGCGACGTAGCTAAAGTCTTCAGGAGACACGCTCTCTGCACGACGACTGAGGATGAACTGATTATTTCCTCTGTACAATTGTCACAAATCACGGCAAACCTTCGAGCAAAATAAAAGTGTAAATATTCGTGACAAACCTATCTAGTGATAATTACTACCTTCGCTCGAAGGTATACCGTGATTTGTGACAATTGTATAGAATAAATATCAGTTTCAGAATAATCAGTTCATCAATGTCTATCCCCCGAGTATTCATTTATGGTATAATATCTAGCCGAGCCAGGACTTTTCTTTCTAATGACCTAAACCATTTTAAATGAGGTGCTGAAAATCCAGAACCCTGTTAAAGAATCGTATACATTGTCTCTCAATAAAATCTCTCTTCCTAACCTATTGTTAGTTGAGTGAATTTGAGTTTGTTGCTATTTGCCGTGTTGAATATCACTATTTTTAATAGTAGCTGACTTTTATCACTAAGACGACTGCTGATGGGGCTTCCACACGCTTGCCAACCCATCACAAGTCAAGCGCACAGTGTGTCGACTAGAACATGCTAGCTGGACAAAATTTTGTCTAATGGACTAATTTTGTCCAGCTAGCATGTTCTAGACGACACACTGTGCGCTTGACTTGTGGTGGGTTGGCAAGCGTGTGGAAGCCCCATGACAAGCAACAGGAAACGCCAAAACGAAAAAGCAGAGTTCCTTGACTTATAGGTTGGTATGCGGCTGACCACCCATGCTGTAAAAATGGTTCACTTTGCCAATGTCACCCCTGTCTCAGGGAAGGACGGCAAGAGTTGCAGGGTGTATGTCCATTTGAGATTTGATTTTTATGTTGTAGGTTCACATGAGGCATGTGCAAGCGCGAACTTGTACGTGTCTGGTTGTGAGAATGCATGTAATGTGAATCTTCAATGTAACATATCCTTGCAACTTAGATTAGATTAGAGTGTGCACCTTTCTTAAAGCTTGTACCTTGTATATGCACATACGCATACACATACATGAACATGTCTGAACAGTCGCACAAACCAGTTGTTACTCTGGTGTGTATACGTCTGTGTGTGCGGAGCTTTTGGATCAGCTAAATGTACCACTGGGTCACGGAACGCTCTACTCGTATCAGCCAGCACTCCGAATGTCTCTACCTCCTCCATTGTTTCACATTCCAGATTCTCAGTTTTAATTATCACTTGAAACAATATGCAGTACGTCTGCTTTTCCTCTCTTTGTTGCGAAACTATTTGGCTCGAGTGGAAATTCATACTTTAGGTTCCTTGACTTGAGTGCTCTGATGGAGAAGCCATAAAATAATATTAGGATGATCTATTTGGTGAGCGCTGTTTTTGTGTGTATCACACCTCAAGAGCCCTCTGCGAGCCTGGTCGTCGCTGTAGAAAGCGCCAATTCTCAAGCAAGACCCAGTTGTTGTAAGGTTGGATGGACCTTTCAGTGACCGGTCTTTGGTAAAGGTTTATGAAATTTTCAACTCAGCGAAGAGCACATTCGAAATATAAATGGTATAGTTTTTGTGCTCCGCCGGCATCCGAATCCACAACCTTCCATTTACGAGTCCGAAGTGTTGCCACTGGACTACGGACCGGTCGAAGATGCCAACGACACGCGGTGTACCTGAGCGGTAACCCATCCAAGTACTATCCACGCCCAATGTTGCTTAACTTCGGTGATCTATGGGAACCGGTGCTATCAACATGGTAACGTCGTTGACAAACGTTGGGTACATAGTACGGTCCTTATAACACGATTCACATAGGCTTTCCTTTGAATCTAATTAGACAAATAAGTAGTTAAAGGTTAACAAGAGATTTTTAAACCTTTCATTTTACAATAATATTTATTAGTGTTGATCTGTTAACACAGTGAAAGTCCATTTTTATAAATATTTAAAAATATAAATGGTAAAACATTGTTTTAATTCACTTTATTTTATTTGTTTATGCTCGCATATTTTCGCCTAATGAGGCATCTTCAAGAGCAGAATGGTTACAAATATATTTTTATAAAATAATTTTCAAAACAATTTTCAAAACAACTTTTTTTCCAAAACAAAAGCAAAATTCATAGACAAAAAATTTTTTTTTTAAACACAAATGTAAGATTCAAAAATGCATTATTGTTAGGTATAATGAAATTAAAAATTTGAATACAATAAAATTGCAATAATTTGTTTTTTATTTGTTATTACTATTATTATTTTTATTTAACTAACATATTTTATTTTTATTGTATTCAAATTTTTAATTTCATTATACCTAACAATAATGCATTTTTGAATCTTACATTTGTGTTTAAAAAAAAAATTTTTTGTCTATGAATTTTGCTTTTGTTTTGGAAAAAAAGTTGTTTTGAAAATTGTTTTGAAAATTATTTTATAAAAATATATTTGTAACCATTCTGCTCTTGAAGATGCCTCATTAGGCGAAAATATTCGAGCATAAACAAATAAAATAAAGTGAATTAAAACAATGTTTTACCATTTATATTTTTAAATATTTACTTTCATTTTACTATTCAAATCACATAGTGATTTAAAAAATGTAATTTGTTGTGTATGTTCCTTAACTTATAGGTTGGTATGCGGCTGATCACCCGTGCTGTAGAAAATGGTTCACTTTGAAAATGTAACCCCTGTTTCATGGAAGGACGGCAAGAGTTGCAGGGTGAATGTCCATTTGTGATTTGTGATTTTATGTTGTAGGTTCACATGTGGCATGTGCAAGCGTGGCAAACTTGTACGTGTCTGCTTGTAAGAATGCATATAATGTGAATCCCCGATGTGAAATATCTTTGCAACTCAGATTAGATTAGATAAAATCACGTTTGGTCTACTACTCATTTTTCTTACCATCTTCCATAGTCCGTAGTACTAACTTCTAAACTACGATCGGTCACAAAATGAACATGTTTCACTTTTGCCAATGCCCCCCTGATTCAGTAAAAAGTGGTAAAAGATGCAGAGCTTGTGTTTATTTGATGTTCTATTTATTTTGTGTAACTGCGCATGGATTATGTGGACAATGTAAATGCAATCTTACGATAGTGTAAGTGTATGGAGTATACCTACATCTTGAATGTTGATGCTATCCAAGGCCCGGTCTTTTCAACGTTAGCATAGCGAAACATACTGCATGAAAAGACGCACTTACGTCAATCGTGTGGATAGTTAGATAGTTAGTGGCTAGTTCTACTTACGAGTAGATTATAGATGTACAACCACCTTTTCTCTTCTGATTCATCCAAATCTCAATTATCATACAAAAAGCATACTCGTACGGATATAATAAATACCTACTGTACATATTCAACACCTTTGGTGGTTTTTTTTGTCATCAAGGATATGCGCAAACCGCAAGACTAATAAATGATATGAATCATCAACAATTATGAGAATACAGTGTTGAGAATACTTTCTTAACCTGTACAGAATTAAAAACGGATTGTACGTATCGAGTTGTAAAGAAAAACGGGTTTTTTTAACATTCGGTCAGAGTCGTATCCGACGTCATCAGGAGACCTGTTTCTTCAGAAGAGACACGTCTCCTGAGGACGTCGAATATGACTCCGACCTCCGACGAAACGTAGAGAAAATCGTTCTTCTCTTTTGCACGGTCAGTAAAATCCGTTTTTTTCATTCTATAAAATGTCTAACGACCGTAATCATAATTTAAAATCTTTAAAAACTTTGTTTTATTTTTTCTATGAGCAATGTTTAACTGCAAATAATCCTTCATAAAAGTGCAGAAAAGACCTATTTCTGGCTGAGGATAAAGATAAAAGGTAAAAACAATGATTGAAAGGTAATCTTTGTTTTCTGTTTTTTTTCAGGTGCGTGTCGAAAAAGATTTCGGTCATTTTCGCTAGATATGGACAACTCTTCAGGTAAGTAAGTTTTCTAGTAGTTTTTTTTTTCAATTATTCGCGTAAAACATTGAAAAATTCAATTAAAAATACAATAGCATGTCCGACCGATAGCTCAGTTAAATAGACCGCTTCCGATCAGAGCCAGAAGGTTAGGGCTCGTATCCCGCTGCGGGTGTCAGACATGCTATCCGTTGGCGTTACGTTTTTTTTTTAGAAATCCTGTGCGGGAGACTCTCTAGATTTCAAAGACTCTAGGGGTCTATGACACTTGTTGTAGTGCGGCAGGAGCGTTGTTTACGAGCTTAGTCGTCGCCAATACTCAAGCAAGACCCGCTTGCTGTAAGGCTGGATGGACCTTTAGTAACCGGTCTTTGGTAAAGGTTATATGAATTTTTCAACCCAACGAAGAGCATTTGTGAAAACACAAATGGTATATTTTTTGTGCTCCGCTGGGATTCGAACCCACAACCTTCCATTTACGAGTCCGAAGTGTTGCTACTGGACCGGATCAGGAATTTTCATCTTTATTTAATTTGTTTTGATTTTGTGAACACTGTCAGTAGAATGACGAGAGGGTAACAGTACAGTTGAAATAATTAAGTTTTTCTAATCAAATAAAAATGTACAATCATTGTTGTCAATTGATCAATGTTGATCAATCTAGATCATTGAGCAGCATGTAAATACGTTCAGTGCTGGAAATATTATGGAAAAGCGTTTCGTCGATCGTTGCTAATGGTTGGTGATCGTTCCTAATAGTTGGTGATCGTTCCGAATAGTTGGTGATCGTTCCGAATAGTTGGTGATCGTTCCTAATAGTTGGTGATCGTTCCTAATAGTTGGTGATCGTTCCGAATAGTTGGTGATCGTTCCTAATAGTCGTCGATCGTTCCTAATGGTTGGTGATCGTTCCTAATAGTTGGTGATCGTTCCGAATAGTTGGTGATCGTTCCGAATAGTTGGTGATCGTTCCTAATAGTCGTCGATCGTTCCTAATGGTTGGTGATCGTTCCGAATAGTTGGTGATCGTTCCGAATAGTTGGTGATCGTTCCTAATAGTTGGTGATCGTTCCTAATAGTTGGTGATCGTTCCTAATAGTTGGTGATCGTTCCGAATAGTTGGTGATCGTTCCTAATAGTCGTCGATCGTTCCTAATGGTTGGTGATCGTTGCTGACAGTTGGGGCCGGGTTGACTACCTGTTTAACGACAATTGTAACACTAGAGCACCCAACAAACCATCATCATCATCATCAATGGGTCTTGGCCTCCTTGATTAACCGCAGCCACCGCTGCCTGTCCAACGCCTTCATTCTCCAGTCTCACACTCCTACGGAAAAAAGGTTTTCCACCACCACATAGTTTCCACCACTACGTTGTTTATACATACTATTATTTGTGATTTTAAAAATGTAACTTGTGTTATTCCTTGACTTTTAGGTTGGTATGTGGCTGACCACCCATACTGTAGAAAATGGTTCACTTTGCCAATGTCACCCCTGTTTCAGGGAAGGTCGGCAAGAGTTGCAGGGTGTATATTTATTTGAGATTTGGGTTTTTATGTTGTAGGTTCACATGCGGCATGTACATTGTACAAGCAGAAACATGTGCGTCTCTGCTTGTGAGAATGCATATAATTTGAATCTCCAATTTAACATATCTTTGCAACCTAGATTAGATTAGATTGTATATTTACGCGATGATGGGGAATTTACACCGTGTCTTGTACTTGTGTATTTTTGTAGCAAGCTCCATTTTCACTATTCTGCTCCGGCCAATCAATTACATATTAATGAATTGTTTCATTGTCTGGTTTCCCACGCGCGTCTCGGAGAACAAGAAGTAAAGGCAGAGAGAGATGGATGTCGAATCACAAAGCCATGACGTCTTCATAAATCTCTTTCCAAGCTTTTTGTCCAACAGTCGTGATGTGGACTTAAAACATTTATTGTACCGACATTTAAAAAATATCAAGAGTTACACCATTTGTCATTGATCACCATACTTTTAGTGCCTTGTTGTGCTAGCCATTTGTCTCTGCTGGTCGCCATCCTCTTGTAAAGGCAGTGCCTTGTTGTGCAAGATCTCTGCTTGTCGCCATCCCAATGTAAAGTTAGTGCCTTGTTGTCCTAGCTATTTGTATATGCTGGTTCCCATCCCATTGTAAAGGCAGTGCCTTGTTGTGCTAGGTCTCTGCCTGTCGCCATCCCAATGTAAAGTTAGTGCCTTGTTATCCTAGTTATTTGTATCTGCTGGTTCCCATCCTATTGTAAAGGCAGTGCCTTGTTGTGCTAGTTCTCTGCCTGTCGCCATCCCAATGTAAAGTTAGTGCCTTGTTATCCTAGCTATTTGTATCTGCTGGTTCATATCCTATTGTAAAGGCAGTGCCTTGTTGTGCTAGGTATCTGCCTGTCGCCATCCAAATGTAAAGTTAGTGCCTTGTTATCCTAGCTATTTGTATCTGCTGGTTCCCATCCTATTGTAAAGGCAGTGCCTTGTTGTGCTAGCCATTTGTATCTGCTGGTCGCCATTCGCTTGTAAATGTAGTGCCTTGTTATGCTAGCCATTTTTCTCTGCTGGTCGCCATCCTTTTGCAAAAGCAGTGCCTTGTTGTGCTAGTCATTTGTCTCTGCTGGTCGCCATCCTTTTGCAAAAGCAGTGCCTTGTTGTGCTAGTCATTTGTCTCTGCTGGTTGCCATCCTCTTGTAAAGCTAGCGCCTTGTTGTGCTAGCCATTTGTCTCTGCTGGTTGCCATCCTCTTGTAAAGCTAGCGCCTTGTTGTGCTAGCCATTTGTCTCTGCTGGTTGCCATCCTCTTGTAAAGCTAGCGCCTTGTTGTGCTAGACATTTGTCTCTGCTGGTCGCCATCCCAATGTAAAATTAGTGCCTTGTTCTAGCTACCTGTCGCTGTTGGTTGCCATCCTCTTGTAAAGCTAGCGCCTTGTTGTGCTAGACATTTGTCTCTGCTGGTCGCCATCCCAATGTAAAATGAGTGCCTTGTTCTAGCTACCTGTCGCTGTTGGTTGCCATCCTCTTGTAAAGCTAGCGCCTTGTTGTGCTAGCCATTTGTCTCTGCTGGTTGCCATCCTCTTGTAAAGCTAGCGCCTTGTTGTGCTAGACATTTGTCTCTGCTGGTCGCCATCCCAATGTAAAATTAGTGCCTTGTTCTAGCTACCTGTCGCTGTTGGTTGCCATCCTCTTGTAAAGCTAGCGCCTTGTTGTGCTAGACATTTGTCTCTGCTGGTCGCCATCCCAATGTAAAATGAGTGCCTTGTTCTAGCTACCTGTCGCTGTTGGTTGCCATCCTCTTGAGCTGCTGCGAATAATCTAATAGTATAATCGAGAGCTCTATTAGTTTAGTTTCTTCTTTAAAAAGTGACCTAGAACATTGTAAAACAGTATAAATACTTGTTGAGCGTGCTCCACTCAGGCAAAGAAAAGTAATACATTATTTTCTCCAAAGATTACTCGTCTCCTTCTTTTGCCTTGTCAGTGTAACTTGGTGATGATCACTGCAATTTGCGCTTTCGATGTTGCTACATACAGACGAATGTTGTGCTTCTGCCAAACCACTGTCTCGGATTCTTCAGCGCATATTTTCTACTTAGATCTAAATTCCCTCGTCCCTTATTCCTGCTCTGTACGGCAGGATTCATACGGTGCTATTCGACAATTTAGTCGTACGTTGAGCCCACGCTGTGACAAACTTATGATGCATTTGTAAGAAGACCTGTCAATCCAAGATGGCCGCAAGTGAACAACTGATTAGTCTTCATACAAATATTACCAAATTCGGTAGGTAAGAATAACCGTGGGGATGGGACTACCAGCCTAGGCATCATTCGTTTGTCAAAGCGTGGGCTCAACGGACGACCAAAATGTCTAAGAATAGCACTGTTTATGTTTACATAGATAATTTTGTTTTGATTTTATTATATAGAAGTAAATTAATTTTCCTATTGTTAGCAGATGAAGCACATGCTAAGACGTATAATTTTTTATTTTTTTTCTTATATACAAACTCATATTCTATCAATGATATTGAAATTTTCATATTATCTTATCGAACATAGTAAAATTTCATAACAGTATTATTTGTTATCACGAAAATAAATTTGCGTATTTTGAGATAACAACGAATAGTATTTTAAAAATTAACATTTCTCAAAATTCGGAATTGACCAAGGGCGTCTCTACTGAAATAGCTTAGTGGTTTCCTGAACGATTCTCTGTATCGCATTACTGAGGTACTGAGTTCGAATCCCGTTTGAGATTCCCGGTCGCATTTCTCACTGGTTTAATGCACTTTTAATCGTCCCTTCAGGTATTTATTATTATACCTGTTATTCGTGTTAAAAAAACTTGGACGCTTACGGCCGTATTGATTCAAGCTACTTGACCGTCCGTAGTCTAGCGGTTAACATATCTGACTTGTGAATGGAAGGTTGTGGGTTCGAATCTTTACGGAGCACAAAAAATATAACATTTAGATTTTCAAATACGCTCTTCGCTGGGTGAACAATTCATAGCCCTTTACCAAAGACCGGTCACTAAATATACTAATTGGACCTGTCCGTAGTCCAGTGGCAACACTTCAGACTCGTAAATGGAAGATTGTGGATTCGGATCCCGGCGGAGCACAAAAAATATACGATTCGATTATTTCGAATGTGCTCTTCGCTGAGTTGAAAAATTCATAAACCTTTACCAAAGACCGGTCACTAAAGGTCCATCCACCCTTACAGCAACTGGGTCTTGCTTGAGAATTGGCGCTTTCTACAGCGACGATCAAGCTCGCAGAGGGCTCTTGAGGTGTGATTCACACAAAAACAGCACTCACCAAATAAATCATCCTAAATATTATTATCATATATTAATTGACACCTTAATAATATATAAGATAAACCTTTTTCTTACTATTTTAATACGTGACTTTTAAATCCGTTGCAAAAATATTGATTTTCAAAAGAAGGTCATTTAATTTTATTGTAGGTATCACATCACTCAGCTCCTACTTGTGGTAATGTAGTTAGGTATTCCTTAGTTTAAAACTCTAACTAAAATGTGTACAAAGTTAAATAGCGCCTCTAGACAGCTTTTTACTTTTCGTAGAAATGGCTTATTTGAGAAGTATGACAGGAAAAACACTGAAAGATAGAGTGAGAAACGAATGGGTTCTGAATGTTTGCGGAGTAAAAGAAAGCGTGAAAGTGAAAGTTCAAAGAATGTGATGCGATGGTTTGGACATATTGAAAGGATGAATGAAGACCGACTGACAAAATAACGTGTATAAAGGGAATGTAATAGGTAAGCGTGGAAGGGGAAGACCTAGGAAACAATGGATTGATCAGATAAATGAGATTGCGAATGAATGGAATTTACAGAGTGGAAACAAGAGAAGAGCATGCATGAAAAGAGTGATGAAATTAGATGAGATGAAAGAAGTATGCAAGGACAGAGTCAAGTGGAGGCACTTGTGTGGAGGTACCGGCCACCCCTAGAGGAATGGCGGCAGGATACAAGACAAGACAAGAACATATTTTTGGTCCCGTGCGCAAATGAACATAAACCGCGCAACTCTCGCCGACCTTCTCTGAAGTAGGGTGACATTGGGAAATGTGAGCTATTTTTTACAGCATGATGAGACTTTAAATATTTACAGTAGTCAGCCTCATACTTATTCTTCTTCTTACACAGCCATCTCCGTCCACTACTGGACATAGGCCTCCCCCATATATCTCACATCCATCTCCTTGACTGATAGGTTGGTATGAGGCTGACCCACCGTGCTGTAAAAATCGGTTCACTTTTGCCAATGCCACCCAAATTTCAGGGAAAAGCGGCAGGAGTTGCAAGGTCTATGTTCATGTGAGGTTTTGTTTATTTGTATGCACGCATGCAGAATGTGTAAGCGCGAACCTACATGTGTCTGTGGCATGCATTTAATATGAGCCTTACATATATTTGCAGCTTAGACTATAGATTATTATAGATAGATCTCCTGCGCAAAACACAAGCAAGCAAAATTCATACTTATGAGCAAGCTGTAAGTCAAAAAAAACTAGATGAATAGTATCTATATTGCTGTGCCATCAACAAAAATCCAAAATGGCCGCTGTGTTGACATCTTTTCGGTCTCATAATGAATTTATGTTAATTGTTTTTAATTCAAATGTCAAACGCAAATGTCGCGCCTCTTAGTCGACATGTTTACCGAGTCATGCAACCCGACAGCTTTCCGTCACAAAACAATAACCCCAAGTAACCCGAGTACGAGTATTTACTAGGTAACGAAGTGAGTGAGTATTGCAAATATTGTACGGAGTACCAGAAAGCGCCTCAATAGTCATTTAAAAAAAAATAGATTTGTAAGAGGAATGTAATTCACCAACCTATTCTGCCTGACCTGAAACATGTATTTATATCAATTAATAATTTAGTATTGTATATTGAATGAATTATTAATAAATAATTGACATTTCGCTGCCTTAGTGCTTGTTTACTGTAAACGCCATTGAGCTAATTTTACAGGAGCAATGTTTTTGTGTTTTGTTATTGTAATTGACAAAATCGTAATTCAATTGCCTATTTTACCGAAAGTACTGCAGGTCTGGCATTATAATAATCGGTAAAAATCATAATAATGTTACGTTTAATACTAAAAAAAGGCGTTTTAAAATGGATATACGTCAAAGATGCGCAACGGAAATTTCGTAAAGTGGATATACAGTAAAACGATCTTGAGATTGACCGGACGCTCGCAACAATCTTTTAGTGCTTGTTTACTCTATGCGCCAAATCACATATAAAGGGTGTTCCAGTCACTTCTTCACCGCACATTATATTTGTTGTACTTATTTAATTCATATTACACAGTAGGCTATTGAACTTTCATTTGACTTTTATTTATTTCTTTACTTCCTTCCTTTCCTATTAATACTCTAGTGTTACCAAAGAGATGGAAGAGAGAAGTTTATTATCAAAATATTTTTTTATTTTCTTTAAGGTTTTTTTTTGTTTTTTACTTTCTTGCTCTAGCTGAAGACTAAAAATTTCATTTTTTTTCACGAAACGGTGCTATAAAGAAATCATCAACTCATCATCATCATAAAGAAAGTATTGATTTGGTGTGAAAATTTTTTTTCGAGGTTTTCACGGAAATGAGTTGTCCTGGTGCAGGACATGCCAAAAAACACTATCTTTCAAAAACGTCCGTCTGTATGTGTGTGTGTGTGTGTGCGTGTGTATGTGTGTCACTTTCCAAAGTATTAGACTTAGAGATACCAAATTTTGGCTACATCAACTCTTTTGAACATGTTTTAAATATGAATTACACGGCATTACACCAACTTGAAAATTCAAGATGGCTGCCATACAAAAAAAAACATAAAATTTCAGATGGCAACCCATAGATCTAGGTTTGCAAGAGTGTTGCCATACCTAATTTTTATAGTAAAAATTTGAGCAACGACCACACTGCAAAAAAATAATCTTGGAGCCGTTTTTGAGAAAAGTGCAATTTTATGTTTTTTTTGTATGGCAGCCATCTTGAATTTTCAGGGTGATCCCATGCAGGTCGTCTTATCAAAATTTGTGGTTGTCAATTCTCTAAATCTAAAAATTGGTGTCTCTGTGATTAGTAGTATCGGCTGGGACATACACACATACGGACGGACAGGTTCGACAAATTAGGTTTTTTTGCACGTCCTGGCGCAAGACAACTCATTTCCGTTGAAACCTCAATTTTTTTTTCGGACGAATACAATACTTTATAGCTCCTTCTGACTGCTATAAAGTAAAAATATATTGAAAAGTTCTCAGCAGTTAGAGTGTTAATAAAAAAATACTTTTTAGAAAATTTAAGACAATAATGATAACTTATATGATGTCATATTATATTTTCCAAAAAGTGAATCACATACAAAGTGAGAAATTTCCAGACAAAATGTTTGGTAATAATCAGAGGGTTAAAATTAGATAAAAGGCTGCGATTCTTAAAACTTTCTAAATAGCAATAATAATCAGTCGTTACTTTTTCAAAACATGACAAAAAAGTTTACCCACCATACAAAGTTCAAGTTTGCATACAAAAGCGTTCAATGACCATCTATGTACATATGTATAATAATCGAGAATCGTAGTTGCAACGAAATATTAACATTCAAAACTCAGATCAATTGCATGCCCACGAACAGAAACTTGTAAGTTCGCGCTTGCAAATGCTGAGTGTGTACTTACAAATTGAAACCAAATCTCAAATGAACATTAAGCCTGCAACTCTGACATTGACAAAGTGAATTATTTTTTACACTATGGGTGGTCAGCTTTATACCAACCTATAAATCAAGGTTCTTTCTTGTGTAATTGGCGTTTTTTTCAGAGACGACCAACCTCGCAGAGGGCTCTTGAGGTGTGATTCACACAAAACGGCGCTCACCAAATAATCTTTTTTTTCTTCTTGAAACAGCATAAACTGGCTAATGATTCTAGCTTTAAATTCGTCATACAGTGAGTTAATTTATGCAAGAAAGTCGAGTGCAGATTCTGTGCATTTTTTTTTATTATTTTGAAGAAAACATCAATTATATATCAGAAAATATGTTTTTTTAGGACAAAAGTTGTAGCTTTCTATCTCTTGTATAAAATGTTTACGAAAGTAAGTCTGTTTTTATTTTGAATTTCCAAATAGTGCGTGAACTACGTTATTGAAAGATGGAACATTTTTATACGTTTCAATGTTTTGATGTTTGCTAATGATGCTCCTTGCCTGATAGGTTGGTATGAGGCTGACCCCCCATGCTGAAAAAATAGGTTCGCTTTTGCTTACGCCACCCTGATTTTACGGATATGTGACAGGAGTTGCAAGGTTTATGTTCATGTGAGATTTTGTTGATTTTAATTTTAAATTTAACGTCAATTTCAATTTTCAGTAAGGATAGGCAGAATAAGAAGAAATGGAGGCAGCTCTGCAGAGGCTCTGGCCACCCCTAGCGGAATGGCGACAGAATTACAGTTACAGTTACATATATACATAAATACTTGTTCAGATTATATTAAATTTTTATGAAAATAGAATATGATCTGTAATTTCGGCTGGTACATGCATACATACATATACGGACGGACGGGACATTATGTCTTGGGACATTTATCGGTGGGCATTTTGTCGTGGTACCAAAAATATACTGTAAGTTATCCACGTACGTGTCTAATTAAGCATTTTGTAATCTCGTATGGCAATTATTGTCTATTAATAATTACCTACTGTTTCACGAACTAAAAATGTAGCAACCTGTATGTTAAAATGCCATTACGTTCATTTCAACATATAATCGACTAACCGTTCACATTGAACAATGCAATGGCAGAAATTGTTTTTGCAGATGTCAAGTCTTGTCGCTGGCGCCAATGGCGACGCGCTGTATCTCGAGAGCTCCGCGCTTTTTATTATTATAAATAATTTTTGCAGTCGGACTATTATTAATTCTGTGTTCTTGTGTTTTTAAAATCATTGTAATGTTTTAATTTTTAAATGAATTATGTGAATCATGTTTTATTAAATAAAATAATAGAGTGACAAGTACCAAGTGAGCAATAGTTATCCAAATTAAACTACCCACTCGAACTTAAAACAATAATAAGTGTCATTTGATTTAAAATTGAATAAAGCAAATTTAACGATTCAAATCTACTCGACAAAAGAACTCTCTGCACTTAAAGACTCAAAATATTTAATAAGTGATTCAACATTTAAAACTATCCGTGAGAATAACTTGTGCAGAGGAGTTAAAAGAAGACCAAGAGGCAGACGAGGCGGCCGCAATGACCGCAGAAACCCGGGGACAGCTGCAGACAAGGAGGGGCCCGTGGAAGCTGACAATGTCCACCGCCCGGAATCGAAGGAAGTGTCAAATGGCCTCTGCGGAGGTGTTGAAGCTGACAATTCTGTCAGGAATGGAAGTGTGTGTAAAAGGAAGTATGTGAAACAGGAAGAATGGATATTTGCAACGTGGAATGTTAGAGAATGGAATGACTGTAAAGAGAATGAAATTACTGATATTATGGAAAAGAGAAGAATACAAGTGATGTGCGTGACTGAAATAAAAATGATCGGGGATGGAGAAAAGGTATTGAAGAATGAGGAGTATTTTATTTGGAGTGGAATTAAGGATGGATATAAGAGACAAGGCGTGGGAGTAATTTTGAGCGAACGGGCTAAAATGTGTGTAAGTAATTATGAAAGAATATGTCCTAGGATTCTGTTGGTAAGAATGAGATTAGGACGTGTGAAAATTCTAATGGTAGCGTGTTATGCTCCAGTAGAATCTGATAGCAGAGAAGAAAGAGATGAATTCTGGGAGAGTGTAAATAATGTACTAAGAATGAAAGATGAGAATGAACGAATTATCTTATTAGGAGATATGAACGGATGGATTGGTATGAAACGAGATGATTGCGGAATGGTTGTGGGTCCGAGTGGTAGAGGAAGGATGAATAATAATGGACGAAAGCTTGTCAATACATGTATAGAACACAGACTTTTTGCAACAAACACCTGGTTTAAACACCAAGACTTGCATCTCTATACATGGCAAAATAGGGCAGGCCATCGAACAATTATTGATTATATATGCGTAGATGAAAGAATGAGAGGATATGTGAGAGATGCAAGAGTGTACCGTGGAGCTGAACTCAGCACAGACCACTATTTGTTATGCGCGAGAATAATGGTAGGGGATTGTAAGAAAGGAAAGAAAAAAATATTGTTAAGAATGAAAAGAATAAAAGTGGAAAATTTGAACGATGACAATGTGCAAGATGAATATCAAAGTGAGATTGCCAAAAGATTAAATATGGATGAACTACAAAAAATGAAAGATGAAGGATGTGTGGAAAAAGTGTGGCAAATGATGAAGAAAGAACTGACCGAATCTGCTAGGATGACATGCGGAGAAACAAATGTTGGTAAGAAAAAAGGTGATGCCTGGTGGAATGATGGAGTGAAAGAAGCAGTAGAGCAAAAGAAGGAAGCGTATATGAGATGGTTGAAAGATAAAGGTAATTTAAATTTGGAAATGATGTATAAAAGGGCAAAAATGAATACTAAAAAGCTTGTGTATGAAAGTAAGATGGAATTAGAGAAGAAAAATAATGAAAAGGCACAGCAGGACTTCCACACCAACAAAAAAATGTTCTGGAGTTGGGTTCGGAATAATAACGAAAGTGTGGGAGCAACAACTCCGGGCATAAAGAATGCGCAGGGAGTCTTGCTGTGGGATGAAGATGATGTATGTAATAGATGGAAAGAATACTTTGAAGAAATATTAGGACAGGGTGAAAGAAATTTATATGAATGTGACCCTACAAATGAAAGTAATGAGGATATTTTGAAAGAGGAAATAAAAGCAAGCATAAAAGAGCTGAAGAATGGAAAGGCTGCAAGTATGGATGGATTGAATGCTGAGATGTTAAAGGCAGGAGGAGAATATGTGGTAGAGTGGATGTTTGAATTATGCAAGATGTGTATGAAAGACAGGGTAGTACCGATGGACTGGAGAAAGGCGGTCATTGTCCCTATTTACAAGGGTAAAGGGGACAAGAAAGACTGCCGTAACTTCAGGCCCATTAGTCTCCTTAGTATACCTGGGAAAGTCTTATGCAAAATTGTCATAAAAAAAGTGAGAATGGCCACCGATCACAGGGTCTCTGATATTCAATCTGGCTTTATGCCAGGACGAGGTTGTGTGGACCAAATCTTTACTCTCAGACAGATTGTTGAAAAACATCTGGCTGTGGGGAGGGTGGTCTACGCAGCATTCGTAGATCTTGAGAGGGCCTTTGACTCGGTGGACAGATGTATGCTGTGGAATGTTCTCAGGAAGTACGGTGTGAATGATAATCTTCTGAATGTGATACGTGCCATCTATGAAAATAGTTCGGCATGTGTAAGAGTGGATGGGAGATATAGTGACTGGTTTGATGTATATAAGGGAGTGAGGCAAGGCTGCGTGATGAGTCCATGGTTGTTTAATATAATCATGGACAGTTGCATAAAAGAAGCTGGAATATCAGAGAGCGGAGTGAAAGTGGGTGAAACAAGAGTTGGAGTACTTCTTTATGCTGATGATGCTATAGTTTTAGCTGACTCGGCGGAGGAACTCCAAACGATGTTAACCAAACTAAATGATGCATTTTGTAAGAATAGCTTGAAAGTAAATGCGAATAAGACAAAAGTATTAGTTTTTGACAGGAATGAAGTATGTGAGGAACTTACAATTAATTTGAATGGAATAAAAGTTGAAGTAGTGAATGAGTTTGACTATTTAGGAAGTAAGTTTGAGGCGAATGGTAAGATGACGAAAGAATTAGAGAAGCGTGCCAGCAAAGGAAGATGCGTGATAGGAGCGTTTGGTAGAATAGCGAAGAATAAAAGGATACCAAAGAAAATGAAAATGGCGGTACACAATTGTATTTTGTTGCCGACCCTGATGTATGGAAGCGAGTCATGGACGTTGAATGAAAGAGAAGTAAATAAGGTATGCACCGTAGAAATGGCCCATCTGAGAAGTATGACAGGAAAAACACTGAAAGATAGAGTGAGAAACGAATGGGTTCTAAATGAATGCGGAGTAAAAGAAAGCGTGAAAGTGAAAGTTCAAAGAAGTGTGATGCGATGGTTTGGACATATTGAAAGGATGAATGAAGACCGACTGACAAAAAGAGTGTATAAAGGGAATGTAACAGGTAAGCGTGGAAGGGGAAGACCTAGGAAACAATGGATTGATCAGATAAATGAGATTGCGAATGAATGGAATCTACAGAGTGGAAACAAGAGAAGAGCATGCATGAAAAGAGTGATGAAATTAGATGAGATGAAAGAAGTATGCAAGGACAGAGTCAAGTGGAGGCACTTGTGTGGAGGTACTGGCCACCCCTAGAGGAAAGGCGGCAGGATACAAGACAAGACAAGATGGTCGGGAGATGTTTTTCTTCCTATGAACTATAATTTTTAAAGGATTTATCTCAGGAATCCCTTGAAAACTTAAATATTTATCTCAAAATTCCGAGCGGGCTACGGTTAAAAAACGATGTTTAGGTGTGACGTCACACCCACGCGCGTCTGTGATTGGCAGATACGGCAGCCACTCGTCAGCCACGCATGCGCATCAGCGTTTGTGGCGTATCCAGTAAACAAGCACTGAGTTGAAATTTCGAACACAGAATATCGTCTGTGAAAATGTTGAATAACTCGCACATTTGAAGACAAATACGTATTTCTTTTAGCTCAGATTGTGTAGAATTTTATTCTTAAGACAACTGCATCAAAAAGTCATATTTGACAAGATTGGCGTATACAGTAAACAAGAACTGGGGGAGCGATTTGTTGAACCAGGATCAAAGCTATGGTCAAATGACACACCTCTGCGGCACTACAACAAGTGTCATAGACCCCTAGAGTCTTTAGAATCTAGGGAGTCTCCCGCACAGGATTTCTTAAAAAAAAAAAAAAAGTGAGGATCGAACCAACGTTATTCTATTCCTAATACCTACGCTAGAAAGATCAGCCACTTAACTCCCTCGGCCGTAAAATCGATTTCAACTTGCCCTAGCCGCTAACATTACGGATCAACCGCCATTTCTTTCTGTCCTTACATACTTCTTTCATTTCACCCAGAGTTATAACGTTCTTAAAACAAGCTCTCCTTTATTATGACTCTGGACTCTGTCGTTGACAGTTTTATAAATTTCTTTCAAAAATGCCCTAATGGCCTTTCAAACATTTGATAACTTTAAAACTCACATAATGTCGTCCATGACACTAATCCAAATCCAGAAATAGCCCAAGGACGGCGCCTGGAGCGGATGGTATGTTTCCAATTCTTGCTTTCATCATCCGTGTCCGAGACAAAGTGCTTCCCACCTCCAAGTCCTCATATGTTCCTCAAGATCGCGAACAGCAAAGGTATTTAGGTCATCCTCAAATACATCCAGCCGATTTCATTGCCAGATTTTCTTGTTTTCCAAGGAATTTCCCCGTATTTCTTATGAAATATCTTTCATTTAAACAACTCTTGTATTTCATTTTCGTTAGACATTGTTTTTTTTTCTTTCATCACCACTTGTTCACCAACGTATTCTGCCTGGCCAGAAACAGGTATTAATAACTACCCAATAACATCTGTTGAACCAGGATTAAAGCTATGATCAAATGACTCAAGCGGGGATTGAACCAACGTTATTCTATTCCAAGTACGCTAGAAAGATCAGCCCACATAACAGCGGATTCACATTGTATGCATTATCACAAGCAGACACGTACAAGTTCGCGCTTGCGCATACCGCATGTGAACCTACAACATTAAAACCCAAATATCAAATGGACATACGCCCTGCAACTCTTGCCGTCCTTCCCTGAAACAGTGGGGAAATTGGCAAAGTGAACTATCATCAATTAATAATTCATTATTGTATATTTTGATGAAGTATTAATTAACAATTACCCGATAACATCTGTTGAACCAGGATCAAAGCTATGGTCAAATGACCCAAGCGGGGATCGAACCAACGTTTTTCTATACCAAGTACGCTAGAAAGATCAGCCACTTGACTCCCACTAAGTAGGTAATTCTTACCTACTGAATATCAGTAATTTTATTATGTAGTCTACTCAGCTGTTCACTATCGGCCATCTTGGATTGACAGGTCTTCATACAAACATTACCGATATTCGGTAGGTAAGAATTACCGTGGTGATGACACTTTAACCCGTTCTGTACCCTGAGTACGAGTTTTATACTTAACTCGAAGTATTGAGTATTCGAGAAAAATGTATATGAACTTGTAAAGCACCTCTGGCAAAACAAATTTCTAATCCTTTTTTGTCGGGGGTGCTTTACAAGTTCACATACATTTTCTCGAATACACAATACTTCGAGTAAAGAGAATAAACTTGTACTCAGGGTCCTTTTCCGTCAAAGCTTATTCACGGCATACGCTGCACAACACCAAGAGCGGCTTATATCTGAATGTTATGAGGATTATTGGACTGCAGTTCCGCGCTAATCTGAACGTTATGTCCCATTAAAACATTAACACATTCTCATAACGACTTCCTCCTACGACAGGTGTCGTCTTTAGCTTAACCGAATCTCAGGGCTGTAACTCTTTGGAAAGTTACCAAAATATTCCCATAAAAATATTAAAGTCCTGCTTTAAAATGTTATTACTTTCTAGTTTCCACCTCTGAATACTGAATTTACACATGATTCATCATTATGTATCTTAATCTATCTACAATTAAATTTCTATATTTAATTCACGCCCACAAGCAGGCACGTGTAAGCTCGCTCTTACGCATGCTGCGTGTGTACCTACTTACAAAATAAAAACCCAAATCTCAAGTTAACATAAACACTGTAACTTTTTGACCGGTCCGTAGTCCAGTGGCAAAACTTCGGACTCGTAAATGGAAGGTTGTGGATTCGGATCCGGGCGGAGTACAAAAAATATACCATTTATATTTCCAAATATGCTCTTCGCTGGGTTGAAAAAAATCATAAAACCTTTACCAAAGACCGGTCACTAAAGGTCCATCCAGCCTTACAGCAACTGGGTCTTGCTTGAGTATTGGCACTTTGTAGCGACGACCAAGCGCGTAAACTTCTGCGGCACTACAACAAGTGTCTTAGACCCCTAGAGTCTCTAGAATCCAGGGAGTCTCCCGCACAGGTTTTCTAAAAAAAAATACTCTTGTTGCCCTTCCCTGAGACAGGGTGCGTACCATGTTTTTCAGCATGAGTGGTTTTTCACTTTGCCAATGTCACCCCTGTCTCAGGGAAGGACGGCAAGAGTTGCAGGGTGTATGTCCATTTGAGATTTGGTTTTTGTGTTGTAGGTTCGCATGCGGCATGTGCAAGCGCGAACTTGTACGTGTCTGCTTGTGAGAATGCATGTAATGTGAATCTCCAATGTAACATATCTTTGCAACTTAGATAAGATTAGATTAATGGTCAGGATCTACCAAACTATTAGTAAAGAATTTCAGTTTAATTGACTATTACCTAAGTATACGATATGAAATTTAACGTTGGTACCACCATTTTTAATAGCTATGATTGTATTTTGTTAGCTATAATCTAAATTGCAAAGATATGTTGACATTTAAGGCTCATATTTAATGCATGCCCACAAGCAGACACGCGTTTACACATGCTGCATGTGTACTTACAAAAAAAAAACCTCGCATGAACATAAACTATGAAACTCCTGCCGCTTTTCCCTGAAAGTGGGATGACATTGGCAAAAGTGAACCAAGTTTGTACAGCATGGAGGGGTCAGCCTCATTTTTTTTTTTTTTTTTTAACAGATTTGTGAAGAGGAAAACAATTCACCAACCGTTTCTGCCTGACCAGAAACAGGTATTAATATCATCAATTAATAATTCATTATTGTTTATTTTTAATGAATTATTAATTAATAATTACCCAATAACAACTGTAGAACCAGGGTCAATGTTATGCTCAAATGACCCAGGCGGGGATCGAACCAACGTTGCTCTATTCCAAACACGCTAGAAAGATCAGCCCACTTGGCCCCCTCGGCCATAACACCTACAACTCATATTCCGAAATTAAAAACTGGAACTGATAGGTTGGTATGCGGCTGACCACCCATACTGTAAAAAATGGTTTACTTTGCCAATGTCACCCCTGCTTCAGGGAAGGTCGGCAAGAGTTGCAGGGCTTATATTCATTTGAGATTGGGTTTTTTATATTGTACGTCCACATGCGGCATGTGTAAGCGCGAAATTATGCGTGTCTGCTTGTGGGAATGCATTCAATATGAATCTCAAATGATACATATCTTTGCAGCTTACATTTAGATTTTAGATTTAGAACTAAAAATAATAAAGTCAAACTACTTAAATCAAATTAAATTTGCAATGTTGCAATATCATAAAACCTTTCATTTGATTAGATTATTAAATACATATTTTCTGCACTGGCAGCACAATCTCTCACCAAAAAATAAAATCGAGGTTAAAATTAATTGAATTTCACACTCTCTGTATTTAAAATAACCACAAAATCTGATAACGTGAATACTATTATTCAATAGTCTAAGAAAAAGTGTGGCAAGCATTCATGTCGTGATTTTATTTTTTGCTTCAAAATACCTAAGTGCTTAATATTTGTTGTAAACTTTAAAGTTAAACCCGTGAAATCAAATTATTTCTGTACCTTAGGGCTTAGAGCATGAACAACGGTAATCACATTTAGTAAAATGTGCAGGAGACGAGTTTTAGTGAAAATGTGCATTTTTTAAACCATCATAACTTCTAAACTAGACGAGATATTTTTGATCTGTAAAAACTGTTTATCTTCTTTTATCGATATTTATTTAATGTGAAGTGATGTGAACAACGTATGTGGAACTTCCGTGGTTTATGCTCGCACTTTTATGTGCATCCCATATTTATTACACTTGATATCTCAGTAACTATGAGTCCGAGGACTCCAATAATTTTACCACTTATAGAACAGCTAATAATAATAATTTCTGCATCATTAACTCAAAAACGCAAAAAAGTGGACTTCCGTTGTTTATGCTCTAAGCCCTAAGGCATGGGTCGGCAACCTGCGGCCCGCGGGCCGCATGCGGCCCTTGGGGCGTCTTGGTGCGGCCCGCAAGATATTCGCCGCAACGCACCACGTGCCGGGCGATATCATACACATACACAATGGAGTGAAAAAAAACAATAAATGTCATAAAAATGGACAAAAAGAATTTTATTTTTATAACTAAAATATTTATATACAAATACCTATTTTAGGTAATGACATGTGATCCAAGCGTAGGGGCGGGTGGTAGAATCAATAGTGAATTTCATTTGTAGTTCGTATGAATATTTATTAATGCTCACGATGCATGCCTCACAAGAGGGCCCCAGGGGGCGCGGGAGGGGGGGGGGGGGGGTCAGTCAGCATTTGCTGAAATGCTGCCCGTTAGATCCGCCACTGCTCAAGTGCGGCCCGCACTAAATCCCACGTAAAATATTTGGCCCTTATACAACAAAAGGTTGCCGACCCCTGCTCTAAGGTACAGATTTATTGTATGTTCACATTATTTTAGATTATTAAGTTTAAAAGTAAAATCATGTACACATTTAAACTTCCAAATACTCTTATAGAACTTTGAATTAAAAAAATGTTCCATCTTTCTTAATTGTGCTGAGATCTTTTACGTAAACTCTGCAGTCGAAGAATATTTTATGTTGAAAGTTGTAAAAAAAATACTGTACATAGTAGAACCATTAGAACTAACCACCAAAATAATCAAATCAAATTATGTTATTCATTCATTTGTCATTCAACTTTCCTCTCAAATCTGTCAACAAATTGTATTCGAAATTCAAATATATTTATATGCCTTTTACAATAGGTTTAAAATTAAATATCTGTACATATGTAGGTCATTTCAAACTTGATGAGTTTTATGCGAACGTCAATTGTTTGAAATACATGTGTCGTGTACAAATCTCGCCCATGAATCTGGCATGAGCGATACTTTTAACCGTGTGTTAGTATAAAACTTTTCGTAGCGCTCACACAAAAATGTAAAAAAAATTTAAACAGCGCCTCTAGGAATCGTTTTAGTTTTCTATTATTTTTTTGGTAAACGCTGCACTTTTCATGCTTGAGACACCACTGCGCGACCCAGTTCCGTCTGGGAGGCGGTCTATTCCTGTCAGACGTCTGACGTCACAACATGGCGCTCAAACAGACTGAATCATCGCGGGCATTGGGAAACTCAAGGAATTCCTGGATTAATTTTTGGAATACATCAAACCATTGGAAATTAAAGAACAAATTTGGATATAAACGCAACTAAGCTACATATATAGTGTAACATCTTGCCTGCGGGTTGCATGTGGCGCTTCGGGACCTATTTATTTTTACAGGTAAGGGTGCCGGCCTCACCAACCACTTTCAGTTGAAGTGGGGGTTTCCCAGCTCCCGGGGGGGGCTGGTTCTCATTTCTTGTGAAGGCTGAGTAAACCTTTGAGATCGAACCCTTGCTCTCGGCATGGAATGCAAGCATTCTACCAATTGAGCTATCGACCTTTTTACGAGCTTGATAGTCGTCGCTACAAAGCGCCAATTTTTAAAGCAAGACCCAGTTGCTGTTAGGCTGGATGGACCTTTGGTGACCGGTCATTTGTAAAGGTTGTATGAATTTTTCAACCCAGCGAAGAGCAAATTTGAAAATACAAATGATATATTTTTTATGCTCCGCCGGGAATCGAACCCACAACCTTCCCATTCAGAGTCCGAAGTGTTACCACTGAACTACGGACAGGGACCAACGCATTGTGCATGTTTTACAAATGGGAGAATAACTTTGTTTAAAAATAGAAAACTGAGATTTTATGTTTGCTATATTTGTGGCATTCGGTATTTAAATCTCTATGATAAAAGCGTTTTTTTTTTCCAAGCGGGAGGTCTATGTTAGAAAGGACTCCGAACAAATGTTCCATATTTTTGTCGGCAGGCAAACGAGACATTTCTGTGTTACTAGGGCTCTTAGCAACGAATAAAGAAAAACTACTTAGTATTTATTAGCCTAGCAACCCGGCAGTGTGACGTCGCGATTTTCTTGTATGCCATTTGTGCTGACTGTTGTCATTCCAATCTGTTTGGAACTCTTCTAACTATCTATAATCTTAGTTGCAAATATATATTAACATTTTAAATTAATATTGTTACGATTTTTGGGGTTCGAAAGTCTTTCAATTAACAACACTGGTCTTCTTTTACAGTTATTTATTTTACACTTTTAAATTTATTTTAACAAAGACAGTCTCGATTATTCCATTACACTTGGTTTGAGTTCACTGGTCGAATTCGTTCGTTGTATGGGTGAAGGCTCACAGATGACTGACCCCTAGTGCAAGCAAATAGCGTCTTATATACTCTTCACAACAGTATTCTCTAGAAACTATATTCGCTAGACAGTTCCAGAATTAAGGAAAGATTCAAGTAGGTACGTTGTAATCATTATTTCTAGACGCTTCAAGTACTTTATTTAATTATTCCTACCCACACATACTTATGAGGATTCCTATTACATAGCTATAACTAATACCTATACTTATTTTAATATTTACATAACAATATTAACTACCTACCCACAAACAGACACGTTTAACATCGCGCTTACTCATGCTGCATGTGTACAAAAAAATAAAAACCCTTATCTCAAATAGACTTAAACCCTGCAATTTTATGCGGCGTTCTCTGGAACAGAAGTGACATTGGAAAAGTGAACAAATTTTTACTATAGTCTATATGTGTGGTTTGCCTTATACCAACCCATAAGTACGGTACAAAAGAATGTGATGAGAGGGTTTGGGCATGTGGAAAGAATGAATGATGATAGACTGACAAAGTATATACAAAGAAAGTGTGAAAGGAAAAAGAGGTAAGGGACGACTGAGAAAAGTATGGAGTGATTAGATTGAGGAGATTGTGATAGAATGGGATATACAAAGTGAGGGTAAAAGAAGAAAATGCATGAAAAAGGTGATGGATATGAATGTATTTAAAGAGGTATGTCAGGATAAGATAAAAATGGAGGCCGCTCTGCAGAGGCTCTGGCCACACCTAGCCGAATCGCGACAGAGTTACAGTTACAGAAGTCAAGAAACCAAATGAGTATACAGATTTTATTTTATAAAACAAACAATAAATTAATTGAATCGATAAAGTATATTTTAATAATAAAATTAACATTTCAAATTTAAAAGCCCACAGAAAGTATATTCAAGCTAGTAGACAACTACTAACACTGATTAGTCGAATTATGTCGATCTATGGTATATGCCACTCGCCAATTTAGATGAAACGTCCCGACTGTTCGGGAATCGGGCGCCATCTCAATATTTCTTGTATAAACCATAGTATAAACATAAAAATAATTGAACAGCTTTTTGATCGCTGCGGCCGTCAGTTTTGATGATGATCCCTTTGAAAATGTCCAGACATTTTTAAAAATCCAAACATACTTTTTCTGACTTTTTGATTGATTTTCAATCTAGAATACTCGTTATATTGTAATGTTTTTTGGGTTCGAAATGTCTCTAAATTAAAACATACAGGTCTTCTTTCAGGATCTTTATTTATTTATATTACACTTAATTAAATTTATTATTAACACTTTTGGTAACACAAATTTATTTTCACAGTTCAGTATCGCTTACACTCTTCAAATCAAAGGCAACTATCTCACTGGCTTAGCGCACTCAATTCTACGCCTTATATACTTCACAGACAGAACTCTCCAGTGACTAATTTTGCCAGCACATTCGCGAATATTCTACCAAGTTCAAGAGTACAAAAGGATCATTTAATTTCTAGATTTCTTAGGTCTATAATTATTGCTACCTACGGTGTACACCTATATTCATCTACTTTTGACATAATGCTATAATAACTATTACTACCTACGATGTACACCTATATTAATCTACTATTTACATCACAATATTATAAGCTGAATCGCCGAGAAATTTATAGATTTGACATCTGGGGTTTATACTCCATGCACATACAGAAGCAAGTTTTTTAGATTTTTTCTGAGAGGTTGTTATGAAGCTAACCCCCCGTGCTGTAAAAATTGGTTCACTTTTGCCAATTCCACCCTGGTTTCAGGGAAAAAAGTCAGGAGTTGCAAGGTTTATGTTCATGTGAGGTCGTTCATGTGAGGTCAGAATTTGTAGGCGCGAACCTACATGTGCCTGTCTGTGGGCATGCATTTAATATGCGCCGTAAGTGTTAACATATCCTTGCAGCTTAGATTACAAATTATAGATGCTTTCTTTCGTACAGGACCGTAGCTTCATACATTCGTGATGTATGGACCTGTTCAAATAATGTCATTTTAAAAATTAATATTTTTGATCATTAATTTGGTATGCGGCTGACCACCCATGCTGTAAAAATGGTTCACTTTGCCAATGTCACCCCTGTCACAGGGAAGGACGGCAAGAGTTGCAGTGTGTATGTCCATTTGAGATTTGTTTTTTTATGTTGTAGGTTCACATGAGGCATGTGCAAGCGCGAATTTGTACGTTTTTGGTTGTGAGAATGAATGTAATGTGAATATCCAATGTAATATATCTTTGCAACTTAGATTAGATTAGAATTAATAATTATAAAGAAAAAAAATACGTTAATCAATTAATATTTAGGGTCATCGTTTGAGATGAGTCTTCAGACAGGCCATTAACCGCATAAACTCAGCAGTAGCGTATCACAAAAAAATTAATGAAAACTAAAACGCTCTCGAGAAGCGCTGTTTGATTTTCTATACATATTTTGGGGCAACGCTTTGATTGAGTTCAATCGTATTTTGTTTTTACTTGCGTTACTGGTGTCAAGTGGGTGCAAGGTGAGAGGGTGATAAGTGATGTAAACATAATTAGAGGCGCTTAGATAAAAACACATAAGTGCATTCCTGCTCACCTATACACGTCTGACTTCCTTGTTACAATCGACTCTGAACATTTATAATATACCTCGGCTATGTGACGTCACCCATAGTAAATTAAAAAATGGATCCCCGATAATCGGGGATTTTTCTAGTTAACATCATTGAGGCGTGACTGCAGAATACTTGCATTCCATGCCAGAGGGCTAGGGCTCGAATCCCACCGAGGGTGTCAGAAATGATTTCCCATTTCGGGGTTTATTTTAAACCTTAAACAAATAAAAAGGTTTACTTAGCCTTCACAAGAAATGAGTAGGTACTAGCCCCAAATAAATAGGTTCAATCGCCATTTGCGACCCCTTCGGGGATATCATGGCATGAAGTTACACTATATGTGTAACTTATTCGCGTTTGCGTTGCGTGTGAAATGTGTTCCATACTATTGTACATACTTTTTGTGTAGTCTGGTCGAAGGCTTAGATAAAACTAGGGTTCGATCCCCACCGAGGGTGTCTGAAATGATATTCAGTTTCGGTGTTTATTTAAAACTTGTTTAAAACCCAAATAAAGATACCGTCAAATTGTACTACATAGCCTTCACAAGAAATGAGTACCAGCCCTCTAGGGAACTGGGAAACTATCACTTTAATTAAGTGAAGCAGTTGGTGTAGGCCGGCCTTCTTACCTGTGAAAATAAATTTGTTGCACAAGCCACATGCGATTCCTTGAGATACAATACAGTAAGAAGTTACAATATATGTACAGTTTAATTTTGTTGCAATTTAAACTCCTCAACCTCGATTGATATTTCAGTTTTTTTTTGTACTGATTTATTTTTGTTCATATATTTTACATAGTTTATATTTTGATCCTTTTGTATATAAGTAATGAATTATACTTAATCTATGTTGCATTAAAATTAAAATATACTTATTGACATTTAGGATTCTTATTTGAATTAATGGACATTGAATTTAATAAATTAAGAATGCAGTGTTTCTTATTTTTTTCGTAACATTCTCAGCCATGACATAAATTAAAAAAAAATAACCGTTACCTCACAAAGGTTTTGCAGTTATTCTCAGGAACCTGGCGGTCATTTCCGTTGTATTTTAGTAATGTATAAAATATCTATATCGTTCTCAGAATCCTTATATACATTCCGATCATAAAAATAACCAGAAATGCGTCAGTGTCCTTTTTACACATATTTTTAATGTAAGCAACACATGCAGTGATGAATCAACTTGTATACAATGCTTTAAAAAAAGCGCATGAGAGAGCCTATGTAAGCGCAACTCTTTCACGTAACAAAATTGCAAAAATATAATAACATTCATGATTTATATTTAATGCACGCAGATAAGTAGGCACTGTATGCTCAAACCCTCCTCATACCCGTCCTGTATGAAGGACCCACAGCACATGGACGCTCATACAAAGCTATATATTTTCTTAAATGGCGGAAGGCCTTCCCGTGAAGTAAAAGCAACGGCACAACAAAACAATAACCTCTAGGTCAGAGGCGTGCCCATGACTGTAAAAGTAAATGGTTCGATGTTACTGAAGCTAATAGCATACCTCGGGTGGCACTCCTTGTGAGATTGTTGCTAGATCCCGAGTAGCGTGAATAATGATATACAATATAATAATACGAAATATTAATAAAAGTCTATGGACAGTGTTACTGTGAATCCGCTGCGGATGCAGCTTGGCAAAAGGAAGCGCAAAATCGCTCAAAGGCGGAGAAATTTGATTTTGTAGCAACAAAGTCTGCGTAACCGACTGGGCCAATGGCCGGTTCAAGTTAGCGCTTGCACATGCTACGCGTGTACTAGAGATATAACCCAAATCTCAAATTAGCATAAACTCTGCAACTCTCGCCGCCTTTCCCTTACATTGGCATAACGCAAAAGTGAACCAATTTTTACAGTATAGTTGGTGAACTTAGTTCCAACCTGTAAGTGAAAAAACAATAACATATAGATACGTAGTGACATCAGAAATAAAAAAAATAGGGCTGGGTGGAAGTCTCGACGGCCGTCGGTAGATCTCACCGTACCTATTTTGAAGATAGAACGGAATAAAACATGGCGGTTAAATAAACAGCGCATAAAACGTGGCGCTGGTTCACTTTGCCTCTGTCATCACTGTTTCAGGGAAGGACGGCAAGAGTTGCAGGGTGTATGTCCATTTGAGATTTGGGTTTTTATGTTGTAGGTTCACATGCGGCATGTGCAAGCGCGAACTTGTACGTGTCTGCTTGTGAGAATGCATATAATGTGAATCCCCAATGTTAAATTTCTTTGCAACTTAGATTTTATTAGAATAGATTAAGTGCATCAACAGCTGATCGCTGTTCCATATTAAATGGATCAGCTGTTGATACGCCGTCATGTTTTATTTCGCCCTGTCTTCAATACTGTAAGATCTAAAGACGGTCGCCGAGACTTCCGGCCCTGGTATAAATAATAAATCGAAGTCTCTAATGTGTAAACTCGAACTTCGAGCGTTTAAAGTGTAAATATTAAATGTTGATCGATTTCTGCAACTTATAGATAAAATTGAGATAGAAGACTACTGTCTTAAGAAGAACAGTTGTTCTAAAAATGCTTATTAACTCCGCAATTTATTTATTTTTGATAAACATCGCTATCAACATGGAATTTAAACTGCTTAGGATTGTTTATCATTATCTTTAATTGCTTAATTGGGCTATTTATCGCGGTATGTATGTATTTACACTGCTAAAAATAAATCAACATACAAAATGTAACCATCTAACAAATTGTGAAAAATTGTATAAAATTAAATAATGATTTTTTCGAACCGTGATGAAGAGAAGAACGGGCTTCTCAACATTTCTTCGGAGTCATAATAAGACGTCTCTCTTGTAGGCCAATGAGTCACAAACTGAACTTTTAGAAAAAGTTGTTGTCGCTCGTGATCGAAGATTATAGGAGCAGGTGACCTTCTTCTGAGAGTTAAGTTCATGCCTCTTTGGCGTAGAATAGACACGTCTCCAGAGCCTGCAGACTCAACAGGCGTCGGTAGGTCTTACCGTATATATTTGAAGATAGCAAGCAATAAAACATGGTGGCGGGTAAACATCTTATGACTGTAATGTATGTATTTTTTCCATATACACTTTATGGTTCAACGATCAGTACCCTTAGTACGAGTTGCGAAACTTGAGTAAAGTAAAGTTTACGGAAAGGATTGAAGAGTGGTTTTCCCCAAAATCTGCCGTTTTTGTTTCTTACACTTTATGGTCTTAGCAAAAGAGTTACAGTGATGAAGAAAATCAAGTTAAACAAACAAAAACGGCAGATTTTGGGAAAAAACCCTCTTTAATACTTTCCGTAAACTTTACTTTACTCAAGTTTTGCAACTCGTACTCAGGGTACAGCTGTTAACTCTCCGCCATGTTTTATCGCTTATTATCTTCAAATAGATACAGGAAGATCAACCGGCGCCCGTTCAGCCTGCAGACCATTATGTGTTTCTTATTTTAAAAACAAAGTTACATCCGGAAGCTCCAGCTCCCACAGACCACGGCAACAGATCCTGGAAAACATCTCTCCAGCATCATCAGCCGGCTGTGTAAGCCTAAAACTCTTGTTCAACAAAGTTGTTGCCTCTAACCATTTGAAGTTGTTGTCTCTAAGTTGTTGCCAAAGTTGTTGCCTCTAACCATAACCAGTTGCTTCTAATAATAATAATAATATCAGGCTAATTTAATTTAAATTACAAATGATAAGAGAGCGCCGTTTTTGTGTGTGTCACACCTCAAGGGCCCTCTCCGATCATGGATAAGACTTTCTAAAAAGGTATGTCTTGAGTGCTCCGCGAAATACATCCATAGATTCGGAGTTCTTCACTCCGGGTGGCAGTCTGTTCCACTCCACCGGACCCGCAACACGGAAAGCGCGGTCTCCGAAATTTGTACGAATCTGACGGCGTGGCTGAACCAAATTGACTACTTCATCGCCCGCGGATCTGAGTGTCTGCCTCCTTATGCCCATCTCAACAGGCAACATCATGTCAGTCAAATAAGATGGAGCCAAGCCATTGATGGCTTTATATACCATCACACAAACACGGTAGACCACCCTCTCCGGGAAACAAAGCTAATGTAGTGTTTTTAACAGCGGAGTGATGTGAGCGAATTTGGGTATCCCGAATATGAGTCTAACCAGTGCACGCGCCTGGCACTTGTTCACTTCTTCTAGTACGGCAACAAAATAATAATGCCGATCTCGCGATCCGTGAAATTAAAACTTCTCATCAAAATTTTAATAAATACTTGCAATGCAAAAAAAGTACAAGATAATTTGAGCATTTTTCGTCATTTTTACACGTTAGTAAATACATCTCTAATAACGTTTTAATGTAACCGCCATTACGCTAGGGGTGGCCAGTACCTCCGCAGATGTGTTTCCTCTACATTCTGTCCTTGCACATTTTTTTATGCATGCTCTTCTCTTTTTTCACTCCTTCGATTGTATGAAAAAGGTTATGCCTCTGGATGAAATGAAAGAAGTATGTAAGGACAGGTAGAAGTGGCGGCTAATCTGCAACGTTGATTTGTAATGTTGGCTCATTCATTTATGTTACATTTTTTGTATAGGAAAGTATTGACTTTTTTGTGTAGATTTCTTTTTAAGGTTTTTTTTATATACTTAAATGTTATTTTTATTTTTATTCCTTGACTTATAGGTTGGTATGAGGTTGACCACCCATACTGTAAAAATTGGTTCACTTTGACAATGTCACCCCTGTGTAAGGGAAGGTCGGCAAAAGTTGTAGGGCTCATGTTCATTTGAGGTTTGGATTTTATTTGTAAGTACACATTCAGCATTTGTAAGCGCGAACTACACGTCTACACGTGTTTGTTTGTGGGCATGCATTTGAGAGCCTTAAATATTAATATATCTTTGCAACTTAGATTATAGATTCCTGTCATTTGCGATCTCGCTTATTAGATAAATCCATTGCTTCCTCGGTCTTCCCCTTCCACGCTTACATTTAACACACCATCTGTATGCTCTTTTTGTCAGTTGTTTATCGTTCATTATTTTTAGTGTTGCGGTAGGCACACGTCTCTGGGGTGGAAGTCTCCACGTACGTCGGTAGATCTTATCATAGCTTTTTAAAGATAGGACGGAATAAAACATGGCGGCGCATCAACAGCTGATTTATTTTATATGAAACAGCGATCAGCTGTTCATGCATCGCCATGCTTTATTCCGTCCTATCTTCAAATACATTCGGTAGATCTACCAAAGACCGTCGAGACTTCTAGCCCAGGAAGGCCACGGGCAACCAAATTATGAAGTTACCTAATTAACCTATTTTATGAAATTGTCCCTAGAAAGTATTAAGCAATTCATAAAAATGTCTTTTCCCTAGCAATCCGACCATGTGATGTCACAATCGTGTTGTCTATGGATTTTTTTCGGACTCTATTAAAAAAAATAGCTGTAAAATTATTGTTTTCTAGAAATGTTAATTAAAGAACTAGTTTGAATTAATATTTTAATGTGCTCTACATTCCAACAATTAAAGAAAATTAACTAGAAGGGCCCATAATTAGCCAAAAAAAAGAAGGAAATTAAATCAAATCTAGATAATTAAAATATGTTTTTACATGCCCGTTAACATTTATTATTTGCCAGAGACTATCATATATGCGTGGCATTCTTGCATGTAACTGCAATCACTATAATATGGTGGAAATCATATTAAATCTGTAGACATTTCTGTAGAGTATAAACAACGGTAGTCACATTTAGTAAAATGTGCAGGAGACGAGTTTTAGTGAAAATGTGCACTTTTTTTAAACCATCATAACTTCTAAACTAGACGAGATATTTTTGATCTGTAAAAACTGTTTATCTTCTTGTATCGATATTTATTTAATGTGAACAACGTATGTGGAACTTCCGTGGTTTATGCTCGCACTTTTATGTGCATCCCATATTTATTACACTTGATATCTCAGTAACTATGAGTCCGAGGACTCCAATATTTTTACCACTTATAGAACAGCTAATTATAATAATTTCTGCATCATTGACTCAAAAACGCAAAAAAGTGGACTTCCGTTGTTTATGCTCTAAGGCATGGGTCGGCAACCTGCGGCCCGCGGGCCGCATGCGGCCCTTGGGGCGTCTTGGTGCGGCCCGCAAGATATTCGCCGCAACGCACCACGTGCCGGGCGATATCATACACATACACAATGGAGTGAAAACAAACAATAAATGTCATAAAAATGGACAAAAAGAATTTTATTTTTATAACTAAAATATTTATATACAAATACCTATTTTAGGTAATGACATGTGATCCAAGCGTAGGGGCGGGTGGTAGAATTAATAGTGAATTTCATTTGTAGTTCGTATGAATATTTATTAATGCTCACGATGCATGCCTCACAAGAGGGCCCCAGGGGGCGCGGGAGGGGGGGGGGGGGGGTCAGTCAGCATTTGCTGAAATGCTGCCCGTTAGATCCGCCACTGCTCAAGTGCGGCCCGCACTAAATCCCACGTAAAATATTTGGCCCTTATACAACAAAAGGTTGCCGACCCCTGCTCTAAGGTACAGAAATTAGAAATCAAATAAATAATTTAAGTCCTCTCTTACAATTGGCGGTATTTGTATGTTTGGGTTACAAATATGCACCCAAAAGGGAAATCATTTGTCACCCTTGGTCTATAATAAATAATCTATAATCTAAGCTGCAAAGATATGTTAACATTTCAGGCGCACACTAAATGCATGCCCACATACAGACGCATGTAGGTTCACGCCTACACATTATACATGTGTGCATACAAATAAAATAAAACACCTCACATGAGCATAAACCTTGCAACTCCTGCCGCCTTTCCCTGAAACTGGGGTGGCATTGGCGGATATTGAATTCTAGTCCTCGGGCATGGAACGTACCTAAGCATTCTACCAACAAAGCTAAAGAACTCATCCTTTACTGAGCGTTTTTTTTTTATCTAAGAATAATTAAATTAAAAAACGGCATGCAAGAATGAACTTTTTATTGAGCATTTAATACTCATAATTCTTTAAAAAAAACATGTGAGATTATCTACTGTACTTAGTTTCTTTTTCTGGGAATGTATTAATTTAAAAGTTTTTTTAAATATGCTCAAAATACTAGGTTGTTGATTTAATTTTAATAACAATTATATACCTATCTTCTTCTTCTTCTTCTTTGTGGCGGATTCCCGCGTTCAGCAGGGGCGCCAGTGTCAAGTTGTTTATATACCTATCTGCTGTAACATTTATTTATTGTTTACCTCATTTTTTTTCTTTCTTAAAATTAGGCACGCTCCTCTGTCTATTCGTAAAGAACTTTAAAAGGAAGGCGGCAATCTAGGATTTATTCAATTAATGCCACCCCGGTTTCAGGGAAAGGCGGCAGGAGTTGAAAGGTTTATGTTCATGTGAGGTTTTATTTATTTGTATGCACACATGCAGAATGTGTAGGCGCGAACCTACATGTCTGTGGGCATGCATTTAATATGAGCCTTAAATGTTAACATATCTTTGCAGCTTAGATTATAGATTATAGATGGCGTAAATATGTAACATTATGTATATATTTATCTCATTTGCGAAAAAAATCCCTGATTCTAAACCACTCATATAGAAATGTTTGAAATTTGAATCAATGAGGTCTGAACCATTTTTTAATGGGAACTTTTATCTCGGCGAGCCAACGTGAGTTTCGTATGGGACTGACGTCCTACGCAACCAATGACATAATATTGGTATGCCGTTTCCCTAGCAACCGGGCCGGGTAACGATACGATATTGTCTATGACGACACAATAAGTGGGCCTGATTTATGTGGAGTAGCATTGCCATCTATCGAACAATAGTGAAAGTTAATTTGACGTCTTGTTACTTGTTAGTGCTCAATTCAACTCATAATATTGCGAAACATCAATTGACTAATAATATCTGTGGACTAGAAAGTATTTTAACGAAAATATACACTATATTCGGTTCAACTTACTTAACCTCAAATCGTCCTTAGTTAGAAAGAGAACAAAGAATATCACAGTGTCATTTGGTTGGAAACAAAAAACTTGGGTAAAATTACGAAATCTTCCCCGAAAGTTGGCAACTTTGAAATAGATAAATGAGATTGCGAATGAATGGAATTTACAGAGTGGAAACAAGAGAAGAGCATGCATGAAAAGAGTGATGAAATTAGATGAGATGAAAGAAGTAAGAGGTACTGGCCACCCCTAGAGGAAAGGCGGCAGGATACAAGACAAGACAAGACAAGTACATTGAAGCTCTCACGGCTGGTTCTGGTTGGACAGTTTCGCCCATTGCTCTCATGGGCATTATCAGCGGTTGGCTAGTCGCTGTGATCTTACAGCAGATCCTGTATGTAGACCTTATTGTATAGTGATCCATTTTCTGCAGCATGGGTCAGCTGCTTACCAACCTATAAGTCAAGGAACAAACACAACAAATTACATTTTTAAAATAGACAAAAAATGTAAATATAAACATCAAAACAAAAACAATTCTAATGTAAAAAAAAAAGTCAATAGCCCTAGCGTCCAACATTACAGATGAATATTACAGATCAACTGCCTTTTCTTTCTGTCCTTACATACTTACTTGTTTCATTTCATCCACAGTCATAACCTTCTTCACACCAAGCTCTCCTTTTATTATGACTCTGGATATTATGTAGCAATGCGGTAAGCTAGATTCGTCTCCATCAATAATAGAACTCAATCTCTGCAATCATCCTTTGTACCTACTGGTCTATTTCAGTCTACCCACTCCCTCCTCCTCCTTGATGAAATGGCGGTCCAGCAATGTCTTCAGATGGGACCGCATGATAATTTAGCAGCACATCTAATGGACCAGATCTCCCAGGGTCAGGGGGACAAGTGCTCCCAATGGACACTCTGTGGGAACACAAATGTATTCAAATTGATTTATACAACGGCACACAACAGCAGAATGATGATTTAAATTCTTCTGTTTACTCTTGTGCCTGGTTCAGATGGATATTCTTTTAGTAGAGATTGATTCTTCTTCTTCTTCTTCCTTTTGTGCCACTTGTATCGAAGATCGGCGATCATCATGGCTATTTGGACTTTAGATGCTGCGGCTTTGAAACAGGGACTTGGTGCTTCTGCCGAACCACTGTCGCAGGTTTTTCAGCCACGATGTCCTTCGGCGTCCCTGAGATCTTCTCCCCTCAATCTTACCCTGAATGATAAGATGAAGGAGACGGTACTTCTCATTTCTCATAATGTGACCGAAGTACATAAGCTTTCTCTGATTAATGGTAGGCAGGAGCTCCTTTGTAGTGCGCATTCGTTGATTGATTAGAGGGCTCAATTGTCCAGGCATAGACTGCAAATTCATATAAGCATAATATATCCTATACCGTAAATGTCATCAACGAGAAATGAAATCCTTTCTATATAAAACTTCAAAGAACAAAGTATTATTTTTTAAACACTGTTTTTATTTCACTTGTTTATTTTATTTGTATAGATAAATTTACTAACGTTTTCGGTCTATATATCTATGGGCCATTATCAGCCGAATATATAGACCGAAAACATAAGTAAATTTATCTATAAAAATAAAATAATGGAGTGAAATAAAAACGGTGATTCAAAAAATATTTCTTTGCTCTTTGAAGTTTTATATAGAAAGGATTAACAATGAATTTTCACAGTGTTAATACACAGACCATAAAAAATACTGTATATAAATATAATATAATCAAAAATAATAATAATGTTTATCATAGACAAATTTTTTATCAACATCTTTGCAATTGTCAATTTTCTTTCTGCCCTCACATACTTCTTTCATTTCATCCAGAGTCATAACCTTCTTCATACAAGCTCTACTTTTATTATGACTCTGGATATTCCATTCATTTTGCCTCCAAAATAAACATTAATGAGTGCATGAATTGTTTGTTTTGCAGACATTCACTGCATGGTGCAACAGCCACCTGCGCAAGGCCGGCACCGCCATCGAGAACATCGAGGATGACTTCCGCAACGGCCTCAAACTGATGCTGCTGCTGGAGGTCATCTCCGGGGAGACCCTGCCCAAGCCCGACCGCGGCAAGATGCGCTTCCACAAGATCGCCAACGTCAACAAGGCGCTCGACTACATCGCTTCCAAAGGTAACTTCCTTTCTGACTTTCAAAGAGACAACATTGTTTCTCTTTCGGTAAGTTTTAAACCAAATAAAATCAAGTAAATCACAAGAATGAAAGGTTTTATTATTGAAGAACCAGAGCTGGGATCCCAAAAATCATACAGTCCACTACATCATTCAAGATACCTAGGATCCCAAGCCAAGTCTTTACAATAATAATAACTACACAGTTACAATTTATTAATCGGATATTAGACGAACCCGTCATAAGAGAACTTACATTATTCTCGACGTTTCGTTAGCGATGTAGCTAACGTCTTCAGGAGACACCCTCTCTGCAAAAGTTAATCTAAATCTAATCTTAATCTAAGTTACAAAGATATACATCATTTGAGATTCATATTAAATGCATTCCCACAAGTAGACATATATAAGTTCGCGTTAACACATGCTGCATGTGGACCTACAATATAAAAACCCAATCTCAAATGAACATAAGCCCTGTGACTCTTGCTGACCTTTCCTGAAACAGGGGTGACATTGGCAAAGTTAACCATCTTTTACAGTGTGGATGGTCAGCCTCATACCAACCAGTAAACCCCCAGTAAAATCGTAACAATAACAATCCCTACTGCTGTCCAATTGCTTTGTCTTCACCATCATGTTTGCATCACTTCTCATGCTGCATTGTGTGTTTCCAGGAGTTAAGCTCGTCTCCATTGGAGCAGAGGAGATCGTAGATGGAAACCTGAAGATGACCTTGGGCATGATCTGGACCATCATCCTCAGGTTCGCGATCCAAGACATTTCCGTTGAGGAAATGACTGCTAAGGTACTAAAATCTAAGAGAAGGATTTATTAACCGCCCTATGCATATGAACGTACGCGATACGCAAACTTTGAGTGTACCATTCTGCTACATCCCGTATTGCGTATGAGAAAAAATAAGAAATAAAATAAAATAAAATATAATATATTTATATTTAATCAACATATCAATACCTTTAAGGTATTGATATGTTGATTAAATAAACAATGAAGTTCAGTAACCTTACATTTGAAAGTCTATCTATAATCTATAATCTAAGTTGCAAAGATATAATACATTTAAGATTCAAATTACATGAATTCCCCATAAGCAGACACATAATTTTACGTTAACACTGTGGAATTACATAAAAATTCAATCTCAAATGAACATTAGCCCTGCAACTCTTGCCGACCTTCCCTGGAACAGGGGTGAACCATTTTTTACAGTATGGTAGGTCAGCCACATACCAACCTATTAGGAAAGGCAGTACAGTATATCTGCATATTTGCTTTTGATTCTGAAGGAGTCTTAAATTGCAATGAAGGTAGCAATTTAACATGCAAAAACCATGTTTTTTATTGAATTTCAAATTACCAATTATCATATTCCAGGAAGGTCTTCTGCTGTGGTGCCAGCGCAAGACCGCTCCTTACAAGAACGTCAACGTCCAAAACTTCCACCTGTCCTTCAAGGATGGGCTGGCCTTCTGCGCTCTCATCCACCGTCACAGGCCCGACCTGATAGACTACTCCAAGCTGTCCAAGGACAACCCGCTGGAGAACCTCAACACGGCCTTCGATGTGGCCGAGAAGTACCTCGACATCCCCAGGATGTTGGATCCTGATGGTAAAGAGAAATCCTGCAATCCTTTCTACCTGCGCTCCTCGTCCTTTTCAACATTTCCTGTCAATCTTTTTCTGCTACCATAAAATAATAATTTATTTAGCTTGTTTCTAAGCTCAAGTTGCTGTCCGAGGCTCTGTATTCGGTTCCGCAACAATCATGAATTATGGTCCCTTACGCAACATCCTACCAGGAGGTCCATTGGGGATGGGCTTCTAGCTGGGGTGCCCTGAGCGATCTTATATCATGAATCAGTTGATTTTTTTAATTGGCACCGTTTTGTAACATTGTCTATCCGTTGGAGGTTATCCATTTATCCTCGTCTATCTACGATGGCTGATGGTATTGCCAGTGACCTAACTGCTCGGGGTTCATGGGGCCATATCGGCCACTCAAGAACACCAGGAGCAGGACTTTGTTAGTATTGCTTACGGGATGCAATTTTAACAGAATTTCTCAGCATTGAAACACATATCTTCTAGCAAACTGTGAATCGCCTTAGCCATATTAAACTTTGAATGATGCCGGTGACTGTATATATTAATAAACATCAAAATAAATCAAAACAATTAGAGTTACTTATGCATAAATCATAAAATAAATATTCTAGCATTTCTGTAAACATAAAATTTGCAGGCAGGTTGACCATTAAGTTTAAATTCTTCATAAAATTCTGGCAAACTCATTTAATATCTGCAGCGTCGTGAGAGTGCCAACATTTCATGTGCGTTACATCACCCGAGCCGCGCTCAAAATAAACGCAATTTCAATTTCATTCAGATTATTCACAATTTTAAATTTAAACTGCACACACAACGTACACTTGATTCAATATTGAAGCACACTAAAAAGAATATTCCAAATATTCATGTTGTGTATTCAGAGCAAACAATGTAGCCATCGGGTATTCGAAAATGCCTTTTACTGCTTCTTGCTTGTTACACTGAAATAGCCTGACAGGAAAAATGTCGCTTGAATCAGTTATTTTTAGTCAAAATATTGACACAAAATTTTTAAGTCAAAGAACGGATATGACTCACAGTCTAACCCTTTTTGTTTTTTTTTTAAATCATTCCTTAATGTATCAGTGCAACCCAGTGCTCCTAAATCTATCTTAACTTTTTTGCTTCTAAATATTCTGGCTTTATACATACCCCTAGTACGGAATACTTTTACAATCACATTTTTAAAACATTTATTGTTTCCTACCTTAATTGATTAATTGATTAACGACACTTGTGCACAAAGGATGTGCACAGTCACATGTATTAGTTATTCAAGAACAGAAATCACAAAGTTTTAGCACATTTCACTTGCAGACTTTTGAATTCTTTAACACATATGTCAGGGATAAGTTCAAAGTTGGATGGCGTCTATGATTGACAGCCGCACTTATGCAAGTTTACACTTGACACCTATGAGCGTCACCCGCAGTTAAAGGGTTAGGTATAGTAAAGTTATGCAGACAATTTGTCTTACCATTCCTCTATCCCTTCTTCCATCCCTCCAATTCTTGTATATTGTTTATTGAAATAGTATGAAATGTGTGTTAACCGTTGAATATTGCAGATCTTATCAACACGCCCAAGCCAGACGAGCGGGCCATCATGACGTATGTGTCGTGCTACTACCACGCCTTCCAGGGCGCCCAGCAGGTGAACTCCACCTCCTCACAACACTCCACACACAAAATACTGCGTGACCTTGACCTGCATGACCTCTGCGACCTCTATACATTTGACCTTGGGAGTGTAAAACTAGCGAGAAAATGTCTTATATATTAACCAGTGCCAGTTTAAGGGGGGTCCGCAGTACCCGCAGCGGACAGGGCCCAACGGGAGAAAGGGCGTTTTCAAAATTAAAATTGACAAAAAATGACCTCAGGACTACAATTTCCCAGCACAAACTGAATCACCTGTCAGTGATGAACATAAATTACGACACCTTACAGAATTTAGATTTTTCGACTATACTAGAAAAATTTGTGACTGCGAAATTACGAAAAAAAATGTTTTGAACCGTTACGTTGTGCCTAGCTACCTAATGTAGGTAGCTACCTAATGTAGGTAGCTACCTATAATAATGTATCTACCTACTTTTCAAAAAAATTGTCATTAAATTGTGTTTCAAAAAATGTCCTACAAAATTACCTACTCATTTTGGGGGGGGGGGGGGGGGGGGGCCATGAGCAGCGTTGGACCCTACCCAAAATAGCTTAAGATGCCCCTGATATTAACTAATAGATGCCACTTTTTTTTTCACTTCGCCAACTAAAGGCAAGTGTCTTCTGTCAAATGCGGTTAAGACCCTGGTGAGTGCGTTTGTGATGTCTCGGATTGATATTTACTCAACGCTTTATAGTGGTCAGCCAAAAAAGCAGTTCAACTGTTTTCAATCTGTGTTGAATTCGGCAGCAAGGCTCATATTCGGGATACCCAAATTCGCTCACATCACTCCGCTGTTGAAAAAACTACATTGGCTTCGTTTCCCGGAGAGGGTGATCTAGAGGGTAGCAACAAAACCTCCAGTTCAGTTATGTGTTTGCTTTTTTTCATGTAACATAAAGAAAAATGAAAATTATATCATAGACTTTCTCAATATATTTACGCTCCCATAAGTATTGTTTATTTTCTTAAAATGACATCTGTCTATTGTCCAATTTGACATTCTCATTATGCCAAAATGAGACACAGACGACTGTCATTTTGGGAATATACCCAGTATGTTTTTCCCGCAGTGCGTTTGAAATAACAACAAGACCAGCTATATTTTTATTTTAACAATATCTTTGTGTATTTTTTTTATTTAAAAATTTTTCTTAACCTTTTCGATTCTGAATATTCTAGCTATATGAATGCCCCCAGTACGGAATCCTTTTTTAAGCACATTTTGTAAAACATTTATTGATTTCCTGCCTTAATTGATTGACAACACTTCAAACTATGTGAACAGTCACATGTATTAGTTATTCAAGAACAAAAATCACAAAGGTGTAGCACATATTTCCACTTACAGACTTTTGAATTGTTGAACAGAGATGTCGCGGATAAGTTCAAAGTTGGATGACGTCTATCATTGACAGCCGCACTGTATGCAAGTTTACACTTGACGCCTATGCGTGCCACCCGCAGTCAAAGGGTTGAGAAAAGATAAATAAATCTGTACCTACTAGTTTTGAAGTTTAATTTAAATAATAAAAATACAGACTCCTGATAATAAAGGAGTTTGTAAATGTATAGATAAAGGCAGATATGCTAAATACAATATATAACACTTCAGTATATTTTCAAGCCAATTGTATTGAAGTATGACTGTATATCCCATGGAGTTATAATATAGGGGAGCGGTAACTAAAGTACTGAATTGGTTCATACTTGTTCCCTCTTGCGCTCCTCTTGTGTCAAACGTTGCAGTGGTACCCCGAATGTACGGCAGCAACAATTACAAATATTACGTATAAAGTATCACAATGGTTATAATTAAATGAGTGATAAAATTAAAATATACACTTCGAAAATATAAAATACTGGCATCAATTTTGGCGATCAAAATATTTATAATGCGTGTTATCTGTCAACTTTAGCTATTTCCGGTCAAATCGGCAGCCATTTTTTGCAATGGTACCAACATTCAAGATTTTTTTTTTTGGGGTTTTGTTGAGTTTTTTGTACAAACGAAAATGCAACTGTGAAGTTCTTTGTTCTCTTTCTAACTAATGACCATTTTCGTAAGTAACTTGAGACAGATATATATGTCTATTTTCGTTAAAATAACTTCTTGTCCACAGATGTTATTAGTCAATGGTATGTCCTGTCTCTAGCCTGGCCAAATGACATAATAGGGGAGTTTTACCTACCATTAAAACTCTTATTATGTTTCTATAGATGTCTGGAGTCCATATTATGAGAGAAACAATCACTTTTCCCTTTTTATGTGGTTTTTTAGTCTATTCCTGGGTCTTTGATTAGCACTTTTTTACACTTTAGGCACTTTTCTACTCTATGGTCGCTTTTTCCCCATTTCCTGTCTTCCCATTTCCTGTTCCCCTATATCTCGGTCGCCATTTGTCATAAAGCTCATAATACACCAGGTAGGGGTTACCTGGACTCCAGACATCTATAGAAACATAATAAGAGTTTTAATGGTAGGTAAAACTCCCCTATTATGTGTTCTGAAGAGATGTCTGGAGTCCATATTATGAGAGATCTGTCTATTATCTCCTGGTGACCGGGGACGTCTTTATTTGATATTAACTGGTTGAAATAGACTCGCCAGGGAGGGATCTTCTGGAGCTGTATGTTTCAACATTTCTTTCTGATAGTATTTTCTAAAAGTGTTTTCCTTTTTCCAGTTGCCTCTTTCCAGTATGTTATCTATTGGGTAGTTCTCCAGCCAATTAAGTGATGCGACCGCTGAACGTGTGCTGCCGGGAGTGGCCTCTACTCCTGCTGATTTTAGCGTGTTCTTTACCCATCCTCCTATGATTGTTCTTGTAGCTGCCTTCACTTGTCCTCGGGTGCTGATGAACAGGTTATACAGATTTTGTCCTGATCTCCTTTCGCGTGATAGTTCAATCAGCTTTCTTATCCAGAAGACTGGGTTAACGTTGTGTTCCTTGGATTCCAGAAGTCTCCAACTAGATTGTCGGTGCTTGAGGGTATCTGTTTTTGATCCAAAGAATGGAATTAACACAATTGATGTGCCTTCGTCTAGAATGTTTCCTTCTGTGATATTTAGCAGGGTCAGATCGTGTACTCTTCTTCCTGAAGATAACAGAAGTAAGATTGCCGTTCTACACGAAACTTCATAGAGAGAATCTGATCGAGGAGTGTTCCTGACTAGCCAGTCTTTCACTATTTGCGGATTCCACACAGGAGATTTAGGAGGATTGATCTTTGCCATTGCTATGGCTTTTAATGTATGTTTCACTAGGAAATCTGAGCTAAGATTCTTTTTCGTCATAGGGTTGCAGAAGGTTACGATGGCTGACTTGTGTACCAGTATCGTCCTGTATGACAGTTTTTCGTTAATGAACAGTTGTGCTAGATACCTTGCCAATTGATTAGGGGATGGTGTGTTGGGATGGGTATTATTCGCCAGTATCCAGCGGCACCATCTTTGCCAAGCAGGTTTATATGTGTTGAGTGTGGAAGCTCGCCATCCTGACAGGAGCAGTTTTTTCTCTTCCGCGTTCCAGGAATTTAAGATACTGTCCCAGCCCCAATTTTCCACACTTCCATTTCCAGGTCTTGAATTCTGGGTGGTGGATTGCCTGTTGATGTGTCGATTAGTACTGACTCCAGGTTCGGTATTTGCATCGGCGGTGCGAGTGATCGACGAATTAAGTCTGGCCGCCAGAAGGCCCTCTGCCACCTCGGGACCACGAGTAGGTAAGTTCCGGTTGACCCGTTTAGGTGCCTCAGGATCCTCGGTATAAGGTTTGGCGGAGGAAATATCCAGCCCAGATTGTAGAGCCAGTGCCGACTGAAGGCGTTTTGAAAGATTGCGCATGAGTCTGTGGAGTCTCTGGACACGTAAGTTGAACTCATGTGTGCCGTGGTGGATGCGAACAGGTCTATATCTGGTACTCCGAAATGATTGAAAATGGCCTTCGTTGCTGTTGGTAAGAGATGCCACTCTGGAGGGGATCTTCCTCTTGATAGGTGATCTGCGTCTCCATTGTATCTTCCCGGTAGGTACTGCGCTGTTAGCGAGATTTCCCATTGGTCTGCCAGAGTCAACAGATCTCGGGTAAGTTTTAGGAGTGTTTTGGATCTGGTGCCCCCTTCCTTGCGGATGTAGGCTACTACTGTCTTGTTGTCTGATTGTATCAGAATTTCGGAGCCGGAAAGGTCGTGCGCTGTGCGTTGCAGGGTTGCAAAAACAGCGAACATCTCTTTTCGGTTGGAGTGCCACTTCTTTTGTTGAATGGTCCACTGTCCTGACAGCATCAAGTCGTCCAGAGTTGCTCCCCAAGCTAAGTCTGACGCATCTGTTGTCAAGAAATGTCTGAAGGTTTCCCTGTGGATGGGACTTGATTCGTTCACATTCCCTATCCACCACTCTATTTCTTGTAAGCTGTCCTCGGTCATTTGTATGGACCTTCTTGGTGACAGGTGCTTCAGTGGCTTGCTCGCTATCTGCAATTGTCTGCAGTGGAGTCGACCTCTTTTCACCATAAAGCTGGCAAAGTTTAGTCTTCCTAGGAGACTCTCCGCCAGCTTTAAGGACCATTTTCGAGAAGTCAGTATTGCTCGAAGCGAGTGGCACAATGCCTCTTGCTTCCGTTCTGAAAGGAATTTGCAATTGTTGTGCGTGTCCCAAACGATTCCCAAGTATTCTAATTGTTGAATGGGGAAGAGCACTGACTTCTGGAGATTTACATACCACCCCAGAGATTGTAGGATATCTACTGCTAGATGCGATTGCCGACAAAGATCCTCCTTGGATTGGTTCGCAAGGAGGAAGTCGTCGAGGTAAACGATTGTCCGGATACCTCGTTGCCGCAGTAGTTGGGCTACCCAATTTGTGAGGGTTGCAAACATTCTGGGGGCAGATGAAAGGCCAAAGGGCAGACTTGTCATCTGAAGTAATTCTCCTCGATAGACCAGTCGCAAGAATCTCCGATGTTTCTGTGCTATTGGGAGATGAAAGTAGGCTTGCGATAGGTCTATTTTCGACAACCAATCGTTTGGCTGCAGAAACTCTGGCACTTTGTAGTGGCTTATGAGTTTGAACGGAGCTGGGTCTAGGAAGAAGTTTAACGCTTTCAGGTTGAAAATCATTCTCGAGGAACCGTCCGATTTGGGTGTTAGGAACATTTTTGATAAGAAGCTGGGAGATGACTCCGCTGCCTCTATAACGCCGGATTCGGTCATTTCTTTTATTTGAGAGTCCATTTCGGGTGAAGGAGTCGTCTGGTATAGCATTAAGGTCTTCTTGTGTGGTAATATCAGAGGGGGAATTGCGATGAAAGGTATTTTTACTCCGATTATCATCTTCAGGATGTGGTTTGGTGCTCCGAGTGACGTCCAAACCTTGAGGGAGGACTTCAAGCATCCTCCGCGAAATGGTTTCTTGTCATTTTCGTGGATGCCTCCCTCTGTCTCCTTTGGGGTTTCCTGACCGTGCGTTTTTCCCCGCCCTTTTCCCTCTTGAAGAGAAATTTGGAAGGTCTCTAAGGCCTCGATTGCTTTCTGCGGTGGGTCGTTGCTGCCCTCGAAAAAACTGATTCCTTTTCTGTACAGGAACGTGCGGTTTCGATGAGGTGCTGGGTTGAGGGCACCGGGCCTTCACTGACAATTTGTCGGTGGTCCCCACTCTAGAGAGAAAAGACGTGAGCCTGTCTTTTCCAAACAAGTGTTCGGTACTTGGCGGGATTTTGCTTAATCCCTCTCTCACATGCTCTTCCTTAACTTGCCCCAGCACAGCCTTCCTGCGGAACTGGAGGGCCTCTGTCCGTCTCCCACATACCATCTGGAGGATGTCTTCCGAGACTTTTTGGTATGGCGAGTCAAGAGCGAACAGCGTTTGGACCTTTTCGAAAAGGGCTTTCTTCGTCAAGGTCGTATCGCCCTGGGCCCCCCAGTTGACCAAGGCCTGGAGCCCCGACTGGAACTCCTCTTTCTGGATGAGGAGGGCGTGGGACATGGCTGCAAACGACCGCTCGAGTGAAGCCTGGGTAGGGGAGCTCACGTCGCACTGGCGAAGTTCGTCGTTCACCGCCAGGTCGACGAACGCTGGTTCTGCCAGGTACCTTTTCTGCACCTCTACGTACCTAACTCCGCCCCAGTTTTCACTGTCGAAGTGCTGGAGCTTTTGGAGTGCTTCGACCCTATTGCTCTTGGCCCTGGGGTGAGCTGGTTCTTTCACCGTTGTGGAGGCTTCCTGGAAGTTCAGCAGTAGCTCTTCCTGGGCCTCCTCCTCCTCTTCCAGTCCCGGAGGTTGTTCGAGAAAGTTGCTGGAAGAGTTTCCTGCCGCTGATTCAATGGGATTTCCCGTAGAGCTGGCGGGCCGGTCCCCGAAAACCGCGTTCGTCAGCATCCCGATCTGGGAAATCAGGTAGTCCATCCTTGGATCCAAGGCCACCCTCAGCCGTTTCTGACGCCGCGGCGGCGAATCTGATCCCGAAGTCTCATATCCGCGTTTTTGAGACACATCGCCTGAATCTTGCGAGATTTCGGCGGGGGGTTGCCCTTCATTATTTTCGCAACTCATGACACTACTTTGGATCTTTTTCGCCGATGTATAAAATTCTATTAAAAATAACGAAAAATCTTGTTTCGTAAAAATGGCGGCGTGGTATAACCAACAAAAAAAAAACTAATGCATATGCACACTTTTAACCACCACAATTTCACCTGTTTTAGTTTCAAACTTGCACTCAATTGTTCACAAGATGGTGAAATAACGAAAAATCTTGTTTCGTAAAAATGGCGGCGTGGTATAACCAACAAAAAAAAACTAATGCATATGCACACTTTTAACCACCACAATTTCACCTGTTTTAGTTTCAAACTTGCACTCAATTGTTCACAAGATGGTGAAATAACGAAAAATCTTGTTTCGTAAAAATGGCGGCGTGGTATAACCAACAAAAAAAAACTAATGCCTATGCACACTTTTAACCACCACAATTTCACCTGTTTTAGTTTCAAACTTGCACTCAATTGTTCACAAGATCGTGAAATAACACTGGTAACTGTTTTTAAAATGTTTCTGCCCAGGAATATGCCAATTACCTCAAATTTTCGAAAGAGGAATCAACTGACATGTGACCACAAAGGGAAAATGACGCTTTATGACAAATGGCGACCGAGATATAGGGGAACAGGAAATGGGAAGACAGGAAATGGGGAAAAAGCGACCATAGAGTAGAAAAGTGCCTAAAGTGTAAAAAAGTGCTAATCAAAGACCCAGGAATAGACTAAAAAACCACATAAAAAGGGAAAAGTGATTGTTTCTCTCATAATATGGACTCCAGACATCTCTTCAGAACACATAATATTTTTTTTCCTTGTTTAAATGTGCGAACTCCTCTGATTTTATTTGAAAGTTATACTGTCCCAAAAATATTTTTTTCAACCACCAAAACTAACTTGTTTTCTTTTTATATGAACTGACGAAAACATGTGCACACTATTTCAAGACCTTAACAAATGAATAGAGTTGCCATAAATAAATGTGGTTGACATCACCTGGCCAGGTTGCTAAGGAAATAGCTTTCTCTATTAAATTATTGGTTGCTATCAACAATATTACCTAGACCGCAGGGGCGTGCATCGCACACAGGCGCATGCGCCTCATAGGTAGGCAATACATGGTAAAAAACACATTTAAGCTTGGTATTGAGATTTAAAATTCAAAATTTAAGTTTGATTGGAGCCCTCATTAGCACTTCAGTCAATTTTAATTAATATTTATTCTAAAATGTATTTGCCTATACCCTATGCACGCGCCTCCTAGACCTGTGACATACGCCCGAGATTAAAAAAAATAATTGCAAGCACATATTATCTAGAATGTCCCGTCAATATTTGGTAGAATTCTTGCATTCCATTGCAGAGGCCTGGGGTGTCCGAAAAGGTTTCTCTTTTCAGTTATTTCTTCAAATCCAAAATAAAAGTACTGGCAAGGCTTACCCAGTTTTCGTAAAAAAAAAATGAGAACTAGCCCTATCGTGAGCTGCGAAACCTCCACTTCAAGTGAAGCTATTGGCGTGCGACCACTTCGTGGATAACGCTGCTAGAAGTTACACTTGTGTGCAGCTTAATTGCGCTTAGAAATAGTGTGCGCATTGTTAAGTGTGTTTTTATGTAATTAATTTATTGATTAAATTTATTAACAGTCCATTTCAGGATGCTGCATTGCCTTTATGTCCCCATTAATAACAACATATATATATTTTATGCCTTCATTAGCTTGCTGTTTTATACCCACGCAGAAGAAGATGATGCTGATTATAATGCATAAAATATCGCCACCTTAAAGGTAAAACTGCATAAGTGCTGATTCACAGATTTGAGAAATCGTAGATAAAAATTTTTATTGGGTTTAACTTCTCATAGTAAGTGAACTCATTATAAACAAGTGCTCATAACAAACTTCTAAATTAGTTTTCTCTTGTAGGAAAAGAGGTGCATTTATTGCTTAATATGTCACTTATTCAGTTTTACCTTTAACGTATCGATATGTAAATAATTTCCTATACATATTTTTATGCTTTTTTTATCAATTTCAAATAATCAACTACATCCAAAAGAGAAACATCAACTAAGCTCCTTTGCAGTGACACACTGTCATAAAAGGCGCTATATAAATTCTGCATTAATAATAATAATCATGTAGTCTAATCTAATCTAAGCTGCAAAGATATTATGTAACATTGGAAATTCACATTACATGCATTCTCACAAGCAGACATGTACAAGTTCGCGCCTGCGCATGCCGCATGTGAACCTACAACATAAAAACCAAATCTCAAATGGGCATACACCCTGCAACTCCTGCCGACCTTCCCTCAAGCAGGGGTGACATTGGCAAAGTGAACCACTCTCTACAGCATGGGTGGTCAGCCGTATACCAACCTTTAAGTCAAGGATAATTTAAATCTTAAATGGAATATATCTTGCAACTTAGATTAGATTAGATGAAAATTCATGTTGTCTATGATACTTTCAACACAGCAGACCTCCGATAATCTCACATCCTGTTTTAGTCTTTGGAAATAGTTGATTGTTGATATGATGCTGTCTTTTCCATGTAAATAATGATTAATAATAGTGAATGTTGCATGCTCGCCTCTAACTCCGCTGCCTTCTTGTTTTGACAGACCTCCAGAACACGGCAATGCCCGACGAGAGAGCCGTCATGACTTATGTGTCCTCGTACTACCATTGCTTTTCTGGTGCACAAAAGGTTTGTCCCTAAATACGCAGCCTATACACATGTTAACTGCAGCACTGCCATCTGTGATTTACAGTGTGAAACAATAGATTTAGCCAAGACTCGAACCACTTAACCTCCAATGCAAACTGAATATTTTTATTTTATTTACATAGCTTGGAGAAACAGTAAATTGCTTCTGTTTTCATCAAAATATATTCCTATCTTTGTTATACTTCTTCAAGTATTAAAAAAATATACTGTACTAATATCCCTTTATTTTATCAGTAATTTTCAACTTTAGATGTAGAGGCATCTCTGAAAATTATATTAAAGTTGTTGACAGTCAAATACCTACTGTTGATTTTTTATTTACTTGGTTTCTTCCCAAATACAAGTAGGTTCTGATTAGCTGAAATGCGGATGAACTTTTTTGATCCATTTAGAGATAAATTAACAACTATTCTCCCCAGGTTATCTCAACATTATAAAATATTGTCAAATGCCTTTAAGGAGATTGAACTGAATACCTTTTGATAAATAATCTAAAGTGACGGTCAATCGACTATGAACAGTCTTTTCACTTAAATACTCCATTTAAAGATTATTGAATTTATAAAATATGTAAAGATATGAGAGACTGTCAATTAAGGTAGAATTGTAAATATGATGTTTTCCTTGATTTACTGAGGAATAACGATAATTTTGATTGACTTTCTAGGCTGAGACAGCTGCCAACCGCATCTGCAAAGTTCTCAAGGTCAACCAGGAGAATGAACGCTTGATGGAGGAGTATGAACGCCTTGCCAGCGATGTAAGTAAATAACCCTTGCAACCATCGATCAACGTAAAAGAAAAAGACGGAGCATCAGAGTCATTTGGCGTACCAAAAAAACTTCAAGGTCTTGCTATAATCAGTTTCCAGGCAACCGTGAACGTGAGCTGTCTTTTTTTTGTCTGATGACTCTTTTTTTTATTTTAACCTTTTACGTTCCATGTGAAGTGCATTAGAATGGGAAGAAACTGACGTACACCATCTTTATCTTTTATATCGATCAATGCTTGGAGCTGTCAAATTCCATTTCTCCGTCACAAACAAAAATAAATACCAGAGCTTTAGTTTTATTGAAGTTAAATTGAGAAAGAATAGAATATACAGAGCAACGAAAGAAAAGAAAAAAAAGAGATGCATTAAAGTGCACCAGCTGCCTCCTGAAGTGCGCGCCAAGGCAGGGATCGAGAGCTTCAAGAAGGGAACGAAGACCCATTTCCTCACCACCGCGTTAAGCCTGAAAGCGCCCTTGCAGTGACAGTCACGAAACGGTGCTATACAAATCATCATTATCATCATCATTCGGTAGGTAAGAATTACCGTGGTGATGAGACTTCCAGCCCTGGAGTGCTTGCCCTTGTTTGCATGCCCCCAATGTTAACAACCCTGAAGTATTTAGCTGATGTTGCTGCTGTGATCTTTCAGTTGCTGGAATGGATCAGGCGCACCATGCCGTGGTTAGGAAGCCGCCAGACTGACAACTCCCTTGCCGGCTGCCAGAAGAAGCTGGAGGACTACCGTACTTACAGGTACAACTTACAAAGTCCACTCATTGATAATTTACTGCACAATTGTTGCACCATTCATTTCAGGTCTACTGAGCTCCACACTCACAAATAAAGATTCCTCTTGTTCCAAAAATCTAGGCCTGGGTTCATTCAAAATTAGCCCTCCGCCTGTTGAGTGGTCTGTGTACGAGCCGCGCCTCTCCTTCCACTCCGTCAAATCGATGGACCACTCACCAGTGGCGAAGGGTGCCATACAAGCCGATTCCCATCGGTTTTCCGTTTAAAATGAGGCAAAGATGATAATAAAGACTGCATGGTTTCAATGGGGAAAAAATACATATTGTTTCTTTGGTTTTAAATGTATTTTTTTACTTTGTGCCTATATTTTTTAACTACTTTGTTACATCATTTTAAAAGGGAAGCCGATGGGAACCGGCTTGTATGGCACTCTTCGCCACTGCCACTCACACACGTACACACAAAAATGTCTAAAATATGTTTCTTATACATTATAGCCTTAGTAAAGAAGTGATCATATCGTTAAAATCAAAACAGCTCTAAAATAAAAAAAGGCATTTATTGTCATTTTGATTAATGTGGTATTACAATGTGGAAAAGATTGGCTTGGGTTCCTGAGAATCTTGAATGATGTTTTGACAGCTTTGAGTTTGTGATCCCAGCACTGGTTCTTGAAATAATAAAAGTTTGAATACTTATAATTCAATAGATTTTAATTGATTTTTAATTGTACAGAAGCAAGAGCAATGTTGTGTGTTTGACATTCAGAGAGGAAGAGAGAGAAAAAAGGTGTAAAAACTTAATAAAACATAAAAGGTCAATAGTGCCAACTTAGAGAAATCAAATTGTAAAATAATTTGTTAGTTTTGTACCTACCTAATTGGAATGTCAACAAGAAGGTTAATAATAATATACATGGATGTCAGTGTTTTCATGTTAACAATTAATGTCAAAATATTTGACACAATGTTGTACAACTTTTTATGTCACAAGCGCCTTTAGGACAAAAAAGCCAAAATCTTGTCGGTTACACCAAAAGCATACTTCAAAAATGAAGTTGTTTGCTTGGGCATAAACAACAAAAAAATCGTCGTAGAGCTATGGGAGTGAGCGAGTAGGATAGCATTCATAACTCATTTCGCTTACTTCCTTTAAACCGTCGATATTAAATGTTGTGTTATAATTTCAGACGCAAGCACAAGCCTCCCCGTGTGGAGCAGAAGGCCAAGCTGGAGACCAACTTCAACACCCTGCAGACCAAGCTGCGCCTCAGCAACCGGCCCGCCTACATGCCCACCGAGGGCAAGATGGTGTCTGTAAGTACACTCATTTATGTATTCTCTTTTATATGAAGAATTTCATACAAGGGTAGTGGAGATTACAATTCTGAAAACTCATGCGGCACACCTTAAAACGCAAACACAACTAAGCTACGCATATAGTGTAACTTCATGCCTGCGTTATCCCTGAAGGGGTCGCATGTGGCGATTCAGGACCTATTCAATTTTATAGATAAGGGGGCTAGCCTCACACGAACCACTTTCAGTTGAAGTGGGGGATTCCCAGCACCCGGGGGGGCTGGTTTTAATTTCTTGTGATGGCTGAGTACACCTTGCCAGTATTTATTTTGGGGTTGAAATAGTCAACGGGAAATCATTTCGGACACCTTCGGTGGGGATCGATCCCTTGCTCTCACTACCAACAGCATTTCACCAACTGAGCTATCGACCGGACTTTTTACGAGTTTGGTCGTCGCTACAAAGCGCCAATTCTGAAGCAAAACCCAGTTGCTGTAAGGCTGGATGGATCTTTTGATGGCCGGTCTTTGGTGAAGGTTTATGAATTTTTGAACCCAGCGAAGAGCAAATTTGAAAATATAAATGATATATTTTTTGTGCTCCGCCGGGATTTGAATCCACAACCTTCCATTTACAAATCTGAAGTGCTACCACTGGACTGCGGACCTCATCACATCTTGATCGCTAATTTTTACAGTGAGATGATTCACGAGGAATTATCTTTGTTTCCAGGACATTGCTGGAGCCTGGAAGGGGCTGGAGGTGTCGGAGAAGGCGTTTGAGGAGTGGCTGCTCAGCGAGATGATGCGGCTGGAGCGCCTGGAGCATCTGGCACAGAAGTTCAAGCACAAGGCCGACATACACGAGGACTGGACTAGAGGTAAACCACGTGATGATTTCACTTCAGTGCTACTTCTATAATCTACAATGTAAGTTGCTCAATATATCTATGCTACTTGGATTATAGTTTATAGATAGAGGTATGTAAGGATAGGAAAAAATGGAGGCAACTCTGCAGAGGCTCTGGCCACCCCTAGCGGAATGGCGACAGAGTTACAGTTACAGTTACAGTATGTACAGAATTTATTTAATTTTTATTTTTATGTCTTGTTGCACTCTAATAATAATAATAATATTAGGATGATTTATTTGGTGAGCGCTGTTTTTGTGTGTATCACACCTTAAGAGCCCTCTGCAAGCTTGGTTGTCGCTGTAGAAAGCGCCAATTCTCAAGCAAGAACCAGTTGCTGTAAGGCTAGATGGACCTTTATCGACCGTTCTTTGGTAAAGGTATATGAATTTTTCACCCAGCAGAGAGCATATTTGAAAATACAAATGGTATATTGTTTTGTGCTCCGCCGGGATCCGAACCCACAACCTTCTATTTACTAGTCATAAGTGTTAACCACTAGACTACGGACCGGTCGTCTGTTCTAGATCTGGGGATACGAATGATGTCCCCATTTTACTTGAAAACAGAATTATTTTTGATTTTACGATAGTTTTGACAATGAAACTTTTGTATTCCAGGCAAAGAGGATATGCTGCAGTCTCAGGACTTCCGTCAGTGTCGCCTTAACGAGGTGAAAGCCCTGAAGAAGAAGCACGAAGCGTTTGAGTCCGACCTGGCTGCTCACCAAGACCGCGTGGAGCAGATTGCTGCCATCGCTCAGGAGCTCAAGTAAGACGAGATACACCATTGATTTCTCATTATTTGTGTCATTTTTAGACCTGGCGAAGACCTTTCGAGACAGGATCAAAAGGCATCCAGAACAAAGTGGAACTTTTTTTTTTCAATTGAGGGGAATACCTTCAAAATGTTCCTGCCATTGTTTCCGCCGGCAGGGTATGTGAGATTTTTACTCACTAAAAACCCCCCTCTGCATCTTGCCACACCCCGGGACTGCCGTCAGAATGACTTTACATGCACAGCAAGTCTTCACAATTCAGTTGCGTCAATTGGCAAAACACTATCTACATTTTCTACGTTTTGGCAGAACAAAGTGGAACTGCAAAGCTTCTACAGCCCCCAGTATCTTACAACATATAAAATTGCTAAGATTGAGATGGGAAAAGCAAAATCAGAGAATGGCAGATTGTCAGGTGCCGTGAAAACTTTTGAAGCATGTGTGACGTGGAAGGGGACAGAGGGTAAAGCCCAAGTTGCTGTGGGAGGATGGAGTGAGATGAGATGCCTCGCAGATTCTCCCGCTGGGAAGTTGGGGGACAGCTGCAGGGGACAGGCGGGATGAAAAACTAACCATTTATTTCCTCTGTTGCAGCGTCCCAGAAAGGATTGAATATAAAATATTTGTAAAAATTGAAGAGTTTGTGTATTGACATTATGAAGATTCATTTCAAATTAATAATATAAGCAGTTAAAGGGTTAAGGAAAGCTAAATAAGTCTGTACCTACTAGTTTTGAAGTTGTAGCTAATGTTATCTTTTACAATGAATGTTCCAGCACCCTGGAGTACCACGATGCGGGCAGTGTGAATGCGCGCTGCCAGCGCATCTGCGAGCAGTGGGACCGCCTGGGAGCGCTCACGCAGCGCAGGCGGGCCGCCCTGGACGAGGCTGAGCGCATCCTCGAGAAGATCGACATCCTGCATCTGGAGTTTGCCAAGCGCGCTGCTCCCTTCAACAACTGGTAACGACAACAACCGTTACTTAGCTTGTTTTACTTAACCCTTTCGATTCTGAATATTCTGGCTGTATGAATGAAGTATATTTTCGAGCACATTTACGTTAACGTTGTCATAACGAAAGTATCCTTAACCAACCAGAGACAGGTCGTAAGTCCTGTGACTCCCATTTCATCCTGACTCTGTGCGGCAGGCCTGAGTTTGGGTCTTGAACTTTCCAAAAAGTAAACACAGGACTCGGTGAGACTGTGGTTTGCTTAGCTATTTCACAAATTTAAAACATTTCTTGATTTATTGCTTCTTAATGTACGATGAAACAGTTTCCCATGCTTTCAGCAATTCCCTTATTGCGCCAGAAGATTGTTGCTCTGCTACTTCCTCTTCCTCCACTAACAAACTCTCCTTCATAACTTCTTGCTGTGAAATACGATCCAACTCCAGAAGCGAAATGTTGCTCATTATGTGAAATGTCGCTCGTATAGGGAGCAATTTATTTTTGCTTGTTATGCAAATTACTCGTTTTGAGAGGCGCCCGTTAAGAGAGGTTCCACTGTATTACTACCTATTTGTGTTCAGGTTGGACGGCACCCGCGAGGACCTGGTGGATATGTTCATCGTGCACACCATGGAGGAGATCACCGGCCTCATGGACGCTCACTCACGCTTCAAGGCCACCCTGGGAGAGGCTGACAAGGAATACCAGGTCACACATACCACCAATGCCTCCTTCTTTTCTAGTTTATCTCATTTACAAAGATTGTGCTGATTTTTTTCCTTCCTTATTTTAATTCCTTGACTTATAGGTTGGTATGAGGCTTACTACCTATACTTTAAAAAATGGTTCACTTTGTCAATGTCACCCCTGTTCCAGGGAAGGTCCGCAAAAGTTGCAAGGTTTATTTTCATTTGAAGTTTGGATTTTAATTTGTTAGTTCACATTCAGCATTTGTAAGCACGAACTTACATGTGTTTGTTTGTGAGCATGCATGTGATATGAGCTTTGAATTTTAATATATCTTAGATATAGATAGATATGGATAGATTATAGTGTCCCCTCTATAATCTTAAATCTAAGTTGCAAAGATATATTGACATTTAAGGCAGTTGCATTTCAAGGCTCCTATGTATGTTTGGATTATTTGTCTTTTTCTCTTCTTGGGTGACGTTGAGTGTCTCCAGCCACGCCAAGGGGGAAATACATACCCACAACAGGCAATGTTAATTTGCGCTTACAGATGCTGCATGTGTGGATATAAAATAAACCAAACCTCACATGAACATAACCCTTGTAACCAGTACCAGTTTAAGGGGGGTCCGCAGTGCCCGCAGCGGACAGGGCCCCAAGTCCCGAGGGGCCCCGCGGGGCCACCGGAGGGGGCCCCGCGCGCACCCTTTTGGGTAAATTTTTTTACAGTACTTAGCTCCTCTTGAAAAAAAAATAAAAAAACATGAGAAATAATTCTTCACTAAAAAAAAAATAGGTAGGTACATAGGTTGTTCAAGATATCGGGGAACCAATGGGGGCGGCAGAGACATACAAATTCATGTTAAAAAACGACCTAGAAGTTGTTTTTCCGAGTACTGCTGCGGCTTTAAAAATTTACCTGACAATAATGGTCAGTAAGAGCAACGGGAGAAAGGGTGTTTTCCAAATTAAAATTGACAAAAAATGACCTCAGGAGTCAGGACTACAATTTCCCAGCACAAACTGAATCACCTGTCAGTGATGAACATAAATTACGACACCTTACAGAATTTAGATTTTTCGACTATACTAGAAAAACTCGTGACTGCGAAATTACAAAAAAAAATGTTTTGAACCGTTAGGTTGTGCCTAGCTACCTAATGTAGGTACCTACCTATAATAATGTACCTACCTACTTTTCTAAAAAATTGCCATTAAATTGTGTTTAAAAAAATGACATTATCTACTTATTTGGGGGGGAGGGGGGGGGGGGGGGGCATTAGCAGGGGGGGCCCCATGAGCAGCGTTGGACCCTACCCAAAATAGCTTAAAATGCCCCTGCTTGTAACTCCTGCCGCCTTTCTCTGAAATTGGGTTGGCATTGACAAAATTGAACCAAGTTTTTGCAGCATGGAGGGTAAGCCACATACTATTAGTCAAGGAATTATCGCCTGGATAAATTGTAAATATTGAACAACGCCCTAAGTGATGTCTGTGGAATTTTCTCAAGAATATTCTTTCTATTCATATTCTTTTGAATGCCACATTACTATTGTGGCATTCAAACCGGTCCATAGTCTAGTAGTTAACACTTCTGACTTGTAAATGGAAGGTTGTGGGTTTGAATCCCGGCGGAGCACAAAAAAAATACCATTTATATTTTCAAATATGCTCTTTGCTGGGTGAAAAATTCATATACCATTACCAAAGTCACTATTTCACTAAGTTCCATCCAGCCTTGCAGCAATTTGGTCTTTCTTGAGAATTGGCGCTTTCTACAGCGACGCCCAAGCTCGCAGAGGGCTCACGAGGTGGGATTCACACAAGAACAGCGCTCACCAAATAAATCATCCTAATATGATTATTATTGTACATTGAAGCTTTCACGGCCGGTTCTTGTTGACACAACAATCACTTTATTCGGGCTACGTAGCCGTGGTCTGGTTGATTCTTTCCGGACAGTTTCGCCCATTGCTCCAATGGGCATTATCAGCGGTTGGCTAGTCGCTGTGATCTTCTTACCTATTATTATTATTGTTATTGTAGCTAACGCTTATCTTGTTTTTATGTTACAGTCTATTGTCAACCTAGTCCGTGAGGTGGAGTCCATTGTGAAGCAGCACCAGATCCCTGGAGGGCTGGAGAACCCCTACACCACACTCACAGCTAATGTAAGCTTGATAAGTAATAAGCTTGTGTAAGACATAACCTCAAAATAGACTTCAATCCCTAAGCTAACACATAAACTTATAAACCGTCAGTCAGATAAGCTTGATGCTAAAGTATGTTGAAAATCTTACACTTAGTTTAAGCTTATAAACCCCAAATAATCATAAACCATTCAACCTTACTGCCTTTCCGTGCAACAGAGGAAACCCGATGACTCTAGACTTTTAGTTTTAAAGTGGATGTGAGAAAAATAACTTTGAGAACCTGATAGTCAGATTACATCATTAACATATAATATTTAGGGGGCTCTTGAGGTGTGATACACACAAAAACAGCGCTCACCAAATAAATCATCCAATATTATTATTATTATTAAGTGAAACCGAAACTAGCTTACAGCATTGAAGCATAGTATGAGACACTACTGTCAGCCAGATTTGTCAAACACAGCAGGATACAACAATCTTGTACTTACATGTGAAATCCCATGTTTTCTTGCTTTCTCCATCTTGTGTTTCGACACTCAACAATTACATATGTCATGATGTCCTAAAGTAATGCCTTTTTTCTTTTAAAATTGTCAAATTTTTCAACCAAAATAATTAAAATATGCGTACGAATGTCTGCCCAAGGATAGTACTTAGAAATACCAAAATAATGCAAGAATTTTGTAGCTTCTAACACACTTCTCTGTTTAAAATGAAGTCACTATGGGAGCATCTTTGTTCTCCTTCTAACTTATGACGATTTTTGCTTAGGTAGGTTGAAACAGATATAGCATCTATTTGCGTTAATATAGTTTTAGATATTATATGTCAATGGATTACATAATAATTAATATGGCATTTGTTGAACATCTGGTTTGTATGAAATCATAATTTGGCAGTCAATACAAGTTATTTATATACTTGCATTGCCAATGCCATATCAATGTTTTGTCTTTCAACATTAGCTGTCAAAACAAGTTTGTGATCTGAAACAAAACAATGGAGGAAAGTAAGATTATTATTGAGAAGGCTGTTGAAATGAGAATACTGGTGGAGGTAACAGCTTCTGTCTGATCATTAGGACAAGAAATGTTGATCTGTTCTTAAAGAAATAAGTGTAAAATGTATGAACGGATAGAAGCAGTTCCACCGCTTTCAATCTGTGTTGAATACGGCAGCAAGGCTCATATTCAAGATGTCCAAATTCGCTCACATCACTCTGCTGTTGAAAAAAAACTACTGTGGCTTTGCTTCCTGGAGAGGGTGGACCACCATGTTTGTCTGATAGTATTTAAAGCCATCAGTAGCTTGGCTCCACCTTATCTAACTGACATGATTTCGCCTGTTGAGATGGGTGCGAGGAGTTTTATTCAAGAATAAACTTTGTCACCAATTGCTTGACCACAAAACTGATTATTTTTATTTTGAGTGCTAGTTTTGAAATTGGCACAAGTCATCTTTAACATAAATGATGAGGTAGATGGTTATGAAAGATGGTCCCAACCCCATCAAAAGTAAGGTCACCAAGTGAGGAAGAGGAAGAAGGATATGCTTGCTTGGTTGGTCTACGCCTGGTGGTAGTAAAGGGAACTTCGAGTTGGCGCTAATATTTGGATCTGGCTGCCACACATCTAAACTACATATTGTTCAAACACCTGCTGTAAAATAATATAAATTGACTGCACGTGAATGTTTGCTGTTACAGGACCTCACCAAGAAGTGGTCCGACGTGAGGCAGCTGGTGCCCCAGAGGGACTCCACCCTGGCCGCTGAGCTCCGCAAGCAGCAGAACAACGAGATGCTGCGCCGACAGTTTGCCGAGAAGGCTAACGCCGTCGGGCCGTGGATAGAGAGGCAGATGGACGCCGTCACTGCCATCGGCATGGGACTGCAGGTAACAGGGACTGCAACGTAATCTAGATTCATAATTACACATGCTATAATTGACCGGTACATAGTCTACTGGTTTACACTTCTGACTCGTAAATGGAAGGTTGTGGGCTTGAATTCCGGAGGAGCACAAAAAAAATATACACCATTTATATTTTCAAATATGCTCTTTGCTGGGTGAAAAATTCATACATCTTTACCAAGACCGGTCACTAAAGGTCCATCCATCCTTACAGCAACTGGGTCGCTTTCTACAGCAACGACCAAGCTTGCAGAGGGCTCTTGAGGTGTGACACACACAAAAACAGAGCTCACCAAATAAATCATCCTAATATTATTATTATTATATAACTAAATGTGAACTAAACTTAACTAAAACCAGCACAATGGGCCATGTTTTGACTCAAATCAATTTTATGTTGTAAAACCTGGACAAGAAGTTTCAACATTTCTTGCGATTGTATCGGAAGATAGCAAGGGATAAAATACGGCTATCCTTGAACAGCTGAATTTTCTTTTCGCTTGATCAGCTTTTCACACTGGGCCATATTTTATCGCTTGTTATCTACCAATATGGCCGCTAGATAAGTAGAGACTGCTGGGGCTGAAACAGACAAAATTCTGAGGTCGTTACCCATACACATTCAACAAATAATACATGTTGTTAAAAAAATATTATTTAAAAGAGATATGCAACCAAAGACGACTTCGTGATTGTCAATTCCCTTATTTTTTTTACTAAGCCAAAAACATTGAAACTACTCATTTGTTGTTTCTGTACTCGTATATGTTAATACGGTCAAGTTTTGATATAAAGAGCATGAAAAAATCAACAAAATTTGACTCCTTGATTTATCTCGTTCCTTTTAAAGCTTTAATTTGGAAGCTCTTGCCTAACAATTATTAAAAATTTCCACACAATATAACTATATTTAAAATAATGTGTTATCTGTCCTTGACATGGCAATGTTTGTTGTTACTCCGCAGGGTTCCTTGGAAGACCAGCTGCACCGACTGAAGGAGTACGAGCAGGGAGTGTACGCGTACAAACCTCACATTGAAGAGCTGGAGAAGATACACCAGGCCGTCCAGGAAGGAATGATCTTTGAAAACAGGTAATGGCGGTGATTTCTTTTTTACCTCGACTATAAAATAATACGGAAACAAAAAAACATATGGAAGATACAGTATGTCTAGTGAGTGTTTCGTTTTCATTAAAAAAAAATGTTTCCGGTTGATAGCTCAGTTGGTAGAGTGCTTGCATTCTACCCCGTGAGCTCGGGTTCGAATCCCACCGAGGAGGGTGTCAGAAATGATTTCCTATTTCGGTGTGTATTTCAAACCCCATAATATAAATACCGGCGAGGTTTACTCAGCCTTCACAAGAAATGAGTACCAGCCCCCTCGGGAGCTGGGAAATTCCCACTTCAACTGAAGTGGTTGGCGTAAGGCCGGCCCCCTTACCTGTAAAAATAAAAAGGTTCAACTCGCCACATGCGACCCCTTCGGGGATAACGCGGCAAGAAGTTACACTATATGTGTAGCTTAGTTGCGTTTTATCTGAGGGTTTATGGCTTTTACGCGATGATTGAGTATTTAAACCGGTCCATAGTCTTGTGGTGAACTATGAATCGGAAGGTCCTGGGTTTGATTCCTGGCAAGGACAAAAAAACATTTGATTTTCAAAATATGCTCTTTGCAGAGTTGAAAATTCATGTGCAGTTACCAAAGACCGAATAAATGTGTTATAAATCAAGAAATTGGGTCTTGCTTGTGCTCTCAGAGGGCTGTTGTTCACACAAAAGCAGCGCTCACCTAATAAATCATTGAAATATTTATTTACTCGAAGCCCCTAATCTAATCTAAGTTGCAAAGATATGTAACATTGGGGATTCAAATTACATGCATTCTCACAAGCAGAAACGTACAAGTTTGCGCTTGCACATGCCGCATGTGAACCTACAACATAAAAACCCAAATCTCAAATGAACATTAGAGTGGAGCGATTTTTTTTTGCATTTTTATCAAAAACATATAGCAAAGAAACCCAAATCTCAAATGGACATACACCTTGCAACTCCTGCCGACCCTGAAACAGGGGCAAAGTGAATCATTTTCTACAGCATGGGTGGTCAGCCAGATACCAACCTATAAGTCAAGGAACATACACAACAAATTACATTTTAGAAATAAAAAATAATAATATGGATAAAGAAATACAAAATTCTAATTTGAAATTTAAAAAAATTAAGAAACCCTAGCCCTAGCCGCCAACATTACAGATCAATCACCATTTCTTTCTGTCTTTACATACTTCTTTCATTTCATCCAGAGTCATAACCTTCTTGATACAAGCTCTCCTTTTATTATAACTTCTAATCTAATCTAAGTTGCAAAGATATGTTACATTGGAGATTCACATTACATGCATTCTCACAACCAGACACGTACAAGTTCGCGCTTGCACATGCCTCATGTGAACCTACAACATAAAAACCAAATCTCAAATGGACATACACCCTGCAACTCTTGCCGTCCTTCCCTGAGACAGGGGTGACATTGGCAAAGTGAACCATTTTTACAGCATGGGTGGTCAGCCGCATACCAACCTATAAGTCAAGGAACACACACACACGACAAATTACATTTTATACATCACTAAATAATAATATCCAAATACAAAATATCCATTTACAAATAAAAACAAATTCCAATTTAATAAACCCTAGCCGCCAACATTACAGATTTTAGCCAACTTTAGACATCATATCCTCCAACACGGTGTTCTGTTTGTCTAGGTATTCTCAGTACACCATGGAGACGCTGCGCGTGGGCTGGGAGCAGCTGCTGACCTCCATCAACAGGAACATCAACGAGGTGGAGAACCAGATCCTCACCCGGGACTCCAAGGGCATTACCCAGGAGCAGCTCACCGAGTTCAGGGGATCATTCAACCACTTCGACAAGAACCGCACCGGTAACTTTGCACGCACTTCCCCAAATAATAAAATTCTCTGAATTATACAAACTGCACCAAGACGTTGATGTGTCCAGCCAAGAGAAATCAGCAGGGTTGCATCAATGAATGGACCATCTTAACTATGTTATTATTGGAGGACATAAAACTGATTATGTCACTCCATTGCAGCGTCACTGGCTGCGTGTCCCGGAGAGAGTGGAGTATAAAGTGTGCCTTATGGTATTCAACTCTCTCAGAAGAGCGGCCCCGTCTTATTTGGCTGAACTGTGTGAGGTTGAGGCAATTGTTTGTAAGCGGTGCACCCTTCCCTCAGCGAGGGGTGATGCTATCAACAGGCTGAAAATATAACCTCAACGGAACAGAACGGGCTTAGGGGATATGTAAAGAATGCTTCAAGAAGAAGTTGAAGAGTTACATGTTTTCCAGGAAGCAAGCGAAGGATGGGAGCCACTAAACGTCGCCCAAAAGAGAAAACAACTTATCCAACTAAATATATATATCTCAACGCTATTTTTTCTCTAAGTTACTGAATGCTTCAAATTTTATTTTCTGTTAATCATGTAAACATCCAGCATCTGTTATTTCATGAGTCTTATTTGTATATTATCAATGATATCTAGAATATTTCACATTGTGTTGCATATAAGAATTGTGTTCATTTAGCGCTCAATAGGACACAAATGAAAAACACAATACACCTGCTATCATCTTCCACTGTGTAAGGAATCAATCATTGTGCTTGCAGGTCGCCTGGCCCCTGATGAGTTCAAGTCCTGCCTGGTCTCCCTGGGCTACAGCATCGGCAAGGACCGCCAGGGAGAGCTGGACTTCCAGCGCATCCTCGCTGTGGTGGACCCCAACTCTACAGGTGAGCCTCCACAAACATTCTCAACTAAACTATTCAACCGTCTGACTGCAGGTGGCATGCATACATGGCATGAGCAGACTTGCACTCAGTGCAGTTAGCATTTATGCATGGCATTGACGTTTGCAGAACCTTTGCCATCTGCTTTGTAAAATTTGAGTGTTTATCTGTTAGGAAACTAACTAGCCTTGTTGATAGATCAATTGCTGTTTGCACTCTGATGATCTCAAATACAAGAGTATCACCCTCTAAGTCTTGGCACCTTTAACGGAAATGAGAACCTTCTTGAATGTTACGGACCCCCTAAATTTCTATAAACCTCTGGGAAGGAAGAAGAGGATGGATAAATAGAAAGGGGAATTGATGTACATTTTGAGAAATTTCTGTGTTATTTTCAAATTTAAGTAGAGGAAATGCAAGATGAATACAGATTTTGTGTCAGTACGGTGAGATATTGAATCAATCTACTTACTTGAAAAAACTGCAGGAAGTAGAATGGTACTGATCTATAATCTGTAATCTAAGTTGCAAGTATATATTCATTCAAAGCTCTCAGATGTATGCCCACAAACAAACACGTGTAGTTCGCGCTTACAAATGCTGATTGTGTACTTACAAATAAAATTCAAACCTCAAATGAACATAAGCCCCACAACTTTTGCCGACCTTCCCTGAAACAGGGGTGACACTGGCAAAGTGAACCATTTTTTACAGTATGGGTGGTCAGCCTCATACCAACCTATTAGTCAAGGAATCATAGGCACTGATCATAGGCAATATTATTGAAACCATCAAATATACGGGGGGAAAACCATTATTTATACCTATCTGACATGAGGCTGACCACCCATACTGTAAAAAATGGTTCACTTTGCCAATGTTACCCCTGTTTCAGGGAAGGTCGGCAAAAGTTGTGGGGCTTATGTTCATTTGAGGTTTGGATTTTATTTGTAAGTACTACACATTCAGCATTTGTAAGCGCGAACTACACTTGTTGGTTTGTGGGCTTACATCTGAGAGCTTTAAATGAATATATCCTTGCAACTTAGATTATTATTATTATTATATTATCTGAGTTATGAGCCTTTGTGGCGGAAAATACAACTATTACAGTCACTTGCTTCCTTAAATAATGAACTTTACCACACCCTTCCCAATCAAGACATTTTATTGGTACAAATTCCACCTATGGAAAGTGAGAATGATGACTTGTGCTCTGTTGCAGGCTACGTTCACTTTGATGCCTTCCTGGACTTCATGACCCGCGAGTCCACAGACACCGACACCGCCGAACAGGTCATCGACAGCTTCAGGATCCTCGCTGGAGACAAGGTACAAATATACACTGATACTTAACCAATATGCTTACCCACAAAACCCAGAAGAAGTGTCAGGAGGCCAAAGCTGCGATGGGGCGCAAAGGGACTTGAGGTTTTGGATTTGAGCAATAGGGGATGAGAGGTGGTGGAGAGGAATAGTTGGAAGCAACTCCTCAAAGAGGCCAAGACTTACACCGGGTTGTAGCACCAATGCTGATAATTTCTTTATAAATAAATAAGGATATTTTCTTTGCCTCTTCACTCCAAGTTTCCATTGTGTGTGAACCAGTTGCACATTTATTGAGCAACGCCTTGCCCTTTTATCACAAAAGCATAGTGTTGCCGTCTTGAAACTTTCATTGGCTAAGGTGGCTGATATACATATGCCGATTCATCATCACAAGTGTTGATTTTTCCCTGTTTCCAAAGTAGCAACATCGAGCCTTCAAGGTGGCTGCTCCAACCGTATGGAACGGCCTACCAGATAAACTTCGTAATATGGAGCCAGAGAGCTCATTCAGAAGCTGACTAAAGACTGACCTGTTTGCACGCTCATATATATGAGCATGCGCCTTTGGGATAACAAAGAGTCATGAAAAGGCGCCGTACAAATCTTGAATTTATAATATTATCATCTCATTTTGAAATTCTCTACACTAAAAAAATATTTATAATGTAGGCTTGTGTTCTCACACTTGTCATGTTTATGTTCCAGCCTTACATCCTAGCCGAGGAGCTGAGGCGCGAGCTGCCCCCAGACCAGGCGGAGTACTGCGTGCAGCGCATGCCGCCCTACAGGGGACACGGGGCGGTGCCCGGGGCCCTGGACTACATGGCCTTCAGCACGGCGCTCTACGGGGAGAGCGACCTCTAAACACAACACGCTCTGCAGGTATAACATCCACATGTGATGCCATCTACAGGGGACATGGTGCCATCTACAGGGGACATGGTACTCGCGAATAAATCTAGTTTTCCGAGTGTGAAGAATTACATATCGACAGTAAAAAAGGAAGTTAAAAGGAAGCGATGTTTTGGTCAAAAATGAGTTATGAATGCTATCCTACTTAAAATTTCCGCTCTTTCTTATACGCTAACTCCCATAGCTCCACAATGATTTTTTTGTGTTTTATGCCCAAGCAAACTACTGCGTTTTCGAAGTATGGTTTTGGAGTAACCGACAAAATTTTTGGCCTTTTTTGTCCTAAAGAGGCAAAAGTTGACCCAGCCTTCATGTCTATCGATGGACAAGCATGCAGAGAGCTCTTGTGTTGTGATTCACTTGAATTCATTTGAAATTTGTTTATTAACCAATTACTTTTTTTCCAGACACTCGGATGCTTCAAGACGTGAAGAAAAATGCCATTTCCCTAAAAAAAGTAGGGAAAATGCGTACGCTGCACACAACATGAGTGCGAGAAACAAGTCATATCTCTCAATCAAAAATCCTATATTTAAAGAAAAACATAGTTAATATCGTGCAATGTACCTAAGGAGCCAAAAAACTTTTATACTAAAAATATATATAACACCAAAAAGGAGCGTCGAAATAAACGCACGACGCAACACGCCTTTACAAATCACTGAGCAGCGATATCAGAAACTTTATTTATTTTACTTTAACTTAATTATTAATTTTATTTGTTTAAACAAAATGTAAAGTATCTCAGATTTTATAATTAATGTACAATTTAATACATCTTATGTATTAATACCAACAACAACAACAAAAACATTAAACCATAGACAAAAGTTTATTATTTGAATTGATTATCTAAAGAAAGATTGAAGAATTTTTTAGTCCGATAGTTTTACTTTAATTTTTACAATTCAAATTTTTAAATATTAATTTTATTTATATTTTAATTGATGTACAGCTTAATATATTATATTTTGTAAACTATTCAGTCACAAATCTGATTCTACGCCTGTCGTTCATAAAAAAAAGTTTAGCCTTAAAAAACAGTTTAAAATCATTCTTTTCATAGAAAAAAAATGGGCTTAAGTTTTGTTTTTGGGTTTAACTTTTTTTAATGAGTAAGACATGTTTTGCTAGTTGCATAAGTATACCGTATACTTGTTTTAATATTTATATACATCAACAGCCATTTTGTCATAAAACACATTTATTTTGTGGTTTTTATATGAATCAGAATTTGTTTTGTAAGCACACTTGTATTCCTGACTGTAAACTGTGCGGACATTTATTGATGTCCGCCACCTGAAGTGGACTTCTGTATTTTGACTAAATTATACACACTGTAATTTTACCAACAATTTACTAATTAGAAGTAAGCAAGAATTTATGTGCCCAAATCGTATACTAACTCGATTGTACAGTGAAGAAATAAAAGTTATGTTAAAACCATATCAACTACTTCTTATTTTGTCCTACAAGGATATCTCGGCGTTTGACAGGAAGTTGTGATGTTATGACAGATTTAATTTGCATCCAAATCAAACTAACCAGTACCCTTAGTACGAGTTGCAAAACCTGAGAAAAGTAAAGTTTACGGAAAATATTAATAAGTGATTTCTCCCAAAATCTGCCGTTTTTGTTTTTTACACTTTATGGTCTTAGCAAAAGAGTTACAGTGATGAAGAAAATCAAGTTCAAACAAACAAAAACGGTAGATTTTGGGGGAAATCACTCTTTAATAATTGCCGTAAACTTTACATTACTCAAGTTTTGCAACTCATACTAAGGGTACACTGTACTACAATGATAAAATATTCCATAAATGAACTCAATCGTGTCAATTACCAAAAATGTAAGGGTAACAATATACTCTCAATAAACACTGCTTTAGTTTCATAATTATTTTGTTACAAAATGCTTTGGTTGGTTATTTAGGGAATAGATGTGGAATCTTATGAGGTTATTTGTCAATATCACCGTTCATCTTTTCAGAAGGGTAATCCCTTTTATTCATCACTGTTGATGTAAGCATCTTGACTTTTAACAAAATCTAAAAAAAAAAATAACGCAGCTAAGTAGATTGTTTTTAACAATAACATTTGTGAAATCTACAAAATAGCGAATTAATAAAAAATATGCAAGATGTACCTACTAATTAGATTTTTATGTAAAGAACAATCAATAAAATTATATGCCTCCTATTTATTAACTCTATCTTACAAGGCTTACAAAAAATGTATTCTTGTATAGGTACTTCGTAAAAAGTTTCATGGTCTCAACAATTTGGAGCAATGGTTTTTAACTTGTTGTCAATCAGGGACCACTTTGCATCTCAAGAGATTCTCCAAAGCCACCGCCAACGACAATTTCAGTTCGGGAAAACAAAAAAGTACACACACTGAAATCTCCCACTTTTCTAAGAGCGAAAATGCCCTGCTAACTGAAAGTGTCGACTGGGGAGGAGATTCTTGGAAAAACCTACAGAAAATAACAAATTATATAGTGAACAGAATTCTCGCAATGCAAAACGCAACTAAGCTACACTTATAGTGTAACTTCTTGCCGCGCTATCCCCGAAGGGGTCGCATGTGGCGAGTTGAACCTATTTATTTTTACAGGTAAGGGGGCCGGCCTTACGCCAACCACTTCAGTTGAAGTGGAGGTTTCCCAGCTCCCGAGAGTGCTGGTACTCATTTCTTGTGAAGGCTGAGTAAACCTTGCTGGTATTTTATTTTGGGGTTTGAAATAAACACCGAAACGGGAAATCATTTCTGGCACCCTCGGTGGGATTCGAACCCGAGCTTTCGGCATGGAATGCAAGCACTCTACCACCTGAGCTATCGATCGACCGGACGGACAGAATTCTCAATTTTAACATTTAACTTAATTCTACAGTCTTTTAGTTTTTTCCTGCAAAAATTTTATCCCGTCTAGACCACTTCCTTCTCACAGATCACCAGTGGCAGCATTAGAGTTGTATGCAACAGGATTATCAACGGAGGACAGTTGGTATCTTTCAGATCAGCGTAAGTATCAAAGGCATTATGAGAAACCTTAGCAAATTTCAATGCTCGAGATTCTAGAAGCAAAGAATAAACCTAACAGCACTTAACTATACTTAGAGGCAGAAGGAATAGTGTTATAAATTTTTTCCATCAAAATTAAAAAGTAAGCCCAACCAACCTAACGGAAATTTTAATGTTTGAAATACCAGGAGCGCATAAATCGTAAGGAGGTAGAAAATAATTTTATCATATTGCCCGCCTAAATTGGCATATTATGAGAAAGTAAGCCCAACTTAATTTAAATTAGGAGCGTAGAAATCAGAAGGAGGTAGAGAAAAAATATTTATTTCCCGCCGAAATTGGCATATTATGAGAAAGTAAGCCTAACCTAATGAAAAATTTAATGCATAAAATACCAGGAGCACAGAATGCAGCAGGAGGTAGAAAAAAGTCATATTTTCCCGCCAAAATTACATATTCTCTCAAAGTTAGCCTAATCTTAGAAAAATTTTAATGCTTGAAATACCAGGGGTGCAGAATGCAGAAAGAGGTAGGAGAATTGAAATTTTCCCGCCAAATTACCATATTATGAGAAAGTTAGCCCAACTTAATTAAAGTTTCAATGCTTGAAATACTAGGAGTGCAGAATGCAGAAGGAGGTAGATAGAATAAATGGTACTACGTTTTCCCGCCAAAAATACCAAGAGCTAGCAAACCCAACTTATTATCGACGTTTTAATGCTTGATCGTATCGGGAGTGCAGAATGCAGAAGGAGGTAGAGAGAATAATGTGACCAAATTTTCCCGACAAAACTATTATTTCATTAGGAGATCGAGGGCCCTGTTCATATTTTTGTGCTTCATATGATTATATTATACTTAACTACTTCATTTACTTATCACTTGCAGGGTCTTCCATACTCAGGATCTCCAGTTGCCTACTTCAGCCATTGTATTCACGTATACTATTTGCTTCAGACTTTTTTCGTGACTCTCATAAAAAATTGTTAAGGTGTCAAATATCATTTTAAGTACTCATTGCCGAGTGTAGAAACACTCTCATGGACTTTAAATTATTTCAAGTTGCCTCTACTGCAGGTGTAAAAATTTACATTAAATCTCTACCACAGCCTTCTACCAAAAATGTCATACCTCATTTAATAAACGCTTGGATCGAGTTTAAATATAAAAATTTATAGGCACAAATACAAAACTGGCTCGTGATGAGTTGACATTTTGGGAAGGTATTTACTTTCTAAAATCTTCATACAGCCTTCATTTTCTCTGTTGACACTTTTGTTTCCCTCTCGCTCCCCCAGTTCTTGTTTACCGTAAACGCCAATCTTGTCAAATATGACTTTGTCACGTAGTTGTCTTATGAAACAAATTCTACACAATCTGAGCTAACAAAAACCTTAAAACTCGATAATGTAAGAGTTCTTTTAAATATTTTTTAAATAAATTTCTTGTTTTTATAAGACACATTGGTCCAGTACACATGCAAACATTGCTCATGTAAAATTTTCTCAATGGCGCATACGGTAAACAAGAACTAAGGCAGCGCTCTGTCAATGTAATCATTTATTTTCCAGCACCATCCTATACTGTCTATTATAAAATTTGCTTTCTGGATCGAAAAGGGTGTTGATATTAAAAATGCCAATGTGTCGAAAGTTTATTTTATTTCTTTGTTACAACTTTTTACCTTTTAAAAGTATTGTAAAACACTTTATACTCACAATACTTAATTAAAATAAAGTTCAACTAAAAAAGAGACACAACCTTGTTTTCTGATTATAAAGTTATTTTATTTTTATCTTTATGTAAGGATGATAAAGTTACTGCCTCTGAAATCAAAGAAAGAAGTGAAATTTATGAAATAATAATTCTTGTAGTTACAATCCTAGGGTTGGTTTGCAGCAGCGTTCATCTCTCACCATTCAGACAATAGTTTTGAGCTCCTTACAGGGTTACAGGTGCAAAGTGCATCATTAGTTTGTCAAAGTGTGGGCTCAACCGACGACTAAAATGTCTAAGAATAGCCCCGATAGAATTTAAATAGATACATAAAAACAAACAATTCATCCTATGTATTAAATGAGGTCGGCACGTGAATTGACATAGACAATATTGTGTCATCACGCAGCCGGGTTGCTACGGAAAGGTATACAAATATTCTGTTATCGGTTGCTAATGAAGGCAGTCCCATACAAGACTGGTGTAGGTAAGCTCGCAAAAAAAAAAGTTCTGACCTCAAAGCCACAACAGTTTTTTTGTGTTGATTACATACATTTTACAGAGTGGACTCTGCAAAATTCCATAGACAAAACAAAATTCTCTGTGGGCAAATATCACAAATTCCTTCTAGCCGTTGTAAATCTTATCTAATCTAAGTTGCAAATATATGTGACATTAAAGATTCACATTACTTATATGCATTTTCACAAGCAGACACATATAAGTTTCATGTGGACCTACAATATAAAAACCCGAATCTCAAATGAACATACACCCTGCAACTCCTGCCGACCTTCCCTGAAACAAGGGTAACATAGGCAAAGTGAACCATTTTCTACAGCATAGGTGGTCAGCCCCATACAACCTTAAATATCAACACACCAACCTAAAAGAAATAAATATATATTATTTATCCGGGTTCCTAGAACCATGGCCTTTTGAAGGCAAAATTTATTTGTCTATCGCTTTTAATAGGATTTCACTTTTTTAATGTCAACGATTTGTCTCATAGTGAGTTACCGAGATTAAATTACTTCAAATCCAATTTTTCTGAGATTAATTTCGAACTTCAGAGCGTTGATTGGAGTGTGATTTTGGGCGATGGTTCAGTTGATGAGATGGTAGATTTATTCTATAAATTTATACTCAATATTATAGAAAAACACACTCCTGTTAAAAAAACATCATGTAGAAAATTTCCAAAGTGGTTTTCATCTAAAACCATTGATTTATTCAGAAAGAAAGGTAGAGCTTGGTACAAATGGAAAAAATATAATAATTCATTTGATCGCAACTTGTTTTCTCAACTGAGAGCTCAGTTCAAGTCATCTCAGGCAAATGATTTTAAATTGTATATTAACAGCATTGAGTGTTCTCTCAAGAATAATGTAAAATCCTTCTTTTCATATGTAAATTCTTTAAAACAATCTACAGGCTATCCGAAAAGTATGAACAATGGTGATTTGACTTGCAATGAACCGGAGGGTAAAGCAAATTTATTCTCTGCTTTTTTTAGCTCTGTTTTTTCGCCAAACGATTTACCCGACCAAACTTCAATCGATTTTCAACCACCAGGCACTAATTCGTGTCTTGCTTCTATCAAAATTCTTAAATCTGAAATTTACAAAATTTTATCTAATGTTGATGAAACAAAGGGTGTTGGCCCAGACAGAATTGCTCCAATTTTCTTGAAAAGATGTGCTAGTCATATTGTTAAGCCTTTATATATTATATTTAAAAAAAGTATCGATGAAGGCTATTTTCCACGGAAATGGAAAGCAGCTAATGTGACTCCTTTGTACAAGTCAGGTGACAGATCAGACGTAAGGAATTATAGGCCTATATCAATTTTATCTTCCATATCAAAGATTTTCGAATCTATTGTTAGAGAACAAATGACATTCTTTCTTAAGCCGTATCTGCTGATTGAACAGCATGGTTTTATACGAGGTAGATCGACGGTCACTAATCTTATCTCATACTGTGACTATCTGTTTTCTGCGTTGGACGGTCGAGTTCAGGTAGATGCAATTTATACAGATTTCCAAAAGGCTTTCGACAAAGTTGATCATCGTATATTATTGAGAAAGTTGGAAACTCATGGTATACATGGAAGCCTTTTGAGATGGATTTCATCTTATATTTCTAATAGACTAATGACTGTCAAACTAAATGGATACTCATCGGAAAGCATCGTAATTACTTCTGGTGTTCCACAGGGCTCTGTTTTGGGTCCATTGTTGTTTACTATATTCGTTAATGATATTGGTAGCTGCTTTAGACATTCTGAGTTCCTATTATTTGCAGATGATCTCAAAATTTTCCATCAAATTCGATCATCATACGACTGTGAATTGCTTAATGAGGATTTAAATAGATTACATGATTATTGTTTTAATAATAATTTGTTTTTGAACCTCAATAAGTGTAATTCAATTACATTTACAAAAAATAAAGTGAAAATTGACCACAATTACAAAATAAATGGCTACAGTTTATTGAGGGTTCATAGGATTGGGGATTTGGGTATCACATTTGATTCTAAACTTAACTTCGACGAACATGTAAATAAAATCACTGAGGAAAGTAATAAATTACTGGGTTTCATCTTGAGGACTACTAAACCTTTCAAATTTGGTGAATCTTCTTTGTTTTTGTACATGTCACTTATTCGTTCTAAGCTTGAATACTGTTCGACCGTGTGGAATCCACATTTTAAGAAATATATTGATCAGATTGAAAGAACTCAAACACGTTTTATTAAATTGATGAAGAAAAGACTCCCCAATAGTACTTTATTTGAAACACTACCTAAACTTGAATCAAGAAGAACTTTGATAGATGTTTGTAATCTCAGAAAGGTGTGTGTATCTGAGTTTGACGCGCCCAATATTTTAAATAAAATCAATTTTAGATTACCTAATCTCACTAGGTCTTGTTTTCCATTTTATCTCCATAAAACCAATACCTTTGCAGGTTCGAGAAATCCAACCTATAGAATGTGTGATGTTTATAATAAGAGCTTTTCGCAGTGTGAACTATTTGAGACCACTAAATATAAATTCAAAAAACAAATACGTTTACTTATTTTTGGATCTGATATTGTTTCTGGGGTGGGTTGAGTATCGGGCTATTTTTCTATTTTCTATTTTTTATTTTTCATTTTCACTTTCTATTTTTTTATTTTATTTTATTATTATTATTTTTTTTTTTTGTTTTTTTTTTTTTTTTTTAATTGTTTGGGGGCAAGTGACAAATTTATGTGTGTATTAGATTTATTTTAAAGAAATATTGTAATGGTGTGAATGCTGTGTATGCTTCTAGTGTTGTATAGCTGTGATTGCCTGCGTGATGTTTGTGTGAAGATGTATGCTTGTGTCTATTGATGTAGTGTGCATAGTTTGGATGATTGGTTATTTGTGTTACTGTTGCTTGTTATTATTATTATTATTTTTTTATTGTTTATATGTACCAATTGTCTGTATTGCACCTCTTAATAAATAAATAAATAATATGTTCACTCCATTTTGAGTGGTATGATCTGTGAGTGGCACACATGTATTTTTTTTAATCCTTTGTAAAATTACATGTATAAAAATTTACATTGTTGATTTAGCTGGTAAGTAGGTATGTACATAAAAACATAACCTTAAAAATTATTACTTCACAGCCATAAAAAATAAATAATACAAAAACCAATTTAAAAATGGCGGTTTCAAAAATATTTCAAGTGTTTCTTGAAAAATTAAATCCTATTAATTTAACCAATGTAATAGATATTCTTGTCAAAGAATCATGTGATGTCTCAATCAATGGTTTGTATTTTTAAGAAAAAAAACAATAGTTTAATTAAGTACCTAAACATACCTACATTTAAAAAAATATACATATATTTTATTTCAGTAATGGCTTCTGGGGTAAGCGAAGAAAATTTTGACGTTGAAGAATTTGTCAAACAAATACCAAAAACGGCAATAAAATTGACCATAGTAAATTCATCAGATTGTAAAATAATTTACATCAAAGAAAATGAAATTGCCAATTACAAAATCATGAGAATAAGTTCAGAATCAAGAAATAAAAAAATATGTATTGAATTTACTTCTGTAGACAATATGGAAGCAGTATTGGGATATGTAAATACATTTAAAAACAAAAACCCACAGAGGAAAATTGAAGTAACTAAAGAATACAAAGATGGTCACAATTTAGGAAATGGAGACATCAATGATTTCACTTTTGATGACTCACAAATAAACTACGAAGATTTTGAATATAAGAAAGATTGCCAGAATGTTGCCGACTCCATTGCAAGCATTGTTTCTTTTAGCTTCAATGTGAACTTTAAAAAGCAATGCCTGGAACTGAGAGCCCACGAAGCCAACACAACTTCAATTCAAGAAATAATTTGTTCAAAATTGGAGAAATTAAGAAAAAATATTTGATTTATCAAAAGTATACTAAGAAGTTACTCTAGTAGTACAGAACTAAAGCCGGATATATATATTTTTTGTACAATGAGACAAATGTATGGAAAATCAAAGAACTCAATGTATTTCACCTACTTATCTTGTTTAAAAAAAAAACAAGTTTTGCCCCCTTAGATTCTGTATGATTCATTTATTGTAGTTAACTTACAATTAATGTAAGCAAGATACAGATTACTTTCTGTTTTCTCATTACTTTTTATTTTGCTTCTTCGGGAAGCGACAAGCCGAAGCCACTAATGAAATCATTGTGACTACTGACATTGTAACTGAATTTTTATATTTTCAAAAATGACCGGTCCCAACCAAAGATCTTCTTTATATTGATCAATTGTCACAAACAAAACCTGTTCAGAAATTATTCAGTTCACTAATAACAACAACAAAAAATACAATGCATCATATATCAATAACACATTTTTTTTTTCAAAATAAAGATAAATAGGTACCTACATGTAAACAAAGAAAATGACAATACCTGTGTTTCCCTGAATTATCTTATTTTTTTAAAGACATCCTCGACTTCTGCTTTGGTTCTATGTCATACGACAGTCACTTCTCATTTGTTGACGAACAGGTTTGACTTAGTTTGAGCTTCGGCCTCACACACTCGATGTTATACTTAAATTATTGTTATTGGTACAAAATAAAACAATATTACTGTCAAGAAATTTTTGGCATTGTAAAACAATTGTTTTTCTTATAGTACCTACATCTGCAGATCTGTTTGTTGGGCATTAGCCTCTTGTATTGCAGAAAAACAGCTGTTCTTCCATGTTTTGGGTGGTCGGCCTATTGGATGCTGGCCTTCTAGTATTTTTGCATACAAAAATTTAAGTTGTACTACTTTCACCCACGCGGTCCCCCTCTTCCTACTCCATCTGACGATGCCCTCCAGTTTGTAGAGGACTTTATTTATCTTCTTCAGTTGTCTCTACTGTTTGGATGAAGGCTTCTTCCATGTGAACATGTTTTCCTGTGTTCCCACATACGGATCTTGTTTTCGAAGAAATTCTAGATTGCCGCCTTTTATTTTATGCAACTCAAAAGTGGTCTCCCTTTGTCAGTTCTTTTGCTGTTAATTTGAGATTCAAGAATCTCACACTCGTCCACTATCTTGAGACCTTGGTTTGTATTTCTATGCTAATTATTTTTTTAAGGAGGGTATCAGTGATGATTTCCCATTATGGTGTTTTTTTCAAACTCAAAATAACATACTGGCAAGGTTTACTCATTAACTTGGTCGTCGCTATAGAAAGTGCCAATTCTCAAGCAAGATACAGTTACTGTAAGGCTGGATGGACCTTTGGTAAACCTGTGACCCCTTCAGACAGATTTATACATACAGGTATAAAATAAAGTAATGAAAGACCATGTATTTTAATTTAAGTAAAAAATATTTATAACACATTGCACAATATATTTGATCAACAAATAATAATTAACAACTAAGAAATGCCACATGACTCGTCACAAAACACTTGGATTATATTTCTCAGACTCATTTTTTGTTTTCTTCAGCCTGCAGCAGAGCACTCTTTATCCCCGCCTTCTGCAGTTCCTCTATCAGATCTCCGGACTGATGCATTTGCAGCATGATGTCACATCCGCCCACAAATTCTCCGTTTATAAAGACTTGCGGTATCGTCGGCCAGTTGGAGTAGTCTTTGATTCCTAAAACAAAATGTGAACGGACGTTAAAAGCAGAGTTACTAAAAATATATCAATAGTTTAGTCAAGGACTGAAAGAGACCGCCTAGAGCAGTGATAGGCAGAATACGGCCAGCGAAAGCATTTAAATCGTCCCCCCGACAAGAATAGTATATGGCCCGCGATAGTTATATTTTGACGGTCCAAAAGTATAAATTAGCATTTTCCTATGATTCTGGCCCTCTTCTGAAATTTCTTAAACTTTCCGGCCCCTTATTATGAAAGTTTGCCCTCCACTGGCCTAGAGACATTCGAGATGAGGCTTTGGAGAAAGATAACCAGATTTCATGGGTCGAAAGGTCAGTCCAACGAAAAGGTGAAGCAGAAGAAAGATGAGAGGTCACATTTTGAAGAACAACACCGAAGACAAGAGGTTCCCCAAGAACTTCATAGTTCCAGGATTTGAAGTGGCTCATGGATGTCGTCTCCTATTCAGCTCAAGAGGATGGGAACCAATAGAGACAAATAGCTATCACAACCAGGCATTGCCTATCATAGTCATGCCATTATATAAAAAATACAATTCAGCTGCATATATGATTTGCTCAAACCCGTTCTGTATGTACGTGTCAGAAGGACCTACAACATATGAACACTCATACAAAGCTAAATATTTCTCAAGTGGCGGAAGCCTTCCCTTGAAGTAAAAAGCAATAGCACGACAAAACAAGAACCTCTAGGTCAGAGGTGTGTCCATGACTGTGAAAAGCAAGTGGTTCAATATACTGAAGCTAATAGCTTACCTCGGGTGGCACTCTACGTGGGATTGTTTAAGTCAAAGTGTTGCGAACGACATTGTATTTCAATAACGATACCAAATTATTTTCACAGATAAGATGCCAGTCTTATGCCAATTACTAAAATAAATACATTTCCAGATTGTTTCTTTGGTGAGTGATATTTTTGTTTGAATCACGATTAGATTGGTATGAGGCTGGCCACCCACATTGCAAATGTTACCCTTACTTGAGTTGCAGGGTTTACATTCATTCAAGTTTTTTTTTTTTTTTTCTTACACATGGCTAACATAAGCCCTGATTTTTTTCCGTCGTTCCATGAAATAGGGGTTACTGAGCAAACATACAAAATATGAAATTGCCTTCATTGTTTGTTAACTCTTACATAAGCAAAAATTTGAGGTTAGAAAACAAAATGATGAAATATCAAAATATACAAACACCGTGTACCTTGTCTTACTGCCTCGTCTTGCAGGACGTCATGGCTGTCGTACTGTACTCCGTGCATTCGCAATATCTGCGTGACAGCGTTACTGAAGCCACATTTAGGGGCGTCGGGAACACCTTTCATAAAAACTACAACTTTGGTGTTTTTCACTAATTTATCGATGGCCTCTTTGGATGACGGCTGGGATGCATAAAACTTGGCATTATTTATCAAACTAGACCTCAATCCCCACAAGCACGACGCTTTTGTTGCGATATTCATTTTCTATGAAAAATTTCTGACAGCTAACTTTTTGTTGACTTCTGGTTTTTGTCTTCTTCTTCTTTACATTTTAGCCTGTCATGCCTGTAAAAAATGCTGCCATATGAAAATGATTTGTCTTCTTTCTCTTTGCTAAAAATAAATAGAAAATTAATACAACCAATAGGTAACTGTATTTTTGAGTTGTATGAATTTCAGCCCATCGTATAATTTAAAACAAAAGTTTAAACGCTCTGCAAACGAATAAGAGGTACTTACATTTTATGCAAATCACCTATGTTGCCCAAAATTTTAACATTATATAACACGATTCCTTGACTTATAGGTTGGTATGAGGTTGACCACCCATACTGTAAAAAATGGTTCACTTTGCCAATGTCACCCCTGTTTCAGGGAATGTTGGCAAGAGTTGCAGGGCTTATGTTCATTTGAGTTTGGATTTTATTTGTAAGTACACAATCAGCATTTGTGCGCGCGAACTACACGTGTTTGTTTGTGCGCATACATCTGAGAGCTTTGAATGAATATATCCTTGCAACTTAGATTATAGATATGGTAGTACATTTCACAAAGAGATAAAAATTAGATTTTTTCTTGGAGGGCTAAATATGATCTTCATAATTAGGATCCCTAGCAACCAATAAACGACATTATTTCATTTTCCCTATGACCGTGTGATGTCACCAAATTTTGTCAATGCATTGAACTATTTCTTTATGGGCTTCACAGTCAGTTTCTGAGTTCGTCATGTACGAGTATTAAGTAAGTGGAAATATGTTTAGTTTATATCATAAAATAAAACACAGCGGAAAAATGTTTTTCTTTTAATTTTATTATAAAAATAGAGTATTATTGCCTAAGTAAATTTTTCTAATTATGATTCATGAAAATTGAAAGCGTCTTCTTCATAAATACTACACTAACACAAAAATCCTACATACGACGAATAAAAATAAGAACATTTGAGTCATTAAATAGTTATTGCTGGTTTTTACAGTAAAAAAATGAATTGCAAGTCAAAAATTATATGGTTCTTACGTGCAACAGAAACATAACAATATTTTATTTGTTTCTCAATTTCATTTAACAGCTAATTTACATAAAAAAATCAAAGCCGTATCTGAGTTCATTTTGTATTTTTTTTTTTTATGTTTTTACTTTTTTCTCAATAATCATTCACATTACAAGATTTTAATACTTACTGAATGATGACCAAATTAATTTTTGATCACTCACCTTCTTTTACATTATATACTTAAGTAACAGCAATATATAAAACATAACATTTATTTGAAACGTAATTGGTCTATTGAAAATTTGTGTCAGATGCTATTGTAAAAATGTTTTGATATAAAAATATAATCTGAATACATTAACATTTTGTAAAATTATGAACAAAGAGTAAAATAACTCATTACAATAAAACATTGAGGACGTTTGTACTTTTTTTTTATCTAGAATTTCCTAAAACCTTCAACTGGTTACGCATAATTTTTCCACCAGGATTTCTAGGGATGGCGTCAATTATGTGAACTCCACCTTTTAATTGCTTATATTTTACTACTTTTTTCGCAACCCAGTCTGCTACGTTTTCTGGAGAAAGCTTAGCACCTTGTTTTAACACGACAAATGCCCTAGGCAGCTCTCCTGCAAGATGATCAGGAATACCAACCACTGCAGCATCAGCGACTTCAGGGATTTCCAGGATAATGTTTTCCAATTCAGTCGGTGATACCTGAAAAGGGAGTTTTAAATTAATTTAAATAATTCATAAAGCTCACTTTAGCGAAATAAACAAAACTTGTGTGTATTAAAAAAAAAAAAATGTAATGGTCAAGTTTTAAAGAACGTATTGCATAGATATTATTATTAAGTGATGTATATAATCTATAATCTAAGTTGCAAGGATATATTCATTTAAAGCTCTCAGATGTATGCCCACAAACCAACAAGTGTAGTTCGCGCTTACAAATGCTGAATGTGTACTTACAAATAAAATCCAAACCTCAAATGAACATGAGCCCCACAACTTTTGCCGACCTTCCCTGAAACAGGGGTGACATTGGCAAAGTGAACCATTTTTACAGTATGGGTGGTCAGCCTCATACCAACCTATAAGTCAAGGAATGTATAAAATGTAATATGTCGTGTATGTTCCTTGACTTATAGGTTGGTATGCGGCTGACTACTCATGCTGTAAAAATGGTTCACTTTGCCAATGTTACCCCTGTCTCAGGGAAGGACGGCAAGAGTTGCAGGGTGTATGTCCATTGGAGATTTGGTTTTTATGTTGTAGGTTCACATGAGGCATGTGCAAGCGCGAACTTGTACGTGTCTGCTTGCATGTAATGTGAATATCCAATGTAACATATCTTTGCAACTTAGATTAGATTAGATGTGAAAATCTATTTTTTTACGCTGGCAGCATATTGACTAGGGATGGGCAGATGAAAAATAAATATTGATATTTTCAGACAACTCGCTCCCCCAGTTCTTGTTTACTGTATACGCCAATCTTGTCAAATCTGACTTTTTGATGCAGTTGTCTTAAGAATAAAATTCTACACAATCTGAGCTAAAAAAAATACGTATTTGTCTTCAAATGTGTGAGTTATTCAACATTTTCACAGACGATATTCTGTGTTCGAAATTTCAACTCAGTGCTTGTTTACTGGATACGCCACAAACGCTGATGCGCATGCGTGGCTGACGAGTGGCTGCCGTATCTGCCAATCACAGACGCGCGTGGGTGTGACGTCACACCTAAACATCGTTTTTTAACCGTAGCCCGCTCGGAATTTTGAGATGAATATTTAAGTTTTCAAGGGATTCCTGAGATAAATCCTTTAAAAATTATAGTTCATAGGAAGAAAAACATCTCCCGACCATCTGCAAAAACAATTTCTGCCATTGCATTGTTCAATGTGAACGGTTAGTCGATTATATGTTGAAATGAACGTAATGGCATTTTAACATACAGGTTGCTACATTTTTAGTTCGTGAAACAGTAGGTAATTATTAATAGATAATAATTGCCATACGAGATTACAAAATGCTTAATTAGACACGTACGTGGATAACTTACAGTATATTTTTGGTACCACGACAAAATGCCCACCGATAAATGTCCCAAGACATAATGTCCCGTCCGTCCGTATATGTATGTATGCATGTCTATAATCTATAATCTATAATCTAAGTTGCAAAGATATATTCATTTAAAGCTCTCAGATGTATGCCCACAAACCAACAAGTGTAGTTCGCGCTTACAAATGCTGAATGTGTACTTACAAATAAAATCCAAACCTCAAATGAACATAAGCCCCACAACTTTTGCCGACCTTCCCTGAAACAGGGGTGACATTGGCAAAGTGAACCATTTTTTACAGTATGGGTGGTCAGCCTCATACCAACCTATAAGTCAAGGAATATGAATAATAAATTACATTTAAATATAAAAAAGAACAAAACCTTACAAAGAAATCTATACAAAAAAAGTCAAAAATTTCCTATGCAAAAAATGTAGCAAATGAATACACCAACATTAGAAATCAACATTGCAGATTAGCCGCCACTTCTTCCTGTCCTTGCATACTTCTTTCATTTCATCCAGAGTCATAACCTTTTTCATACAAGTCCTCCTTTATGTACCAGCCGAAATTACAGATCATATTCTATTTTCATAAAAATTTAATATAATCTGAACAAGTATTTATGTACATATGTAACTGTAACTGTAATTCTGTCGCCATTCCGCTAGGGGTGGCCAGAGCCTCTGCAGAGCTGCCTCCATTTCTTCTTATTCTGCCTATCCTTACTGAAAATGGAAATTGACGTTAAATTTAAAATTAAAATCAACAAAATCTCACATGAACATAAACCTTGCAACTCCTGTCACATATCCGTAAAATCAGGGTGGCGTAAGCAAAAGCGAACCTATTTTTTCAGCATGGGGGGTCAGCCTCATACCAACCTATCAGGCAAGGAGCATCATTAGCAAACATCAAAACATTGAAACGTATAAAAATGTTCCATCTTTCAATAAAGTAGTTCACGCACTATTTGGAAATTCAAAATAAAAACAGACTTACTTTCGTAAACATTTTATACAAGAGATAGAAAGCTACAACTTTTGTCCTAAAAAACATATTTTCTGATATATAATTGATGTTTTCTTCAAAATAATAAAAAAAAATGCACAGAATCTGCACTCGACTTTCTTGCATAAATTAACTCACTGTATGACGAATTTAAAGCTAGAATCATTTGCCAGTTTATGCTGTTTCAAGAAGAAAAAAAAGATTATTTGGTGAGCGCCGTTTTGTGTGAATCACACCTCAAGAGCCCTCTGCGAGGTTGGTCGTCTCTGAAAAAAACGCCAATTACACAAGAAAGAACCTTGATTTATAGGTTGGTATAAAGCTGACCACCCATAGTGTAAAAAATAATTCACTTTGTCAATGTCAGAGTTGCAGGCTTAATGTTCATTTGAGATTTGGTTTCAATTTGTAAGTACACACTCAGCATTTGCAAGCGCGAACTTACAAGTTTCTGTTTGTGGGCATGCAATTGATCTTAGTTTTGAATGTTAATATTTCGTTGCAACTACGATTCTCGATTATTATACATAATATGTACATAGATGGTCATTGAACGCTTTTGTATGCAAACTTGGACTTTGTATGGTGGGTAAACTTTTTTGTCATGTTTTGAAAAAGTAACGACTGATTATTATTGCTATTTAGAAAGTTTTAAGAATCGCAGCCTTTTATCTAATTTTAACCCTTTGATTATTACCAAACATTTTGTCTGGAAATTTCTCACTTTGTATGTGATTCACTTTTTGGAAAATATAATGATGACATCATATAAGTTATCATTATTGTCTTAAATTTTCTAAAAAGTATTTTTTTATTAACACTCTAACTGCTGAGAACTTTTCAATATATTTTTACTTTATAGCAGTCAGAAGGAGCTATAAAGTATTGTATTCGTCCGAAAAAAAAATTGAGGTTTCAACGGAAATGAGTTGTCTTGCGCCAGGACGTGCAAAAAAACCTAATTTGTCGAACCTGTCCGTCCGTATGTGTGTATGTCCCAGCCGATACTACTAATCACAGAGACACCAATTTTTAGATTTAGAGAATTGACAACCACAAATTTTGATGAGCCGACCGGCATGTGATCACCCTGAAAAATCAAGATGGCTGCCATACAAAAAAAACATACAATTGCACTTTTCTCAAAAACGGCTCCAAGATTATTTTTTTCAGTGTGGTCGATGCTCAAATTTTACTAAAAAAATTAGGTGTGGCAACACTCTTGCAAACCTGGGTCTATGGGTTGCCATCTGAAATTTTATGTTTTTTTTTTGTATGGCAGCCATCTTGAATTTTCAAGTTGGTGTAATGCCGTGTAATTCATATTTAAAACATGTTCAAAAGAGTTGATGTAGCCAAAATTTGGTATCTCTAAGTCTAATACTTTGGAAAGTGACACACATACACACGCACACACACACACACACACATACAGACGGACGTTTTTGAAAGATAGTGTTTTTTTGGCATGTCCTGCACCAGGACAACTCATTTCCGTGAAAACCTCGAAAAAAAAATTTCACACCAAATCAATACTTTCTTTATGATGATGATGAGTTGATGATTTCTTTATAGCGCCGTTTCGTGAAAAAAAATGAAATTTTTAGTCTTCAGCTAGAGCAAGAAAGTAAAAAACAAAAAAAACCTTAAAGAAAATAAAAAAATATTTTGATAATAAACTTCTCTCTTCCATCTCTTTGGTAACACTAGAGTATTAATAGGAAAGGAAGGAAGTAAAGAAATAAATAAAAGTCAAATAAAAGTTCAATAGCCTACTGTGTAATATGAATTAAATAAGTACAACAAATATAATGTGCGGTGAAGAAGTGACTGGAACAACCTTTATATGTGATTTGGCGCATAGAGTAAACAAGCACTAAAAGATTGTTGCGAGCGTCCGGTCAATCTCAAGATCGTTTTACTGTATATCCACTTTACGAAATTTCCGTTGCGCATCTTTGACGTATATCCATTTTAAAACGCCTTTTTTTAGTATTAAACGTAACATTATTATGATTTTTACCGATTATTATAGTGCCAGACCTGCAGTACTTTCGGTAAAATAGGCAATTGAATTACGATTTTGTCAATTACAATAACAAAACACAAAAACATTGCTCCTGTAAAATTAGCTCAATGGCGTTTACAGTAAACAAGCACTAAGGCAGCGAACTATCGAAATATTATATCGATGAAGAAATTTCGGCTTATTTAAATATCGGAATTTTAAACAACATGGGTCGCTAGTGGGTGACGCCTCAATATTTCATCTAAATGGTCCGTCGACAAAGGGGGCAGGGAGTGGTAATGCGACTTGCAAGGTAAACATTTCTGATTCCAAAAACAGCCGCCTATGGAGCGAAGGGGGACTGAAATGCATTGCGAGAGAAAATAATGTTTTCGAAACTCCAAAAATACTATCGATAATGTACATATCGAAGAAAATAACGATATTTACAAAAAATAAAAATCGATACTTTTGATATATCGATCTATTCTGCCCATCCCTAATAGAGACAGATATTTTTAGTCTATGGTTCATTTCTGCACCATAGACAAAACATATTTGCAAGATAACCGAGTCGCGTCACTTTTATTGTGTAAATCAAAGGTTTTTGTTGTAATTATGGAAAACGCTGAGGAAATATTCCAATGTTTAGAAGAATTCAGCAAGCGCAGAACAAAAACCATCCCCAGAGAGCTGGAGGACTACTTGAATTTCGTCGCGAGGACCGGTGACCCGATCTACCAGTGGGCCTTGATCAAGCACCTCTTCAAGGAGAAACTGCTCAGCGTTATTACAGAATTTTACGAAACTACCCCCGGCCTGGAGATCCCGCCGTGCCCGAACGTCGACATATTCAACTACGAGACCATGAAGAATTGTCTGCTAGAGAAAATAGACGCTTTCTCATCCGCGCCTTTCACGATACAAAGGATCTGCGAGCTGCTGACGGCGCCCCGCAAACAGTACACACGCATAGACAAGTTCATGCGCGCTTTCGAGAAGAACATTCTGGTCGTCAGCACGCGAGATCCCGGACCTCTGAGGCGCGCAGAGTCGGAAAATGGCGAAGCACCGGAGTCCCTCGTGAACGGGTCAGACAGCAACTCGGATTACAACGTGGACGTCGAGATGGAGGATATGACAAGCTGGAAAGAGAACTCGGACACTCTCCAGACGTACGCTGCTCAGTCCGGCTCTTCCAGGTCTCCTGTGTCCGATGGCTTACAATACACAATACAAAATGGTCCTTTACAAACAGAATCACCCATCATTTCTAATGGATCAGATCTTATTGCAATGGAGCCAGATACAAGTGTACAGCCAGCTGAAGACACTCCAGAATCGTCTTCCAGTGAATCTGATATGTCTTCACCGGAAACTGCTAAACCTGAACTGATAATTCAAGAAAAAGAGGGTGAAGTGCGCAAAGAAGAACCCATAGCGGAGATTGCTGACTCTTCCGTAGATTCTATTGAAAAGGTCACCGAATCCGCTGTGCCCAAAATTGAAGATGAATGTTCTACGTCTGAACTTGACGCAATACCTGATACAATAGCTGATACAGTAGCCGATACGGTAGCTGATACAATTGCTGATACTGTAAGTGAAGACGTGAGCAGCAACCTTAGGAAAGAAATTATGGATTTGGGAATAGAGAATGAGGCGATTCTAGAAGAGATGCCCATCAAATGTGATGAGGTAGTTATGTCTCCCGAACCAGCGATAGAAACTCAACCTGAAGAGATAGTGAATAATGTAGAAGTAAGTCGGGAAGAAGAAACATTGAACATTGATGGTGGAGACCCATTGCCTGACACAAGTTCAGCCGTGCCAATTGTAGAACAACCTCCTTCCCCCACCCCACCACCAGAAATAGACACAAACAGCAGCATACCAGAGTCAGAAGAAACAGACAAAGCTATTGAAGTAACACCTCGTGAACCTTCTCCTCTAACTCCCGAAGCCGTGGTGACAACCAGCGAAGAGCTGTCAGCTGATACAGTGGAGACAGACACCCCAGATATGGAATGCAATGATTCAAAGATCATCGACAGCACTGAGGATTATCCAATAGTCACATCGCCCAAGGAAATGCAAGAAACAAGCGATGTGGACACAGATACAGCTAAAGTAGAAGAAAGTAGTTCTGCCGATGGAACTGCTGAAGCATCAGTAGAAATAACACCTGTCGTCGAATCCACAACAGAAAACGACCCTGAAACAGATAAGAATGTTCCAGAAAGCACGTCTGATGTGCTACCTCAAGTTGTTGTAACTGAAGCGACACCGGATACTTCGGAGGAAGCGGTAGATAGTGTCCTGGAGCTTGAAGAGGTTAATGTTGTAAAGTCCGATGAAGAAGCACAGCCTTCCACGAGCGATGTAGCCGAAGTGAGAGTCCCATCTCCTAGCCCCACGCAAGTTGCTGACAGTTCACAACCAACAGAGGACGAGCCACAGCCATAAACCAACAGCAAACTCACTTTTCTTCCATGAATAAAAGTTACCGAGGCGCTTCACAAGTGTACACACTAAAGAGGAAATAGATTAGTTTGGTGACTTTTGTACTTGTAAGGTTCAATTTCACACATGTATTCAAACTAGTTTTTAATATTTTTCATATAAACATATTTAAATAAGCATACAAATCATCTGTTTAATATTCAATATAATAAGCGAACTGATAATTGTCATGAATTTATTGCATTGACAAATAAAGAATCATAAATATATTTTTTTTTGTTTATTTCAACATCCTGAAAGATAATAATACATATTTGCACGATTTCACCAACAATTCAACCAAGGGATCATGCTAAAATTGAATAAGAATTTGCACACGTCTAGGAAGTCAGTTGTCTTGTTTGTGGAGCTGCATTATTTATATTTTATTTTACTTACATATTTGAAGTCTTCATTTAATTTTTTTTAATAAGTATGTGAAATGCATTGATTTAAATAAAATATATAGATGGAGCATTATCGATCGAGCATATCCGATCCACATCATTGTTGCCCTAAATGATAGTGTATGCCCCATTTGCAATCAGTTGTTTACCAAGCGTCGGCAAGGAAACATCGAGGTACCTACATGTAAATTGAAAACAACTATCATGCGAAGATAGCCTTTTCATGACATTTTCATCAAATTTTCAAATTTCCCCATATAATAGAAATAAGTTAATTTAATGAAATAAAACTCATGATAAGCGCGTGATGAATTATTACAAACAAAAGCATACAGTAAAAAACCACAAAATATAAAAAAAACTCAGTTCTTCATACTTATACCCATTATTTGACGATAGATTTTTTTTCTTATATTAGACGCATTAATCGTATTTTTTAAGGTTTATTTAGATATAAATACAAAAGAAATAAAGATATTAAAATGTAAATAAGCATATAAGACAACTTTCAGAGATGCTCCTTTAAAATAACGGAGAAAAAAATCTGCTGATATTCATAAAATTATCAAAAAATACTCTATTACATAAAAGTAAGATACAGTCAGTAATGCGTCTTTTTTGTTTAAGTTTTTTTTAGTTCCTACACAACCTTAAATATAATGCACTGATTTTTTTTTTTAAATGTGAATTTATTCGTATTAAGTTATTTTTCCTTACATTTTGGGAAACGTATGTTGTGAGACGTCAGCCTCAGCTATTGTGTTGTCAGCGGCCCCTGATGTTGTCATGGAGATCAGAAAGAGACAGAAACATAACAAAATTTCTAATGTTTCTTTCTCTTTCTTTCTACAATTTTGTGGCACAACCGTTTGTATAGGAAAACACTCACGCGCTCCATCTATGTATATTATTTATATCGATGGTGAAATGTGATGCAATTGACCACCCTAATAATGCCTGGCTAGAAACATTGATAGATAAATAATTCATGATCATTTTATTTAATGAATAGTCACTCAATGTCATCAGTTGACCAGTAGTGAACTCTGAATAAGGGCGAATAGTTGTTGTACTATAAGTTTTTCAGGCTTCCATGGCTGGTGTCCGATGCTGGAAATTGTTTTTGTAGTTTTGACTGGTCCATTGCTTTTTTTCTTCTTTCTTGCTTACCTTTCATTACTATGCTGGGATTAACTTATTTGGAGCTAGCAAGTAGCAGAGCTCTAACAAATTTACAGCACCTACCACTGTTTGTTGAACAGAAATATCTCTTTTTACTTACTCATTCCAATAAATAGCTCCACACCAACGCTATAATATAAAATACAACAAAAAATCCAGACTAAAAAGAGATAATGCTCGCAACAATATCTCATAGTTTAAATAGCTTACGTTCCTAAACAAAATTTGATAGAAATTGTGGGTCCAAAGTTTTTTTTTTTTAAGAAATCCTGTGCGGGAGACTCCCTAGATTTCAGAGACTAGAGGTCTATGACACTCGTCGTAGTGTCCCAGAGGTGTTTACGAACTTGGTCATCGCTACAAAGCGTCAAAACTCAAGCAAGACCCAGTTGCTTTAAGGCTGGATGGACCTTTAGTGACCGGTCTTCGGTAAAGGTTTTATGAATTTTTCATTCCAGCGAAGAGCATTTTTGAAAATATAAATGGTATATTTTTTGTGCTCTGCCGGGATTCAAACCCACAACCTTCCATTTACAAGTCCAAAGTGTTGCCAATGGACTACGGACCAGTCTAATGTTAAAGGCAACTCAAATATTGGTGAATTATTTACCTTGTTCAGGGAGTACTCAATGTTATAATTGTATATCTGAGTGGTATGCTTTAAGAACATTACCTGATTGCCTTTCACTTTGATCAGTTCTTTAGTCCTGTCTACAATATAGAAGAACTGGTCCTCATCGTAGTAGCCCACATCCCCGGTGTGCAGCCAGCCCTCAGCGTCTATGGTCTCCTGGGTCGCTGCCTCATTGTTCAAGTATCCCAACATGACCTGACATGGAACATTTTTATTTAAGCAAAATAAGTTCATAGTAATTGTTAGGTTTAGGTTGGAATTACGTTTGTTTGACATATTTACAATAATAGCTACACAGTTAAAAATTATTAATCAGATATTAGACGAACCGTTATAAGAGAACTTACATTATTCTCAATGTTTCGTTAGCAACGTAACTAACGTCTTCGGGAGACACCCTCTCTGCACGACGACTGAGGATGAAAGAATACTGTAAGTTATCTTATATCGGTTCGTTTAAAATCCAATTAATAAATTGTAACTTGAGTAGTTATTATTATTGTAAATAATTGCATAGTAAGCTTTTATTCTGTCTTTGTTGGTGTTCCCAGCAAAGCATTTATATGATGAGAACTATGAAGTTCTCTAAGTAAAGCTCCAGCTCCCACAGACCATGGCAACAGATCCCGGAAAACACCACTCCAGAAACGTCCTTGATTTTCCATTCAGAATGCGCGACAGGGTACAGCTAGTACAGGATAAAGTTGAATGTTGTAAGTTGGTAGTGTGAGTTGCAGTTTCTTTTTATTGTAATACAAAACCTGTACTGTTTCCTGTCAGAAAATGGAGGGATTTTCAATGTGTGTCAATTAAATTAAGTGGGGTTGATTGTGTTGTATTGAGACATGTAGGTACTGTAATGAGAACTGTCAAATAAAACAAATAAGAAAATAATCAGTGTGTTCAATATTCAATTCCCCCACTACTAAAATGACATAACAAGGTTGAATTGAAGTTGTGATGTTTCGGTTTACCTGAGGCCCCCTAATGAGCAGCTCCCCAGACAGGTTGTGGCCCAGGTTGTCCCCGGTGGTGAGAGAGACCACCTTGGCCTCCGTGCCAGGCACCAGCTGCCCCACGGAGCACAGCTTGGACTTGGGGGAAACGTAGGGGGTGATGCTAATCGCGGGGGAGCTCTCTGTCATGCCAAATCCTTCAACAAACAACACATATTAACAATTTTTACAAGCTAAATAAAAAAAAAAGGTTATTTGATTACCTGTTACAGGATGGTACTGCCAGTATCATACCTCGGTACTGCACAGCATAATCTAGGCTGGAAGTCTCATCACCACGGTAATTCTTACCTACGAATATCGGTAAATTTGTATGAAGACTAATCAGCTGTTCAGTTGCGGCCATCTTGGATTGACAGGTCTTCATACAAATAATACCGATATTCGGTAGGTAAGAATTACCGGGGTGATGAGACTTCCAGCCCTGGCAGGTTTAATACAAAACTGTGGGACAGCAGAGTGGCACTGTATGTTGTCATTCCATAGTCTCTTTCTTACTAACTAGCGGACATTTCCTACGGAAATCATGCATTGCAAAATAGTTTTTTCGTAAAATATTTATTACAATAATATAAAACAATACGCAAAAAATGATTATTATGTAAACTGTCTGGTTGATAGAACGCTTGCATTCAACGCCAGAGAGATAAAGTAGTCAGAAACTATTTCACAGTATATTTACCGTGCTGCAGGCGTACTTCGTCGCGTGACTTCTGGCACTTGTGCAGGAACTTGTCCAGGGTGCTCTCGGTGGAGGGCGCGGCCCCGATCATCACCTGCTGGATGGAGGAGAGGTGGTCGGTGGTCACCAGCGGGTGGCTGGCCAGGAAGGTGAGCAGCGAGGGCACCACAAACAGCGAGGCCGGCCGGTACTTCATCAGGCACGCTATGTAGTCCTCGGGGGTAAACCTGACAACACAGGAAACACCTTTCTTTACTTTACCCTTAACCTTTCCCTTTCTGTGCTAAAAAAATTACACACGCAACGGTGTTGTGTAGTGACTACACGCTCATAAAAGTCGGATTTATGATCGGTAAATGACGTATATTAATAGCTAATCGCTTTATTTACGTATAATTGAAGTCTAATGAAGAAGTAAATGACAATAATTAGTATTTATATGCTAAAAACATAAAAAATCATCGGCCGATGCCTATTAAGCGGACGAAGAGTCCACTCTGAGCGAGCGCCTTAGAGCGACTGACAGCACAGAGTATAGGTTTATAGAGAACTGAGTTCCTAATATTTCTTTGTATTTCCGGTTTCTCGAGATAATAGCGCTACGTAATGTAACGAGAGTGAACCACGACGTGTGCGTGTACGTGTGAGTGTGTTAGTGCACTCATACATACGCGCTATGCCATGCTCCTATAATATTATCTAATATTATTATTTCATACCTACTCCCATTTCGTAGAAAAAATAAAACAAAAAGTGAATATAATTATATATAATTTTCTGTATCTGATCTTGTATCTTATCTGCCAATAAATGAATATCTAGAATCTGAGCTCTATGTAAATTATATTTATAGAGTTATTAAAGATTATAACAAGCAAGTGTACTACTTACACTTCACAGGGAAGGGAAGGTTAATCACCCTTCAGAACAGAAAGAAATGGCGGTTGATCTGTAATGTTGGCGACTAGGACTAGAGTTTTTCAAATTTCTCAAATCTTTTAAAAAATCCAAAATTGCGAATGAATGGAATATCCAGAGTCATAATAAAAGAAGAGCTTGTATGAAGAAGGTTATGACTCTGGAGGAAATGAAAGAAGTATGTAAGGATAGAAAGAAATGGCGGTTGATCTGTAATGTTGGCGGCTATGGTTTATTAAAATGAAATTGGTTTCATGTTTTAGTTTTTTTTGATGTCCATGTATATATTATTATTTATTGATTTAAAAATGTAATTTGTCATGTATGTTCCTTGACTTATAGGTTGGTATGCGGCTATGACCACCCATACTGTGAAAAATGGTTCACTTTGCCAATGTCACCCCTGTTTCAGGGAAGGACGGCAAGAGTTGCAGGGCTTATGTTCATTTGAGATTGGGTTTTTATAATGTAGGTCCACATGCGGCATGTGTTAGCGCGGAATTATACATGTCTGCTTGTGGGAATGCATTTAATATAAATCTTAAATGATATATATCTTTGCAGCTTAGACTAGATTAGATTAGATTTAAATTAGAATTCTGTATTTGTAATTAATTTTTTGTATTCCTTGACTTAAAGGTTGGTATGAGGCTGAACACCCATACTGTAGAAAATGGTTCAAATTGCCAATGTCACCCCTTTTTCAGGGAAGATCGGCAAGAGTTGCAGGGCTTATGTTCATTTGAGATTGGATTTTTATATTGTAGGTCCACATGTGGCATGTGTTAGCGCTTGTCTGTACATGTCTGCTTGTGGGAATGCGAATCTTAATATGAATCTTAAATGATATATATCTTTGCAGCTTAGATTTACATTTAGATTTTTAGTAATTGATTTTTCAGTTAATTCTAATTTCCTAATGACACTTCATTCTTCAATAAGAAAAGTAATGTTATCACAAATTAATGCAAAATAATGTTAACTTTGCCAACGTCACCTCTGTTCGGGGAAGGCGGCAAGAGTTGCAGACTTGTATCATTTAAGATCTGAGGATACAAATATTGGCCCCTTTCAATCTGTGTTAGATTTATCAACAAGGCTACTCGGCAGTGGCGAAGGGTGATTTTTCTGAGAAGGTAACTCCATGGAGAAGAAGAAAGCCATCAAACATTAAAATACCATGTGGAAAAATAAAAAAATCATTTCTACAAAAATAGCTCAACTTTTGCAATTTACACTTGAAGTAAATAAACGTGTCTGTGAAATACAATTATCATACAAGAAGTGAAATCCTAAGAAATTAAGGAAATCTTGAAAAAAAATGATGCAATTTGATAGATGGGTGGCCACGAGTTTGTATAATTCTTCGTTGATCCCCTCTTACGACTTGTAGACCCCCATTTTTATGTCAGGTCAATGTAGACCCCCATCGAGTATCCCGTAGACCCCCAGGGGTCGATATCGACCACATTGGGATTTCATTATTGGTCAAAGGGAACAATAATTGTAAAGATAATTAGATGTGTTTTCTTACTTGGGCATGGAAACAATATGGTTGCCGACACTCATGTGAAAGTTGAGGATTCCATTGAAGCCGTAAATGTGGAAGAACGGCGGCACTGTCAGGACTGTCAGGGGGTTCTCTGCAAACAAACAGCATACTGTGTTACTGCACAAGTCATATACCTTACCTTATTTGCCCAATAATATTAGGATGATTTATTTAGTGAGCGCTGTTTTTGTGTGTATCACACCTCAAGAGGTTTAAAGGTCATCCAACCTTACGACAACTGGGTCTTGCTTGAGAATTGGCGCTTTCTACAGCGACGACCAAGCTCGCAGAGGGCTCATGAGGTGTGATACACACAAAAACAGCGCTCACCAAATAAATTATCCTAATATTATTATTATTAAGAGCCCTCTGTGAGCTTGGTTGTCGTGTAGAAAGCGCCAATTCTCAAGCAAGACCCAGTTGTTGCAAGGTTGGATGAACCTTTCAGTGACCGGTCTTTGGTAAAGGTTTATGAATTTTTTCAACCCAGCGAAGAGCACATTTGGAAATATAAATGGTGTATTTTGTGCTCCGCCGGGGTTCGAATCCACAACCTTCCATTTACGAGTCCGAAGTGTAGCCACTGGACTACCGACCGGTCCAAGAAATGCCAACAACACGCGGTGTATCTAAGCGGTCACCCATCCAGGTAGCATCCGCGCCCAATGTTGCTTAACTTCGGTGATCTGATGAGAACCGGTGCTTTCAACATGGTATCGTCGTTGACCCAAGACTCTGAATAACAGGGTCCAAAATGACTGGGTTCTGAATCTGTAACTCTGTCGCCATTCCGCTAGAAAGAACAGACATGAGAGAATGATGAATGTCGAGGAGATGAAAGAAGTGTGCAAGGATAGAACTAAGTGGCGACACATCTGCGGCACCATCATAGTGGAATAACGGCTGGATACTAGTACAAGTACCTTGCCTAGACATACCAACTGCTAATCGGCATAAAGGGCCAATATTGATTCAGCAATTACAAAGGGAGTGAGCTAAATTTATGATGTCATGCTTGTATATCATGAAAATTGCCTACAGATTTGTTTTAGAAAACGTAAGTCATTTCCAGAAAAACTGTTTACACAATTAAGTGTGGTTGTTGTGAGGATAGCAGTCAATAATGTCAAAAAGGATTCTGTTTTTCATACGTCAGGAAATGTAAGAAGGTATTTCACGGCTATTTAAAGATAAAATCTATAATTTAAGTTGCAAAGATATATTCAAATTTAAGATTTATATCGATACCTTAAAAGTAAAACTGAATAAATGACATATGAAGCTTATTTAAGCGCCTTTGCAACGACACACTGTCATAAAAGGCGCTATATAAATTTTGTACTTCATCATCATCAATATGGGTTTCTAATACATTTTTTTTTTAAGAAATCCTGTGCGGGAGACTCCCTAGATTCTAGAGACTCTAGGGGTCTATGACACTTGTTGTAGTGCTGCAGAGGTGTACGAGCTTGGTCATCGCTACAAAGCGCCAATACTCAAGCAAGACCCTGTTGCTGTAAGGTTGGATGGACCTTTGGTGACCGGTCATTCGTAAAGGTTTATGAATTTTACAACCCAGCGAAGAGCAAATTTGAAAATATAAATGGTATATTATTTGTGCTCCGCCGGGATTCGAACCCACAACCTTCCCATTCAGAGTCCGCAGTGTTACCACTGAGCTACGGACCGGTCAAAATGCACCTATTTTACTATTTTCTACTAGATAAAACACTAAAAAAGTGTAATAGTCATGTAATTTAAAAGATTGCCATGAGAATTTCCTTATAATTAGTTCACTCACTACGAGAAATTGCACATAATAATATCCACGATTTCTCAAATCTGTGGATCGGTACTTTTTCAGTTTTACCTTTAAGGTGGCGAATTATTAAATGCATGCCCACATGCAGACCCTTGTAAGTTCTCTTAAATAAAAATTCAAATCTGAAATGAACTTAACCCTGCAACTTTTGCCGCACAAACAGGGTAGTATTGGAAAAATTATTACAGGAAGGGTTCTAGCATATATTGTGGTAGTCTATCAAAGCTGGAATTTCTGGACGTTTCACTCATATTTGCGATGCGCTTCTCCAGCATGTTGATTACGTGGGATGATACTGATGACATAACAGTTCATCATCATCACGCTGCAGAAGCCCATTGTAGATATGGGCAAAGCATCTGAAAGCTCTAGCTCCAATACACCATGGTAACTGTAACTGTAACTTTGTCGCCATTCCGCTGGGGGTGGCTAGAGCCTCTGCAGAGATGCCTCCATTTCTTCCTATCCTTACATACTTCTTTCAATTCATTCATATCCATCACCTTTTTCATACATTTTTTCTTTTACGCTCACTTTGTATTTACCATTTTTACACAATCTCCTCAATCTGATCACTCCATACTTTTCTCGTTCGTCCCTTACCTCTTTTTCCTCTCACACTTGCTCTGTACGTGTACTTTGTCAGTCTATCATCATTCATTCTTTCCGCAAGCCCAAACCATCTCATCACATTCTTTTGTACCTTAACCTTCACATTCTCTTACAACTTACATTCTTTCTTTACCCATTCATTCCTAACTCTATCCTTCAGGGTTTTCCCTGTCATGCCTCTCAAATGCTTCATTTCCACCGTACATACTTTACTCATTCCGCTATCATTCACTGTCCATGCTTCACTTCCATACATCAAAATCGGTAACAATATGCAGTATACAGATCCTGGAACACAAGTCTCTAGTATCGGAGGTAGGAAGTGTTTGTTACCAGTGGTGTTTTCATATTTCCTGAAGGCCAGGCTCTGCATCTGCCTGAGGTTGACGGTGAGAGACTTGTGGGAGAGCAGGACGCCCTTGGGCAGGCCGGTGGTGCCGCTGGAGTAGGGCACCAGGGCGATGCTGTCCACATCTACCCGGGGAAGGTCAGCCTTGTAGTCTGCTTCCAGCAGCGACTGCAGGCTGAACACTTCTGGAAGATTCAACATACAAACATCATGAGACACAATACACAATTACAGTACAGAGTTTATAACTTAGACTCCTGCTGATCGTAAGTTGGCATAATTTCTATCTACAATCTAAGTTGCAAAGATATGTTGACATAATATAAGGCTCATATTAAATGCATTCCCACAAGCAGACACGTATAAGTTGGCGCTAACACATGCCACATGTGGACCTACTATGTAAAAATCTAATCTCAAATGAACATAAGGCCTGCAACTCTTGCCAATCTTCCCTGAAACAGGGGTGACATGAAAAAAAAACAAAGTGAACCACTTTTTACAGTATGGGTAGCTTTATGATAATTTTTGTGTTGTTTATACCCAAGCAAACAATTGCGTTTTCAAAGTATGGTTTTGGTGTAACCGACAAGATTTTGACCTTACTTGTCCTAAAGGCGCTTGTGACATAAAAAATCGTAAAGCATTGTAAAACCACATTTATAGGAATGCCAATAAATGCCTTTATTTTTAATATTTTGGAGCTGTTTTGATTTTAACGATATGATAAAAAATAAAAAAAGTTATGCCATTTTCTGCAATGTCAAACATTAAACTGCTCTCCTGAACAATTTAGTTTATGTCGCTTATGCCCTACTGCCTTTTAACTGTCGATATAGATTAGTTGTGTATCGTTGATAATTGTAGCCAACCTTTGTATTGTTGCGGTCAAATGTTATTGATTCATTGACATCACAGGTGTGGCTGTGTGAGTGTTTTGAAAAAGCTAAATAAGTGAATGATTGTGATGTCATCTATGGAATATTTTATTTGAGTTCATCGTTAATCATTTTGCAGAAAAAGTGCCTCCTGAAGACGCTGTCTACAATGACAACAAAAAGTCAAGAGTAATAGGAGATTTAGTCTTACAAGTTCGGCTGTTGACATGGGTAAGTTTATTTTTTAGCTCCAATAGAGCATGGCAACAGATCCAAGAAAGTAACATGATTTAAAAGTCATAGGTGCGGTAGGAAGAATTGCAAGAAACAAGCGGCTGTCGGTGGTTTTGAAAATATCAGTGCACAATGACATATTGTTAGCAACACTGATGTGTGGAAGTAAAGCATGGACTACGAGTGACAGTGAAATGAGTAACGTATGGGATGTACTCGTACAAAGCGAATGTAAAAGACGGAAAAGAATTAAAAAGGTGATGGATATGAATGAATTGAACGATATATGCAAGGATAGGAAAACATGGAGGCAAATCTGCAGAGGCTCTGCCCCCCCCTAGCGGAATGGCAACAGAGTAACAGTTTAGTTGCATTTTTTAGTTCCTATTAATACAGACACACATCAATGTATAGGGTGTTTTTTTTAGAGGTATAGAACTTTAAGTTGGCAACACTGTTTTAACTGGCGGCCATTTTGTCAGCTGTTAAGTGATTTGTGTTTAGTTTAGTTTGGCATTTTAACATGAATAGACAACTCGTGCAACAATTGAAGCCACACGATCACCTAGCAAGGCATAGATTCGGTGAATGGGTCCAAAACAAGATTGCCGTTGATCCCGATTTTCATAAGAGAATTTTGTTTAGCGATGAAGCTCACTTTTGGTCGAATGGCTCCGTCAATAAAAAAAACTCCCGTATTTGGAGTGAAGATAATCCTCAAGTGTATGTTGAGACACCGTTACATCCAGAAAAACTGACTGTTTGGTGTGCTTTATGGGCCGGTGGAATCATTGGTCCGCACTTTTTTAAAAAAGATGCTGGCCAGAACGTTACAGTCAATGGTGACCGCTATAGAGCCATGATTACTGACTTTTTCGTTCCTCAATTGAACAACCATGATGTGCAGGAGCTGTGGTTTCAACAAGACGGCGCAATATGTCACACAGCTCGTGCCACAATTGATTTACTGAAGGAAACGTTTGGTAACCGCATAATTTCACGTTCCGGACCCGTGAATTGGCCTCCAAGATCGTGTGATTTAACACCGCTAGATTATTTTCTGTGGGGATATGTGAAGTCGCTAGTTTACGCCGATAAGCCTGAAACGATCGACCACTTGGAGGACAACATTCGCCGCGTTATTGCCGATATACGGCCACAAATGTTGGAAAAAGTTACTGAAAATTGGACCTCCAGATTAGATTACGTCCGAGCCAGCCGTGGCGGTCATATGACAGAAATCATATTTAAATTATAATGCCAAAAGATTATCTTTCGAATAAAGTCAACTTCATGTCAATTTTAAAAATTCATCCTTGTTTTATTCCATTTCAAAGTTCTATACCTCTAAAAAAACACCCTTTACTAAGGGTGGTTAGTATCCAATAACAAAATATAAGTTTGCCAGGTCCCTAGCTTCCCGGCTACGTGATAGATTTTCAAATATGCTCCTAGCTGGGTTGAAAGAGTCATCGTCCTTTACCAAAGGTCCATCCAGCTATACAGCAACTGGCTCTTGTTTCAGAATTGACACTTACTATAGCGATGACCAAGCTCGCAGTGGTCTTTTAGGTGAGTTTAGGTAGATTCACAAAAAAACAGCGTCAACCAAATAAATCAGCCTTATAATTACAAAAAAATCTGCTGTCATTTTAATACTATCTTTATAATTTGAGAAACAGCAGTTATGTATTCATTTTGACATCACGGCTTCTACCGTCTTTTGACAGTTGGCTGGGTTGACAGATGTGAAGTTTTCTTTTGATATTCCGGTATATTTAAAGCGAATAAGGCCCCCAAAGAGGGCTCCAAACCAAAATTGCGTTACCTTGACACACCTACAGCTGTATAAATCTAGTAAATTGTATTTTTCATGCAATATTGACATTCCTTGACCAAAATTTTTCATTTGAATACAATTTGGCATTTGGCTGCCACGGCTGCATGCAACAATGGTACGCATGCATAAGTGTATGTAGAGAACATAGATAAATAAAGGATACATTAAAATGGAAGGTCAAATCACCCTGTTTTTGAAGTTGTTCTGTTTTATGGCGGTTGACAGTTTGACAGACAGATTTTTGATAAATCCAAAAAATAATGACCGAAGTGTTTGCTTGAGCATTTAAAAAGCTTGTTTTTCATATTTTTCTTCATGTTTATGTGGTTTTACACGCTAAAAAATAAATTAAAACAGCTTTATGATTTGCAAAGATTTGACATATAACCTAAAAATAGAAAAATTCTCTTGACAAAAATTGGAAGGTTATGCTGACGAAAAAATAGCAAAAACTCCTGTTTATCGTTTATGGTGATTGTTTAACTAAACATTTATAGTTCAAAAGATCAATTTGTTAACTTTGTACAATATTTTGGCTTGTTAACTCAGGTTAGAAAATTTGACGTTTGACAGGAAGTTTTCTTCTTCTTGGCAGCGACCGCGAAAGGAAGATGCAGGCCGCAAGGAAAAGTACGAGCGCCTGTATTGATAGAAAACGGCAAATAACGATTTAAAATTTTAAAAAATACGATAAAAAAATATTTACAAATAATTTTGATAAAAAAATTATATTTGTTACATTTTTCAAAGTTTTCAAAGAATAAGTGCAATAATATTTTGTTCAAAAACACGTCGTGAAAAATAAATGTCAAAATTGGAAACTTTGGAAGGATCTAGAAGCAATCATATTTCTTCGCCGCTCTCCCCTCCAGTCCCCTCTACTTCAAAAGTGAAAATCGCCGCGGTCCGTGGGTATATAAAGCGGGCCGTTTGACTGCACTGGCCAGTTTCTCTTTTTTCTTCAAGCAGCGAGTTTCTCAGTGCGTGCAGTGTTGAAAGTTTAGATTCAGTGCGGGTTGACAGTATTTTTTTCTGTGAGTAGTGGTGAAAGTGATTTTTTGGAAAAAAAATTTTTTTTGCAAAAAATAAATTGATTCTCGATTTAATTTTAAATAAAGTGCAGTGACCGCGTAATAGTAAAAATGTTTTTGGATGCATGCTAACGCTAGTTTTTCAAAATCATTGAAAATTATTTTAGATTTTTTATAAAAACAAGTACTTACTTACTAACATTCATTTTGTGAAAATTCAAAAATAATTTTATTTTATTGATTTCAGCTTCTACTCTAAGGTACATACAGCGTTGGCTATCCAAAAATACTTTGCCGAAAAAAATATAAAAATACACAAACCTAATTTTTTCAATAAATGCTTAAAAAAAGTGACAGTGAGTTGTGCCTTTTTAAATTCAAAACTAAGCATCCAATTTAAAAAAATGAGCCGTACAGTACAGTTTTTGTTTAATAATATAAATTTAAAAATATTTTGTAAATCAATACCAATTTTTATTTTTCATAGCGCCAGTGTTCAAAAACTAAAAATATTTTTTCATTTTTATAAAAATAAACTAAAAGTGATAGCGAAAAGTGCTTTGAAAATATACATAATAAAAATCAACATAATTTTTGACTAATAAAGTGAATATGGGTACTTTCGTTAAAAAAATTATAATAAATATTTAAAACAATTTTAAATAATGTGAAGTGCCATGTTGTAGCCAAGACGGGAGAAAAGCAGCCGGGAGCTTGAGCGAAAACATGTAAATTAAATATATTTTTACCAGTGTAAAATTATATTGTGTGTTCCTGAGGCGGTTCCAGAAAACTGTGAGTCATATTTTGATTTTTATTTTTTAAAAGCCAGCATTTTTTTCTTAGTAAATAAATTATGCATAATTTAAATTCGATCAATTAAATACAGGTCTAACAGCATTTATGATTGGATGTTAACTATTATTTGTTTTTTATTTTTTTGAATATTTTGCTAATTTATGAGAAAAGAAAAGTTTATAAAATATTATTAAGCAAGTGTTCATGGCAAATAAATTACTAATTAATTATCCCTGTTCCAAAACAATGCTGGCCTTTAAATATTATATTTTTATTTTATTTTTGTTTTTTTTTTTGTTTTGGTTCTTTTAAGAAAGGGTTCCAGTATTTTTTTGTTGAAATGTAAACTGAACTCTTTGTTATTGGAAACAAGTGTCATATTAAATTTTATAAATATTTTTGAATTTATATTATTAAAAGTATTTTATTATATTTTAACATTTTCTTTTATCTCATTTGCACATAGTAATTTTTTTGAAAATATAAACAAATGAGGACACAAATCTCAACCAGCACATGACAAAATTATCAAATAATTTGAATTTGAACAAATTTTAAACGTACACTCAAGTTAAAAATAAAATTTTAGATAATTTTTATAATGCTCTCCTTGATTTTAATGAAATATAAGGGTCGTTGTGGTTTACTCTAATTTTTCATTTTTATCAAGTCCATAAGGAAATGGAGGAGCTCTTGTAAATTGTATTTAATTTTTAATGAATTTTGTCATGCCAATAAAAAAGTATATATTTTGGAATTCCATTCAGGGTCCTGCTATTGAGTGGAGGGACTGAAATTGGATATAAGTGGTGTAACCAATATTTTTGGTTTTAGTGCTTTGAAAACGAAGAATGGTTAGACTGAGAAGTTAAACCTTTACAACAATAAGCACCTGATCCTTCGTGATCAGGGTAAGACCCAAATTCCAAGCGGATTCCTCTGAGGCTGGCCACCTTACAAACAGAAGAAAGGATTGAGAGCGCATGTTTTCTGAGTGGAAGGACTGAGTTTATATCCCAACAGTTCTACTAATATTTTAGTTTTAAGCTTTCAAACACAAAAATGGTTTAATTGAGAAGTTACACCGTCATAAACATAATCATCTGATCCTTTGCGATCATGGTAAGACCCACATTCCATGCGGATTCCCGTGAGGCTGGCCACTTCACAAACAGGAGAAAGAGTAGAGAGCTCATACTTTCTGAGTGAAACGAGATCCCAATGGTGTTCCTGTTTTTTTTTTTCAGGGCTTTTACATTAAAGAGTGATTTGACTGAGAAGTTAAATCGTCATAAACATAGGCACCTGATGCTTCGCGATCAGGATAAGACCCAAATTCAATGCGGATTCCCGTAAGGCTGGCCACTTCACAAACAGGAGAAAGAGTAGAAAGCGCATGCTTAGTGAGTTTGAATCCCAATGGTTTAACTGTTTTATTTTCCAGGGCTTTTAAAGAAAAGAGTGGTTTGACTGAGAAGTTCAACCTTCAAAACAATGGGCACCTGATCCTCCGCGACCAGGGTAAGACGTTTATTCCATGCGGATTCCCATGAGGTTGGCCACCTTACAAACTGGAGAAAGAGTAGAGAGCGCATGCTTTCTGAGTGAAACGACTGAGTTTGGATCCCAATGGTGTTCCTGTTTTTTTTTATTTTTAGGGCTTTTACAACGAAGAGTGATTAGACTGAGAAGTTAAGCCGTCATAAACATTGGCATCTGATGCTTCGCGATCAGGATAAGACCCAAAATCAATGCGGATCCCCGTGAGGCTGGCCCCCTTACAAATAGATGAGAGGATAGAGAGCGCATGTTTTTTGAGTGGAAAGTCTGAGATTGGATCCCAATGGCTGTACTAATATTTTATTTCCAGCACTTGTACAGCATAAAGTGATTTGACTGAAAAGTTTAACCTTGATACCAATGGGCACCTGATCTTTCAGGATCGGGCTAAGACCCCCATTCAATGCAGATTCCTGTGAAGCTGGCCACCTTACAAACACATGAAGGAGTAGAGAGCGCACACTTTCTCAGTGGAAGGACTGAGTTTATATCCTAAGAGTTTTTCTGAATTTTTCCTCCGGAAGATAAATGCTTCAGGTATTTGGAAGTTGAGCCTCCATGAAGATATTCTCCGGATCGTCGTCAGACTGGCCATTTTCAGGAAATTAGATCAGATCTACAGCAATACTGTTGAAAGACTTTCAATTGCAAAGATGACTGTCAGATTGAAATAGCCAGATTGATATTAGGATTATGTTTTTAGAAGTCTCGGCATGCCTATGTTGCGATTGCATTAAATTAAATAGGTAGGTTATAGTAAATTTAAGGATAATAATAGTAATGGGGTAAGTAATTTAATGTTTAAAGTTTACTTTTAAGTTGATTCACTTTCAACACATGTTACAGACATATGTTACACATTAAACATACAGAGATATGTTACACATTAAACATTATCTTAAGTTAAAAAGTCATTTAAGTTGCTTTTATAAGTTATTCATTTAAGTTACTTTTATAAGTTATTCATTTAAGTTGCTTTTATAAGTTATTCATTTAAGTTACTTTTATAAGTTATTCATTTAAGTTACTTTTATAAGTTATTCATTTAAGTTGCTTTTATAAGTTATTCATTTAAGTTACTTTTATAAGTTATTCATTTAAGTTACTTTTATAAGTTATTCATTTAAGTTACTTTTATAAGTTATTCATTTACTTTAGTTACTTTTATAAGTTATTCATTTAAGTAACTTTTATAATTTATTCATTTAAGTTACTTTTATAAGTTATTCATTTAAGTTACTTTTATAAGCTATTCTTTTAAGTTCCTTTTATAAGTTAATCCTTTAAGTTTTGTTGGTCAGGTTTCTTTGTTAAGTTGTTTATCTAAGTTTTTTAGATAAATTTAATACATCATGTTTTTTTCTTATATGTAAAACTATTTAGTTTATTTTATAAGTTATCCAAATAAGTTTCTACAATAAGTAGTAGTTTCTACTCTTGTGACAAAGGCGTGGCTTGAATGCTTGGACCAAAAACACTTCAAATCATACCACATCGATAATTCAATTTTAATCAGAAGGTAGCAGAGCTCCAAAGAAGCTACGCAGAGAAGTAATGAAATTTCAAAGAAAGAAGCAATGAACTGCGCTCAAAACCTGAAAGAACAATATTAAAAATCATAACTACGCCGTAGAAGACAGAAATCATTTGATTCTGTTTTGAGTCCTTGATTATATGACTTGGATTGTCTAATATTGTAGAATTGTATACTTGATAAATGTTTTTTTAGATTTAAGTTATTTAATAAGTGAATTCACATTTAAGTTCATGAATGTAAGTTAATTTACACTTTTTGATTATTAAATTAATTTAAACTTATTAATAAATTAAGTACTATAGGACGGAAGATGAGAATCTAGGATTTTTCCAAAAATGACTTTCGGACGAAGTTACTTGACTAATACGTGGGTATAAGGCTGACCTCCATGCTGTAAAAACTTGGTTCATTTTTGCCACTGCCATCCCGGTTTCAAGAGTTGCAAGGTTCATGTTCATTTGAGGTTTGGTTTATCTAAGCGCAAAATTACATGTGTCTGCCTGTGGGCGTGGATTAAATATGACTTAAATGTCAATATATCTTTGCAACTTGAGACTTTCTTTATTTCTAAAAAAAAGTCCCAGATTAACATCTTTATTCCTATCAGATTAGAATATTTACACATGTAAGTTTATTAAATATATTACAAACAAAAATTGTACCTCTGTATCCAAATTGTTTTTCATTCCAATAAACAATTTTCTTGAAAAGAAAAGTGTTTTTTTTAATAGAAAACCTGAATGCGTCTGCATTATAAACACTCCTAAGCGTAAAAACACATTTCAATACAAAAAAGAACAACAAATAAAAACATAATTTTTCATCATTTTGAAGTAGCTTATAGTGACAGGCTTAGGATACTTTATAATTCAGACAATTTTATTTCAGAGAAGCTATGAGAGGAAAATTCCATAAAAGTGGAGAAAAAAGTATTGTACATCTTTTTTTAACATGAAAAAAAAAACAATTCCACACATTGCAAATGAGCTTAAAAATCAGGAAGAGTTTCCTCGATTAAAAAAAAAAAACTTTTTTCCCCGAAATGGATTTTTTTTCGACTATGCCCACCCAGAACATACTGGCAACACACAAACATACACTGCTAGAGTTCTACATGGATTGCACTGAATATAGGTGACAGTTGAGGGTAGGCGTTGTTGTGATCAATCGGGGCTATTCTTAGACATTTTAGTCGTCGGTTGAGCCCACGCTTTGACAAACTAATGAGCATTTGTATGAAGATCTGTCAATCCAAGATGGCCGCAAGTGAACAGCTGATTTGTCTTCATACAAATATTATAAAATTCGGTAGGTAAGAATGACCATGCTGATGAAACTTCCAGCTCAGGCACCATTAGTTTGTCAAAGCGTGGGCTCAACCGACGACAAAATGTCTAAGAATAGCCCCGTTTGTGTTTAAAAAACTGATAAAATCAATGGGTATTCTTTTGATTTTCTAAAAAATAAAATTCTTAGTACCCCGGGTATAAAGCATTGCCTAACATTACCTTTACTCTTTCGATCGCATTAATTGACAAATGTATACAATATACAAAAGCCCCCCTTGTGTGTCATTTAGTTTTCAATAAAAAAAAAACAATTAATGTGATCGACGGGAGTTTACGCTATGTTTAATACTTGGGGAATTGTTTAAAAAAAATAGGATCGATCTGTAGTGTAGTCGTATCGCTACAGACTCGTAATCGGAAGGTTATGTGGTCGATTCTCAACGGAGCAAAAAAAAATATAACTTAAGAAAATGTGCTCTTCGCTAGGTTGAAAAATTCATATGCTCTATCAAAGACCGAGCACCAAAAGTGCATTCAGTCTTATAGCAACTGAGTTGTGATTGTGTAATTGACGCTTAATAGCATAGACCAAGCTTACAGAGGGCTCTTGAGGTTTTGTTCTTTAAAAAGCAGGGCTCACCGAATACATCATAAAAAACACAATTTAACATCACGTTGAACTGTCAAAAGTGAAGTTATACAAGATGGAGGCGGTAGTTCTAATTTTTACCATGTTCAATATAAACCGTAAAAAACACAACTTAGCTACACATATAGTGTAACTTTTTGCCTGCGTTATCCCCGAAGGGGTCCGCATGTGGCAATTCAATATCTATTTATTTTTACGGGTAAAGGGGCCGGCCTCACACCAACCACTTTCAGTTGAAGTGGGTGTTTCGCAGCTCCCGGGGGGCTGGTTCTCATTTCTTGTAAAGGCTCAGTAAGCCTTGAGATCGAACCCTTGCTCTCGGCATAGAATGCAAGCATTCTACCAATTGAGCTATCAACCTTTTTACGAGCTTGGTCTTTGTCGCTACAAAGCGCCAATTCTCAAGCAAGACCCAGTTGCTGTAAGGCTGGACGGACCTTTGGTGACCAGTCATTAATAGTAATAATAATAATGCAAGATTTTTATAGCGCCTTTTCATGACTCTTGGTCATCCCAAAGGCGCTTGCTCATATGAGGGCGCGAACAGGTGGGTCTTCAAACCCATTTCTACAAGTTTATGAATTTTTCAACCCAGCGAAGAGCAAATTTGAAAATATAAATGATATATTTTTTGTGCTCCGCCGGGATTCAAACCCAACAACCTTCCATTCAGAGTCCGAAGTGTTACCACTGAACTACGGACCGTGTACCTTCTTCTATATTTATCTATAATAAATAATATTAGGATGATTTATTTGGTGAGCGCTGTTTTTGTGTGTATCACACCTCAAGAGCCCTCTGCGAGCTTGGTCGTCGCTGTAGAAAGCGCCAATTCTCAAGCAAGACCCAGTTGTTGTAAGGTTGGATGGACCTTTCAGTGACCGGTCTTTGGTAAAGATTTATGAATTTTTCAACTCAGCGAAGAGCACATTCCAAATATGAATGGTATATTTTGTGTGCTCCGCCGGGATCCGAATCCACAACCTTCCATTTACGAGTCCGAAGTGTTGCCACTACGGACTACGGACCGGTCCAAGGTCCAAATCTATGATAAAAACACACACACACTCAAACTTATTCCCAATTCAGACGAACCAATGTTTTTAATAGTAAAAGGCTAGTAGACAGTGGAAAGTGGCTTAAATTTAGCTATAAATTACAGAGTTATTCAGATAAAGAAAATCCATAGCTCAATCGCTGCCTGATACTGAATTTTCTAGACAAAAATCCGTGGTGCGGGGATCATCTATAGATAAAACTTTTATGAAGAACACTGCTAATATGATTCTTAAATGTAATACAGCTTTGCAACTTAGATTATGGTTAATATCCCTAATTCGAAGTGCACATGGTGCATACGTAAACGCGAACTAACATGTGCATGCATTTGATATGAGTCTTAGAGCCCGTTCCCCCACTTGTCGGGTGTCGGATCAGTATATTGATCGGAGGTTCCAGTGTCAGAACATTATGTATGGAGCTATTCACACTTGTCGAAAACCGATTTTGTCCGAAATGTCCTGCAACTGGAACCCCCGATAAATATAAGGATCCGACACCCGACAAGTGGGAACGGGCTCTTAAATGTAATGCTTTGGTTATGGCGCTTTCTACAGCGACGACCAAGCTCGTAGAGGGCTCTTGAGGTGTGATTCACACATAAACAGCGCTCACCAAATAAATCATCCTATAATCTATAATAATCTATAATATATAATTTAAGTTGCAAGGATATATTCATTTAAAGCTCTCAGATGTATGCCCACAAACCAACAAGTGTAGTTCGCGCTTACAAATGCTGAATGTGTACTTACAAATAAAATCCAAACCTCAAATGAACATAAGCCCCACAACTTTTGCCGACCTTCCCTGAAACAGGGGTGACATTGGCAAAGTGAACCATTTTTTACAGTATGGTTGGTCAGCCTCATACCAACCTATAAGTCAAGGAATATGAATAATAAATTACATTTAAATATAAAAAAGAACAAAACCTTACAAAGAAATCTATACAAAAAAAGTCAAAAATTTCCTATGCAAAAAATGTAGCAAATGAATACACCAACATTAGAAATCAACATTGCAGATTAGCCGCCACTTCTTCCTGTCCTTGCATACTTCTTTCATTTCATCCAGAGTCATAACCTTTTTCATACAAGTCCTCCTTTTATTATGACTCTGGATATCCCAGTCATTCGCTATTTCAGAGATTTGATCCTTCCATACTTTTCTCGGTCTTCCTCTACCACGACATCCATCTATTCTAGCAACATATACTTTCTTCGTCAATCTTTCATCACTCATTCTCTCCAAATGCCCGAACCATCTTAACATACTTCTTTTAATCTTCACTTTCACACTTTCCCTTACACCACATTCTTCTCTTACAAAATCATTTCTCACCCTGTCACTTCGTTTTTTCCCAATCATACTTCTTAGATAGTCCATTTCTACTGTATGGACTTTACTAATTTCCCTTTCACTCACCGTCCAGGCTTCACTTCCATACATCAAGGTTGGCACTAGTATACCACCGTGCACCGCCAATCTAACATTTTTTGAGAGATTTTGGTTCCTGGCGATGCAAGCGGTCGCACCCAGTACACACCTGCCTTTCATTATTCTTCTTTCAAATTCACCGGCCATTCTTCCATCTTTTTCAAACTTACTTCCCAAATATACAAACTCATTTACGACATCAACATTCATTCCATTAATTTTAAATTCATAATTCATATTTTCATCATCTCTTTCAAAAATCAAAACTTTCGTCTTTCTTGCATTCAACTTCAAATTATTACCTTTCAAAGCTTCGTTCAATCTAGAGAGCATCATTTGCAATTCCACTGCTGAATCAGATACAAGGACTGCATCATCCGCATACAGTAGAACGCTTACTTTGCTCTCTCCTATCATTAATCCACAATCATCAAGTCTAGCATCTCGAACACACTTGTCCATGACTATGTTAAATAGCCATGGGCTCATCACACATCCTTGCCTTACACCCTTAAAAACTTCAAACCATTCACTATACTCACCATCAATATGAATGCAAGCCATACTATTCTCATAGTTCGCATGCACCGCATTGAGTAGAGCTCCATTCACTCCGTATGCTTTCAAAACATCCCACAACATACCTCTGTCCACTGAGTCAAAAGCCTTTTCCAGATCCACAAAGGCCGTGAATAGTTTCCCCCTCACCGACAATTGTTTTTCAACAAGTTGTCGTAGAGTGAAAATCTGATCAACACAGCCTCTACCGGCCATAAAGCCGGACTGTATATCGGAAACCCTTTTGCTAGTAGTCAGAATCACATTTTTTATAATCACCTTACAGAAGACTTTTCCTGGTATACTGAGTAGACTGATTGGTCTGAAGTTCTGACAGTCTTTTTTGTCCCCTTTACCTTTGTAAATGGGAACAATGACTGCCTTCCTCCAATCCATCGGTACCACTCCTGCATTCACACAAAGCTTACATAATTCAAACATCCAATCTATCACACATTCACCTCCTGCTTTCAACATTTCACCATTTATACCATCAAACCCAGCAGACTTCCCATTCTTCAGACGTGAAATAGACACTTTCATTTCTTCTTTCAAAATCTTCAATTCATTCTCTTCATCTGTCTGTTCATAAATTCTTCTTTCACCCTGGCCAAAAATTTCTTGAAAATAGTTCTTCCATCTCTTGCATACTTCTTCATTCTCCCATACCATCTCACCGGCAGCACTTTTGACTCCCGGAGTGGTCAATGCAGAAGATTTATTTCTATCCGCATTGATCCACCTCCAAAATTCCTTCTTACTGTCGGTGAAACTTTTGTTAATCCTTTCATCAATCTTTCTTTGTTCATTCATCTTGCTTTCATAAATTATAGTCTTTGCCATTCTCTTAGCTATCTTATATTCGTCTTCTAGCTTTCTATCATTTCTATCATTCAGCCAATTTTCATAACACTTTTTCTTAACTTTCACAGCTTCTTTCACTCTATCATTCCACCAGGCATCTCCTTTCAATTTTCCACCTTTCGTTACCCCACATACTTTTTTAGCACATTCAATCATTCCTTCATTCAGATCTTTCCACATGCTTTCAATATCTTTTCCACACACATTCTTCTCAAGTTCATTTACACTTAAAATTTTGTGGAGCTCTGATACATACTTCTCTTTCACATTTTCTTCATTCAGCCTTTCTACTTTTATTCTAGTCATTCTTACTTGCTTCTTGCGTTTCTTCTTTCTTACTTCACCAAGCATTATTTTAGCACATAAGAGATAGTGATCACTGCCTATTTCAGGCCCGCGGTAGACACGGCTATCTCTTACGGCTCCTCTCAGTCTTTCATCCACACAGATGTAGTCAATGATTGTGCGACTTCCCACAATCTGCCTCGTGTACAGATGCACATCCTTATGCCGAAACCAAGTATTCGATGCAAAAAGACTGTGCTCCGCACACAAAGCAATCAGATGTCGCCCATTATCATTGACTACACCTCTCCCACCAGGACCAATAATTTTCAAACATTCATCCCTCTGCGCACCTATCCATCCATTCATATCACCTAAAATTACAATGTTTTCATTATTCTTCCTTTCATGCACAACCGCATTCAGCTCATTCCAAAAACTCATTCTCACCTCCATACACTCTGAATCAACAGGAGCATAACAGGTCACCAAGAAAAGTTTCAAACTGTTAATTTTCAATTTAACAACCAAAATCCTGGGAGAAATTCTTTGGTAACCCGCTATGCATCCCTTCACACACTCACTCACAATCACACCTACACCCTGCCTTTCATTCCCATCTTCCACACCTGACCAAATATACAATTCACCATTCGCTAATACTTTCTCACCATTCCCTTTCATTTTTGTTTCTGTCACACCCATTACTTTTATTCGTTTCTCTTTCATTACATTCATAATTTCTTTCTCCTTGCAATCATTCATCTTCCTTACATTCCATGTCCCAAAAACCCATTCATTCTTTCTATGAAAATTAGTGGTGGCATTTCCACAATGTACAGATTTAAAATTATTGTTGGTGGCCATTGCTACAAAACAAAATGTTAAGAACTAAAGTGAGTTTAAAAATACAAATAAAAAATACAGCTATAAAACATAAAAATTAAAACAGAAAAAATATTGTCCATATAAAAGTGTAAATTGTCCATTTCACGTCTTCTGCCATAATATTATTATTATTGTTATCTCCATTGGAATTGGCTTACAGGGCTATTCTTAGACATTTGAGTCCTCGGTTGAGCCCATGCTTTGACAAAATAACCATGCCTGAGCTGGAAGTTTTATTAGCACGGTCATTCTTACCTACCAAATTTTGTAATATTTGTATGAAGACAAATCAGCTGTTCACTTGCGGCCATCTTGGATTGACAGGTCTTCATACAGATGCATCATTAGTTTGTCAAAGCGTGAGCTCAACCGACGACTAAAATATCTAAGAATAGCTCTGAAAGGGTTTAATTTTAAAGAATACACTTACTGTCGGTTTTGCTGTCCTTTCCTCCTACCACTATGGTTCCCTTGAAGTCCTTGAGGCTCTTCTCCACTCCCTTGGCCTTGCCCATCAGCAGCTCAATGGTGGCGATGGCCTTCACTCCCGAGTCTATGAACTGCCGGGTTATCTCATCTGTGATCAAATACACCACAATCAGCATCCCACCACAATAACACCTACCATCTTTCTTGATTCTAATCTAATCTAATCTAAGCTGCAAAGATATATATCATTTAAGATTTATATTAAATGCATTCCCACAAGCAGACATGTATAATTTTGCGCTAACACATGCCGCATGTGGACCTACAATATAAAAACTATCTCAAATGAACATAAGCCCTGCAACTCTTGCCGTCCTTCCCTGAAACAGGGGTGACATTGGCAAAGTGAACTATTTTTTACAGTATGGGTGGTCAGCCGCATACCAACCTATAAGTCAAGGAACTTGATTAATCAATACATTTTTTTAAATAGATTTGTGAAGAGAAATGCAATTCAGCAACCGATTTTTCGTGGCCAGTTGTCTTCATGCGAAAGCAGAAGCTTGTGTGCATGCAATGGCATCTGTTGAACCTGGGTTGAAGTTATGGTCAAACAGGCTACACATGATTCGAACTTACTTTATTCTGTTCCAAATACACTAGTCGAACAAGCAAATTGACTTCCACGGCCATAACACAGACAAATATCTATCCATCTTCAATTTAAGTTTCAAAGCTATGTTGATATTAAAGGCTTATATTTAATGGACACCTATAGGTTGATACGTGGAAGTTGACACTTACGCATGCTGCATGTGTAGGTACTTATAAAAGAAAAACAGACTTCACATGAACATAAACCTGCAACTCCTGCCGTCTGTTAAAGAATTACAGATATATTGACATCCCCTGTTACAGGGCAGGTCGGCAAGAGTTGCAAGCCATTTGAAATTGGGTTTTATATTGTAGGTTCACATGCGGCATGTTCAAGTGCAAACTTATACATGTCTACTTGCGGGAAAGCATTTAATATAAATCTTAAATGTAATATATCTTTGCAAATCAGACAGCATGTATTACAGCACAATTTAAGCTTGCATTCCATGCCGAGAGCTCGGGTTCGAATCTTACCGTGGGTGTCAGAAATAATCTAAAATAAAATACGAAACGGGAAATTATTTCTGACACCCTCGGTGGGATTGGAACTCGAGCTAACGTAATGGAATGCAAGCACTCTACTCGTTGACCTATCGCTTTGGACTAAAAGAAGTAAAACTGTGAAAAAGTGAAATCTTTTACCTTCTACATAGAGTGGTAAGTGTGACTTTAATCCAAGCGAGTTGGGCTGCGTTCACAATGACTGAGAATGCATGAGAGTATGTTGACCAGGATGACCCCCAGTATGTCTCCAGGGCTGGAAGTCTCATCACCACGGTTATTCTTACCTATCCAATATCGGTAATATTTGTATGAAAACTAATCAGCTGTTAACTTGCGGCCATCTTGGATTGACAGGTCTTCATATAAATATTACCGATATTCGGTTGGTAAGAATTACCATGGTGATGAGACTTCCAGCCCTGTACCCTTAGTACGAGTGGCAAAACTTGAGTAAAGTAAAGTTTACGGAAAGTAGTAAAGAGTGATTTTCCCCAAAATCTGCCGTTTTTGTTTGTTGCCACTTTATGGTCTTAGCAAAAGAGTTACAGTGATGAAGAAAATCAAGTTCAAACAAACAAAAACAGCAGATTTTGGGGAAAATCACTCTTTAATACTTTCCGTAAACTGTACTGTACCTACTCAAGTTTTGCAGCTCGTACTCAGGGTACTGGCCACAGAGAAAGAGAAAGCACTGACAAGGGTGGTGGCACAGCAACTTATCAGAATTTATTTACAATAATAATAACTGCACAGTCAAAATGTATTAACAAGATGTTAGTCGAACCGTTATAAGAGAACTTAAATTATTGTCGACGTTTCGTTAGCGACGTAGCTAACGTCTTCAGGAGACACCCTCTCTGCACTCACCTCACCGTTGAAACCAATACCTAGTATTCATGTCAAAGACAATTATATAATCAGCACCGTATGTACGGATACCATAGTGCCATCTGGTGATGTGGACTGGAAACAGAATAAAAGTGTAAATATTCATGACAAACCTAATCATAATTACTACCTTCACTCGAAGGTATGCCGTTATTTGTGGCAATTGTTATAGAGAAAAAATCAGTTCATCCTCAGTCGTCGTGAAGAGCGGTTGTCTCCTAAAGACGTTAGCTACATCGGGAATAATGTAAGTTCTCTTATAACGGTTTGTTTAATATCCGATTAATACACTTTGACTGTGCAGTAGCCAGTATTTATTATTGTAAATATGTCAAACGACCGTAATTCCAACCTAAGCCTAAGAATTATCAGAACTAACCTTCTGTATAGAGTGGATTAGCGGGCGTTACTTTGATCCCAGCAAGCAGGGCTCCGTTCACAATGACTGAGAACTCTGGGATGTTGGGCAGGATGACCCCCAGCATGTCTCCGGGCTGCAGGCGGAGGGGAGAGGCCAGGAGGGCGGCTGCACAGCGACGGGTCAGCGCGTAGCAAGCGCCATAGCTGTAGGAGCGCCCACTGGGACCACATGTCTGAAACAACAGAAATACCAATAAGTCTTCTTCTCCTTCCGTGCCTCTTCAGTGAAGAGTGGCGATCGTCATAGCATTTTGCACCTTGAATACTGCTGCGCAAAAGAGGGAACTTGTGCTGCTGGTAGGTCAGAATTAATCCTTCTGGGAGCCCTGTACCCTGAGTACGAGTTGCAAAACTTGAGTAAAGTAAAGTTTACGGAAAGTATTAAAGAGTGGTTTTCCCCAAAATCTGCCGTTTTTATTATCTGCCGTTTTTATTTGAACTTGATTTTCTTCATCACTGTAACTCTTTTGCTAAGACCATAAAGTGTAAGAAACAAAAACGGCTGATTTTGGGGAAAATCACTCTTTAATACTTTCCGTAAACTTTACATTACTCAAGTTTTGCAACTCGTACTAAGGGTACTGGTCCGGGGAAAAGTTCGGGGCCCCCCATACTCCCCCCTCCCTGAAAATTAACCCCCCCTCCCTTCCCCCCTAATGTTTCACAACGCCTAAGATGCATAACGCAACGCAAACGCAACTAAGCTACACATATAGTGTAACTTCTTGCCGCGCTATCCCCGAAAGGGTCGCATGTGGCGAGTTGAACCTATTTATTTTTACAGGTAAGGGGGCCGGCCTTACGCCAACCACTGCAGTTGAAGTGGGGGCTTCCCAGCTCCCGAGGGGGCTGGTACTCATTTCTTGTGAAGGCTGAGTAAACCTTGCCGGTATTTTTATTATGGGATTTGAAATAAACACCGAAATAGGAAATCATTTCTGACACCCTCCTCGGTGGGATTCGAACCCGAGCTCACGGGGTAGAATGCAAGCACTCTACCAACTGAGCTATCGACCGGACAAGAAAACCTTTTCCGAATTTTTCTTTTGAAATGTTTGCTACACAATATTCTTTAGGTTTTGGGGGGCCCCTTGTTCACGTTAGCCTCATAAAACTTGAGCCCTAATGATTTTTTTTTTGTAATGCAATAATAACTCTTTTTACATTAATAGACCATTTTTTGTGATATAAACTTCGATATGAATTTTGGAATATCAGAATAATCTTGCAATTTGCTTGTCTACTAAATGAACTTTTGGAAAGTACGTGCCTAACACAACGCCCCCCCCCCCTCCCCCCCCCCCCTCCCTTCGTGGAGAATATATTTTGGTGATGATGATCTTAAATTTTCCAAAACCTGCCCCCCTCCCCCCCTAGTTTTGAGGTTTTGATCCTGGGAATGCCGTTGGTTGGGAGAGTGCTTGCATTTCATGCCGAGAACTCGGGTTCGAATCCCACCGAGGGTGTCAGATTTTTTTTTATTAAAAAAAATAGATTTGTCAAAAGGAATGCAATCCACCAACCTACTTTGCCTGGCCAGTTGTCTTCATGCGAAGGCAGAAGCTTGTGTGCATGCAACGGCATCTGTTGAACCAGGGTCGAAGTTATGGTCAAGTGAGCTAGACGCAAGATTCGAACCGACGTTATCCGGTTCCAAATACCGCGCCTCTACCCCTCGGCCATAACACCGACGAAATGATTATCCGTTTCGGTGTTTATTTCAAACCCAATATAAAATATCGGTAAGGACGTAAGGTTTACTTATCCTTCACAAGAAATGAGCACCAGCTCCCTGAGAATTCGAACCCTTACCCTGAAAGCAATCCCTGTAGCGAATGAGCTATCCACAAGGCAGTAATAAGAATAATGCCAGCCTGTCAAAGGCAATAACAGTTCCCAGCCATTCATAAATCAGTTTAGTTATTTTGTTAGACAACAATACATCCATATTATACGAGTTCGCATGCAAATCGTTTGTCTGCAACAATATTTAGGTGCGCCATTCAATTACAGAGCGTTGACCCACTGAGACTATACTCGTAAGTACAATATATCGACAAGGCAGTAGGGCATAAGCGATAAAAACTAAATTGTTCAGGAGAGCAGTTTGAGCAGTTTAAGCCCTGCAGCTCCTGCCACCTTTCCCTGAAACGGGGTGGCATTTGCAAAAGTGAACCAATTTTTACAGCACGGGGAGTCAGCCTCATACCAACCTATCAGTCAAGGTGCACAAAAAATATACATGATGTGCAAAAAATAACTTGAGCAAACAACTAAGAAATCAAATTTAAAATTTGAATTAAAATTAAAGTTACCTACACATAAAATTAAATTAAATTAAATGCCCTAGCCGCCAACATTGCAAATCAACCGCCATTTCTTTGGGTCTTTACAAACTTCTTTCATTTAGTTCAGAGTCACAATCTTTTTCGTGCACTCTTTGTTACAACTCTGAATATCCCATTCATTCGCTATTTCAGAAATTTGATCCATCCACACTTTTCTCGATCTTCCCCTTCCACGGCTTCCATTCATGCTTGCAGCGTACACTCTCTTCGTCAGTCTTTCGTCATTCATTTTTTTCCATGTGTTTCTTTTCCATTGTCGGTGTTATGGCCGAGGGGGCCAAGCCCAAGTGGCCGATCTTTCTAGCGTATTTGGAATAGAATAACGTTGGTTCGATCCCCACTTGGGTCACTTGACTATAACTTTGACCCTGGTTCAACAGATGTTATTGGGTAATTATTAATTAATAATTCATCAATTTAAACAAGAATGAATTATTAATAATGGTTGGTATGCGGCTGACCACCCAAGCTGTAAAAATGGTTCACTTTGCCAATGTCACCCCTGTTTCAGGGAAGGACGGCAAGAGTTGCAGGGTGTATGTCCATTTGAGATTTTATGTTGTAGGTTCACATGAGGCATGTGCAGGCGCGAACTTGTACGTGTCTTGTTGTGAGAATGCATGTAATGTGAATCTCCAATGTAACATATATTTGCAACTTAGATTAGATTAGAATTGATGATATTAATACATTTTTTTGGCCAGGCAGAATAGGTTGGTGAATTGCATTCCTCTTCACAAATCTATTTTTTTTTATTTAAAAAAAAAAATGTGTCCAAACCCCATCATCGCAACATATATTTTTCTTTACGTTTTGTTTACAAACAACAGATAGTGAGAAGGTGGGGAAATATTAATCGTGAGATAAGAAGAAAAAATATATATATTTTATTGCAATATTAAATATTGCATCGACAAATAAAGCGCAGGTAAGTGCAGCAAATAAATGCAACCTGGATAATACTGGTTCCTACTGGTATGGATGGCGGAGGACAAATGCTCGCCCTTGGACACAAGGTGGGCGTGAGTGCGTTCACCCTACCTGTAAAAATAAACACTGCGAGATGTGGAAAGCCATAATATGTATTCTCAGTTTCTCATGCAAATAAACAAGCGGGTAGGCGTAGGTTCCGTATACATGCTTAAAATGTACTCATATGTGAAATTATATTTTTTATGGTTTATGTATTAACACTGTGAAAACTCATTGTTAATCTTAAATAGCAGCCAGGAGAGGAAGTCGACGTCTTCGTGTCGGATTTACGGATGCTGGCTTCGCAAGCCGCAGTTAAACTGAGTGATAAACTGAGTAAACTGAGTGTTCCTTGACTTATAGGTTGTTATGCGGCTGACCACCCATACTGTAAAAAAATTGGTTCACTTTGCCAATGTCACCCCTGTTTCAGGGAAGGACGGCAAGAGTTGCAAGGCTTATGTTCATTTGAGATTGGGTTTTTATATTGTAGGTCCACATGCGGCATGTGTTAGCGCGAAATTATACATGTCTGCTTGTGGGAATGCATTTAATATAAATCTTAAATGATATATATCTTTGCAGCTTAGATTAGATTAGATTAGATTAACTTTGGGTTTTTTATATTGTAGGGTTCACATGCGGCATGTGCAAGCGCGAACTTGTATGTGTCTGCTTGTGAGAATGCATATAATGTGACGCTCCGATGTTACATATCTTTGCAACTTGGATTAGATTAGATTAGATTTTTTTATATAAAACATTAAAGAGTAAAGTAATATTTTTTTTGAAACTGTTTTTATTTCACTCGTTTGTTTATAGATAAATTTCATCAGTACCCTTAGTACGAGTTGCTTGAGAAAAGCAAAGTTTACTGAAAATATTAAAGGGTGATTTCTCCCAAAATCTGCCGTTTTTGTTTCTTACACTTGATGGTCTTAGCAAAAGAGTTACAGTGATGAAGAAAATCAAGTTCAAACAACAAAAACGGCAGATTTTGTGGGAAATCACTCTTTAATAATCGCCGTAAACTTTACATTACTCAAGTTTTGCAACTCGCACTAAGGGTATTGGTATTTTGAAATATAGGTCTGTAAGAAATACAGTGTAATAACAGTGTTTCATAAAAAAATATTACGAGTACTTATCTCCTTAAAGTTTTATGTATAAAAAATGATTCATAACTGAAAAATTTATTCGGTCCGCATACTTCTTTCATTCTCTCAACTTGCACACTCTTAGGTCTTCTTTTCATTTAATGGTATAGACCGGTCCGTAGTTCAGTGGTAACACTTTGGACTCCGAATGGAAGGTTCTAGGTTCGAATCCCGGCGGAGCACAAAAAATATACCATTTATATTTTCAAATGTGCTCATCGCTGGATTGAAAAAATCATAAACCTTTACCAATGACCGGTCACCAAAGGTCCATCCAGCCTTACAGCAACTGGGTCTTGATGAGATTGGCGCTTTGTAGCGACGACGACCAAGCTCGCAAAGCGGTCGATGGCTCAATTGGTAGAATGCTTGCATTCCATGCCGAGAGCAAGGGTTCGATCTCAAGGTTTACTCAGCCTTCACAAGAAATGAGAACCAGCCCCCCCCCCCCAGGAGCTGGGAAACCCCCACTTCAACTGAAAGTGTTTGGTGTTAGGCCGGCCCCCTTACACGTAAAAATAAATAGGTCCCGAATCGCCACATGCGACCCCTTCGGGGATAACGCAGCCAAGAAGTTACACTATATGTGCAGCTTAGTTGCGTGGCGTTTTGGTATAGCTTCCAGTTATTTGCAATATAACGGATTCGATCAATCCTTTCTCGCCGCGGTATTCTTCACCTTGTACTAAGTATAATATATTCTTTAATGACAACGTACCTACATAATTCTCCTACAATAATGTATGTTATCAGTTAGGCACAATGTATAAATAGCAGGATCACCTGTGTTTGAGATGAAAATTAAAAAACAGATGGTAAATTACCGCGTTAAATCTGTCAAGGTGATGGATGCGCAGGGCCATATCCGGGGAGTGTACAAATGGTTGGTATGTGGCTGACCAGTCATGCTGTAGAAAATGGTTCACTTTGCCAATGTCACCCCTGTTTCAGGGAAGGTCCACAAGAGTTGCAGGATGTATGTTCATTTGAGATTTGGGTTTTTATGTTGTAGGTTCACATGCGGCATGTACAAGCGCGAACTTATACATGTTTTATAAGTGTTTTTAGGCTTTCATGGCCGGCTTCAGATGATGATGATGATGATAAGGATGTAGAACCCATCTTTCCGGGCTTGTAGACCATGGTCCAATAATTCTTTTGTAGGCTGCTTTATTCTTTTTTGGAAGGCTGCTACGTTTCGTCAGTAACATATGACTGACTTCTTCAGGGCTTGTACTTAGACTGATCAGTCTAATAATATTTATTATTCAGTTTTATACCTGGGGCGACAAATCACTTAAACCGTCTCTATAATTTCAGCTAACTTTATTCACAGACATAATTACCGTATTCTCAATTCTGATAAACTAGTGACCTCTGGTATGAAATAAAAATTAAACGGTCCACTAATGATGACTTCAACACGAGATTAAAGGCGCCTAGAATAACTCCGAACTTTATTTATATATTTATGTACTCGTATATTTAGATAGCTGCTGCTGCTGTATTTTGACTGAAATAAATGTTGGATTTTGGACCCGAAGACTACTCGAAGGTCGGACGACTAACTTACTAAAAAAAATGACACAAAAACATTTCAAACTAAAAGTATGTAAGGAAAACAGATGACCGCTCGTGCGCGACATTTTCTTACGTGTGTTCGTACATTACCAAGGGTAGATTGACCCGTCCGTAGTCTAGTGGTTAGCGCTTCGGACTGTTAAATGGAAGGATGTGGGTTCGATTCCCGGCGGAGCACAAAAAGTATATCATTTATAATTTCAAATATGCTCTTCAGTGGGTCCCCCCCTGGAAGCAAAAAAATACCTAAATCATTATTAAATTTTGTTGCTGGACTTTATAATCTAATCTAATCTAAGCTGCAAAGATATACATCATTTAAAATTTATATTAAATGCATTCCCACAAGCAGATATGTATAATTTCGCGCTAACACATGCCGCATGTGGACCTACAATATAAAAACCCAATCTCAAATGAACATAAGCCTTGTAACTCTTGCCGTCCTTCCCTGAAACAGGGGTGACATTGGCAAAGTGAACCAATTTTTTATAGTATGGGTGGTCAGCCGCATAACAACCTATAAGTCAAGGAACATACATGACAAATTACATTTTTTTTAAATCAATAAATAACAATATATACATGGACATAAAAAACTAAATCATAAAACCAATTTCACTTTATCAAACCCTAGCCGCCAACATCACAGATCAACCGCCATTTCTTTCTATCCTTGCATACTTCTTTCATTTCAACATTTATTGAAATAACCATATTAATAATTTAAGAATAATGTAGGTAGTAACCGACAAGATTTTCGCCTTTTTTGTCCTAAAGGCGCTTGTGACATCAAAAAAAAACGTAAAACATCGTAATAGGCATGCCAATAAATGACTGTTTTTATTTTTATTTTAGAGCTGTTTTGATTTTAAAGGTATGATAAAAAATAAAAAAGTTATGCCATTTTTCTGCAATCTCAAACTTCAAACTGCTCTCCTGAACAATTTAGTTTTTGTCCCTACTTCCTTTTAAACGTTGATATGCCGGGATCCGTTGAAAGTCCGTGATGTGAGGTCCTGCCTCCGCAGTTGGAGATTACGGCCAGACTTCCTTATCGTGATCGGTGGCCGCAAATGGGGCTAAACCGTCAGCTGATATCAACTGGGAATGCGCTACCAATCCACATCATTATTTCTAGCAATGCTTGTGTGAGATGCCTTTGTTAGACGAGCTCACATTGTAGGATTTAAACAATTGACATTAAAAATATATATTATTATCAGCTTGCAATTTGGAGAGTTCTCAAGGAATTGTTTATCGAGTAAAAAGGCAATCAAGTTGCACGTATGGAGCAACTTCTTACCGCGATGTCTCCGAAAAGGTCGCATGTGGCGTGTGGATTGTGGAACGTATTTATTTTCACAGCCGGCCTTACGCCAACCACGGCACTAGAAGTGGCGGGGATCGAACCCTAGCTCTTTGACATATACAACGCAAGCATTCTATCAACTGAGTTATTGATCGGCAGTTTATAGCATTCAACCTTTTGATTTTGATTCCTTGACTTATAGGTTGGTATGAGGCTGACCACCCATACTGTAAAAAATTATTCACTTTGACAATGTCACCCCTGTTCCAGGGAAGGTCGCCAAAAGTTGCAGGGTTCATTTGAGGTTTGGATTTTAATTTGTAAGTACACATTCAGCATTTGTAAGCGTATTTATTTGTGGGCATGAATTTGATATGAGCTTTGAATGTTAATATATATCCTTGCAACTAAGATTATAGAACCAGTGGGCCAGTATTTCAACACATAAATTAAATTTGTTTGCATTGTAAACAATTATATAATTCTCAAATATATAATGACGGTCAATTAAGTGAAATAATTTTAATCATGTATGCAATTAGATTCAATATTATCACTTATCAGTGTTGACCCGCCGTGCCGGGGGTGTGTTTACACTTTACACACTCGCATTGCACATTCATACGAGTGTAATCGTGTATTATTATACACGTTAGTGTGATTACACACTCCGAGGAGGCAAAGTCCACAAATAAATGATAAAATGTCTGTGTAATTGGCCGCGTGCGGTCACCAAGAGGACAATATGATTTATTATCATTATTTTGTATCATATGTATATTGTAGGTATAATATACATCCATACAGCTGACGACAATAATCGCTGTGGACTAGCCATAACACACTGCAAGGCATGTAATAACAAAAAGGAGCAGAAACTAACTTGCTGCATTGATACATACTATAGCCCACATTTGTCTCAGTCCTGTCAAACGTTGCAGTGGTGTAGTCATACGAAATAAGGACACGTTGTCCAAATCCATTTTTTCTACTCCCATTTGGTAATTTACTAATTACAAAACGGCTAACGCAATCACAATGCCATACATTTCTACACCCGTTGCATAATGTTACATTATGCAACCGGTAACCGTGTTAAAATGAACATGTGCGCATGCGCATTGTCAGAATTGGAACCATTTTTTAATTTCAAATGTCAACCTTGTATGGGGGTATGAAGACCTGTCAATCCAAGATGGCCGCAAGCGATCAGCTGATTAAGCTTCATACAATATTAGTGATATTCGGTAGGTAGGAATTACCGTGGTGATGAGACTTTCAGCCCTGTTCAGATGAAAATAAATAAGTATATTTTATGTGTAGAGTCAAATAAAAATTGTTAATAGTGCTAAAATTTATCGAATTTATTTATCGGATTGCTCCAAATAAAGCTTTCCTTTTTTCAATGGAAAATAAAAGGCTTGAAAGGAAAACAATACAAAAAATTTCACCGCAAAAAATAAACAAACTCAAAAAGTTACTTGGTTAATAGGTGAGTATGAGGTTGATCACCTATGCTGTACAAATTTGGTTCACCTGCCAATACAACTGCAGGGCATATGTTTATTTGAGTTTTGGGTTTGAATGTTTAAGCTTATATGCAGGATGTAAAAGCGCGACCTTATACATATGTGTCGGCTTGTGGGCATGAATTCAATATGAAACCTAAATATAATTTATTTTTACAACTTAGGTTAGATTAGATAATCGAAGGGAATGATAAATCACACGTTTTGACAAAGGTAAGGTTTTAATTACTTCAAATGGACGAGTACATTATAATGACTATTATTCACTATTTTGTTAATTCTCTCATGGTCGTAGAAAAAGTATTGTATGCCACTGCACGTAATTAGTCTTTGTAACACTCGTGCTTTCTATTGTGCCATTCGGCTGCGCCTCATGGCACAAACTAGCACTCGTGTTAAAAAGACTATCATTACTTGGCAGTGGCATAAATAACTATTTTGTTTCGACACCCAATTATAACACATGCAACAATATTTATTACATTCCTTGACTTGTAGGTTGGTATGAGGATGACCACCCATACTGTAAAAAATGGTTCACTTTGCAACGTCACCCCTGTTTCAGGAAAGGTCGGCAAGAGTTGCAGGGCTTATGTTCATTTGAGAGGGTTTTTATATTGTAGGTCCACATGCGGCATGTGTGAGCGCGAAATTATGCGTGTCTGCTTGTGGGAATGCATTTAATATGAACCTCAAATGATACATATCTTTGAAACTTATATTTAGATTACGCATGTTATCTATCAAGGGAACTGGATTTGTAGAGACTGTTTAAAAGACGTCTCAAGACTCACCTCTTCGTCCAATCATATGGACAAGCGCCTTTGCAGTGACACAGTGGCGCTATATAGATTTTGTATAAATAATAATAATAATAACTCTACTATGTTCGGACTATTTCAGCATCCACTATTATTTACACTAGAACCAACTTTCTGGGTACATTTTTACATTCGCCCGAGTTTTTTTATACACATGGAAATGCAACTGTAAAGGTCTTTGTTCTCTTTCTTGCTAATGACTATATTCAAAAGTAAGTTGAAACAGATATTATATAATGCCTATTTTCGTTATAAGAATTTCTAGTCCACAGATATCACAAGTCAATGCTGCAAGGGCTACATAAACAAGGATGTTTATTTTGAGATTGAATTTTCGCGGTCAAATGTTGAGCCCTGTACCCCGAGTAGAAAAAATTGCGTCAATCTCAATTGCCTGAATATAAAATAATAAATGAACGGAGTAAACGACGACACTCCTAGGGAGTGATTTAGATTTTAAATGCATCTACGATTTTATTATTTTCAATTTTCAGTAAACTTTATAGAAATAAAGCAAGAATAATCTTTATACTATTAAAACACTTTTATCTAAAAATCTATAATGTAAGCTGCTAAGATAATGTTAACATTTAAGGCTCATATTAAATGCATGCTCACAAACAGGCACAGGCAGGTTCGCGCCTACAAATTCTGCATACAAATAAAAATTAAAAACCTCACATGAACATACACCTCTGCCGCCTTTCCCTGAAACCGGGGTGGCATTGAGAAAGTAAACCAATTTTTAAAGCACGGGGGTCAGCCTCATACCAACCTATCAGTCAAGTTAATATACTAACGTTTTCGATCACTCGCGATCATCATAACTCATAAGGTACAAAGAAATCCATAAAATACTGTAAAATATCATCACAGTTTGATGAAGGTTGTGGGTTCGAATTCCGGCGGAGCACAAAAAATGTACCATTTATATTTTAAAATAATTATGCTCTTCGCTCGGTGAAAAATTCATATACCTTTACCAAAGACCGGTCACTAAAATTCCATCCAGTCTTACAGCAACTGGGTCTTGCTTGAGAGTCGGCGCTTTCTACAGCGACGACCAAGCTCGCAGAAGGCTCTTGAGGTGTGATACACACAAAAACAGTGCTCACCAAGTAAATCATCCCAATATTATTATCAGCCTAATGAATGGCGATATATTATGTAACAAACTAAGACGTCCGTGAAGACAATAGAGGAAACGTTTGTTTCAATTTCTCAAGTGTCCCGTGACCTTACATACCACACAAACCACATACCACACATTCCATATACCACATTCCACATACCACACATTCAACGTACCACATTCCACATACCACACATTCCACATACCACATTCCACATACCACATTCCACATACCACATTCCACACATTCCACATACCACGCATACCACATTCCTATGTGGAATGTGATATATGTGGTATGTGAAATGTGGTATGAGTGGTATTTGGAATGTGGAATGTGGTATGTGGAATGTGTGGTATGTGGAATGTGGTATGTGTGGTATTTGGAATGTGGTATGTGGTATGTGGAATGTGTGGAATGTGTGGTATGTGGAATGTGTGGAATGTGGTATGTGGATTGTGGTATGTGTGGTATGTGGAATGTGTGGTATGTGGAATGTGGTATGCGTGGTATGTGGAATGTGTGGAATGTGGTATGTAGAATGTGTGGAATGTGGTATGTGTGGTATGTGGAATGTGGTATGCGTGGTATGTGGAATATATGGAATGTAGAATGTGTGGAATGTGGTATGTGGAATGTGTGGTATGTGGAATGTAGAATGTGTGGAATGTGGTATGTGGAATGTATGGTATGTGGTATGTGGTATGTGGAATGTGTGGTATGTGGAATCTGGTATACGTGGTATGTGGAATGTGTGGAATGTGGTATGTAGAATGTGGTATGTGGAATGTGGTATATGGAATGTGTGGAATATGTGGTATGTGGAATGTGGTATGTGGAATGTGGTATGTGGAATGTGTGGTATGTGGAATGTGTGGTGTGGAATGTTTGGTATGTGGAATGTAGTACGTGGAATGTGGTATGTGGAATGTGGTATGCGTGGTATGTGTGGAATGTGGTATGTGGCATGTGGAATGTGGAATGTGAAATATGTGGTATGTGGAATGTGCTATGTGCTATGTGTGGAATGTGTGGAATGTGTGGAATGTGTGGAATGTGTGGTATGTGTAATGTGGAATGTGTGGTTTTTGGAATGTGTGATATGTGGAATGTGTGATATGTGAAATGTGTGATATGTGGAATGTAGAATGTGTGAAATGTGGTATGTGGAATGTGTGAAATGTGTGGAATGTGTGGTATGTGGAATGTGTGGAATGTGTGCTATGTGGAATGTGTGATGTGTGGAATGTGTGATGTGTGGAATGTGTGATGTGTGGAATGTGTGATGTGTGTGATGTGTGGAATGTGTGATATGTGGAATGTGGTATGTGGAATGTGTGGAATGTGGTATGTGGAATGTGGTATGAGCTGAATGTGGAATGTGTGGTATGTGGATTGTGGTATGTAGTATGTGTTCGTTGGGTTGAAAAATTAATAATCCTTTACCAAAAACCGGTCATCAAAAGGTCCATCCAGCCTTACAGCAACTGAGTCTTGCTTGAGAATTGGCGCTTTCTACAGCGACGACCAAGCTCGCAGAGTGCTCTTGAGGTGTGATACACACAAAAACAGCGCTCACCAAATAAATCAGCCTAATTTATTTTTATTTTTTATGTGGAATGTATGGTATGCGGAATGTGGTGTGTGGAATGTGGTATGTGTGGAATGTGGTATGTGTGGAATGTGGTATATGTGGTATGTGGAATTTGTGGTTTGTGGAATGTGTGGTATGTGGAATGTGGTATATGGAATGTTTGGTATGTGGTATGTGGAATGTGTGATGTGTGGAATGTGGTTTGTAGAATGTGTGGAATGTGGTATGTGGAATTTGTGGTATGTGGAATTTGTGGTATGTGGAATGTGTGGTATGTGGAATGTGGTTTGTGGTAGTCCATAGTAATTCTTTCAACAGTGGGGGGGGGGAGGGGGGCAGGCACAGGCCATGCCTAATACAACTTGCAAACATTTAGCGCAACTTCGTACCGTAAGGTCCCCGAAAGGTTGCATGTGGCTTATGGAAAGTGGAAGCTATTTATTTTTAAAGCTTAGTGGGTCGCCCTATAGCGACAAACACTTTTCATGAATCGGGGGATTTCCAGCTCCCGGGTTGGTTTTCGTTTCTTGTGAAGGCTGAGTATACTATGCCGGTATTTTTATTTAGGATTTGAAATAACACTGAAAAGATGAAATCATTTCTCGACACCCTGGGTGGGGATCGAGCCCTAGCAGTATACCATCTGAGCAATCGACCAGATTATTATTTCAAGTAAAATTCTATGGAAAACTTTTTTCATGAAATCAAGATACAAATTCTCTTGATGATAATCTAATGAACCTTGTATATTATATTGAGTAATATTATTTGAATTCCTGGACATGTATACATAATATGTAGGTCGAACCTTGGACTGGAAGCTTCATAACGACAATACCAATGTTGAATTACTCGAATAATTATGAAAACTGTTAACTGTTTCCTATATTGATTTTGTCAATAATTACTGATTAATTCCATATTTTTCCATTTATAAATATAACATTGAAATACAACTAAATCTAAATCTAAGCTGCAAAGATATGTATCATTTGAGATTCATATTAAATGCATTCCCACAAGCAGACACGCTTAATTTCGCGATCACACATGCCGCATGTGGACCTACAGTATAAAAAGCCCAATCTCAAATGAACATCAGCCCTGCAACTCTTGCCGACCTTCCCTGAAACAGGGGTGACATTGGCAAAGTCAACCATTGCATGAAATACGCGCCTAAACGGAAACTTTTATTCCCATTAAAAATTCAAGTCTAGAATAATTTTAAATGTAAGTTGCAAAGATATATTAACATCCACATCTAATCTAATCTAATCTAAGCTGCAAAGATATACATCATTTAAGATTTATATTAAATGCATTCCCACAAGCAGATATGTATAATTTCGCGCTAACACATGCCGCATGTGGACCTACAATATAAAAACCCAATCTCAAATGAACATAAGCCTTGCAACTCTTGCCGTCCTTCCTTGAAACAGGGGTGACATCGGCCAAGCAAACAGTTTTTTTTCAGGTCAGACTCATACCAACCTATAATTCAAAGATTCAATGTTTTTTTTTATAAAAATACTTACTGTTGACAATATATTTGAATAAAAATAATTTTACTTCATTGTTTCATAGAAAAATCTGAAGATCAATTGAAAGTAGATCTGTTTGTTTATATGTATGCATCGAGACAATCTGACCTATAGCTTAGTTGGTAGAATGCTTGCACTCCATGGCGAGAGCTCGGGTCCGAATCCCACCGAGGGCCAGGGTATCAGAAATGATTCCCCGTGTTGGTGTTTATTTTAAACTCGAAATTAAAATACTGAAAAGTATTACTCAACCTTCACAATAAATGAGTACCAGCCCTCTCGGGAGCTGGAAAGCCCTCACTTCAACTAAAGTGTTCGGCGTAAGGCCAGCCCCTTTAACTGTAAAAATAAATAGGTTTCACTTTGGGGAGAACTCGGCAAGTAGTTACACTAAATGTGTAGTATAGGTATGTTTATTTTACGCGCCTTTCAGATAAATTTAGATTGTACATTTTCACGAGTAGATCTTTCAGTATAAAAGCATCGTTCTCAAATATTACACGCTGCTAATAAAGATGATTTTCTAGGTCACTGGTCTAATACATAACACAAAAATACGAGTTGACGTAGGCAGGTCCAAAAGGCACGCAACACTTACAGAAACTAGTCTGAAAACGAGCGCTCAGCACCCTTAGTACGAGTTGCAAAACTTGAGAAAAGTAAAGTTTACGGAGAATATTAAAGGGTGATTTCTCCCAAAATCTGCCGTTTTTGTTTCTTACGCTTTACGGTCTTAGCAAAAGAGTTACAGTGATGAAGAAAATCAAGTTCAAAAAAACAAAAATGGCAGATTTTGGGGGAAATCACTCTTTAATAATTGCCGTAAACTTTACATTACTCAAGTTTTGCAACTCGTACTAAGGGTACTTTTAGTTTATGAGCAGTCTCGACATTTCTACCGATCATATGAGAAGGTAGAAAGCGAAAAAATATGGCCACGCGTGCACAGCTGATTTCGCGGTCTCACAGAAGAATGTGATGAGATGGTTTGGGCATGTGGAAAGAATGAATGATGATAGACTGACAAAGTATGTATACAAAGAAAGTGTGAAAAGAAAAAGAGGGAAGGGACGACCGAGAAAAGTATGGAGTGATCAGATTGAGGAGATTGTGAAAGAATGGGATATACAAAGTGAGCGTAAAAGAAGAAAATGCATGAAAAAGGTGATGGATATGAATGAATTGAAAGAGATATGTAAGGATAGGAAAAAATGGAGGCAACTCTGCAGAGGCTCTGGCCACCCCTAGCGGAATGGCGACAGAGATAGTTACAGCCTCAGAATCTCTAAGGAAATGAAAATGGCGGTACACAATTCGCTCCCCCAGTTCTTGTTTACCGTATACCTACGCCAATCTTGTCAAATATGACTTTTTCATGCAGTTGTCTTATGAATCAAATTCTACACAATCTGAGCTAAGAAAAACCTTAAAACTCGATAATGTGAGAATTCTTTTAAATATTTAAAAAAATATATATTGTTTTCATAAGACACATTGGTCCAGTACACATGCAAACATTTCTCATGTAAAATTTTCTCAATGGCGTATACGGCAAACAAGAACTAAGGCAGCGAATTGTATACTGTTGCCGACCCTGATGTATGGAAGCGAGTCGTGGACGGTGAATAAAAGTAAAGTAAATAAAGTATGCACCGTATAAATGGCTTATTTGAGAAATATGACAGGAAATACACTGAAAGATAGAGTGAGAAACGAATGGGTTCTGATTGAAAGGATGAATGAAGACCGACTGACATAAAAAAGTGTATAAAGGGAATGTAATAGGTAAGCGTGGAAGGGGAAGACCTAGAAAAGAATGGATTGATCAGATAAGTGAGATTACGAACGAATGGAATTTACAGAGTGGAAACAAGAGAAGAGCGTGCATGAAAAGAGTGATGAAACTAGATGAGATGAAAGAAGTATGCAAGGACAGAGTCAGATGGAGGCACTTGTGTGGAGCTACCGGTCACCTTTAGAGGACTGGCGGCAGGATTCAAGACAAGACAAGACAGCCTGATCAGCTGTTCACGAGCGGCCATGTTTTACAGCTTGCTATCAACCGATTATTTGTACGGTAGATACATCAAGACTTCTGGCGCTGGTCAATCAAGAAAAGTCCTGAGCAAGCTGCAAAAGTTGAACAAGCCAACACTAGACATATGGCTGGAAGTTTCATCACCACGGTAATTCTTATCTACCGAATACCGTGGTGATGAGACTTCCAGCCCAGCTCAATATCTCAGTTGTTAGAGCTACTGATGCGCCTCATGACCGTATCTTTGACCCTGGTTCAACAGATGTCATTATTCTTCTTCTTCTTTCTCAGCCTTTGTCAGTCCACTCCTCCTAGGCCACCTCCAATCTTCTCCATTTTTACCTATCGGCTGCTGTGTTTAGACATCCTCTCAACATGGGTAATTATTGATTAATAATACTTTACTTTACTTACTTTCTTCGTCTCATAAGCCTTGAAGGCTCAGGGCCTCCCGCACCACAATCCTCCAGGACTCTCTGTCTTGTGTTGCATCCCTCCATGGTCCCCTCATTCCCAGAATTTCGGCATCGGCTTCAATGTTGTCTGCCCACCGCATCCTGGGACGTCCGAGTGGTCTAACACCTGAGGGGGCACCATCCAAGACTGTTCTAATGATCCTGGAGTCCTCTGCACGTGCTACATGTCCGGTCCACTGGAGTCTTCTTGATTTCATTACCGATACTATGTTAGCATCTTGAAACACGGACATCAGCTCCGCGTTGGTCCGGATACGCCACCTGTCATCTTCAAAAACAGGTCCGAGAATGCGACGAAGCATTTTGTTCTCAAAGACCTGGAGAGATTTTTCTTGTTTTTGAGTCAGACTCCAGGCTTCGCATCCGTACAACACAACTGGCCGAACAATGGAAGTGTAAATCTTGAATTTTGTGGAGCGGGATAGCCATTTTGAGCACAATAGCCCTCTAAGGCCAAAAAAAAAAAAAAAAAGATTAATAATAATCAATTAAAATCTTAAATAATAAGTTTTTAATTGAAAATGTTGATAGTTAATACCTGTTTATTATCAGGCAAATAGCATTCAATAATTGCATTCTTCTTCACAAATCTATTAAAAAAAGTGCAGGCGCCAGAACCCAGAACAGCTGATCGGGCAATCAAAAGTTTTCCTTACACATAGCATGAAGTACAGAAGCCCAGTTAGACCGTACATTAATTTCTAACGTGTTATTTTAAAGGCAAAAGAAAAATATTTCTTCTGATATGTACCCATTTGTCTCTAAGCAGTGCACGCACCTGATTATCGTACTGCCTAGTCGTGCGCTATACATTACGAGATGTTGTCCATTTTATATTTTTAGAAGAAGCGACCGCTTCATAAAAAAAACAGTAATTCTTGAGCAAGTCCAAAGGTACGTTGGAAATAAACGGTGCCAAATTTATTTCATGCAATAATAAAAACAACTTTCCCGCCGAAAACAGGGTTGCCCTCGACAACATCAACTTATCTGGTCATGCTGACATTTATAATACTAATGAGTCGTGTAGAATCAGAGGCGGCAATCTGGGATTCTTTTCGAAAATGAATTAAATATATTGAAACGTTCCATGGAGAGAATGAATGATGAAAGACTGACGAAGAAAGTATATGTTGCAAGAATGGGTGGATGTCGTGGTAGAGGGAGACCGAGAAAGGTGTGGACCATTGGTGTGGATGGATCAAATTTCTGAAATAGCGAATGAATGGGATGGGATATCCAAAGTCATAATAAAAGGAGAGCTTGTATGAAGAAGGTTATGTTACTCTGGATGAAATGGAAAAAGTATGTAAGGACAGAAAGAAATGGCGGTTGATCTGTAATGTTGGCGGCTAGGGTTTATTAAAGTGAAATTCGTTTTATGTTTTGATTTTTTGCATGTCCATGTGTATTTTATTATTTATTGATTTAAAAAAAATATTTGTCAAGTATGTTCCTTGACTTATAGGTTGGTATGCGGCAGCCCACCCATACTGTTAAAAATGGTTCACTTTGCCAATGTCACCCCTGTTTCAGGGAAGGACGGAAAGAGTTGCAGGGCTTATGTTCATTTGAGATTGGGTTTTTATATTGTAGGTCCACATGCGGCATGTGTTAGCGCGAAATTATACATGTCTGCTTGTGGGAATGCATTTAATATAAATCTTAAATGATATATATCTTTGCAGCTTAGATTAAATTCGATTAGATTGATATGAGGCTGACCCCTCACGCTGTAAAAACTACAGGTAAAAGCTTTTCCAATACCACACTGGTTTAAGGGAAAGGTGACAGGAGTTGCATGGTTTTAGGAATGATATTATTTCCCTTTCGGATATTACATTTTTAAGAAACCAAAAGTAAAATACTTAATAGTAAGAACGATTCTAGGATAATAACATAATAGTAGTAGGTATCGACTTAGGTTATAAATTTATAACCTAAAAAAAACGCAACTAAGCTACACATATAGTGTAACTTCTTGCCTGCGTTATCCCCGAAAGGGGTCGCATGTGGCGCTTCGGGACCTATTTATTTTTACAGGTAAGGGGGCCGGCCTCACACCAGCCCCTTTCAGTTGAAGTGGGGGTTTCCCAGCTCCCGGGGGGCTGGTTCTCTTTTCTTGTGAAGGCTGAGTAAACCTTTGAGATCGAACCCTTGCTCTCGGCATGGAATGCAAGCATTCTACCAATTGAGCTATCGACCTTTTTACGAGCTTGATCGTCGTCGCTACAAAGCGCCAATTCTCAAGCAAGACCCAGTTGCTGTAACCTAGAGGTTATAAATTGGTTTTAGCATCGATGACAATCGGTCATACGAGACAACTTTTATTTTAGTTTCAGTTACGTATAATCCATTACAACTCTGAAAAATACTAAACTTGAGATCTTCTTCTTCTTTAACCAAAATTAAATAAGTTAACTAAATAAGTTAACCACAAGCAATTGATGACGTCATGCCAATAAAAATAACCAAAAATAAAATGACATAAAAATGTAGGGTCGAAAAAATCCTTTTCCCTTTGGGTCGAGTCATAAAATTTAAACCAAACAGATGCATTATTTATTTTTAAATTTGGAACTTTATTTTTGTATGGCTAGTGCAGTCATCGAGTTCTATTAAAATCCATGAGTGCGGTTGACAAAATCTCAATATTATTGGTCAGTCTAATCTAATCTAATCTAAGTTGCAAAATATAAGTAGCATTAGGGATTCACACTATATGCATTTTCACAAAAAAGACGTGTTTAAGTTCGCGCTTAAACATGCCGCATGTAGTCCTACAATATAAAAACCCGAATCTCAAATGAACATACACCCTGCAACTCCTGCCGACCTTCCCTGAAACAGGGGTGACACTGGCAAAGTGAACCATTTTCTATAGCATGGGTGGGGCAGCCGCATACCAACCTATAAGTCAAGGAACATACACAACCAATTACATTTTTAAAATCAACAAATCCATCACATGTATGGACATCAAAAACTAACAGAAAACAAATTTTAATTTAAAAAAAACCCTAGCCGCCAACATCACAGATTAACCGCCATTTCTTTCTGTCCTTACACACTTCTTTCATTTCCTCCAGTCATAACCTTCTTCATACAGACTCTCCTTTTATTATGACTCCGGATATTCCATTCATAATCAGTAAGTATATTGTTTTATTTATATGCAGCGGTAGTACATACTAAACAAGAAAATATTTGTACAAATTGAGAGAATATAAAAGTATATGTTAGTTTAGAATTTAGGGTGTAATTTTTCTAACGCAACTAAGCTACACATATAGCGTAACTTCTTGCAGCGTTATCCTCGAAGGGTTTCGCATCTGGCGAGTGGAACCTATACGCCGGCCTTACGCCAACCACTTCAGTTGAAGTGGGGATTTGCCAGCTCCCGAGGGGGCTGGTACTCATTTCTTGGGAAGGCTGAGTAAACCTTGTCGGTATTTTATTTAGAACTTTTGAAATAAACACCGAAACGGGAAATTATTTCTGACTTTCTTGCTGGCCGAAGACTAAAAATTAAAGTATTGTTAAGGAATTAAATTCAACATTTTGCATGTGCCAATGCAGTTTATATAGAATTGTTACTAGAGGCTGGTTTTCTTAAGAAATATGTAGTCCACGCACGTGAACCATACAGCATAATATTATTGTATTTGTAAAAAATCAGTACAGTCCTGCCAGCGAGATGCTTTTCTTTTGAACGACAAAAATAATCTCAAACAGGTATTTGAATCAAGAGAATTCAAGATAGGAATATTAAAAAGCCTATGTCCAGGAGTGGAGCAAAGAAGGCTAGCAAAGATCAATACGAGCATATACTCGTACATTGGAATTATGTTATGAATGTGAATATTATGTAAAAATATGTACCTACAATAAGTAATAAATGTGAATGCATTGCTAATTTCTGTACTTCTGTTTTACAATTCATCTTGTTTTGTGTTATTATCATTTTCCCTTTTTAATTATTATTTAGTGTTTATTACTATTATAGTATGCAATTACTTAAGGTGGTACGACACATCGATGGTAACAAAAAATATTCATAGATGGTACGCATCAAAAATGTATGGGGCACTCCGTCGGGCAAATATGAAAAACTACTGTAGTTTTACTTCCTTTGAAACTTTTAATGCATTGAAAATAATATGTTGATTGCGCTATTCTAATATGAAATCAATCTGAAATCGCTAAGGTATTCATTTCGGTCATTAAATTATGCGTAAATTTCATTTTTTTCGCCATTGTTTGCGCCAACGCGACCGATGCGATGAGCTACGAGTACTTCTCTTGGATACAAACCTTTTTTTTTATTTGTTACGCTTTATGCATCTTTATTTTCTTCTGTTTGGCCGTGAGAAGCTCTGGCCGAACAGCTTGCGTAACGGACTGCCACGCAAGGGTGAGACGTTCGAATCCGTTAGACAATATATATTTTTAATTTTTTACATTGTGTTTTCTTTTTTTACATATACTTTTTTTTATTAAAATACAACATATTTGAAAACAAAAGTATTAAAGTTAGTCCAAACGATTAACAATACTTTCATTTCACTTTCATTTCACACTTCGTCCACACAAGTCGGTCAACATTTCAGTCACATGTATATATGTACCGAAGAAATCATCCTATAATCTATAATCTATAATCTATAATCTAAGTTGCAAGGATATATTCATTTAAAGCTCTCAGATGTATGCCCACAAACCAACAAGTGTAGTTCGCGCTTACAAATGCTGAATGTGTACTTACAAATAAAATCCAAACCTCAAATGAACATAAGCCCCACAACTTTTGCCGACCTTCCCTGAAACAGGGGTGACATTGGCAAAGTGAACCATTTTTTACAGTATGGGTGGTCAGCCTCATACCAACCTATAAGTCAAGGAATATGAATAATAAATTACATTTAAATATAAAAAAGAACAAAACCTTACAAAGAAATCTATACAAAAAAAGTCAAAAATTTCCTATGCAAAAAATGTAGCAAATGAATACACCAACATTAGAAATCAACATTGCAGATTAGCCGCCACTTCTTCCTGTCCTTGCACACTTCTTTCATTTCATCCAGAGTCATAACCTTTTTCATACAAGTCCTCCTTTTATTATGACTCTGGATATCCCATTCATTCGCTATTTCAGAGATTTGATCCTTCCATACTTTTCTCGGTCTTCCTCTACCACGACATCCATCTATTCTAGCAACATATACTTTCTTCGTCAATCTTTCATCACTCATTCTCTCCAAGTGCCCGAACCATCTTAACATACTTCTTTTAATCTTCACTTTCACACTTTCCCTTACACCACATTCTTCTCTTACAAAATCATTCCTCACCCTGTCACTTCGTTTTTTCCCAATCATACTTCTTAGATAGTCCATTTCTACTGTATGGACTTTACTAATTTCCCTTTCACTCACCGTCCAGGCTTCACTTCCATACATCAAGGTTGGCACTAGTATACCACCGTGCACCGCCAATCTAACATTTCTTCTAACATCCCAATATTATAATTGTATATTATGCAATGATATTATGATTCATTCACTCTGTCTGCCACCATGAGTTGACGCGTAAGCCTAATTTGCATAAACGAGGTGGCACGACTTTATCCGAACGAATCCGAAGCGTAGGGATAACTAGATCAAGAAGTAGCTATACAGCCATTGTATACAGCTGATGAGGAAGGGTGTCTTGATAATAATATTATTATCATGTGCTGCAGTGTTTTTTCTTATTCACTTGTGAACGGTCACTGGTCAGTAGGACGCAAAAAGTGCAGAGGCTATACACCATTGAGGTATATATACCTCAATGCTATACACAGTAATATGAATGAAAATCATTGAGGATGGAAATAGGAATCTAGCCGTTGCACAAATTTGTCATTTATTGTGAGATGCCATGTAAAAAAAACAATCCATCACAAATATCTCGGTTCATCATTCGTCGATAAAAAAGTAATTTGTTCTAAGCCCCTCATACAACTTTGCTTAATAAATCTGAATAAGGCTATTTAAATGATTTAATCATGTTTTTAATGTATTGACTTGATTTTTACTAATTTCTCTTTTACGTACGCTGGTCACATATTACACACACCGCGTGACCATGTTGGAATAAAATTAATTTATTATTGATATAAGAATGACTATACATACATATACATACATAATATTTTATATATTGTTAATACAATAAGTCCGGTCAGTAGCTCAGAGGTAGAAAGCTTGCGTTCGATGCCGAAAGCTCGGATTCGATCCCCACCACCAAGGGTGTCAAAATTATTTCTCTTTTCGGTGTGTATTGCAAACCCACCTACCATAAAAAAAACCAGCAAGGTTTACTCAGCCTTCACAAGAAATAAGAAACCTGCTCCCCTAGTAGGGAAATCCCCACTTCAACGAAGTGGTTGGCGTAAGGCCGGCTCCCTTACCTGTGAAAATACATAGGTTTTACCCACCATAAGCAACCCTTTCGGGAAAAAAGCTGCAGGAAGTTGCACTATACGTGCAGCTTAGTTGTACAAGCTAGTCCATGGTTCTAGTTTTACACACATTTAGGGACTTCATCGAAGAAAGAAAGTCGAGTGCAGTTCACTGATTTTTTTTTTATATTTTCAATACAAGAATAAAATATAGTTGTCAATTTTTAAGGCTTATGAAATTTTTTACAATTTGTCTACCGATTTGTCTTTGGCCGAAATGTCGTTGGCCGAAAAGTCGTGTGGACGAAGTGTCGTGTGACCGATTTATCTATGGCCGAGTTGTCTTTGGACGGGTTGTCGTTGACCGATTTGTCTTTGACCGAAATGTCGTTGGCCAAAAAGTCGTGGGGACGAAGTGTGAAATTTTTATATCTAATCTAATGTAATCTAACTTGCAAATATATGTTACATTAGAGATTCACATTACATCATGCATTACATGCATTCTCACAACCAGACACGAACAAGTTTGCGCTTGCACATGCCTCATGTGAACCTACAACATAAAAACCAAATCTCAAATGGACATACACCCTGCAACTCTTGCCGTCCTTCCCTGAGACAGGGGTGACATTGGCAAAGGAACCATTTTTACAGCATGGGTGGTCAGCCGCATACCAATTTTGTTACCACATATATATATTTTTTAATTTAAAAAATAGATTTGTGAAGAGGAATGCCACTAACACATTCACTAACCTATTTTATCTGGCCAGAAACAGGTATTAATAAAAATAAAAAAATTACACATAAAAAACAAATTGTATTAGGTTACGGGGCGAGTAAAATTCAATACATTATTGAATTTTACTCGCCCCGTAACCTAATACAATTTGTTTTTTATTTTTTATTTTTATTTTTTAAAACTGAAAGGTTACAAAGTGAATTCCTCATCAATTAATAATAGGTCATTGATAGGTATTAATATTATCAATTAATAATTCATTACTGTTTATATTAATTAATAATTACCCAATAACATCTGTTGAACCAGGGTCAAAGTTAAAGTCATGTGACCCAAGCGGGGATCGAACCAACGTTATTCTATTCCAAATACGCTAGAAAGATCAGCCTCTGGCCCACTCGGCCATAACACCGACTAAATGAAATGAAAGTGAAATGATCGTATTTTTAATCGCTTGGACTAACTTTAATAGTTAAGTTTTCAAATATGTTGTATTTTTATAAAAAAAGTATAATATGTAAAAAAAGAAAACAACAAATGTAAAAAATTAAAAATATAGGTATCAACCGGATTCGAACCTATCATCTTCGCATCTACAGTCGGTCACGCACGCTATTACCCCAGAGCCCCACATTCCGACGGGAGAAAAATACTGTTTATAAAGCGTAACAAATAACTATTAAAATAATATTATGGGTGGTTTGTAAAAGGCGAAAGATTTATTCGTATTGAAGGGAAACCAGAGTATGGGTGGTTTGTGTCCAAGATAAAATACATTATATCGTCGGTCGGCGCAAGCAATTCATATTGAAATTTACACATAATTTAATGACCGAAATGAATACCTTAGCGATTTCAGATTGATTTCATATTAGAATAGCGCAATCAACATATTATTTTCAATGCATTAAAAATTTCGAAAGAAATAAAACTACAGTAGTTTTTCATATTTGCCCGACGGAGTGCCCCATACATTTTTGATGCGTACCATCTATGAATATTTTTTTTTTTGGGTAGTACGAGTCGCCACCTTAAATATGTTCAAAGAGTTTGTCTAGAATATTTAAATTCACTTTGCTTTCTGTTATCATTATTTAACTAGTGTCATTGTTTTAATTTACTGGATTATTGTTATAGGTATAATTGTATCAATTTGTAATTATTAGCAAAACAAATTATTCCTTATTGGTATTTCTACATTCTTACATTTATTATTATCAAATATTAACTGGGAAAATGCCACAATCATTATATATTTGTATTATTATTTTATTGCTTTTAATGTACTCGTATTTTCCCGTATTGTTGAATAAAAAAAAATAACTATTTTTTCTGAACTTTAAATTTTGTATGACCTATTTATTTATGCCATACAAAATCCCAATTTTTAGACAGTTTGTCAATTCTTATCGCAAATCAAGGATATCTCAACATATCAAAAGGATATTTTTATTTGTAAGTAGGTACACAATCAGCATTTGTAAGCGCGAACTACACGTGTTTGTTTGTGGGCATACATCTGAGAGCTTTGAATGAATATATCCTTGCAACTTAGATTATAAATAGATATGACTTCGACGAAACGTAAAGAAACTTTTGTTTTCTATTACGGTATAAAATGAGTCGAATAGAACCAAAGGCAGTTAGTTATCTTGATTTTTTTTAAAAATTATATAAATATTTCTTAATATGCGCCAGTCTGTGTTTTCGTAATGTTTATTACATATTCGAAAAAAATAACTAGATGACCGCCTCTTGTTCTACACGACTTGAACTTATTTATTTATTTATTTTAAAATCAATCACAAATAAGCTTGTAGCAAGGTACCAAACCTTTTCGGTGGATGGACTATAACAGCAAGAATGTAGGTAACGTCGTGTATTGAACCGTACTAAGAAAATTGCAGTCACAAAAAAAACTTTAGCAAAAAGTACTCACAATTGCCGGCGCATCCTTGTATTCCTCATGCGTCTTGAAGATGAACTCCGTCAAGTTTTCTTTGGGCACTTCCACACCACCAAACGGAGACAGCACCACATTCTCTTTGGAGATTTCACCAAGTGCCACAGCCGAAGACATTCTCTTCAAATTCCCCCCAAAATATTCATTCTTCCCTTTATTATCACCACACAAAACGCTAAAACACTTTTCCAACTTCAGATCGCGCTTATTGCAAGACAGAACGCGCGTAGCACTAGCGCTTTTCAAAATACTCAGACGCGACATTTTTAGCGAGTTTATTATTTGTTTTGTTTTAATTTTAATTGCAAGTTTTATTTATAAGTTAGCCGCATGCGAGTTCCAGCAAAGGCAGATCGAGTAGGAACGTCTGAATGCGCGGCCAGTTTGTTACATTATGTTTTTGAAATGAATCGCGTTGAGTCTCAGCCACTGCCAGATTGTAATAATAATATTTTTATAGACACTTGTGTTTTGTTTTCTTTTGTGATTAACTGCTACGTTTCCTTTTCTTTTATATTTTACAAACACGACGAATCTGTATTGTTTTGTATTTTGTCAAAAATGAAGAGTCTTTCTGAAACATAACATAAAATTAAGTTAGTTGGACGTTTTGGATGAACGTGGAGGCACCTTTCACTTTTTTTTATGTAAGAGTCATTGATGGTAAGAGTTGAATTTAAGCAGAGGCCAATGAAGGCAAGATCTTTAAATGAAATGTTTTCTTCAATAGGTAGGTACCTACGTATCAATCTGAAATACGTTATTAAAAAAAAAGTAAAATTGACACATTTCAGCGAAGACCTATTTATTTAATTACAGTGCACGCAGCTAGCATAAGGTTAGTAATGATGAGATAAGTAATACCAGATAAAATGTGCATTTTAATGCAAGAGTTGCAAAACACGCCAAGGTATGTTCATTTATAGTTAAGATTTTTTTTATTGAATGGTTTAAATAAATGGATATTTCTTACGGGGCTATTCTTGGACATTTTAGTCGTCGGTTGAGCCCACGCTTTGACAAACTAATGATGCATTTGTATGAAGACCTGTCAATCCAAGATGGCCGCAAGTGAACAGCTGATTAGTTTTCATGCAAATATTACCGTGGTGATGAGACTTTCAGCCCAGGCATCATTAGTTTGTCAAAGCGTGGGCTCAACCGACGACTAAAATGTCTAAGAATAGCCCCGTTTGTGTTTTTATCAATTCGTAGGTAATTTGCCTACCATTCATGACGTCATAAATACATTTGAGAAGGCCTATTAATTCATAGAACGTATCGGTTAAAAATGAAAATTTAACTGCAAATTAAATCAATATTTCAAAGTAATTTGCAGACCTAAAAATAAACAATGAGTTCAGCTTTTATTCTTACACTTAGAAACATTGACTTTTGATATCTGTATTACTAAATGGTGTGACACTATGTATTGTAACTAGGGAATGCAATCTCGAGGCGAGATCGCTAAGTCGAGATCTCGAGGGATCAGAAATTCGATGTCGGCGAGATCTCGGCATTTTCGAGATCTCGAATGGATTACGAAAAGTATTGTTATGTAAATATAAATATTGAAATAAGTATGGATAGTTATAGTTATAAGAATCCTCAAAAGTATTGGTAGGTAAGATCGATAATTATGTATAAGTGTAGAATTCTCTAGGCTAAGTAGGTATTTGTTATAATTATAGGAATACTGTGTTACATTTGTAGGTAGGATTTTGGTTGTATCTCTAGGTAGTACGTGAAGCGTCGAGAAGTAATAATTACTCTGGAACCGTCTGGCGACTTTAGTTCTGGATCATACTGCTCTGAAGAGTATAAAGGTGCGAATGGCCTGCAGAGCGGGCCAGTATCATAGCGACTAACAAACACATCGAAGCCATCTGATCAGTGAACCGAAACCAATGGAATAATCGAGAAAGTAGTGTGAAAATAAATTTTGTAACTGTGTAAAATAAATAACTATTGAAGAAGACCTGTGTATTTTTAATTTGAAGACAATTGAACCCTAATTTCGTAACAATTGGCGTCAGGTGCGGAATTGTCAAGAAAAATTAAGATCTTCTGTCTAAAAATAAATAAAATAAATTAAATAGTGTTAAAATGAACTTTATTCAAATTGAACTTTGTGTGAACTGACTTTTGTGAAAACAAGTGTTTAAATAAATTTTTGTTAAAAGAAAAGACGCAAAAGCAAGTTGCTTATAAATTCTGGAACATCATATGGAACATAATTCTGGACATAACATAATGACTATTTTACCGCATTGAGAAAGTCATCAAATTGGACCATAGTTTTTTTTTATTATTGTGTGTGATTAAAAAAATAAAATAAATAAATAAAAATCTTGAAAAATATTACAAAAGAACGTTCCAGATTCATCGAGAAAAAGTTTTTGAATAACTATCCTTTGTTTACAAGTGTGTGAATGTACATTAAGTACCTACCTGTGTGTTTGAAAGACTTGAGACGAAATAAATAATTATGTACTATCAGACATTATTATGTTAAAAATATTGGTGATTTAAAAATAAATATTAAAAGACAGTACCTACCAATCAGTGTAATCAGATAAATTATTATTTTGCTAAAGTACGTATTCAAAACAGCTATATATATAAAACTCAAAACTTGTATTAAATAAATTTAAAAATATTTTTGTTTTGAAGTAAATTTTGAAAAAAATGGCAACCAAAGTGAACATCAAGGACCTCAAAGTCACTGAGCTTAAAAATGAGCTTCTGGAGAGGGACCTGGAGACCTCAGGAGGGAAGGCGGCCTTACAGGCACGCCTCATGGAGGCCTTAGAACAGTCAGGCGAAGACCCGGCATATTTTGTCATGGCGTCTGGAGGGGACCGCGCCTTGGACGAGCTAAACCTCAGCATCACCGGAAACTTCACTTCCATGGAGGAAAAGCTGAAAGGGGAGATGGCTGACAACGCCAAGACCCTGAAAGTGGAGATGGCTGACAACGCCAAGACCCTGAAGGAGGACCTGACCGGGCTGGAGGAGAAGATGGCTGACAACGCCAGGACCCTGGAGGAGAAAATGGCTGACAATTCCAAGACCCTGAGGGAAGACCTGAAGGCGGAGATGGCTGACAACGCCAGGACCCTGAAGGCGGAGATAGCGGATAGTCTCACAACCCTGAAAGGAGAAATAGAGGAGAAGATGACAACCAACCTCTCGGCCCTGAAGGGGGAAATGGAGACTCGGATGTCAAACCTGGAAGACCGTCTGCGTGCCGAGCTGGCTGACAAGTGCCAGATGGAGTCCACCAGAATCTCCCCCAAAGGCGGCCTTCACGACGAGACCGACCAGGGATGCTCAACTCCAACCAGGATCACAAGAGGGGATGATGAACCTTCCCTAGCCAAGCACAACCTCCCAACCTTCGACGGGAAGACGTCGTGGGAGGAATACTTGACCCTCTTTGAGACGGCTGCCATGATGGGAGCCTGGAGCCAGCAGAAGAAGGCTTCGGTTCTCAGCCTGTCGCTCCGAGGAGACGCTCTCAGGGTTCTGCAGGCCATACCCCTGGACAACCGTGGTGACTTTGGGCAGCTGAAGCAGCGCTTGGATATGCGCTATGGCCACAAGTGCCTGGAGCAGCTGTACAAGTCGCAGCTGAACACAAGGGTGCAGAAGCCCAACGAGAGCCTCCAGGAGTTTGAAATGGACATCGCCCGCCTGGTACGAGACGCTTACCCGACAGCCTCCGACGACATCTGTGAGAGCTTGGCAGTGGACAAGTTCCTAAATGGATTGCGGGAATGGGAGACGCAACAAGCCGTAAAACTGGCCCATCCCAAGGCTTTGAACGAGGCGCTCAGCCAAGCTCTCGAGTTTGAGGCTGTCAAACAGTCCATCAGGGGCCACGCCAGGGTTCGTGCAGTCGAGGCAGAGGAGGTCAAGCTACCTACAACCGAGGAGCTAATTGAAAAAGTGCTGGAACGTCTGAGACCTCGAAGACGAGACCCACGCTGCTGGAACTGCGGACAGCTGGGCCACCTTAGCACCAAGTGTCCCAAGCCTCAGAAACCCAGAAAACAGGCTGCGGAAAACTAGAAAGGGTTAATGGGAAGGGGCAACCGTTGACCCACGCTGGAGAGGCCCTGAAATCTGCTGCTACTGTCGCAACCGTGAGAGGAAAAGCCAGCAGCATTTTTATCAATGGCATAATAGATGGAGTAACTCGTGAACTACTGGTGGACACGGGAGCAACCAGGACAATTCTGAGACGCGACATAGTGGCACGAGGTAAGCAGATTGCACCAACAAAGTGGTCTCTGCACACCGCCACGGGAGAGTCAGCACAGGTGTATGGGGAGACGATTGCCACCTTCCAAATTGGCAGCACCACTTTTGATCATCGGACGTTGGTGGCCAACATTGAAGAAGACGTTATATTGGGAATGGACATACTGGACAGATTTGGGTGCAGTTTAAATTTAAAGAAAGGGTCCATTAAAATTGGAAATGAAGAAGTCATCCTGCAAAGACGGAAAGAACTGGCTGCACGTGTTATCCTAGCCAAGAATACCGAAGTGAAGGGGCGATCCGAGATGATAGTGAGTGCCCGCCTGGATTCCAGTAGTACAAATGACCAAATCTGTATGATAGAACCGGAGAACATGGACAATGTTAACAAAGGAGTCATGGTGGCAAGAACAGTGATTCGCGCAAAGGAGACCATTCCTGTCAAGATCATGAATGTGAACAGCTACCCAGTTAAAATGAATGAAGGTTTTGTTTTGGGCAGATGTGAGAGGATAACTTCCATTGTGCAACAGATGACAAACATGTCATGCGAAGGAAACAAATTGTCAACACAATTGGAAGCCCTGGTCCACGACGCTTCCCAAGGTCTAACCGAGGAAAACAAACGGAGAGTGAGGAGTTTGATCTGCCGCTACCAGAACATTTTCGAGGACTCTAATGGCCGTCTGGGAAGAACCAAGGTAGTGCGACATAGCATAGACACCGGAGAAGCGAGACCAATAAAACAGGCTCCAAGAAGACTACCCTTTGCAAAGCGGGAAGAAGCTGACAAGATCATCAAAGACATGAGCAAGGATGGCATCATAGAACCATCAAGTAGCCCTTGGACATCCCCGGTGGTACTGGTGAAAAAGAAGGATGGTACCACGAGATTTTGTGTGGACTACAGACTGCTCAACGATGTTACGAAAAAGGATAGTTACCCTCTGCCAAGGATTGACGACACCTTGGACACATTGGCAGGATGCACCATTTTTTCCACATTGGACCTGAAAAGTGGCTACTGGCAAGTTGAATTGGATGCCAAAGATAAGGAGAAAACTGCATTCTCGACTGGATCTGGACTTTGGCAGTTCACCGTAATGCCATTTGGCTTATGCAATGCCCCCGCCACGTTTGAAAGGCTGATGGAGAATGTGCTGCGAGGACTGTCATGGGAAACCTGCCTGGTATACTTGGATGACATAATCATCCTGGGAAAGGACTTCAACCATCAGTTGAGAAATCTGGAGCAAGTTTTCGGGCGACTACAAGACGCTGGACTGAAGCTCAACCCGAAAAAGTGTAACCTGTTCAAGAAACAAGTAAATTACCTGGGACACATAGTTTCTCAACGTGGAGTTGAAGTTGACCCTGCCAAAATCAAGGCAGTAAGAGACTGGCCCGTGCTGAAGGACAAACATGAAACTAGGAGTTTCCTGGGGCTGTGCACTTATTACAGGAGGTTTGTGCCAAGATTTGCGGACATTGCAAAACCGCTCACCAAGCTTACGGAAGAAAATACTCGCTTCCATTGGAGTGATTCCTGCGCACAAGCATTTGAAGAGCTTAAGGGAAGATTAACAAGTGCCCCCATCTTGAGCTACCCACGAAAAGATGGAAAGTTCATCCTGGATACCGACGCTAGTAATGTGGGGATAGGAGGCGTCCTTTCCCAAATACAGGATGGGCATGAGACTGTTCTGGGTTACTTCAGTAAAGTGCTTTCCAAGCCAGAACGAAATTATTGCGTGACCAGACGAGAGCTTCTTGCCGTGATAAAATCAGTGGAACACTTCCGCAAATACTTGTACGGGAGAAAATTCACACTACGGACTGATCATGCTGCACTGGTTTGGCATCTGAAATTCAAAAACCCAGAAGGGCAAGTGGCTAGATGGATTGAAAGGCTCCAGGAGTATGATTATGACTCCGAACATAGACCTGGCACGCTTCATCGAAATGCGGATGCATTATCCAGACGACCATGCGCCAGTGACTGCAAACATTGCAGCAAGATGGAGGACAAGGTAGCAATTGTCCAAAGGACGACCACCGAAGATGAGGACTGGCAAGATGAAAAATTGGCGCAAGACCAACTGAATGATCCGGACTTGAAGTATGTGATGGAATGGGCGCGAGAAGGAGAAAGGCCAACCTGGGAAAAACTCGCCCCCTTATCACCAACTGTCAAGGCTTATTGGGCTCAATGGGGATCCATAGTGATAGAAGGAGGGTTTCTGAAACGAAAGATCGAGAAGGAAGACGGCACACTTAGAAGAAAGCAAACCCTCGTTCCGAGGAGCCGAGTACCGGAAATCCTTGGACTGCTGCATGGAGGAACTTCTGGAGGACATCTAGGCGTTAAGAAGACGCTGGAGAAAGTGAAAGAGCGATTTTACTGGATCAACTGCAGCGAAGACGTCAAAGATTGGTGTCGAAAATGTGTAACCTGTGCAACGGCCAATGGACCGCAAAGGAAAAGGCGAGCACCAATGCGTCAGTACAATGTTGGCAGCCCCTTTGAAAGAATTGCCATCGACATAGCTGGCCCATTTCCTACAACTGAGAAGGGTAACAAGTACATCATGGTGGTGATGGATTACTTCAGCAAGTGGGTGGAAGCTTACTCAATCCCTAACCAAGAGGCCGTAACCGTGACTGAAGTTCTAGTTACCGAATTTATCAGCAGGTTTGGCGTACCCCTGGAATTACATTCTGATCAGGGAAGGAACTTTGAAGCTGCTATCTTCCAGCAAATGTGTGAGCGGCTAGGGATCTACAAGACCAGGACCACTGCGCTACATCCACAGTCTGATGGAATGGTGGAAAGGATGAACCGTACCGTGGGGAGGTACTTAGCCAAAGTAGTGTCCAGCCATCAGCGGGACTGGGACCGACATCTGCCTTTGTTCTTATTGGCTTACCGGTCGGCTGTTCAGGAAACGACGAAGAAGACTCCCAGCAGCATACTGTTTGGGCGAGAAATGCGACTTCCTTGTGATCTCAAATTTGGCTGCAAACCAGGTGAAGACCTAGCCGGAGAAGACTATGTGACAGACCTTCGCAGGAGGCTGGATGACATCCATGATCAGGTCCGCATGAACATCGGGGAAGCCAGCGATCAAATGAAGGAGCGCTATGACACCAGAGCTGACAGCATGGGGTACAAAGCTGGTGACTGGGTGTGGCTTTTTGACCCCAAGAGGCGCCAAGGATACTGTCCGAAACTTCAGCGTTCCTGGGACGGGCCGTACGAGATCTTGGAGCGCATCAACGATGTGGTCTACCGCATAAAAAAGAGACCAAACGGAAAACCAAGGGTCGTGCACTACAATCGCCTCTCACCATACCTAGGCGATAATGATGACCAACCAGCCCAAAAAGTACGACAGTGCGTCGCATCCGAAAGATCACCAGCCTTTGAGACGTTTTGGGAGAACGCGAAGGCAGGGCAGAAGTTTCGCCATGGAGTGACCACAGAAGTCCACAAGGACTTATTTGAGGTCACTAGGGACCACACACTGGCATGCAGTGTACCGGAAGATCTAGATATGTCTAGAGGAATTGCACGGGTCTTCCGATACAAATTCGGAGAACCGCAACCCTCGAGCAGCCCGCAAGGAAGAGCTCTGAGACTACCGAAGGGGCGTCAACAAGCATACTGCCTGGTTGTCCCGGATTCCAGCAACCTGGAAGAGGACTACAAGGCATTGTGGGACGGCCTTGTTGAGCTGCGTGACTACATGTTGGAGGATCAGCAGGCGCGTCTGGCAATACCGAAGATGGGTGGCGGCCGCGCTAATCGAGACTGGCGGATAATCCGGAGTATGATTGAAGCAGTGTTCTCAGGAGTCGGCATCAGCGTCATGGTGTGCTGCGAGCAAGCGCAGCCGAGAGCCAGTGGGGAGAAATCCGTGGACTGCCACTTTTTCCTGACCACAGGGTGTCGACGTGGATCAGCATGCCCCTACCTACACAGAGTCAAGACTGTTCCGGGACGAAACAGTCTAGGTGGGGGGTAGTGTTATGTAAATATAAATATTGAAATAAGTATGGATAGTTATAGTTATAAGAATCCTCAAAAGTATTGGTAGGTAAGATCGATAATTATGTATAAGTGTAGAATTCTCTAGGCTAAGTAGGTATTTGTTATAATTATAGGAATACTGTGTTACATTTGTAGGTAGGATTTTGGTTGTATCTCTAGGTAGTACGTGAAGCGTCGAGAAGTAATAATTACTCTGGAACCGTCTGGCGACTTTAGTTCTGGATCATACTGCTCTGAAGAGTATAAAGGTGCGAATGGCCTGCAGAGCGGGCCAGTATCATAGCGACTAACAAACACATCGAAGCCATCTGATCAGTGAACCGAAACCAATGGAATAATCGAGAAAGTAGTGTGAAAATAAATTTTGTAACTGTGTAAAATAAATAACTATTGAAGAAGACCTGTGTATTTTTAATTTGAAGACAATTGAACCCTAATTTCGTAACAGTATTGTTTCAATTAGGTAACTGAAACATGGTTGATACTGCTTGATTGTGATTATGATGCGAGTAATAAGTAAAATGAATTATTGAAAAAAAAAACTTAAAAAAACGAACTATTGAACTCCATGGATTAATTTGATTGTTTTTCGACATTTTAAAAGTATTAAATTAACAGTTAACATCGTAACAAAATAATTCAATTTTTCATTCAATTAACCCATAAAAACACGTAATTTTAGCACACCATGACAGTAACTGCACAACTGAAACAATTTTAAACAAACAAGTGCCTGCACGCTCTAGATTCTAGAATATCTTCCGCTTATTTACACTAGTCAAAACTATATCACTTATTCTTTTCTATCCCGTTTGACCAACATCGTAAATACTCGGGATAGTTTGCGTATGCGGTCCGTCCTTTCCTTCGTCAGTCAGCGAATCGCTCGCGCGCAGAGGGCATGTGTCATGCATCGCCGACTACTGCCGCTCGATCTCGTCATTTTATGCTTCCAGTTTGATCTCAATTTTTCGAGATCAAAGGCGAGATCTCGGAAGATCGGGATCTCGCGAGATCGAGATTGCATTCCCTCATTGTAACATATTATAGGTAAATAGGTCCATATTAAATTTTGTATTTAGTACAAAATGCAGCCATTTTAAAATTACCGTGCTATTGATTTACATGGCGATAATAAAACCAGCTAATTTTGAAATCAACAAAATCGTAAAAAAAACTAATAAAAATAATCCTTAATAATTTGAATGCATGTTTTTGAAATTGGAACTTTTTTCTCGGCGTGTAAACGTTAGTCTCGTATCGGTTTGCCGTCCTTAGCAATCAATAGAAAAATATTCGTATCCATTTTCTTAAGCAACCCGGCTGGGTGACGACAATATGTTGTCTAAGTAAATTCACGTACGGACTTCATTAAAACTATAATAATCTCTATAATCTAAGTTGCAAAGATATAAGCTTATATCAAATGCATGCCCACAAACAGACACGTGTAGTTCGCGTTTACAAATGCTGAATGTGTAGGTACCTACTTACAAATAAAAACCAAACCTCAAATGAACATAAGCCCTGCAACTTTTGCCGACCTTCCTTGCAAAGCGATACCTTATAATAAAAATGTCTTGTATTTAAAAAAGGCATTGAATGCGAATTCCGAATGGTGTACATTTTTTATGTCAAATTTTGAAAATAATGAAATAAGTTCCGCACGTGAATTGACATTGACAAAATTTTATCGTCACACGGCCGGGTTGCTAGGTAAAAGACTTGTTCATTGATCGCTAAGGACGGCAGTCCCATACAAGACTGAAGTTTGCTCGACGAGAAAATAATGAAAAAAAAAGTGGTATTTTGTAGGAAAAAATGCTTTTTTTTTCACTCACAGTATACGGTTTAAAATGAATCTAATCTAATCTAAGTTGCAAATATATGTAACATTAAAGATTCACATTATATGCATTTTCACAAGCAGACACGTATAAGTTCGCGCTGAAAGATGCCCCATGTGGACCCTGTGGACCTACAATATAAAACACCCTGCAACTCCTTTAAACATTCATTTTAAACCTCCTCGGTTTAAAATGAACGTGGTGAAAATTAGCACTAACGCCGCCATCTTGATAACGTCACGGTGCTATTCTTAGACATTTTAGTCGTCGGTTGAGCCCACGCTTTGACAAACTAATGATGCAATTGTATGTAGACCTGTCAATCCAAGATGGCCGCAAGTGAACAGCTGATTTGTCATCATACAAATATTACAGAATTCTGTAGGTAAGAATGACCGTGCTGATGAAACTTCCAGCTCAGGCCCCATTAGTTTGTCAAAGCGTGGGCTCAACCGACGACTAAAATTTTTAAGAATAGCCCCGATAAAGTTTTAATAGTGCCCTTAATAAGCTGCTATCTAAATTAATTAATATCCATATATAATGTATGGTTACATTTATTTTCTTTCCCAATTTTTTATAAGTAGGTACCTACAGTAGAGCCTCGTTAATCCGAGCCTCTAAAACACAGGGGGGTTCTAAATAACAAGGAGTTCGGATTATAGTATGGGACTAATTCTATGGAGGTGAAAAATAAAAACTTATAATCGTGCTTATTTACTAAATTAAAAATATTTTATTACTTTCACTTAGGTTTTTGAGAAAGAAAATTTAAGTAAGTAAGTGACTTAGATTGTCAACAAAATAATTCATAGGGAAAAATGTTGCAAACAAAATTAATACATCTGCTGTTGTTTTCTTTTTTTCAAAACATAGGTACCTACCTAATACCAATATGTAACAATACAAAAATATATTATGTCGGTAAGTACTTAGGTATGCATTTGCAATAAAAATTTAAGACCCAATATTTTTGAGAAAATATATGGCGAGAGTTACTGCAAATAAATAAATATAATAATACTGGCGGTGAAAAATGCCAACAGTCTAAAATATTAGCAAAAACAAAAAAAAAACTGAATTTCAGTCAGTGTTATTTATTGTTCATAAGGCTTTGCTGTCAGTTCTTCACGCGAAGCTGCGTTTTTATGAATGAAAGTGTTACTTTATTGATTATTTTCTTGAAGTGGTTTAACCTTTGAACTTTCCGATGTAAAACAATAGTACTTTATCAATGCATTTCACACACAAATAAATGAATAAATATATTTTTTAATATCACACAGGGTAGTTTGTACTCGCAGGTTTGTATAAATTTGTCAAGTAAATAAAAGATCCATAATGATATCACCCAAAAAAATATTATTCCCGACGCGGGAACTACAAATCGTTGCAAGATTACAATACTTAGGTAAATACAACAGAAACCTGGCATAATATTCTTCGAAAAACTATAAATATTTTTTTTTGAACTGTTTTTCAAATTCTAAAACCGTCAAAAGATTGTTTTATTTTTCTAACTTAATGTTAGGTAGTTATAGATTCGGCACACGTCAGGAAACTATTTTTTAAGCCTTGCCATATTATAAAACATAATAAAAATGGCGGTGACAGTTAGCCGTGGGAGTTCAAAATAAAATGCGATTTTACAATTTTATTTATTTAATAAACTGCAAATTTAAGTCAGTTAAACTTTCGCTGACATTTTTTTTGATTTTATATTAATCGAAGGACAAATAGTGATTCAAAATGGAATGCCCTGAGAATTTTGACAAACTGCGAAGTGCAAGCGTTTTTGGGCTGTTAACAAGATTATGCGAAAAAACAGTTGAAGACTATAGAAAAGATGTCAAGGAATGCAATAAATCAAAAAAGAAATTGACAAGGAAGCTGCGTTCTCGAGCTTATGAAGTTTTGCTGAGAAAATCCGAATTATCATTGAGTTCTCAGCCTTGCGAACCGAAGATCGAATTGCTAACAGATTATTTCGTTAAAAATTCAAATAAAAAGAACATCGTGGACTATAATAATGTTGTGTCGATAAAAAATAAGATTAATTGGTTGTTTGAACGGGATAAACATAAAACCGAACCGTATTTCAACGAAATTTTGTCACTTGTAGTTTCATTAAGGAATTCCGTTCAAATCGATCACAGGAAATTTATATTAGAGGTATTTATTTTTATTGTGTTCTAAATTTGAAAATATTCTTATTTTAAACCTATTGCCTCATCCATATATACACGGATCATCGCATCGGTCCAAGGACATTTGCAAGTTCCTCAACTAGGATGTTGAATGAGGCTGACGGTCCATGTTGTATTTTGTTTTTTTTTTTTACTTTTGCCAATGCTTCCCCTGCTTCAGGAAAAGATTGTAAGAGATGCACGTGTATTGATTTTAAGTTCAGTTTTCATTTTTAGGCACCATACAGCATGTGTAAGTGCCATATTACATGTGTGTGCTTGTGCGCGTCTATAATGTTAATATATTTCTGCATCTATATAATAGATAGACATATAAATTAAAGTGATGGACCAACAGAGCCTGGAAAAGATAGTTGTGGTGTCCTAGAGGGTGCAGGGAAGTGGGAAGACCCAGGGTAAGAGGATTGAACGGAATGGTGGTGGACTTTAATGCGGTAGAAATACGACTGGAGGACAAAGGCGTTATACTCACAACCCTGGTTTTGGTTGACAAAGGAGGACAAAACTAATCTGAGTTGCAATGCCAGTGATGATGATGGATCAGTTGATTTTTTCATTGGTGCTGTTTTGTGAGATTAAGTCCAAAGGCGCCCCAAAAGATTAGGTGATCGTCTCAGAGATGTTTCTTCAAGTTACTGTTCTTTGTAATCTTTCGAACCACAGGTGCCTGTGTGTTCCATGCTCTTGGAGCTGCCACGGCAAAAACACACTCACCAAACACTTTTGCAGACTTAAGCAAAGGCTCATTGATAAATGTTCTGGCTCCACTTTCCGTAGAGCACAGTCAATTGTCTGATATTCAAACCAATTTGCTTACTGAGTTCGGAGAAGCATACTGGTGTCATCTCGTAGAGTGCCCTATGTGCTGTGATGACAATGTAATCTAATCTAATCTAAGTTGCAAAGATATGTTCCATTGGAGATTCACATTACATGCATTCCCACAACTAGACACGTACAAGTTCGCGCTTGCACATGCCTTGTGTGAACCCACAACATAAAAACCAATATCTCAAATGGACATGCACCCTGCAACTCTTGCCGTCCTTTCCTGTAACAGGGGTGACATTGGCAAAGTGAACCATTTTTACAGCATGGGTGGTCAGCCGCATACCAACCTATAAGTCAAGGAACAATAAGTGCAAAAACTCTACAAACTTTTATCCACTCGCTTAAAGAAAACCTGTTTGTTTTATTAAAGAAAGTTTTTAGCTCACGCTTCATGTTTTTTTTCAATTTTTCAGAATCCTTTTAGTTTTGGTAAAATAGATGAGATTTTACCATCCACCACTAGAGAGAGCGTCAGTGATCCCAAACCATACCAATATTTTCCGCCACACATTTTTGATTTGCCGTATTCGGTTTCGGCAACGCAGGAAACCACTCACGGCAATGATTCTTCAGTCTACAATTGTAACATGGATATTTTTTCTCGTCCTCCAGGTATTATATTTCATTTATATTTTGTAATATTTCTCTAAATGATTGAACAGACTGTTCAAGCGCAAGTGAATGGGCATTTTTGCTTCTAACTCTGTCGCCATTCCGCTCTGCAGAGCTGCCTCCATTTCTTCCTATCCTTACATACCTCTTTCAAGGATCCATAGCATGGATGCTCCAAATTTGACAATTGTATATTGTTGCCGACCCTTATGTATAGAAGCGAGTCGTAGATGGTAAATGAAGAAGAAGTAATAAGATAAGGTATGCACTGTAGAAATGGCTCATTTGAGAAGTATGACAGGAAAAACACTGAAAGATAGAGTGAGAAATGAATGGGTTCTGAATGAATGCAGAGTAAAAGAAAGCGTGAAAGTGAAAGTTCAAAGAAGTGTGATGCGATGGTTTGGACATATTGAAAGGATGAATGAAGACCGACTGATAAAAGTGTACAAAGGGAATGTAATGGGTAAGCGTGGAAGGGGAAGACCTAGGAAAGAATGGATTGATCAAATAAGTGTGATGAAAGAAGTATTCAAGGACAGAGTCAAGTGAAGGCACTTGTGTGGAGGTACCGGCCACCCCTAGAGGAATGGCGGCAGGGTACAAGACAAGACAAGGGACTATGTCGCACGCTTAATAATAAAGAGAAATAACTCGAAAATTGGGGAAATCGAGATTTTGTAATAAAACGCAAGAACAATGCGAGAAGAATAGGTAGAATCCGACAGCCGTTCAATTTGGACGAATATGACCGAGATAAAACATCGGCCGCCTTTTTCATCCCATACAAGTTGTACTGGCTGTCTGAACTTCAAACGTGATTTCCCAACATTCATGTTTTTTGAGTTATTGCTCTTTATTATTAAACGTGCGATGTAATGATTGATTCTCATTGGAGCACAAAAAAATGACATTTAATTTTCAAAAATATGCTGTTTTCATTTGTGGAAAATTTGATCTATCTTTTCAAAAGGCCTCAACAAAGGTCCATCCAGCCATCAGCTCGCCAGGGAAAAATAAACAAGAGACTTGCCATGACATGGTCTATTTAGACAATTGGAAACTCTTACATTGGATTTTGTTACGGATATGGATATTATTTTATTTTGGATATACAATAGTTTCGGTTACGGTTACGGATATCCATTGAGTAATAATATAGAGGAGCAGAAACTAACTAACTGCATTGATACATACTATCTACCACATTTGTCTCAGTCCTGTCAAACGTTGCAGTTGTGTAGTCATACAAAACACGTTTTTACGTGTCAAATTTTATGTTTTCTTGATTTCTCCATTTCGTGTTTTGACACCCAATTACAACACATGCCATAATGTCTTAAAAGAATGCCTTTTTCCTTTAAAATCGTCAATTCCATCAATCACAAGATTTATACTTCATGCGTCTATGTTCGGACTGGTCCAGGCATAGTACGCATGCGGCAACGTTGCCACCTTCTTTTTTTTTTTTTTGTATCCTACATGGAAATACAACTGTGAAGTTCTTTGTTCTCTTTCTTACTAATGACTATTTTCGTAAGTAGGTTGAAACAGATATACCTATATTTTTTTTATTTTTTTTTTAAGAAATCCTGTGCGGGAGACTCCCTAGATTCTAAAGACTCTAGGGGTCTATGACACTTGTAGTGCCGCAGAGGTGTACGAGCTTGGTCGTCGCTACAAAGCGCCAATACTCAAGCAAGACCCAGTTGCTGTAAGGCTGTATGTCTGTATGTATGTATGTATGTATGTATGTGTAATATGTCTATTTTCGTTAAAATATTTTTTTAGTCCACAGATATCATGTATCAATGTGGATATCCCTAACATCCTGATAAAATCCAAATTTCATTATTATGATTGATAAACATTGTTTTCAGGAACTTGCCTCAGTCACCTAGGCAAGTTGAACACCGTCAGTGACAGCGCAGACAGCTATGGATCCTCGAGAGCCTTCTTCTTGCCATCATCTGTTCCTGGAGGCTCTTCCTCGCCATCTTCCATGTCTTCCCTGCTGCTGGTTGGGTCGGGCAGCCTCACTGATCATCTGCCACTGATCCCAAGGCTTATGGAGCCCAGAGATCTGGCGCTGCCTGTAGTCTACCAGCCTCATGTAAGTAAAACATTTCACAGTACGCAATGTAAACTCTACAGCAGATCAATTGGGTTGCCACTAGGGGTTGAATGTAGTGATTGGAATGTTTTTATTTTCACAGGTAAAGAGGCCTGTCATAACTCAATCTCTTCACTAGCAATGGGGGTTTTCCTTTCAAGGGGAGGGAGCAAGTTCTCATTCCTTTGGAAGTAAACCTTGCCGTTAGTATGATTTGCGCTTGAAAAAAACGCCAAAAGGAAATACTTTTCCAACACCCGAGGTTAGGATGAAACCCTATCCTTTTGGCTTTGAAGGTAATCAAGTCTAAATCTTAATCTAAATCTAAGCTGCAAAGATATATATCATTTAAGATTCATATTAAATGCATTCCCACAAGCAGACATGTATAATTTCGCGCTAACACATGCCCATATATATAAAAACCCAATCTCAAATGAACATAAGCCCTGCAACTCTAGTTAACTCATACCAACCTAATATAATGAATTGTTATTTTTGCATTTCCAGGTAACCAGAAAGTACTCAGAGCTCAGGAGTGAAGGATCATCGTATCCGACAATGCAAGAGCTGTTCAAGAGCGACCAGTCCCTGAGATGTGAGGAGAGTCAAACGCAGGACATCTGGGAGCTGGCGAGCGTGGAGCCCAAACTACTGCCAGACCTGTGGGAGGAAGCTTGTAAGCTGCTCCAAATATGTCGTCATGGGTGCTAGTGGCGTAGTGTTCACTTGTGTGTTGCATTGCCTTTGTTTTGAGGAAAGGAAGTGGAAGTGTGGCGAAATAAAACAACTTTTGTCCTTTTGATGGATATTAGAAATACATCTATAATCTAAATTGCAAAGATAGATTATCATTTCCAGCTCATATCAAATGCATGCTCACCAACAAACACGTGTAGTTGGCGCTTACAAATGATGAATGTGTACTTACAAATAAAATCCAAACCTCAAATGAACATAAACCCTGCAACTTTTGCCCTGAAATAAGGGTGACATTGGCAAGGTGAACTATTTTTTACAGTATGGGTGGTCAGCCTCATGCCAACCTATAAGTCAAGGGATATGAAAAATAATAAATTTAAAAAAATAGTAACAGTGCATTTTACAGCTGAAAAACTTATGTTTCATAGTAAAGCAATAATTGATTTGTCGCTGTATACTTTGTTTTGCATTTGATCTAAATGCACGTACTGCGTGATATTTTTTTTACTTGGTCAAGCTGGAACTCAGTTAGTCAGGGATAGAATATCCGTAGCTCAGGCGCGTGCATAGGGTGTAGGCAAATACATTTCAGAATAAATATTTTCTCCCATTCCTTTAAAATAACTCATTTGAAATTGGCTGAAGTGCTAACGATGGCTCTAATCGAACTTAAAATTTGAATTTTAAATCTAAATATCCAGTTTAAATGGTTTTTTTACCATACATTACCTACCTATTAAGCGCATGTGCCTGTATGGGATGCACGCCCCTGCCGTAGCTTTAATGTATCATACATTTGTTTTGTTTCTTTAAAGCGTTATTTTCATTAAAATTTAATCACAAGTCCCTTGTATTCCTGGGTATGAGTTTTCAAACAGCTGCGTCTTCAGCTTCCGCCTGAGATGTGCCCTGTCTCTTTCCTTCTTAACCTCAACCGGCAACTCGTTCGAAGCCATTGGCCCTGAAACCGAGAATACCCAATCACCAAAGTTGGTTGAGGTTGCCCTGAGGAGCCTGTAAGTTGCGAGTTAGTTGTCTTACATATTGTTGTTGTTACATATTTTTGTTTTGTTAACGTTTCAGCCAAGTTGTCTCCCGTGGACAGCAGAGGCATGATCAGCTCCTCCGTCACGCAGATGGTGCACTGGAAGCGCGTGCACAGGAACAGGCTCAGCAGCATGAACATCATCACGGAGACAGAGCTCCTGCAGCACCTCAAGTACCTCACAAGTAGGGAACATCACACATTCAGTCATCATCATCTTCCTGTAAAGGCAGTGCCTTGTTGTGTTAGTCATTTTTCTTTGACCTTTTGTCAAAATAGCAAAGTAACTTTCAACTTGCGTATGTGTAAGACTTGGAGTGGTGATACCATGTGTTGTAAACAATGTGAATGTACTTCATTCCAGTTGGTGTAGTATCCAGTTCCTTCACTTACAACCGCGCCTTGGAGAAGTTCACCACGAGGTCGGGGCTCTGCCTGGAGGGTCTCCTGCCCGCCACCCTGGACACCTACGTGACTGCTCCCCTCTGCATGGGGACCTGCTACTGGAAGCTGAACCAGCTGGTGTCTCCAGCAAGCAGCCAGGATGATAATATAGTCAGCGAGGGGTTTGTCTACAAGGTGTGTAGCTCGCACATTGTACAAGTTTATGTGATACATGTGGACGCCACATCTGACCCCTTCAGGGACAGTGGGGTCTAAATGTGCAACTTAGTTGGCTTTTGCGTTGCATTGTATGGTGACTCCCTAGTTAATCCTTAAGGCGTGTTATAAAGCTAAATCTGCCATTTTTGTTTCTTACACTTTATGGTCTTAGCAAAATAGTTACAGTAATGAAAAAATGAAGAATGTTTATTAATTTTTTATCTTAATTATGAAGCTTAAACAAAATATATAACTTAAGAATTGCCACCAGAAAAAAATATAAAAAGAAACTAATTTTTTGTACATTTTTAGTTTTTTTTTCATGTGTGCTGTATTTTGGAATTTTGTTTTTGCTTTTTAATTACAGAACTATACATTGTTAAGGTTCCGTACTAAACATTTTTTTTATAATGTCAATAGTTTTTGAGTAAATATGGAAAAACTGAAACTACTAAATGAATTAAATTTTAATTAAATCAAAGAACACAGTTTTTCTATATTTACTCAAAAACGATTGACATTATAAAAAAAATGTTAAGTACGAAACCTAAACAATGTATAGTTCTGTAATTAAAAAGCAAAAAAAATATTCAAAAATACAGCACTTAGGAAAAAAAAGGCTAAAAATGTAAAAAAAACGTGTTTTCTTAAATATTTTTTTGTGGTGGCAATTCTTAAGTTATATATTTTGTTCAAGCTTTATAATTAAAATAAAAAATTAATAAACACGCTTGATTTTTTTCATTACTGTTACTATGTATTTTGCTAAGACCATAAAGTGTAAGAAAGAAAATTGGCAGATTTAGCTTTATAACACGCCTTAAACTGCAGGTGACACGCATAGGCGTCAAGTGTAAACTTGCATACAGTGGGGCTGTCAAATCATAGAAGTTATCCAACTTTGAACGTAAAAGAATTCAAAAGTCTGCATGTGAAATGTGCTAAACGTTTGTGATTTTTGTTCTTAAATAGCTAATGCATGTGACTGTGCACATAGTTTGTTTACAAGTGTCATCAATCAATTAACGTAGGAAACAATAAATGTTTTAAAAATGTGCTTGAAAAAGTATTCTGTACTGGAGGTATTCATACAGCCAGAATATTCAGAAGCGAAAAGGTTAAGAGACTTTCCATTTCTGCCTTCCACCTTCATGGTTTCTGCTGACTCTGTGGCTCGTTCCTTAATTTTAAGGTAAAATGGTAATAAAAACATTGCATTTGATTGCTTTATGTTTCCAGTCCATGTGTGACAGCATCCGCCACTACCTGGTGTGGTACCGGCTGCAGGTGGACAAGATATTTGGAGAGGAGGGCGGCCGCGGGGCAGGGGAGAGGAGGCTGCCCTCCCTGCTGGAGGTGCTGCATCAGCTGAGGCCCCTGGCGCGCCAGATACAGACCATGGCGAGGGTCTACAGGGTCTATGAACACGGTAAGCCATCAAATTGTGATGTACGCTGGGGAAGGGAATAATCAAAGCGGCGCTTCTTTCTATTAATTGTGTAATTTAGCATTGACCGGTCCGTAGCTTAGTGGTAACACTGCGGACTCTGAATGGGAAGGTTGTGGATTCAAATCCCGGCTGAGCACAAAAAATATACCGTGTAAAAGTGTACACTGGGCAAGAGTAGTGTAGTGTCTGACACGAAGAAGAAGAAGTAGCATAGATATATTGAGCAACTTACATTGTAGATTATAGAAGTAGCACTGAAGTGAAATCATCAGGTGGTTTACCTCTAGTCCAGTCCTCGTGTATGTCGGCCTTGTGCTTGAACTTCTGTGCCAGATGCTCCAGGCGCTCCAGCCGCATCATCTCGCTGAGCAGCCACTCCTCAAACGCTTTCTCCGACACCTCCAGCCCCTTCCAGGCTCCAGCAATGTCCTGGAAACAAAGATAATTCCTTGTGAATCATCTCAGTATAAAAATTAGCGATCAAGATGTGATGAGGTCCGTAGTCCAATGGTAGCACTTCAGATTTGTAACTGGAAGGTTGTGGATTCAAATTCCGGTGGAGCACAAAAAATATCTCATTTATATTTTAAAATATGCTCTTGGCTGGGTGAAAAATTCATACACTTTTACCAAAGACCGGTCACTAAAGATTCATCCAGCCTTACAGTAACTGGGTCTTACTTGAGAATTGGCGCTTTCTACAGCGACGGCCAAGCTGGCAAAGGATACTTGAGTTATACACATTGCACACCAAATAATCTGTGAATCTGCAAGATTCATGTCACTAATTTTGCGTATTTGCAAGATTTATGTCATCAACTTTGCGTTTTTTGCGGGATTCATGTCACCAATTTTGTGTATTTGACCAATCTTGTGATCTGCATGTCTCCAAATCCTGCAAATATTCAAAATTCGTGACATGAATCCTGCAGATCCATATGATTGGTGAGATCAATCCCACAGATTCACTTGATTGGTGACATGAATCCTGCAAATTCACAGATTTTTGACATGAATTACGCAAATACGCAAAATTGGTGACATGAATCCCGCAGATTCACAAGATTGGTGACATAAATCCCGCAAATACGCAAAATTGGTGATGTGAATCCCGCAAGATTGGTGACATGAATCCCGCAGGATTGGTGACATGAATCCTACAAATATGCGAAAATTGTGACACATCCAGCCAATTCGCAAAATTAGAGACATGAATCCCGCAGCATTGGTGAAGTGAATCCCACAGCATTGGTGACATAAATCCCGCAAACACGCAAAATTTGTGATGTGAATCTCGCAAAAACGAAAAATTGGTGACATGAATCCCACAAAAAAACGCAATATTGGTGACATGAATCCCGAAAATACGCAAAATTGGTTACATGAATCCCGTAAAATTGGTGATGTTAATCCCGCAGATTCACTGGATTTGTGACATGAATCCCGCAAATACGCAAATTTGGTTACATGAATCCCGCAAATACGCAACATTGATGACATGAATCCCGAAAATACGCAAAATTGGTTACATGAATCCCGTAAAATTGGTGACGTGAATCACGCAAAATTTGTGATGTGAATCTCGCAAAAACGAAAAATTGGTGACATAAATCCCAAAAATACGCAAAATTGGTTACTTGAATCCCGTAAAATTGGTGACGTGAATCACGCAGATTCACAGGATTGGTGACATGAATCCCGTAAAATTGGTGACGCGAATCCCGCAGACTCACAGGATTGGTGACATGAATCCCGCAAATACGCTAAATTGGTTACATAAATCGCGCAAATATGCAAAATTGGTGACATAAATCCCGCAATTACGCAAAATTGGTCACATGAATCCCGCAAATACGCAATATTTGTTACATGAATCCCGTAAAAATTGGTGACGTGAAACCCGCAGATTCACAGGATTGGTGACATAAATCCCGCAAATACACAAAATTGGTGACATGAATCCCGCAAAACCGCAATATTGGTTACACAAATCCCGCAAAACCGCAATATTGGTTACATGAATCCCGCAAATACGCAAAATTAGTTACATGAATCCCGTAAAATTGGTGACGTGAATCCCGCAAATACGCAAAATTGGTGACGTGAATCCCGCAGATTCACAGGATTGGTGACATGAATCCCGCAAATACGCAATATTGTTTACATGAATCCCGTAAAATTGGTGACGTGAATCCCGCAGATTCTCAGGGTTGGTGACATGAATCACGCAAATACGCAAAATTGATGACATGAATCCCGCAAAACCGCAGTATTGGTGACATGAATCCTGCAAATACGCAAAATTGGTGACATGAATCCCGCAAAACCGCAATATTGGTTACATGAATCCCGCAAATACGCAAAATTGGTTACATGAATCCCGCAAAACCGCAATATTGGTTACATGAATCCCGCAAATACGCAAAATTAGTTACATGAATCCCGTAAAATTGGTGACGTGAATCCCGCAAATACGCAAAATTGGTGACGTGAATCCCGCAGATTCACAGGATTGGTGACATGAATCCCGCAAATGCGCAATATTGTTTACATGAATCCCGTAAAATTGGTGACGTGAATCCCGCAGACTCACAGGATTGGTGACATGAATCCCGCAAATACGCTAAATTGGTTACATGAATCGCGCAAATATGCAAAATTGGTGACATAAATCCCGCAATTACGCAAAATTGGTCACATGAATCCCGCAAATACGCAATATTTGTTACATGAATCCCGTAAAAATTGGTGACGTGAAACCCGCAGATTCACAGGATTGGTGACATAAATCCCGCAAATACGCAAAATTGGTCACGTGAATCCCGCAGATTCTCAGGAGTGGTGACTTGAATCTCGTAAAATTGGTGACGTGAATCCCGCAGATTCACAGGATTGGTGACATGAATCCCGCAAATACGCAATATTGTTTACATGAATCCCGTAAAATTGGTGACGTGAATCCCGCAGATTCACAGGATTGGTGACATGAATCCCACAAATACGCAATGTTGGTTACATGAATCCCGCAAATACGCAAAATTGGGTACATGAATCCCGCAAAACCGCAATATTGGTTACATGAATCCCGTAAAATTGGTTACATGAATCCCGCAAATACGCAAAATTAGTTACATGAATCCCGTAAAATTGGTGACGTGAATCCCGCAAATACGCAAAATTGGTTACATGAATCTCGTAAAATTGGTGACGTGAATCCCGCAAATACGCAAAATTGGTGACGTGAATCCCGCAGATTCACAGGATTGGTGACATGAATCCCGCAAATACGCAATATTGTTTACATGAATCCCGTAAAATTGGTGACGTGAATCCCGCAGATTCTCAGGGTTGGTGACATGAATCCCGCAAATACGCAAAATTGATGACATGAATCCCGCAAAACCGCAATATTGGTGACATGAATCCTGCAAATACGCAAAATTGGTGACATGAATCCCGCAAAACCGCAATATTGGTTACATGAATCCCGCAAATACGCAAAATTGGTTACATGAATCCCGCAAAACCGCAATATTGATTACATGAATCCCGCAAATACGCAAAATTAGTTACATGAATCCCGTAAAATTGGTGACGTGAAACCCGCAAATACGCAAAATTGGTGGCGTGAATCCCGCAGATTTACAGGATTGGTGACATGAATCCCGCAAATACGCAATATTGGTGACATGAATCCCGCAAAACCGCAATATTGGTTACACAAATCCCGCAAAACCGCAATATTGGTTACATGAATCCCGCAAATACGCAAAATTAGTTACATGAATCCCGTAAAATTGGTGACGTGAATCCCGCAGATTCACAGGATTGGTGACATGAATCTCGTAAAATTGGTGACGTGAATCGTGACGTGAAAATACGCAAAATTGGTTACATGAATCCCGTAAAATTGGTGACGTGAATCCCGCAGATTCACAGGATTGGTGACATGAATCCTGTAAAATTGGTGACGTGAATCCCGCAGATTCACAGGATTGGTGACATGAATCCCGCAAATACGCTAAATTGGTTACATGAATCGCGCAAATATGCAAAATTGGTGACATAAATCTTGCAATTACGCAAAATTGGTGACATGAATCCCGCAAATACGCAATATTTGTTACATGAATCCCGTAAAATTGGTGACGTGATTCCCGCAGATTCACAGGATTGGTGACATGAATCCCGTAAAATTGGTGACGTGAATCCCGCAGATTTACAGGATTGGTGACATGAATCCCGCAAATACGCTAAATTGGTTACATGAATCACGCAAATATGCAAAATTTGTGACATAAATCTTGCAATTACGCAAAATTGGTGACATGAATCCCGCAAATATGCAATATTTGTTACATGAATCCCGTAAAATTGGTGATGTGAAACCCGCAGATTTGCAGGATGGGTGACATAAATCCCGCAAATACGCAAAATTGGTTATTGGCTTTATAGCCGGTAGAAGCTGTGTTGATCAGATTTTTACTCTACGACTTGTTGAAAATCTGAATGAATCCCGCCAATTCGCAAAATTGGTTACATGAATCCCGCCAATATGCAAAATTGGTGACACGAATCTCGCAAAAACGCAATATTGGTTACATGAATCCCGTAAATTGGTGATATGAATCCCGCAGAGTCACAGGATTGGTGACATGAATCCTGCAAATATGTAGGATTAGTGACATGAATCCCGCTAAAACCAAAAAAATTGTGACATGAATCCCTAAATTACGCAGGATTGGTGACATGAATCCTGCAATTATGCAGGATTGATCACATGAATCCTGCAGATTCACAGAATTGGTGACATGAATCCTACAAATCCATTGAATGGAACCACAGCCTCTCACATCTCATACTAGGAATGTGTGTATATATTGTGTTGCAGAGCCTGAGGACAGTGGCATGAGGGGAGCAGGGCTGATGGCTTACCTGTACAGTGAGATCACCACCATCACAGACTCCAACATCTCATGCATCCTGTATGCAACCCTCAAGGCTGCCTGCACCATATACTTCAGGTCAATATTAAACTCCACTCCTACATGTATGGGTAACGGTCAATTCAGCGAGGATATCACAAACAGACAAAATTACATGAAAATATGCCGCCATTCCCTAAAACCAGGGTGGTATTGAATAAGAGTTTTAGGCTTATATGGCCAGCTGATAATGCTGGAGAGATGTTTTCAGGGATCTGTTTCCGTGGCCTATGGAAGCTCTAGTAAACTTACATGTGTGTTTGTGGGAATGCATTTGATATGAGTTTTGAATGTAAATGTATCTTTGCAACTTAGATTATCGATAGATAGAAAGATCTTTATTGAAGAACAAAGATCCTGAAAAAATGAACTTATTGTTTCTGTGTATATTGTTTCGTATCTACTTTTTGAAGTAGGACTCTAAATGATTTAATGAATATGTTTGTAGGTTCATCCAGAAGTTCATCTTTGAAGGTGAGCTGGACGACCAGTTCAACGAGTTCTTCATAATGAAGAGCCCGGTGCACAACGAGTCCTTTACCAAGCGCTACTGGGACAAGGGCTTTATCATCCGCCACAACGAGGTGGTGCCGCACTTCCTCAGGGGCATGGACAAGCACATCCTGCTGTGCGGGAAGTCCCTCAGGCTGCTCAAGCTCTGCAACCCTGATGTGAGTCTCATATGTTATATGGTAACCTGAGATAAGTCAAGAACAAGCACATCCTGCTGTGCGGGAAGTCCCTCAGGCTGCTCAAGCTCTGCAACCCTGATGTGAGTCTCATATGTTATATGGTAACCTGAGATAAGTCAAGAACAAGCACATCCTGCTGTGCGGGAAGCCCCTCAGGCTGCTCAAGCTCTGCAACCCTGATGTGAGTCTCATATGTTATATGGTAACATGAGATAAGTCAAGAACAAGCACATCCTGCTGTGCGGGAAGCCCCTCAGGCTGCTCAAGCTCTGCAACCCTGATGTGAGTCTCATATGTTATATGGTAACCTGAGATAAGTCAAGAACAAGCACATCCTGCTGTGTGCGGGAAGCCCCTCAGGCTGCTCAAGCTCTGCAACCCTGATGTGAGTCTCATATGTTATATGGTAACCTGAGATAAGTCAAGAACAAGCACATCCTGCTGTGCGGGAAGCCCCTCAGGCTGCTCAAGCTCTGCAACCCTGATGTGAGTCTCATATGTTATATGGTAACCTGAGATAAGTCAAGGACAAGCACATCCTGCTGTGCGGGAAGCCCCTCAGGCTGCTCAAGCTCTGCAACCCTGATGTGAGTCTCATATGTTATATGGTAACCTGAGATAAGTCAAGGACAAGCACATCCTGCTGTGCGGGAAGCCCCTCAGGCTGCTCAAGCTCTGCAACCCTGATGTGAGTGTCATATGTTATATGGTAACCTGAGATAAGTCAAGGACAAGCACATCCTGCTGTGCGGGAAGCCCCTCAGGCTGCTCAAGCTCTGCAACCCTGATGTGAGTCTCATGTCATATGGCAACCTGAGCCTCCTTGATTATCCCAGTTGCACCTTTCTGCTCCAGTGCCATTCTCTTACCACTATCCAACCACCTTAATCTGGGTGTTTCCTCTGCCACCACCATATTGTTACGATTTAACCGGGTTTCTCTTTTAATGCAACTGCAATTATTTATTCTAACCAAATTTTATTTTACACGGTTCGGTTCACAATTTACAACAATTGAGCATCTCTGCTTATTGGTCTTCATGGCAAAATGCTTGGAGCGACTAATCACTCTCCTCACCATTGCAGTCCCTATGTATAGGTACAAAAGAGATTTTTTCTCGCATATTTCAGATCATTCTTCAATTTCTCGCTCACACCAGAACAGCGTTCTATGCACTGCCATCATCATGCACTACGCCCAGATTGTTCTACCCACACTATCGTACATGTGTAGGTGCGCATAGGTACTTTGATTCCATAGTTCGTAGCAATATCTTCAAGTATATTTTCGAAGTTGGCACTTGTCTCCAGGAAACCTTCAACATCTGACGGTAGACCCACATTGTTAAATTCTTGTACAAAGACATTAATTATTCCAGGACCCTCTGTGTGTGCTGCTGTCCACCTCGTATCCACCCATCAAGGTCTGCCTCACGTTCCCCGAGCTGGAGGAGCAGCTGGGGGCGTGTGAGCTGCACCGCACACAGTGCCTGTACGTGTGCGGGGAGCCCGTGACCTTCAGCAGCATGCTGGTGCGGCAGGAGGCCGAGGGCAAGGCCACCAGGGAAAGGGCGCACCTGCAGCAGGCGCACACCATGGACAAGCTCATCGGTGAGACAAGCTCCCTGCTCACCTTATCCTCCTGTGTGTATTAATAATAATCATATTAGGTTGATTTATTTGGTGAGCACTGTTTTTGTGGGTATCACACCTCAAGAGCCCTCTGGGAGCTTGGTCGTCACTGTAGAAACGCCAATACTCAAGCAAGACCCTGTTGCTGTAAGTGACTGGTCTTTGGTAAAGATATGTTATCTTTTTTTACCTAGCGAACAGCATATTTGAAAATATGAATGGTATTTTTTTGAGTGTTTCGCCGGGATACGAACCCACAACCTTCCATTTACGAGTCAGAAGTGTTAACCACTAGACTACGGACCGGTCAAATTGTATTGTGAGCTGCATTGGCATTGTGGCAATCCACAGCGCATTGTATTGATTGGTCATTTTCACATCATATGCTATGTACATATGTACAGGACAAAAAATATCAAAAATCAATCACCCGTGTAAAATCATGTGTAAGCATTGCAATGTTATGATATTGTCCAGAGGAGCGCAGGAGGCTGTGCCGCGCGCTGGCCCTGAGCAAGCAGCAACAGCTGGCCGAGCTAAGGAGAGATGCGGAGGAGGCGGCGGCCAGGAGGGGCAGGCTGAGGCAGCGTGACCTGCAAGAGCAGCGCCTGCTCAACCAGCTGCACCTCCAGCAGGACCACACGCATGCGCTACTCATGGACCAACAAAAGTATACCTTTACCTTTTTAACATCTCTCTAATTTTTCAAGTTCTTTATCAAATAGGGTGGTATGGCGCTGACCCCCCATGCTTCGTTCACTTTTGTCAATGCCACCTCAGATTCATGGAAATGTGGTAAGAGTGTGGCAGGAGAGACCTAGAAAGGTATGGATGATCCAAATATAAGAATATAATCTGTAATTTGTTTAAAAAACATTCACAGTTTTGCTCTAAAAAAGTAATTGGCAGGTAGGTATTTATTACTACAATTGTACATTTGTTTATTTATTTTTAGTCAAGTTGGCGAGAATGTATTTGTTAAGGTCATCTCTTTGAAAGTTGTGGCAAATTGTAACAATACCATGGGCTTAAATAAGTATTATTCTGTTGATTGCAGAAAAAAAGTGGTGGCATATTACAATGAGATCGGGCAAGAGGTGGAGAGGAGGCAGGTGAGGGCCGAGTGGAAGATAAAGCGGCTTCAGCTGGATGAGAGGCGGGTGCAGCTACTGACCAGCGAGACCATCAGTCTCAACAGGGAGAAGCTGGAACTGCAGCACAAGGCTGCGGTGGGAGAAGAGGAGAGTCGGAGCTGTGGAGGAGCAGACAACAGAACAGCTGCTAGCGAAGACGCCATGATGACAAGCGCAGATCAAATAAGCAACCCTGAAACACCAGAAGAAAACAAGGAAACCAAAAAAGAACTAAAAAAAGTTATTGTCGTCACTAAAAACAATGACTTTGTAACATCCATTTCAAATGTCAAATCAGATAAGCAACTTAAGTACAAAGCGTCAAGTGGTGAAGGCAATGTGACGACTAGATCTCTACCCCACGATGATTTAGACATGGTGAATAAAAACAGCATTTTGAATACAAAAACGTATCATTCGTTGGATACGGATTTTAGTCCGTCAGATGTGTTGAACAGTAATGTTACGCAGACAAAAAAATTGGCATCAATAAGTGATAACAGTATATACGATACGTATCAAGCGCAGAAATTACAAGCGTTGCGAAACAAACAAAAAGTTCTAGTGGATGATTTTGCAATGATTGAAAATCCAGGAAAAACAGATGCAATGTTAACGATGCCCGATGATAATTCAAACTGTCAAATGCTGTTTCCAGAGGAGGACAACAGCTGGGGGCAAGCTAAGAAAAATAAAAACAGAGATCTGTTATCGCAAAACTTTGAACCTGCTCCTGCTGCAGATCTAAATAGGAATGATGTGCCCCAGTTTGATACGGAAGCCAGTCGAGAGGCTTTGAGAAATAAGCAGAAGGTGTTGGGACATGAGTTTGGGATAGATTTGCAAGCGAGGAGTGATCAGATGAAGCAGAGAGATGCCCTCAAGCTGGATCTGCGAGGCTGCACCAAAGGATGGACAAAGAACAGACCTGTGGAAGAAACCAGGAGTGGCTTTATGTCGGTGGATTCAACACCAGACCATAATTTGAACACTCCAAGTGAATTCCATGTTAGGGTAAGGAAATTTACTTAAATAGTTGAGTATAATAATATTTAATTGTATTTTTTTTTCTCTACAAAAGTTTGTCTTTGGGATACCTGTTTCTGAAGCAAGCCAAAATAAGGTGTAAAATAACATTTCTCTTCAAAAGAACTTACAAAAGCAATGTTGTTGATTTGCATTTCAACCTTGACACCCAATGTTGGACTGCTGAAATTAACAAAAAATTACGCAACTAAGCTGCACATATTGTGCAATATTAAAGCCGCATTGTAACCGAAGAGGTCACATGTGGCAAGTGGAACCTATTTATATTTACAGGTAAGGGGGCCGGTCTTACGTCAACCACTTAAGTTGAAGTGGGGGTTTCCCAGCTCCGAAGGGGGCTGGTACTTATTTCTTGTAAAGGCTGAGTGATCTCTGCAGTATTTCATTTTGGGTTTGAAATAAATACAGTAACGGCAAATCATTTTTGATACCCTTTGCGGGGATTGAATCCTAGTCCTCTAGCATGGAACGCAAGCGTTCTACTCACTGAGCTATTGACTGCTCACCTTTTTAATTTAGTGTTCAACTTTCATGCAACTCACAATGTCTTCAGTTGTTGCATTTACTGATGAATATCTGCTGATTTTAAAGTTTTCACAAAATAATAATAGAGAAAAAACATTTTAAAAAAAGATACCTACGATTGAATGGATTGCTGAAACCAAATCTCAATGTAAATTTTATTTTTGTATTAAATACCTAAGATGTGTAGATTCAAAGACATATAGATGTTTTTATGGAAATGAGGAAATACTAGTCCCTGTGTTTCCATACCTTTATCTCATGCTCTCATTCTGTGAGCCAACTCAAATCATGGAAATTCATTTCAGAATTCAAATTCATATTTTCTTTAAAAACATGTTCTTTTCAGATTCAGCTCAATTTAAGTGAACTTAACATATCTACAAAATTTTTGTGTATATTTTCAGTTGGATATTGAGACTCCCACGACCTTGGACACTGGCGTGATTGGCTTCCCGTCTGCAGGCACTCTCAGTCCAACATCTGCCCAGACACCAGCTAACAATGGCCGAGCCATCTTCTCAGACTCCGGTTTTCAGTACCCGAGCGTCATAGAAGACGAAGAAAAGTCAGACGAAGAGCCAACACCAGAAGAAAGCAATCAAACTGAAGTAGACGGGCTCACAAATACATTCAGGGTGAAATCCTCTATCTGGAGTTTCCTAGACGACGAGTTAAACTTTGACAATTTCAAACCGTTTGGCATTAAACCGGTAAGCGACGCTGCGATAAAAAACTTTGAAGTTTTCAACGATTCATTCACGCTGGATAGGGAAGAATCATTTTATTCTGATATTAAAGAGATTATCAAACGAGCGCAGGATAAACCTCTCGCAGGAACATTTGAAGCGATATGTTCAATGGAGCAGAAGGATGACTTGCTTCAGAGTGTGGAGAATGTAGATTTTTCTACAATGGCGGCTTGTCTACAAAGATCTGTAATGATCCCGCTGTGTTATCAAATGGAAATGGTGAACAACGCGACGTTGAAGTATTTCTTGGTGAATTGCGAGCTCCACGAGCATCTGAAATGTCTCCGTGATTATTTCTTCCTCATGGACGGGGAGTTTGCTAAGACTATTTGCAGTAATCTGTTTGAAAAACTGAATTCAACAGAGAGTCCGGGAGAGTTGTTGAACTTTGCGACATTGCACAGCATTTTGGATAAATCATTTGGATCGTCAATCGGCGGTAAGTTCTATTCATATCTTCTTCTTCTTCTTCCAGTGTCATGCCAGGTTGAAAGAAAATCTCGTTATCTCTCACAACTCGGAGCAGGTTCTCCATTGCCCTTATCCCTGTCCAATAAACCGGATTTCACCGGCTTCCTTGATGTACTGTTTGACAAACCCGCCCCCTGCCTCGCATCCTGCTGCCTTCCCCAGCCGCACGGCAGCTCTCTCATAAGACACACTAATACATTCATACAGCACCCTATAACTCGGTATTGACGGTCAGGAATAATATACCTACCTCAGAACCGTGCTGACTACTCGTATATAGTTCCTATACCGCGCTCTGCGGAAATTTTATATGTGAGCTACGCCAAGACTGCATGGTTTCAATTGGAAAAAAATACGTAATGTTTTATTGGTTTTAAATGTTTATTTTTACTTTGTGGCTATATTTTTTAACTACTTTGTTGCCTCATTTTCTCACTGCCTCACATTCACACCAACCACTTTCATTTGAAGGGGGGGGGACTGGTTTCTATTTCTTGTAAAGGCTGAGTACACCTTGCCGGTATTCATTTTGGGTTTGAAATAGACACCGAAACGTGAAATCATTTCTGACACCCTCGGTGGGGATGAAACCCTTGCTCTCGGCATGGAATGCAAGCATTTACCAACTGAGCTATCGACCGGACTTTTTACGAGCTTGTTCGTTGCAACAAAGGGCCAATTCTCAAGCAAGATCCAGTTGCTGTAAGGCTGGATGGACCTTTTGATGACTGGTCTTTGGTAAAGGTTTATGAATTTTTCAACCCAGCAAAGAGCAAATTTGAAAATATAAATGGTATATTTTTTGCGCTCCTCCGAGATTCAAACCCACAACCTTCCATTTACGAGTCAGAAGTGTTAACCACTAGACTACGGCCTGGTCAAACTCTTTTATTTATTTAATTCCTTAGGTTCCAATCGTTTTGCTGACAAGCTGTCGTTCATCATCACGGAGATGCCGCTGAGCTTCCAGCAGTCCTCGCCGGACGTGCTGGAGTGCCTGACCCTCACCTACAGCGTGTCCTGGCCCCTCAACATCATCCTGTCCCAGGAGGCCCTGCAGCGCTACGCCCGCGTCTTCCACTTCCTCGTCAAGCTGAGGAGGATATCCTGGGCGCTGGAAAATGACGCACAAGTAAGACAACTGCTTCATTCCTTTCATACAATAAGTTAGAAGATAGGAAAGAACCTTTCATAAAGGTTTATTTTTCATTTTAATAAAGGTATCGAGGTGGTTTGCAATTTTCAAAAAAAAAAAATTTTCAAACGCGTACGTGATACGGGATGTAGCAGAATGGTACATTCAAAGTTTGCGTATCACATACGTTCATATGCATAGGGCGGTTAACCTTATATATACCCCCACTACAGAATACTTTTTCTAGCACATTTTTAAAACATTTATTGTTTCCTACCATAATTGATTGACGACACTTGTGAACCAACTATGTGCACAGTCACATGTATTAGTTATTCAAGAACAACAATCACAAAGGTTTAGCACATTTCACTTGCAGACTTTTGAATTCTTGAACACAGATGTCAGAGATAAGTTCAAAGTTGGATGACGTCTATGATTGACAGCCGCACTGTATGAAAGTTTACACGTGACGCCTATGCGTGTCACCCGCAGTTGAAGGGCTAAATGATTGAGTGTGATACTTGTGTTCAGGTGCTGAAACTGGCTCTGAAGGAAGAGTTCATGGAATCGCGCGACCTGCTGCGCTCCCCGCAGTACCACTCGGTGCAGCTGTACCGTCACTGCATGTACTGCGTGGTGCGCGCGCTGCACAGCTACGTGCACGCGTGCTGCCTGCGCGCGTGCTGGGCGCAGCTGGAGGAGCAGCTGGCGCAGGCGCGCACCGTGGATGACCTCAACGCTGCGCACGTGGCCTACGTGAAGCAGGTGCTGTTCCGCTGCCTGCTCAACAAGAGGTCTGCGCCCGTCATGAAGCTCCTCAATGACATCTTCACCGTGGTGTTGAGGTTCCATCATACACTGAATGCCAGGTAAAGCGGTCTTTTTAATTTTTTCTCTTTTAAAGTTAACGTTCACATGAGGTTTGTGTATATGTACACTAGAGTGGAGTGCTCTTGTATGAGATTTTTTTTTTCAAAAACATACACTTGATTTTTTGTGCCAATGAAATAAAAAAAATAAAGAAAAAAAATCAGTCTGTTCAAAAAAATTATTTTTCCCGCACACTGACTTCAAAGTTTATGTTTTTGTTGTAAATATGTAACATAGCTCCAGCTCAATATTGAGCTGAATCAAGTTAGTCGAGGTGTAAAAAAAAATAAAGGTAGTTTCAAACATTCATTCGTACAAAACAATACAAAAATAAAAAAAGTACAGATTTTATTTGGTTCCTTCACTTATAGGTTGGTATGCGGCTGACCACCCATGCTGTGAAAATGGTTCACTTTGCCAATGTCACCCCTGTTTCAGGGAAGGACGGCAAGAGATGCAGGGTGTATGTCCATTTGAGATTTGGTTTTTATGTTGTAGGTTCACATGAGGCATACTTGTATGTGTCTGGTTGTGGGAATGTATGTAATGTGTATCTCCAATGTAACATATCTTTGCTACTTAGATTAGATTAGATTAGACAGAGTTTATAAAAAAAATAAAAATCATTTTGCTTGAAAATTGCTTTTTCTTTAAAATTTTGGCATTATCCTCCTTGGTTCTAATTTGGCTTTTATAGCTACTAATCTAGATTTTTGGTTCATTCGCCTAAAGCAGCTTCTCTTGATATTTTCACTGCTCTTTTAACTGCCTGAGAATGGCATGGGAGCAGTGGCGTGCGTCCTATACAGGCACGCCAAATAGGTAGGCAATATATGGTAAAAACCATTTAAACTTGATATTCAGATTTAAAATTAAAAATTTAAATTTGATTGGAGCCATCTTTAGCACTTCAGTCAATTTCAAATGAGTTATTGTAAAGGAATTGTAGATTTCCCTAGCAACCCGACAGTGTGGATTGATGCGCTGGCCTCATTGTTATTGCAGATGCTGGCACATAGCGGTGAACGAGGTGCACTACACGCACCCGCTGTTTCCGCAGCTGCGCGAGCTGTTCTCCGTGTTTGAGCGCCTCTCCCTGCACCTGCACAAGACGGCGGCGCGCCTGGCCCAGTGCGGCTACCAGCCCCTGCTGCAGCAGCTGCTGGCTCTCAGCAACGCCAACCACCACTACGGGACACACGCAGACTGACAAGCTAAAGCGGTGCATCCAATCTACATGTGTCTCAGTATCACTTGAGCCCCAGCAGGGGTCTGCATAGCATTTAGGGATGGGCTGAAATTCATTTTACGTTCGGTTTAACCGAATTTCGGCAGCTTGAACCGGACTTCAGAATTCGGCCGGAATTTGGTTCAAATGCCGAACATTTGGTGTAAGAAAATGAAAAATAAAATACCTACTTGCACTATTTTGATTGTTACAATTGGATGTCAGATTAGATTTTATAACTGTAAAATAAAAATTAGGCCCTTATATACTCATTCATATTCATTGTTTTTTAGAAGGCACAAGTGAACATAAATAAGCTGTTTTTGTGTGAATCACACCTCAAGAGCCCTCTAAACTTACAATTTGATAAAAATTAAATCTTTTTCTACTCGTTAAATGCGTAAAAAAGTCACTCTCGAGAAAGCGCGTCGATATTGAACCGATGTTCAGCCAAATTTTTTATTGTAACCAAATGTTCTGCCGAAGTTCGTATTCGTTTCAACCACATTCGGCCCATCCCTAATAGTATTTCAAGCATGGCAGCGTGGCAACCAAATACAAATATTAACTCATTGTGCAAATCTGTGCCAATAGCATGAGCATGCCTCTGGTGGCACTCCTTGTGGAGTTGTTGCTAGATCACGTGTAAGCAGTGCCAGTTTAAGGGGGGTCCGCAGTGCCCGCAGCGGACAGGGCCCCAAGGCCCGAGGGGCGCCGCGGGGCCACCGGAGGGGGCCCCGCGCGCACCCTTTTGGGTAAATTTTTTTACAGTACTTAGCTCCTCTTGAAAAAAAAATTAAAAAACATGAGAAATAATTCTTCACTATAAAAAAAATTAGGTAGGTACATAGGTTGTTCAAGACATCGGGGAACCAATGGGGGCGGCACGGCAGAGACATACAAATTCATGTTAAAAAACGACCTAGAAGTTGTTTTTCCGAGTACTGCTGCGGCTTTAAAAAATTACCTGACAATAATGGGCAGTAACGCAACGGAAGAAAGGGTGTTTTCAAAATTAAAATTGACAAAAAATGACCTCAGGAGTCAGGACTACAATTTCCCAGCACAAACTGAATCACCTGTCAGTGATAAACATAAATTACGACACCTTATAGAATTTAGATTTTTCGACTGTACTAGAAAAACTCGTGACTGTGAAATTACAAAAAAAAATGTTTTGAACCGTTACGTTGTGCCTAGCTACCTAATGTAGGTACCTACCTATAATAATGTACCTACCTACTTTTCTAAAAAATTGCCATTAAATTGTGTTTAAAAAAATGTCATTAGGTACCTACTTATTTGGGGGGGGGGCCCCCATGAGCAGCGTTGGACCCTACCCTAAATAGCTTAAAATGCCCCTGCGTGTAAGGTGAAGAATAAAAAAATCAGCCCATAAGAGACCCCAGATACTAAGTCTGGAAAATTCTAACATTTCAGCCTACCACTTGAGGTCAAACGATAAGAAGCAGCGCTGTATGTGCAGCACAGTTGCATTTGCGTAATGTCTAATACTTTATTGGAAGTATAATACTCTCTTACATAGGATCATGTTGAATTTTTATGCCATGGGACTATTCTTATTATGATTGAAAGCCATTGACGTGGCTGTCAGTTTGGTGACACACATCAAAGTAAATGATGTTATTAGTCTATTCCCTAAAGTGACAATGATTGAAGTAAATATGTCATCAAGACATTTTGAAGATGACTAAATTAAGGGTTTTGTTATTTGTTTCTTGTTGCCATATCAAACAAAAATATTTATTGGATTATAGCCTAATTAATATTTTGTAATACTTATGAAGAAAGCATCATGGGTAAAAATTTGCATCAAAAGCAAAATGAAAGAGTTTTAGTAGAAATATGTTACTTTAAGTTTCAAATGTATAAGAAATATTATGTTTGTAGTCTACTAAGTTAAAACATGGTTGCTTTTAGCCAAAATCATAAATAACAATTGAAACTTCAGTTTAAAATAATTCATTTTATTGTTAAAAAATATTATAAATCACTTATCAGCTATGCTAATCACTTATCAGCTATGCTAATCACTTATAAACTAGCTATAACTTGTTACAAAGAATTTCATTTTCCCAAAGCTATGCCAAATTTATAAGTAAATTTAAAATTGTTGCAAAATTATGCACATTCACAACTACCCCAACAATTGTTCAAATCGACTGCTCCAAGGAAGAAGGAAGTTACTCCGAAATTTAGGTTTTTGACTTATTTCCATTTCTGAAGGTAAAAAATCATTATCTTCATTCCAAGATGACAGCCGTGTCTCTATCTCTTAAATTTGTTAATAAATGAATGTAAAAAATAGTTTATGCATTGTTCCTTGACTTATAGGTTGGTATGCGGCTGACCACCCATACTGTGAAAAAATGGTTCACTTTGCCAATGTCACCCCTGTCTCAGGGAAGGACGGCAAGAGTTGCAGGGCTTATGTTCATTTGAGATGGGTTCTTATAATGTAGGTCCACATGCGGCATGTGTTAGCGTGAAATTTTACATGTCTGCTTGTGGGAATGCATTTAATATAAATCTTAAATGGTATATATCCTTGCAGCTTAGATAAGATTAGATTAGATTAGACTCCATGGAATAGATAACATTCAATTGGCTTTCCTGCAAAACTATATTTTTTGACTTAGTGCTGTCTTCCTTGGAGCAGTGGAATCGTTGGATCGTTCATCGTGAGATTAACATTTGACATTTGTTGTAAAATGACAATATTCACAACACAATCAAGGAGAGCGTAGTAAACTGTATTGTTGGATTGTAGCATTTAACATCACATCACATAAACTAACATTTTATTCATAAAAGTTATCACAATGCTCTCTTGCTTGAAGATCAGCAGGAGACATATCGGTAGAGTCACTTTTGTACATTTTCCAAACTTGGTTGAAGAGTTGGGCAGAGATCTCACGCTGGCTTCTACAGTGGTTTCATATTGGTCTGCAATTTTGTTGCAGCACAAAGCCGCTAAGTTTCTTTCAGCACATATTTCTTGAGATTCTCTGAAATGAAAAATAAAAAGTTAATATCTCTCTTCACACATTTATACTCGGGGTAATGATCTCTCCGAAATTGCATTTAATGTGTGCTCCATCTCACTGTGTCCGCTCGTTAATATCTTACTTTGTAAAAAGTTATACTTGAGGTAGGTACTTACTGTTGTAATATTTTTGTTCAGTTTGCATTATCAAGCCTATATATTATAATATGTAAAGGGTAGTAAAATAATAAAGTGACATTGGTAAAATGTTTGTGTTGTTATTTTTATTATTAAAGTCATTAGGCTAGGAAACAAGTCATATAGAATCAAAGGCAGAAATCTAGAACTCTTTTAAAAAATGAGAAATATATGGAAATAGAGAGAAAAATTATGTTTTCTCCATGTATTAATCTCATTTTTTAGAATAATCTTAGATTAATGTCTTTGATTCTATAATACCCCTTGGTAAAGCACATTCCACATTCAATGACAGATGAGGATGACATATCTCTTTTTCACCAACATTTACTATCAATATTAATGAAAACATTTACATGTAGTGCTTACAAGTTTTTTTTTTGTGATGTTTCTCATATTAGACAGAAAGTAAAGTAATTTTGGATTTCTTTAAATGAATATGACAAAAAAGTGTTAATTTGAAGTAGCCGTCTCAGAATCTTGTGAACAAAAATACCTACATCAAAAACCAACACAAAAATTATTTATTACATTCAAATCAAGTATTTTTTAAACATGTATAAATTAAAACAACACAAATCACTCCCCCAGTTCTTGTTTGCCGTATAGACCAATTCTGTCAAATATGACTTTAATGCAGTTGTCTTAAGAATCAAATTCTACACAATCTGAGCTAAGGAAAAACGTAAAACTCGATAATGTGAGAGTTCTTTTAAATATTTTTTAAATCAATTTCCTGTTTTCATAAGACACATTGGTCCAGTACACATGCAAACATTGCTCATGTAAAATTAGCTTAATGGTCTATACGGCAAACAAGAACTAAGGCAGTGAAATGTCTGTAGGAATAAGTTACACTAACAGATGAATTCAATACTTAAAAAGGGTATTGTTGTGTTTTCCACAATGCCTATGTTAGACACTTCACATTGTAATAAAACGCCATATTTTTATTACTTGCATATAACAAAATGTACAACTTTCACAATAAAATTTTCAAACTACAAAATAACGGTTTCATTTCTTTCCTTCCTTGATAAGACGGAACTCCTTGTCTTTAATTATTTTGTCAGATAAGGTGGCCACCGGCCAGGTTGCATTAATCACGAAATGCGAGAAGACTATTCTATTTTCTACAAAGCAAGTATTCAACAGTATAAGCAAGCAAGTATTAATGTACATTAGCAACGCATGTAAAAAGTTGTAATGCTCACCGATAGAAAAGAGCAACTATCAACTTTAATTATTTTGTTTTAACCCCCAACCTTGCAACTCTTGCCGTCCTTCCCTGAAACAGGGGTGACATTGGCAAAGTGAACCAATTTTTATATTATGGGTGGTCAGCCGCATAACAACCTATAAGTCAAGGAACCTTCAGAGATATAGGCAAAAAATAATCAGGAATCAAAACCACAATGGACGTACCCCTGACTTTTGAAGAGCGTGTATGAAAAATTACAAAACGTCAAACAAACAACCAAACGCTTAGCCTGCCCTTGAGGAACTACCTTATACAAACTAAGATTATAGATGACAATAAAGTGGAAAATATTGTTGTGAACAATCCAAACTTTCCAAGTTTTTTTTTTATTGAAAGCTATTAAATCATGAAGTTATAGTTTTTTGTGCACAAAAACCACCTTTTGGTTATTTTTTTTTCCTGTTTTTGATGCAATAATTAATCAAAGTTCACATAAAATAATCTGTCTATTTCTAAATGCATTTTTAATAAAACCTACTTATACTGTGGGCAGCCACATCTAGACGTGATCACCTATTAGTGAACGGAGTACCACTCTCCATAGGAGGTAAGCTAATCCAGCCTTCTGATTCAGTGAGACTTCTAGGAGTCTTACTGGATCGGAATCTGACACTGGAGAGGCAAATAGATGCCACAATAGCTTCTTCTTTTTTTCACTTCACCAAATAAAGGCTATTAGAAAGTTTTTACCATCAGATGCAGTCAAGACCCTAGTGAGCGCGTTTGTGATGTCTCGGATTGACTATTGTTCAACGCTTTATAGTGGTCAGCCAAAGAAGCAGTTCAATCGCTTTCAATCTGTGTTGAATTCGGCAGCAAGACTCATATTCGGGATACCCAAATTCGCTCACATCACTCTGCTGTTAAAAACACTACATTGGCTTCGTTTCCCGGAGAGGGTGGTCTACCGTGTTTGTCTGATGGTATATAAAGCCATCAATGGCTTGGCTCCACCTTATCTGACTGACATGATGTTGCCTGTTGAGATGGGTGTAAGGAGGCAGACACTCAGATCCGCGGGCGATGGAGCAGTCAATTTGGTTCAGCCATGCTGTCAGATTTGTACAAATTTCGGAGACCGCGCTTTCCGTGTTGCGGGTCCGGTGGAGTGGAACAGACTGCCACTCGGAGTGAAGAACTCCAAATCTGTGGGTGTATTTCGCGGAGCACTCAAGACACACCTTTTTAGAAAGTCTTATCCATGATCGGAGAGAGCCCTTGAGGTGTGACACACACAAAAACAGCGCTCTCTTATCATTTGTAATTTGAAATAAATTAACCTGATATTATTATTATTACTTGTGTATTTTATAATGATTATATAAATAAATTGCGCTCTGCCGTGAATCAAACCCTCAACCTTCAGCTTATGAGCCTGGAGCGTTAACCACTACACTACAGACTGGTCTAACCAGACGCAGGAAGCTAGGACTTACCCTGGGTTATCGTTATTATTTAACATTGAAGAAGAATGTGTTTCCTCACCTTTGACAGTTGCGATCACTTCATTGAGGTATTCCTTAGTGTTGTGGTCCTTCTGGCAACCTTTGCTGACAGACAAGTCGTAGTCGGGCCCGTACTTCAAGAAGTAGCAGTGGTCCGGGATGTCCATGGAAATGTTCTCCTTCTGCCCAGTAATGATGGCAGTCAAGTAAGCCCAGAGCCTGGCCGTGTTAGCTTTATTGTAACCACCTGCAAAGTTACAACAATAATCAATGAGCATACTCAAAGCTGTACCTTAGAGCATAAACAACGGAAGTCCACTTTTTTGCATTTTTGAGTTATTGATGCAGAAATTATAATAATTAGCTGTTCTATAAGTGGTAAAAATATTGGAGTCCTTGGACTCATAGTTACTGAGATATCAATTGTAATAAATATGGGATGCACATAAAAGTGCGAGCATAAACCACGAAAGTTCCGCATACGTTGTTCACATTAAATAAATATTGATAAATGAAGATAAACAGTTTTTACAGATCAAAAATATCTCGTCTAGTTTAGAAGTTATGATGGTTTTATAAAAGTGCACATTTTCACTAAAACTCGTCTCCTGCACATTTTACTAAATGTGACTACAGTTGTTTATGCTCTAAGGTACAGAAAGAATTTTATGTGAATTTTATTTTCTTATACACAGTGATGGTTTTAGCAGTACCAGCGCCCTGAGCGAGATTCTATTCACCATTCAAATCCAAACGTATGAAGGGGCGTAGGGATGGGCAAATGGTAGGCATGCTATTTCCAAAATTATACTCCATTATCTATATTGCAAAAATATCCATATTTAAAATATATATATATCCATATATCTCTCCGCGCACCTAAAAGGACGTCTATGGCGCACTATTATACCTAGTGGCCTGGGCGGTCGCCCGACCGCGCCCTTCCCTAACGCCTGTACAACTTATACATAAATATTTTATGTAACTTTTCCTAGACTTATAGGTTGGTATACGGCTACCCACCCATGCTGTAGAAAATGGTTCACTTTGCCAATGTCACCCCCTGTTCCAGGGAAGGTCGGCAAGAGTTACAGGGCGTATGTGCATTTGTGATTTGGGTTTTTATATTGTAGGTCCACATGCGGCATGTTTCAGCGCGAACTTATACGTGTCTGTTTGTGAAAATGCATATAATGTGAATCTTTAATGTTACATATCTTTGCAACTTAGTTTAGATTAGAATACAACTATTTTCTCGGTGGGAAAAAGTCATTTACATGGGACAGCAGTCTTTAGCAACCACTTACATAATATTTGTTTGTATTTGCCCTAGCAATGTCACAAGTTAGTCAGTATGAATGAATATGTAGACTTGGTGATGCAGGATGTATAATAGATAATCACCTCCCCCCAGGAACATGGTGGGCTTGTGCCAGCTGAGGATGTGCGCCACACACTCCCCCACCCCCAGGGGAGTGAGGTTGCTCTCCCCCAGGGGATCCCCGTTGATGCAGTCCCCCCCACACTGCACCACCACGGCCGAGGGGCTGTATGCGCTGTACACCTCCGGACATATACTGCAAATCATTCAAACATATCGACGGTTAAAATGTAGTAGGGCATAAGCAACAAAAACTAAATTGTTCAGGAGAGCAGTTTAAAGTTTGAGATTGCAGAAAAATGGCATAACTTTTTTATTTTTTACTATATTGTTAAAATCAAAACAGCGCTAAAATTAAAAAAAATAAAGGCATTTATTGGCATTCCCATTAATGTGGTTTTACAATTTTTTTTATTTCACAAGTGCCTTAACCTTCCCCAATCTGTGCTAAAAAAATTACACCCGCAACGGTGTTGTGTAGTGACTACACGCTCATAAAAGTCGGATTTATGATCGGTAAATGATGTATATTAATAGCTAATCGCTTTAATAAAGTATAATTGAAGTCGAATGAAGAAGTAAATGACAATAATTAGTATTTAAATGCTAAAAACATAAAAAATCATCGGCCGATGCCTATATAGCGGACGACAGGTCCACTCTGAGCGAGCGCCTGACAGCGACTGAAGCGACACCGACACGTGATATGGGGAAGGCGACGGGCGGCGGCTAGCCAGGGAATTTAAACCTTTTGAAATATTTCAGAAAATTAAAAGTTCATAATAATATGTACTAAAATAATGTTAAATTGAACCACAAATGAAAACATTCATAATTATATAACGAAAATTACGTAAGTTAAAAGAAAAACATAAAACAATAGAAATATAAACACCAAATAAAGACAATCTCTAAATTTTATTGCAATTGCTGCAAAAAATGTACTTTTTTTCTATTCTGTGACTAGCACACACAGTTTTTTTGACAAATAAGACACACTATTGTTTTTCTTTTTTTTAATTGTATGGACAAAATCTACAAATTCTTGAAGGTGGCCGGGACACTAACACACTCCTTGTTGATTCGCCCAGCGGATTAGTTGGAATATTTGCATCTGTAACAGCAGTTGCGGGTGATATAATTATGCTGATAATAGGATAGAACCGTGTCAAAAGGATCATGCTGTTGTTTATGGAATCTAACCATACTATTTTTTCTTCTTATAATATTAGGCTTAGCCAACTCCAAACTAAGTTCTCTTACAAAGCATTTTCATTTGCTTCTGTTATTTTTTTTCCTACTCTGGATACTTTTCAATCCAAAATAAATGTGTTTCTACGTATTACACACAAATAATAATATAAAATAATGATTGCATAGTTATTTAGAAACACATAAAAAAAATACTTACCAAAACAAGAATTTTTATTTATTTTATTTTCGGAAATAATAAATCACTTTAGTATCCCTGCAAGTTCCAGCAATATTGAAGAATAAAATACGACTGCAACTGTAGCGACGGAGATGCTCTATTTCGTGTGCTCAAATCGTAGCAAAATATGTGAGAGTGAGATGTGAATAGTGTCGCACTCACCACGCAAGCTTTACATGCATGACGCAAGCTACTCACAGCGCCAATGCACAGCGCCTTACGCTGTGTGATTGTATTGGTGCCATTTGTTTTATTGTATTGGTGAATTTATTTCCGACTTTTACAAAACAGCTCTGCTGCCCCTTATTAGTGTGGATTATTAAAAAAATATATTTTAATTAAATTCGTAAATGTATGAGGGAGGAATACCTAGAATCTGAGCTCCATGTAAATTATATTTATAGAGATATTAAAGATTATAATAAGCAAGTGTACTGCCTACACTGCATAGGGGAGGGAAGGTTAAAGACAAAAAAGGCCAAAATCTTGTCAGTTACACCAAAACCATACTTGAAAAACGCAGTTGTTTGCTTGAGCATCTATAATCTATAATCTATAATCTAAGTTGCAAGGATATATTCATTTAAAGCTCTCAGATGTATGCCCACAAACCAACAAGTGTAGTTCGCGCTTACAAATGCTGAATGTGTACTTACAAATAAAATCCAAACCTCAAATAAGCCCCACAACTTTTGCCGACCTTCCCTGAAACAGGGGTGACATTGGCAAAGTGAACCATTTTTTACAGTATGGGTGGTCAGCCTCATACCAACCTATAAGTCAAGGCATAAACAACAAAAAATCATCGTAGAGCTATGGGAGTTAGTACATTAGAAAGAGCGGAAAATTTTAAATAGGATAGCATTCATAACTCATTTTCGACCAAAACATTTTGGGCCATTGCTTAACAAAAAATCTGAATCCTGATTTGACATTATAGTTCATTGAAAGAATGGCATTAGCACTGAATGGTACATGTAAATTTCTTACTGTTCAAAGGCGTATCGCAGCGCATCATCAGACACTCCCTCCTTGAGTGGGACGTTGCACGAGTAGCCTTTCCCGTTCCCCAAGCCCACATCATGCAGGGAGCCCGTGCCCGGGTAGAAACCCGCTTCATACTTGTGGAACGACAGGGTGAATACCCGCTTGGTGTAGGCATACGCATTCTCTACTCCGTTACCTGAAAATGTTTAATAATGATTATGAAAGAAGAAAGAGTGAGAGGAAGTCTGTTTCAGGATACTTCTGTACCCGTAGTACGAGTTTCTTCACAATACTCGTACTACAGGTACTGATACCTGACACCTCACTAGATAATTTAATCGCTCATGTAAAGTAATGACTCAACTAACAAAGGATCCGTTTTTTAGCTTAATTTTTAAATTAATAACAAAAATGCTACTAAGCTACACATATAGTGTAACTTCTTGTCGGGTCCCCCTTTAAGGATTGGTATGCTGAATGAAACCTATTTCTTTTAAAAGGTCAGCGGGCTGGCCTTACACCAACCACTTCAGTCTGAAAAAGGGTTTTCCCAGCTCCCGAGAGGGCTGGTACTCATTTCTTGTGAAGGCTGAATAAATCTAGCCAGTATTTATTTTTTGGTTTGAGATGAACTCTTCTTAATCCTATTCCTCATTACTGAGGGTTGTGACCCTTGTGGAAGCAACCAATCTTCTCCAGCTCTCCCTCGACTGCGCTGCCCGCAACGCTCCAACTACCGAGGTGCCTGCTGCTGTCTTCACTTGATCGGTCCATCGTGTGGGGGATCTACCTCTTCCTCTCTTCCCCTCCAAGTTACCGATCACAACCAGTCGTTCCAGGCTATCCTCATTGCCACGGACAACGTGTCCGAAGAACTGAAGAATACGGCGTGTACACATGTTGGCCAGAGTCAAGCCATCCAAACGCAGCTCCCGACGAATGGACTCATTGGTGAGATGAACACCTACACGGGAAATCATTTCTGACACTCTCTGAACCCAAGCTCTCGGCACGGAATGCAAGCACTCTACCAACTGAGCTATCGAAAGGAATAATAATATATTGAAAGAATATTTACCATGGTGAATGTCCAGATCGACATACAGTATTCTCTGATATTTCTGACGTAACTTCTCAATGGCTATAACTATATCATTAACATAACAAAAGCCTTCAGCCTCATCCCTGAAAATACAAACCATAAGTAGGTTAGGCTAGGCTACACATTAACAACATGAAGTAATAAATAAATCACTTTTGTGTTCTTTCGGGTTTGACCATGTTCCACTTGCAGCTCCCACATCTGCCGACGTTTCGCTTTCATGAGCAGAAAGCATCTTCAAGGCGAGTTTTCAAAGCGTTGTGGCGGTTTTCGTTATCTTCACGGACGTGCATTGGTGTAAACTGGTTGGGAATGCGATTTGTTGTTCTCATCTTCCTTCGCAGGCATCGTCGGCAGATGTGGGAGCTGCAAGTGGAACATGGTCAAACCCGAAAGAACACAAAAGTGATTTATTTATTATTAACACCGGCCATGAAAGTGAAAGTTTTCAACTTTATTTAACATGAAGTAAAGTTTATTTGAGAATACAGCTAGCATAAAACACAGATGTGGCTTGAAAGGTGTAAGTAAGTCATATGAAAATTACTAATTCCAAATTCTGAGCTCCCGATAAGACATAACACCTTCCTAAGTAATAGCCTCAATGGTAAAGTGAAGATTGAAAGAAGTTTCCTAAGATGGTTTGGACATATGGAGAGAATGAATGATAATGGACTGACAAAGAAAGTATATCTTGGACCGGTCCGTAGTCCGTAGTGGCAACACTTCGGACTCGTAAATGGAAGGTTGTGGATTCGGATCCCGGTGGAGCACAAAAATATACCATTTATATCTCGAATGTGCTCTTCGCTGGGTTGAAAAATTCATAAAAACCTTTACCAATGACCGGTCACCATAGGTCCATCCAGCCTTACAGCAACTAGGGTCTTGCTTGAGTATTGGCGCTTTGTAGCGACGACCAAGCTCGTACCCCTCTGCGGCACTACAACAAGTGTCATAGACCCCTAGAGTCTTTAGAATCTAGGGAGTCTCCCGCACAGGATTTCTTAAAAAAAAAAAAAAAAATATGTTGCAAGAATAGATGGAAGTCGTGGTAGGGAAGTCCGAGAAAGGTATGGATTAGTGATGCAACTAATAGTGTATTCGGTCATCCACCAAATACCGCATATTTAGCATGAAGCCCGACCGAATACAGCATATTTGGTCAATTATTCAGCGGCCGCTGAGGGGGCCATCAAGGAAAAGTATGAGTGTACCTCTGTGCATGGTGCCACCCCCCGCACCAGTTGATGGTCGCCCTGGTGCTGTCCGCTAGCAGGGCTGAGGCGGCCGTCAGGGAACCCCCGGCTATCGTCAGCATCATTTCAAACATGTTCTCTACCGGGGGACAATCATAACCTAAAAATACTCCATGCATGCTAAATAGGGTAATTGCGTGATGAGTCCATGGTTGTTTAATATAATCATGGACAGTTGCATAAAAGAAGCTGGAATATCAGAGAGCGGAGTGAAAGTGGGTGAAACAAGAGTTGGAGTACTTCTTTATGCTGATGATGCTATAGTTTTAGCTGACTCGGCGGAGGAACTCCAAACGATGTTAACCAAACTAAATGATGCATTTTGTAAGAATAGCTTGAAAGTAAATGCGAATAAGACAAAAGTATTAGTTTTTGACAGGAATGAAGTATGTGAGGAACTTACAATTAATTTGAATGGAATAAAAGTTGAAGTAGTGAATGAGTTTGACTATTTAGGAAGTAAGTTTGAGGCGAATGGTAAGATGACGAAAGAATTAGAGAAGCGTGCCAGCAAAGGAAGATGCGTGATAGGAGCGTTTGGTAGAATAGCGAAGAATAAAAGGATACCAAAGAAAATGAAAATGGCGGTACACAATTGTATTTTGTTGCCGACCCTGATGTATGGAAGCGAGTCATGGACGTTGAATGAAAGAGAAGTAAATAAGGTATGCACCGTAGAAATGGCCCATCTGAGAAGTATGACAGGAAAAACACTGAAAGATAGAGTGAGAAACGAATGGGTTCTAAATGAATGCGGAGTAAAAGAAAGCGTGAAAGTGAAAGTTCAAAGAAGTGTGATGCGATGGTTTGGACATATTGAAAGGATGAATGAAGACCGACTGACAAAAAGAGTGTATAAAGGGAATGTAACAGGTAAGCGTGGAAGGGGAAGACCTAGGAAACAATGGATTGATCAGATAAATGAGATTGCGAATGAATGGAATCTACAGAGTGGAAACAAGAGAAGAGCATGCATGAAAAGAGTGATGAAATTAGATGAGATGAAAGAAGTATGCAAGGACAGAGTCAAGTGGAGGCACTTGTGTGGAGGTACTGGCCACCCCTAGAGGAAAGGCGGCAGGATACAAGACAAGACAAGCAGTGGTGGGAAAAACGGTTGAAAATACTATGGTTGTGTAGAGTACGTTTCAAGGATCACAACCATAATTTTTTTATGTACTTAGATAAAATAAAGATATCATTAATAATTTTCAAAAATAAAATGCCAAGAATTTGAATCCCGCCAATATGCAGCGCGGCCAGCTAGCTACGCTGTGACGTCAAATGACGTAGATGGATCTGGAAACTACCTGGGCTCAACGTTTTTTTTTTTAAACGCAGATGCTTGTAAAAACCCAGATACAAATAACCTAGCAGAAGAAAACTAAAACTTTGTGTTTTATGACAGTTTTGTATCCAAACGGGCAATTTTAGCAGCCTATGGGGCAGAAGTACAGGGCAGGGAATGAACCCTAGCCCTCCGGCTGTGAACGCAAGCATTCTACCATCTGAACTGAAGCCGAATGGACCATGGATTAAGATAATTCAATGTTTGTTTTCAAAATTGGAGCAGACATGACAGCTAAAGTAATAATACCATTAGAATAAATATTCTAGTCTTACATAGTCCATATTCAGCTTGCTCTTCGGTCACATCATCTTCTGGGTGAATACCGTTTGTCTCCTTCATGTAGTTCACAAAATCCGACGAATGAAATAGTTTCAGATCTTCGGCAGACGCTTTTATACTTCTCAGGACTTTGAGGTGGTCCAATAAGCCGTAAGATTGAATTAAACTGTGAACCATGGAAGCCTGAAACATAACAACATACATAACGACCGACAGCTAAATTATCGTTTTATGAATCTAGAAAGTATACTAATAACTTACTCTCAATTTTACTACCGGTATTCTATCACATTCACTGATTAATTTTTCATCAAACAAGTAATAAATATTACTACGAACTGCACTATTGCAGTCCATTTCGAAAACAAAAACTTTGAATTTTTAAATATAAACTTTTTGAAATTCCAATATTGACAACTAAAAGTTCCATCTAGCGGATATTTTTACAACTACATCATTAGTAGTGCTGTCAGAAAATGGATTATTTTTATACCTACCACGTTCATGTTCCTTTTTCCCTTTTCATGTTCGAAATTCGTCACAGCATTTCATTGTCTATGAATACCATTTCTAATTTGACAGATAAATATCGAGAACGTCACCTCGTTTATTTTTATGCAAATGTGCGTATATTTTTGCGACAATCGTCCACTTGTTTTTGCAATATTCTAAAAACAAATCTCAGGATTGTTTTGGTGACAATGCGCACAAGTTAAAGTGCCATTATGGAAGTGAATCCGTTGAGTATAATCTTGGTGAAGTCAGACAGCAAGGGAGATCGTTTGTTGTTCCGATACCCGTACGAAGTGGAGGCGGCCAGCGACACGTTTGATCAGCGCAATGGTAAGAGGAATCCCTACGCGCTGGTGGTCACGGAGGACCTGCTGCAGACTGCCATGCCGCAGACGTCCAACATTTGCAAAGGTGATGCATGTAACAATGTGTAATATGACCCGCATCGTGCTTTTGTTGTTGTGCCTTGACTTCTGCATGTTTTATTTGAAATCTCCATCTGTTGACTTACGATACTTGTCATGGCGGAATATTTTCAAGAAAGTGTATCTTGACATGTGTCTACATGTTGAGTTCAAATTCTTTTCAGAATTATGCTGTTAAATTTTCTGTAAGTGAATGGAAAGAAATAGCTTAAATTAGATTATAGATTACTGATTATTAGATTATAGTTCCTTGACTTATAGGTTGTTATGCGGCTGACCACCCATAATATAAAAATTGGTTCACTTTGCCAATGTCACCCCTGTTTCAGGGAAGGACGGCAAGAGTTGCAAGGCTTATGTTCATTTGAGATTGGGTTTTTATATTGTAGGTCCACATGCGGCATGTGTTAGCGCGAAATTATACATATCTGCTTGTGGGAATGCATTTAGTATAAATCTTAAATGATATATATCTTTACAGCTTAGATTAGATTAGATTAGATGATCGTCAGGGTGCGATAAGTTAGTACTGTGGTGCAGAGGACCAGAAGACATAACCGAATACTTAACTTAACATTTCTTAATGTGTGCACTCATCTTAATTTGGGCATTTGCGCGGCAATCCAAAGGCTATTAATATACACACATAGCTCTGAGACATACAGTGGCGCAATGTTCTGCGAGGACTTAAATACAGTTCAGCAGACCTTGTACTCCACCCTCTCCTTTATTTCCAGCCAATGAAGCTGATCCCTGAGTGAGGGTGTGATATATTGTAATAGTAAGATGCAATGTGAATGATTCCCAGGTCAGCTGACTGGCTTCACAGACGAGGTGCTGTCCACGCTGTTTGCGGTGAAGCCGGAGCTGTGCCACCGCAAGTTTGAGCTGAAGGTGAACGACGTCAGGTTTGTGGGGCACCCCACGCTGCTGCCCTACAGGGCCAACAAGGACGAGGGGCCCGCCTCCACCATCCTCATCAACATCGTGTTTGCCCTGCAAGCGCTGGCCAGCCATTCCATAGGTGAGACTTCTGCAGGATGTTCCCTGCTCGGCATGCCAGCTAAGATAAGACACATCATCGGCAAGAAACAAATCAATTGAATATTTATATATATGTGAAGAAGAAGAACAGTTTAGAACTGTGTTCCCACCCCAATTTAACCTTGTTCTATTCAAAACCAATATCAATCATCACTTCCTTGCAGTGTCTCAAAACAAAGCCAACGTAACACTCAACACAACTCTACGCAGCTAACAGCCCTCTACAATGGATCAGGACATCAACCGCCACATCACCAACATCTCTGCGGCACTACAACAAGTGTCATACGACCCCTAGAGTCTCTGAAACCTAGGGAGTCTCCCGCATAGGATTCCTTGTTTAATGACAGTTAGACTGGCACCCTTTTCACACAGCATGCAGAAGTCTAGTAGTGTCTGGGGACGTATGAAAGCTTTCACATGGCTTGTCCGGCAACCTATAGACAAACCGGACTGAATGTGTTGTGTGTGAAAATGCTCTGAAAGTAAATAAGTGACAGTAAAGAAGTGTTTTCATGTAAAAAAATAGCCTAGAAAAAAGAAATCTATTATATAGGATAGTTGATCTTGTTGGCATGTATTTAATGATTGTGATTGTGTGCTTGTGTTCTAGTGAAGTGTTACTATGACCTCAGCAAGCGGCTGGGCAAGGCTCTCAGACACGAGGAGAAGAGGTGTGCCTATCTGTCGGATGAAATGAAAATTATGGTAATTATTTCAACACTAGGAAATAACTTTTTTTGTTAATATGAAATTTTTTGAAGGGTTTTTAGGATTATTTGTGGCAGTGAACTTGAAATCTGGGAAAAATTCTGTGAGAAAAAAAGTAATGGTCTACTCTACGAGCTCGTTCATCACTGCTTAGCACTTACTTGAGACTTGGCTGAGACTGTAAAGATAGATCTACCTTTTTAAATGAGTATTCTGGAGGAAATGAAAGAAGTATGTAAGGACAGAAAGAAATGGCGGTTGATCTGTAATATATATATTTGGATGACTTATTCTTCTTTTGGGCACCGTTTAGTGGCTCCAGCCACCCCAAGGGCGCCCACCGCTCACTCTCTTCTTGTGAAGATGGTGGTCTTCAGCTCCTTCCTGAAGCGCTCCTCGCTGGTTTCCGTCCTCAGCTTCAAAGGCAGCCGGTTCCAGCACAACGGTCCCGCCGAACTGAACGCCCTATCCCCAAAGCCCGTTCTGCTCCGTCGAGATGGCATTTTCAGCTTGTTGATAGCATCACTCTGCGCCGAGCGAAGAGTGCACCGCTTATCAAAAATCTCGTCAAGCTTACATAATTCGGCTAAGTAAGAAGGGGCCGTTCCTATACGTAATGTTGGCGGTTAGGGTTTATTAAAGTGAAATTTGTTTTATGTTTTAGTTTTTGATGTCCATAAATATTTATTGATTTAAAAAATGTAATTTGTCGTGTATGTTCCTTGACTTATAGGTTGGTATGCGGCTGACCACCCATGCTGTAAAAATGGTACACTTTGCCAATGTCACCCCTGTTACAGGAAAGGACGGCAAGAGTTGCAGGGTGTATGTCCATTTGAGATTTGGTGTTTATGTTGTAGGCTCACATGAGGCATGTGCAAGCGCGAACTTGTACATGTCTAGATTAAAATAAAAAACTTATTTGTTACAATTCACATGAGCTTTTATTATTTTTAAACACTACCGGTTTCGGGAGAAGCAATACCTCCCATCTTCAGGTGTAAATATAAACTAACATACAAATACAATACATTATGACGTGAGGATTTGAATTACTGAGGGGGAGGGGGGGGAGTGTTATGTGGGCGGGGTGTAGTAGGAAACATAGAAAGTAGGGGAGAAGTGTTAGGAAATATAATACTATTTAAGAGGTTATTTACTGAATTAATATTTTTTTGGATTTCTAGGTTTTCAAAATTATTCATGATTTTACCTTTGTAGGGAATGGAGTGAAGGAGTTTTAGTGTGTGGGTATGAAAGGAATGGTTAGAAGAAAAAAATATTAATTCAGTAAATAACCTCTTAAATAGTATTATATTTCCTAACACTTCTCCCCTACTTTCTATGTTTCCTACTACACCCCGCCCACATAACACTCCCCCCCCTCCCCCTCAGTAATTCAAATCCTCACGTCATAATGTATTGTATTTGTATGTTAGTTTATATTTACACCTGAAGATGGGAGGTATTGCTTCTCCCGAAACCGGTAGTGTTTAAAAATAATAAAAGCTCATGTGAATTGTAACAAATAAGTTTTTTATTTTAATCTATTAAAATGAACTTTCACGAAGTAACTGCCAAAAACCTAGATAATATAATTGTACATGTCTGGTTGTGAGAATGCATGTAATGTGAATCTCCAATGTAACATATCTTTGCAACTCAGATTAGATTAGATTATTGAATTGTAAATGAATATTATGTATTTTTCTGATATTGGGTGGTGTGATGGATGCAAGATTGTGCCATTTGCGACATTTCTGTACCTAGAGTTTATTTGAGTTATAAAAAAAAGGCCTTCAGAGAAGTATTCAATACCAGTGCTTCATGCTTTCAGTTTTTTGTGATAATGTATTGTATTTTGTTACTTACTATCAATACTTATTGGCAGACTATGTGACAGTTGAGAATTTTGAAGACTACTTGAGAAATATTATCACACTCTCTCCGATATCTTGTCCTGATAGCACCGGCAACAACAAGAAACAGGATCTCAACACTTCCATCAGCCGCATCATGCCGCAGCTAAATAGAGTTTCCTAGGAGAAATATCATGAGGGTCTTTGGAGATCGAGCCTTCAAGGTGGCTGCTCCAACCGTATGGAACGGCCTACCAGATAAACTTTGTAATTTGTCTAATTTACCACCTGGAGAAGTTGTATGGCGTTTAAGATAGAGAAATATTGGACCCCTCGGAAGCTTCAGCTCCCATAGACCACGGCAACAGATCCCGGAAAACATCACTCCAGCATCATCAGCCGGCCGTGTAAGCCTAAAACTCTTATTCTCTCCAATACTGTTTGTGTTTTCAGATTGCCATCCATGACGAGCTGTCGGCCATGGACAGTGACAGTGAGCAGGAGGGGCAGGAGCCCAGCTGCCCGCACAGCCCGCCCAGGTCCGCCTTCCACCACATCCTCCAGAAGAGCAGCCTGGCGCGCAGCCTCAAGCTGGTGTTCGAGGAACTCTGCACCACAGGTAACGTGGAACAGGAATAGGGTAATTTCACATATTTGATTTATTTCATAAAATGATAGACTACCTGATAGGACACTTCTTCATTGAAGAAAGCTGTCCAGGGCAAAACCGAGTGAAAGATCATAATATATAGAGCTCGTCTGCAAATCATTATGCAAATCAAAATATGCTATTGATGATTCTATGTTTGTTGTTTGATTGATGATTGCAGGTGTGGTCCAAGTCCGCATGAACCACTGGATCCTGGTCTCCTTCTGCCTGCCCCACAAGGCGCATCAGTTCCACAACCGCGGCCTCATCATAGAGCCAGAGACCATAGACCGCTGCCTCAGGAGTCTGAGGCCTTACCACGGCATGCTGCTATTGGTAACTACATGCAATGCATTTCATTATCTCTTTCTTGCTCTGTGTAATGGTGCTCTTGTCCAAGTGGGGTGCCTCAGCTCGTTGTGTCCTCTCTACACCCCACCTACAGAATCTTCTTCTTGTAGAGCATGGATCTGTTGATGATGAAGTACAACATTTATATGGCGCCTTTTATGACAGTGTGTCATTGCAAAGGCGCTTGTCCATATGATTGGTCGAAGAGGCTGTCTTAAGACATCTTTTGAACAGTCTCTCCAAATCCAGTTCCCTCAGTGAGGCGGGAATAGTATTCCAAGTCATTGGAGCGGCCGCCTTGAATGCCCTGTCTCCAAAAACAGTGCAGGGCTTTGTTGCAGGGATGTCCAAGCAGATGCTTCTTGATGCAGCTGACCTCAGTGTTTGTTCCCGCGAGGTTGTAGTTGCTGGAGACACCAGATCCATCAGGTACCCTGGAGCACTCCCACGCAGTGCTTTAAAGGCGAGTAAGCCTACTTTGAAGGTGATCATCTCAAGGATTTTCAGCCAATGGAGAGCTTGAAGGTGAGGAGTGATGTGGCAAGCTATTCCATCTTGTGATTCTGAGAAGTGAATATTGTAAAGCCATTATTTTGACCACTATTGCAGGGGTTATCGTCATAGTGCAATAAGTTACAGACATCATTTCAAGATGAAAAACAACCAAATTGGGTCAGCCGTTCTCAGGTGATGCGGCAACTAATGAACGTCACTTCATTTTTTAAATAAAAAAACACCCAAACAGGTAACTTTTGATGCTAGGAATTTATAACGGTATTTCTGAATTACCGTTTTATGTTTGTGTTTGCTTCCAGGTTGAGTCTAACGAGCTCCTGGACACTATTCCCTTGGACTCCAGTCCGTCTCTCATCCGCCTCATCATGCTGTACAGTCCACTCAAGAGTCTGCAGACCCTGGCCATAGAAGCTGACCTCACTCTCTCACAAGTACACACCACAACTTCATTTTATTCTCATGATCTTTACTTTAATCCTTTGACTGCGGGTGACACGCATAGGCGTCAAGTGTAAACTTGCATACAGTTCGGCTGTCAATCATAGATATCATCCAACTTTGAACTATTCCCTGACATCTGTGTTCAACAATTCAAAAGTCTGCAAGTGGAAATATGTGTTAAGCCTTTGTGATTTTTGTTCTTGAATAACTAATACATGTGACTGTTTGCATAGTTTGAAGTGTCGTCAATTGATTAAGGTAGGAAATCAATAAATATTGTAAAATATCTGCTTGAAAAAGTATTCCGCACTGGGGGTATTCATATAGCCAGAATATTCAGAAGCGAAAAGGTTAAGTGGCGTAGCATGACAAATACCCAACTATTGTGACTATGAAACATGCATCAAGGAAAATATGTGTACAACTTTTCCGTGCCAACAAAATAGAAGAGGTTATGAGTGTACCTACTGTTGTTTTGTGGAAGATGGATATAAAAGGTGAGAAATCTCGTATAAAGCGAGCTGGCATCTTTTGCCAGCCAAGAGGCTTGCTCTTGTCGACAAAACTAGCACATTTGAAAGAGGGACAAAACAGCATCTTCTCATTTTGGAGTTGTCTTTTTGGGAAGTAGAGCACCAACTATCTCTATGTCTCTTTAGCGATCTTCTGTGCAGGCGATATTCGTACAGGTAGGTACACATGGGGGATTCTCCAATTGTCCTATCAACAAAACGGCAATCAACCAAAACTGTCTAGTGTACACACCTTATACTTCCACGTTGGTTCTGCGTTTGCAGGTATTTCAGCTGACGGGCCACCTGGTATACTGGGCCAAGGCCACCATCATCTACCCGCTGTGTGAGAGCAACGTGTACGTCATTGCTCCCGACGCTCAGTTCCACCTGAACTCTCCCGTTGTCGAGAAATTTGCCGAAGACTTTCCCGGACTATGCTTGATACAGGTATGTTAGACTATCAATGTGTTTCTACCGAAATTGTTTGCTGTGTTGTCTCTAAGAGAGTTGCATTGGCCGTGTGGACCTATTTATTTTTACAGGAAGGAGATTAACTGTATGCCAATCAAGTGATGCTTAAGACATGCTACGAGGAATGAAAAATATTGTACGCTACTTCCTTATTTTGAAGAGAAAGACAGAAGAGAGTCATAGTTGCGAGCAGGAAACCAAAAGAATTGTGGCTGAAATTGAAGGTGTAAAAAACACCAAAAAATATATTTTAACGGTTTTTGCCTTCCCCGCATTGACTGGTTGTCTGTTATATTCCATTGGCTCCTTAAATCATAGGGTACATTCTCCAAAATTAGTGCATGTTTGACGGTACGGCTGAACCAAATTGTTGAATCCCATTCCATGCAGGTCTTAGCGTCTGACCCTTCGAACCTATCTCAATGGGTGAGAACATGTCAGCCAAATATGAAAAAGACACATTATTTAGAGCTTTGTAAACCATCAGACAAACACTTTAGACCACCCTCTCCGAAAACCAAAGGCATTGCAGTTTTATCAACAATGGAGTGATGTTAGTGAATTTGGACGACCTGAATATGAGTCTCACTTTAAAATTCAGTACTGTGATGCACCCAGCTGCATAGTCTGTTATGCTGAGGTTGTGCTGTGTTGCAGGTGATGTCCATGCTGTCGCTGCCGGCCCCGCTGTGGTTCCACTCCCGCGCCTGGTCCGGCGGCGCCGCCCTGCTGGCGCGCTGCATAGTCTGGCTGCTGCAGAGACACCTGCTGCTGCAGCTGCACACCTACGTGCAGTTCCTGCCCACGCACCAAGGGCCTCCCGTCAACGGTACATTACCCTCTAAAATTCCTTCAAGGAAACTGTTTCAGTACATAAAATAACTTCCAGTTGCTCAAAACTGATGTAAACCATGTGGAATTACTGTGTATATTATGAAACATTTTAATTTGTTTTCCATAAAGGGTATAACTCCGAGTTAAGTGTTGAACAGAACTAAAACCTTGTGAATACATAAAAAAAAAGGACTCTCAATTAGGCTAGGAGCTCTGTAGCTGTAACCAAAACATTGGATACTGAAAAAAATCTAAAGTGTAACTGACGCCAGGGAAAATATTTGTATGGCAATTATAGCTGCCAAATTTTATTCACCTAAGCAGTGAATCTCGTTTTTGTTCATAACAGTTGTTTTATCTTTTTCAGGCACTAGAGACTATTATTGTGAGAAGCACAATGGACCCAAAATCACCCTCTCTGACTCGCTGCTCTCCTTGAATCATCTTCCGTTCACAGCAGTCACCACTCCCTCATCCGACATTTCCAGCCACGAGGCTGTCAACGGAAAAACCAAAGAAACAAACGGAATATTCTTCCCAATCAACAACTTAACAAATAAACTGAATCTATGTAATCGCGTTGACGAAGTGGGTTATAAAAAATCCTCAAATAGCAATTTAAAGGCAGTCAAAATAGAAGAAGATACAGATGTGATTGATAACCCTAAAGGCGTGTTTCGGGAGAACAGCTTGATATTTGGCGATATAACATGTGACTCGCCGATCGGATCTCAGGCATCATCGCCTCAAAGCAACGGCAGCATAGACAACTGCATCAAAATACACATAAGCAACTCCAACAATACAGATTCTTCGGACGATTGCAACGAAAATGGAAAGTCGAAACCGAAGAGTAAATGGATGGAGGATTCAAACGAAAGTTCACTGACCACTGATAGTGATAATGTGGAAAAGGCAGACGCGAATAAAAGCGTAAAGAATAATTTGAATGCAAAGTATTTCAGTAAGCAGAATAAGATATTGAATGAGACTACGCACACGTCGGATGATGATGGGCTGGTGTTGAAGATTAGCACTGATTTGCAGGATGTGGCGTTGGACAGCGTCAGCAAAGTCATGAATAGTCTCAACAATTTGAACGTTGAGGAAGCTAATGTTAAGAATGGACACTTCCTGGGCTTGAACGAGAAGGACAAGAGTCATTTTATTATGAACAATAGCAATTCGAGTTCAGCGAGTAATGTGTCTGAAAGAAAATTCAATTCCAGCAATTTGAAGCTTGTGGATACATGGTAAATATTTCTGTAATTTTTAATAACATCATGAACAAATATTCTATCCCCAAACCAGGGAGCTACAAGTTAAAAATGTCTTTTTTTTTAATAAATATGCCATTCCTTGTATGTATGTAATTACTGTCGGTGTTATGGCCGAGGGAGTGAGAAGCAAATCTTTCTAGCGTCATTGGAATAAAATAAGGTTTGTTTGATCCCCGCCTGGGTCATTTGACCATAACTTTGATCCTGGTTCAACAGATGTCATTGGGTAATTAATAATTAAAAATTCATCAAAATAAATAATAAAGAATGATTAATTGCTGATATTTATACCTGTTTCTGGCCTGGCAGAATAAGTTGGTGAATTGCATTCCTCTTCACAATTTAAAAAAATAAATAAAATAGAAGTCAATGATCTCCTCACAAATTTAAAAGTATTTGTGCAGTTTCCAGCCGCCCACCGTGATCTCGGGTCTCACCCACATGAACTCCTGTGACGTGCTGGACGCCCTGGCCAAGAACCTGAGCCTGATGGGCGGCTGCACGGAGCAGTTCAGCGAGGAGTCCCTGCTGGCCGAGTTCACCGAGGAGGAGAAGACGGCCATCTTCAAAATACCTGCCGCACACAACCCCGAAGATCTCAACCTGATGGCGACACTCTACAAGAAAGGTATAATAATAATAATGTTTGGATGATTTATTTGGTGAGCGCTGTTTTTGTGTGTATCACACCTCAAGAGCCCTTTGCAAGTTTGGTCGTCGCTGTAGAAAGCGCCAATTCTCAAGCAAGACCCAGTTGCTGTAAGGCTGGATGGACCTTTGGTGATTGGTCTTTCGTAAAGGTTTATGAATTTTTCAACTCAGCGAAGACATAGTTGAAAGTATAAATGGTATATATTTTGTGCGCTCCGCCGGGATTCAAACCCACAACCTTCCGTTTAAGAGTCCGAAGTGGAACCACTGGACTACGGACCGATTCTCCCCTTCTATTATCATCCTGCTGTATGTATATATTGTAGAACTGGTGAAGCCAATTTTTGTTTCACCAAAACATAATTTCTTCATTTATTTATTCCTTGACTTATAGGTTGGTATGAGGCTGATCACCCATACTGTAAAAAATGTTTCACTTTGCCAATGTCACTCCTGTTTCAGGGAAGGTCAGCAAGACTTGCAGCGCTTATGTTCATTTGAGATTGGGTTTTATTATTATCAAACGTTGCAGTTGTACAAAACATGTTTTTACGTGTCACATTTTATGTTTTCTTGCTTCCTTTATTTTGTTTTTTAACACAATTAAAACACATGCCACAATGTCTTAAAAAACTGCCTTTTTCCCTTTAAAACTTGTCAATTTTATCGATCACAAGTTTTATACCGCATGCGTCTATGTTCAGACTGCTCCGGGCATAGTACCCACGCGGCAATGCTGCCACATTTCAAGAAACATTTTTACATACGCACAAGTTTTTTTGTACACATGAAAATGCAACTGTTAAGTTCTTTGTTCTCTTTCTTACTAATGACTATTTTTATAAGTAGGTTGAAACAGATATGTATTGTCTTATTTTCGTTACAATAATTTCTAGTCCACAGACGAGTCAATGGTATATAATGGTAATGGAATGTTTCAGGATATTTTCGAGGGGAGCAGCACCTTGAGGAGATCATGTTCATGGAGAACCTCACCCGCTCCCAGGTGCTGCAGCTGCTGGACAAGTTCCGGGACGTGCTCATCACCTACGAGACCGAGGACCCCGCCATCGCCATGCTCTACTCCAGCCCCTAGGCGCCACACCAACACCAGGCACTTTATCCCATCCTAATGCTAACCATGCAGGCTGAGGTCTACCTGAGAGGTCACAGATACACCGTACTGAAAGTATTGAATTTCACTGTTGCTTCTTTTAACTTTTCAAATTGTTTTTGTGGAATTCCATTTTAAATATTTGATTCAGAAAATAAATAATTTTAGTAACTTTTAATAAACAACTTTGTTTTATTCCGCTGATTTTAATGAGTATTTATTGAGGAAAAAACGTTTTCAGAGAGACCTCTACATCTTCAGTTTCTTACGGGGCTATTCTTAGACATTTTAGTCGTCGGGTGAGCCCACGCTTTGACAAATTAATGATGCATTTGTATGAAGACGTGTCCATCCAAGATGACTGCAAGTAAACAGCTGATATGTTTTCATATAAATATTACAAAATTTGGTAAGTAAGAATGACCGTGCTGATGAAACTTCCAGCGCAGGCACCATTAGTTTGTCAAAGCGTGGGCTCAACTGATGACTAAAATGTCTAAGAATAGCCCCGTAAGAAACTTAACTTAAAACTAATACATGACTTACAATTAAGATGGGGGAAGGGGCGGGGCTAAAATTGAAAGAAGGGGGGGGGGGTGATATGGGCGGGATCTGGACGTTAATGAATCAAAACGTTTTTTTTGTACATAAATACTCATGAAAATCAGCGGAATAAAACAAAGTTTTTTTTATTAAAAGTTCATAAAACTATTGAATTTTTTAATCAAATATTAGCTTCTTTTGCCGGTGCAGATAAACCGTAGCGTGAATGGCCAGCATTAGTAGCAGAGATATATTAGTATGTGAGATTATGTCTATCTTTGTACACTTATAACTAACTAATCGATAATGTAATTTTTGTATAGTTTGTTATTCACAAAACGGTTTCAGGATATATATATATATTTTTTTAAAATAAATTTGTGAAGAGGAATGCAATTCACCAACCTATTTTGCCTGGCCAGTTGTCTTCATGCGAAAGCAGAAGCTTGTGTGCATGCAACGACATCTGAACCAGGGTCAATGTTATGGTCAAAGGGGCCAGCCGTGGCTCGAACCAACGTTATCTGAACCAAATACGCTAGCTGAACAAGCGTCTTGACCGCCGTGGCCATAGCATCGACAAAAGAAAAAAAAACAGATATAGATACAGGATTACAACTATTCTGTCTTATTACCTTTCATGTATCTTAGTTGTAGATTTTTCATTTACAACTTTTACCATGTTTTTACTGCAAGGCTAGTTGAGCTAGTCTGGCGCTCCATGCCAGAGAACTGGTCTCTCATCACCTCATCACAAGTCTCATCACCACGATAATTCTAACCTACCGAATATTGATAATATATGTATTAAGACTAATCAGCTGTTCACATGCGGCCATCTTGGATTGACAGGTCTTCATACAAATATTACTGATATTCGGTAAGCAAGAATTACCATGGTGAGACTTCCAGCCCTGGACTTTGATCTCCTGCCAGAAATGATTCCCGTTTGGATTTTATTTCAATCCCAAAATAGAATTACCGGCTGTGTCTGTAATTTGTCATTTGCCGAGATGTATTAACGCTTGAGGCTCACTCTTCATGCACACACTTCTAATAATAATATTAGGATGATTTATTTGGTGAGCGCTGTTTTTGTGTGTATCACACCTCAAGAGCCCTCTGCGAGCTTGGTCGTCGCTGTAGAAAGCGCCAATTCTCAAGCAAGACCCAGTTGTTTTATTACAATAAAATAAAAATTGCTTTGTTTTAATTCACATGAGTTTATTTTTGGACACAACCAGTTTCCGGAGAAGCAGTACCTCCCATCTTCAGGTGTAAATAGAAACTAACACAGAATAGAGAATTACGAAGCAAGGATTTTAAACTCATGTGAATTAAAACAAAGCAATTTTTATTTTATTTTATTGTATTAAAATGAACTTTCACGAAGTTACTGCTGAAAATCTAGATAATATTACAGTTGTTTTATGGTTGGATGGATCTTTCATGTAACTTACTTACTTCTGCTTCATGCAAGCATCTGCAACTATACAGAAAAGTTCAGTTGTATTATGGATGTGATGATGGCATGGGCTATCTATAATCTAAGTTGCAAAGATGTATTAACATTTAAAGCTCATATCAAATGCATGCCCACAAACAAACACATGTAGTTCGCACTAACAAATGCTGAATGTGTACTAACAAATAAAATCCAAACCTCAAATGAACATAAACCAATTTTTAAACTAACAACTTTTGCCGACACAGCCTCATATCAACCTATAAGTCAAGGAATAAAGAATCTGCAAGGCTAAATGGTTTAACAATATGTTGACATGGTTGAAAAAGAATTGTATAAGTAATAGGCAACAAATATCCTTAGTAAAATATGCACAAAAATGATTGTTGACCAATGAATATATTTAAGTGCTGTAAATAATTTTGCTTTAGACGAATTAATGAATTTGGGCTCAGAGTAATTACAAATGAGATGTACGGAACCAAAAGCCACAAGCTAGGGCTTAAAAAAATCAGATCAATTGGTACTTGGGTATATTGAACACACAGAATTTCAATCATTGTATTTCCATCTCATATTTGGAAAGAGTCCATGATTGCAGCCTTTGGTTCTATATGACCCATACATTAATTGTAAGATGGAGAGTGTGAAGTTTATCTTTCATTCATTATTTATTGGAAAAACATCTTAGAATAGGCTCACACGTCAAGTGACTTAATGTGAACAAACAATAAATACCTACCAATGAGAAAATACTATAGAGAACAGTCGTTGAGTTGGCGAGACTGGAACTCCACTGTGGATGGCTCTTTTGTTGATATTTTGACAGCAAGAGGTCTGCGCCAATCTGTCAATCGCCACTTCTTTTCAGTGTCTCAAAACGAAGCAAACTTAACCCACAACACAACACTATGCAGCTAACAGCCCTGCTGCAAAGGATTAAGATATCAGCCGCCACATCACCAACACCTCTGCGGCACTATAGCAATTGTCATATTATCCCCCTAGAGTCTCTAAATCTAGTTTGGGTAGAGCAGTTGAAAGACCTTGAAAAAATACCATCTGTCTCCTTCATTATATTGTGTTTATTTTTAACAAGTTATTATTTAATTTAAGATTGTTTATAAGTGGAAGAGAGATAGATTACTGAGTAGGATATAAGGATGATTTATTTTTGTAAAAATATGAAATACTGAAAAGTTTATTGTGAAAGCAAGTGCGCAACTAAGACAAATACTTGTATGTAAGTAAGCTATGAAAAGTTGTATATTTGTAAGGTTTCATGCATTTTATTGTACTTTATTCCCAATAATTTGTGATAAGTTTTGCTTTACTTACCTAATAATACTTTATTCATGAGATAAATTAATCATTGTATCGAAGCCTCCCACTTAAATCGTCTATAAATAAATAATCCTATCCTGTGTGAAAAATTTTGTTTGTTGACTCTCGAGTCAACAGCTCCTTAGCATGCCTTTCTGAGGCAAAAATATTCGAGCCAAAAAATAAAAATGAAATAGTAAGTGAATTAAAACTGTGCTATTTTTTAAAATGAATACAATGGACTTGCACTGTGTGAACCACCAAACCCTAACAAATATAATGTTCCATTTCTGTTGTCAAATAGCTTTATGCACTTATGAATCGGGGAAATTTTGAATTCATTCAATAGAAGTAGAACTTTGTACAGGCATTCAAATGTTTTTTTTTATGAATTATTCTTTCTCAAATGACATTTATTATTATAGTAATTCCAACAGAAGAGATTATTCTTCCTATAGAAGCAATTACATTTCAAGAAATATATGAATCTGGGTAATCTGAACGTCGTCGTGAGCTCGGGTTTGAATCCCACCGAGGGTGTCAGAAATGATTTCCCGTTTCGGTGTTTATTTAAAACCCCAAAATAAAATACCGGCAAGGCTTACTCAGCCTTCACAAGAAATGAGAACCAGCCCCCCTGGGAGCTGGGAAACCCCCACTTCAACTGAAAATGGTTGGTGTGAGCCGGCCCCCTTACCCGTAAAAATAAATAGGTCCCGAATCGCCACATGCGACCCCTTCGGGGATAACGCGGCAGGAAGTTACACTATATGTGTAGCTTAGTTGCGTTTTTTTTGCGTCAGGGTATTCTCGCTAGACCTAACCACACCCTGATCCCTACGACGCTGGTCAATATATATGTATGAGATAACAGTGCATTGCCATTGAAACAAAGTCAATGCGCAAATCTTCAGCAGGGCTGGAAGTCTCATCCCCACGGTAATTCCTACTTACCGAATATTGGTAATATTTGTATGAAGACTAATCAGCTGTTCACTTGCGGCCATTTTGGATTGACAGGTCTTCATGCAAACAGACAGGGAGTGTGCTAATTTTCACTTTCAAGATTTGTAGGCAAGCGAGTAACGAAAATGATTAATTAAGATATCAAAAGATTGATTGAATGTATCCAAAATACCTATGAAATGGTGGAACACATTTGTTTTTACAGGTGGAGTCTTCAATCATTTTCTTCAAACAGGTATTGATTGTTACGTTTAGAGTATTTTCTAAATAACAAATGTTAATGCTGCAAAATTAGTTGTTTTGTATAGTTTAATTTTTTTAAATTAATAATGAATATGTTTTAGTATTATTTATTCATTTTTATGGTTGATAGTGAAATATAATATTGTAAATTATAGGTTGTTTATATTTCCTTAAAGATATTGATTATTATACTATGTACATTGCAACACTTGAAACAATTACAACATAGACAAATTTTACACACCAAGTATAAATACCGTGGTTTCATTTATTCGTATTTTAAATGTTTTATTTAAACCTTATTATATTTCAGAAAAATAAAGTTTTTTGACCCATGACAATGTTGAGAAACACTTAGATTCATTATTTATTTACTTTTTTAGTATTTTAAATGGCATAAGCATTTCAGTTGAGTTGGATGTTTGTAAATCTAACAAAAAATTAAAAATGTTCTTCAAACATCTGCGTTAATCTGTAATATAGTGCAAAGATATATTGACATCTTTGATTCATATTTAGCGCATGTCCACATGTTCCTAAGTTTGCGCTTACACATGCTGCATGCGTACTTACAAAATAAAAACCAAGCCTCAAATGAATACAAGCCCTGCAAGTCGTGACGATTTTCCCTGTAACAGGGGTGACATTGACAAAAGTAAACTTTGAGAATAAAAAAATCTGAGTTAATGGGAAACCTCTCAAATACAGAGTGAAAGACATTTACAGTGCTATTCTTAGACATTTAAGTCGTCGGTTGAGCCTACACTTTGACAAACTTATGATGCCTGGGCCGGAAGTTTCATCGCCACGGTCATTCTTACCTACCGAATTTTGGTAATATTTGTAGGAAAAATTATCAGCTGTTCACTTGCGGCCATCTTGTATTGACAGGTTTTCATACAAATGCATCATTAATTTGTCAAAGTGTGGGTTCAACGGACGACTAAAATGTCTAAGCATAGCACCGTTAGGATATTGTTAGATGGAGTAAGAAGAGAAGGATATTGTGGTGGAATCATGTGAAGTATATGGTTGTAGCTGCAATAATTACTCCATAATACTGAACCTTCTTCATAGACTGGTCGGTAGCGTATAGTGGTTAACACTTCTGACTCGTAAATAGAAGGGTGTGGGTTCGAATCCCGGCGGAGCACAAAAGATATAGCATTTATATTTTCAAATTTGCTCTTTGCTGGGTTGACCAATTCATAAACCTTTTTTTTTTTTTTTTTTTTTTGTTGTGCACAACAGGTTACCCTAATTACAGTGCACCCTCACAACTATCAACACGCTGGGAGGAACTCTTTTGCTAAATTTTTAAATCTTAATAAATTACATTAAAAAATGTCTATATTTGACTTATTTAAGAGCTTTATACTCCGAGTCACAGGGTGTTGCGCCACAACATCAGTACGGCTTTTCGGTACATGAAATAGATCATGTCCTCGCCCTCGGGTGTAGTTGTCAGGCACATACAACCTGTAGCCCTCCAACAGGGTGGGACTGTCAATTAAGCCGTTGATGACCTTATGAGTGAGCACCATAAGGGACCTGTTGCGCCTCGTTTCAAGGCTTCTAAATCCAGTCTCCCGAAGTAGCTCCTCATGATGCATGAATTGTGGGTAACTTCCACACCGCCTCATGAGGAGATACCTGAGAAACTTTTTTTGGACTTGTTCTATCATATCTATGAACTTCCGCTGGTAAGGAGTCCAAACCTCGACAGCGTACTCTAATTTGGATCGTATAACGCAGCTAAAGATGTCAACCATCGCTCTGGGGTCAGTGAGTTGTTTGCTCACTCTGATTACTAATCCCAGCAGCTGGTAGCACTTCGTCCTCAGCTGCGTTATATGATCGGAGAACTTCAGTCCAGGATCAAACACAACTCCCAGATCCCGCATTGATTTCACACGAGACAGTAATTGCCCACCAATACTGTACTCATGCAAGATGGGTCTGAAAGATTTAGTGAACGACATTGAGACACATTTCTTTGAGTTAAAGAAGAGCTTGTTTTTCTCAGCCCAAGCTGCTAATGCATCTAAATCATGTTGCAGATTTATGCAGTCGTGAATATCTACGACTTTCGTGTAAACCTTCAAATCGTCTGCATAAAGAAGACAAGAGCTGTACTTAATGATATCTACTATATCATTAATGAATATAATAAAGGCCAATGGACCCAGATTTGATCCTTGGGGAACGCCGGAAAATGGCTGAAAGGTATTAGAGGTAAAACCATTTATCTCGACGTACTGTCGCCTGTTCCTCAAATAGGAGGCAAAGAAAAATAAGAGGGATTTAGAAAACCCAAGACCAACGACCGTTTACGACGATTTACCAAAGACCCGTCATCAAAAGGTCCATCCAGCGTTACAGCAATTGGTTCTTGCTTTAGAATTGGCGTTCTCTAGCGTCGACCAAGCTCGTAAAAAGTCCAGTCGATAGATCAGTTGGTAGAATGCTTGTATTCCATGCTGTAAGCTCAGGTTCGAATCACTCTGAAAGTGGCAGAAATAATGTCCCGTTTCGGTTTTATTTCATACCCAAAATAAAATACCGGCAAGGTTTACTCTGCCTTCACAAGAAATGAGTATCAGTCCCCATGGGAGCTGGGAAACCCTCACTTCAACTGAAGTGGTTGGCGCAAGGCCGGCCCGGCCCCCTTACCTGTTAAAATAAATAGGTTCCACTCGCCACATGTGAAACCCTTCGGAGATAACGTGGCAAAAAGTTATACTATATGTGTAGCTTAGTCCAAAGCCTCAATCTATCTATCTATCTATAATCTAAGTTGTAAGGATATATTCATTCAAGCTCTCAAATGCATGCCCACAAACAAACACGTGTAGTTCGATGACTATACTGTTAAAGAGACGCAGAATAAGATCCTATTTTTTTAAATTAATAAGATCCATTATGGCATATTCGTGGCATGTAGGTGCTATGGCTGAGCGGACTAGAGCAACATTCTCAGCATATTTACAGATTATAATTATTTACTTATGGTGATATTCATAAACAACCAAGCCGTGGCTCATCCACAGTCTACAGTGAATTTTCCATACAAAAATAGATTATCTGTAGATCAGCTATCAGTGGATCAAATGGTTTGTGAATAGCACTGTTAGAAATGAATAGCAGGGATATTTGACGAAGCCATTGTAGGAAAACTTGCATTAATCTCATTTTTTAATTAAATGAATCGCCGGTCAAGTAAAACTGATCTGTCAAATAACAAGTCTCCCATTGTAAAATAATTAGATAAAAAAACAAAACTTACATATCTACCATTTTATTAGTCACCATCCATAGGTATTCTTTCAAATAATCTTTGTCCTATTAAGTGGCGGCGTTGAAGAAATGAATCATGTTGAAGAATAAAAGAAAAATGGATTTCTCATCTGAAAAACGAAAACAGTGAAGAATTTAATAAACAGACAAATATCAATGAATATTTACATATATTTATTTTTACTATAGTAATGCACTTTCAGGTAATATAATTCATAATCGCATAATAATTATAATGTATAGAAATTGACATACAAGTATATTAAGTACTTTTTACATTAATTATTAAAAATATTTTGGTGAAGCTGCAGCATTTTATTTTTTTCTTTTAATATGTTTTGTTGTTGCAAATAAGTTGTATAGAAAAACCAAAGGCAGCAATCTAGGATCAATAAGAACGATTTCTGTGTTTCAGTATAATATATATTTATCTCACCTTAAAAAAATCCTACTTTGCCGCCTTTGCTTCTAGACGACTTAAATTATATGGAGCAATGTGGACCGAATAAAATGAACATCCGAACAATCAAAATAATTATCTCTCTGCTATGTGTGTCACCCATAGTAAATTTCCGATAATTAGGGAATTTTTGCTAGTTTACAGCATTTGAAAGCCACTTGAAAGGTCAAAGAAAGAACTAACAATACATTGTTTTACATAAAATATAATAAAAAAAAACACACACAAATGGACATAAGTAAATAAGATGTAAATTTGAGGAAATATTTATTGTTGTAAAATAACTACGCTAAATCACTAAAAGCTGAATTTCTTGCAGTTTATAATGTATAAAGGTCATATTAAAATTGATAAGCCCAAATATTAATTTATTATATTTAACGGACGTAAAATTACAGATTCCTTGAGTTATTTCACCTATTCAAGCAATGGAGTAGGTTTATTACCTTATTTTACAATAAAACAAGATATTCTTGTCTATTTAATTCTCTTTGCATCAGATTCAAAGGGTTGTGTATGGATGAAAGACCAGCACCTCTGGCGGTCAGATTTGAAACTAATAATATATGACAACATTAATTGAATTCCTGTTTTTTTTCTTCTAAATGTTCGGACCTCATTATTATTTACATATTTAATTAAAACATACAAAAAAATATTGAAGCTTAAATCTTTACAGGTTGCTTAGGTGTAAAACAGGCTGATTTTTTTAATGATTTTTCAGCAGAAAGTGACAATGCAATATTTTGGGCGGTAAGAATTATTTTTGTATATTTATTTCGATTTTGTCCTAAAATGGCGGGTTAGGAATGTATAATTTTATTAATTTTGTTTAAAAAGCAGAAGCCTCGAAAATATGACTGACATTTTAAAATTTTCAACTGAAAAACAAAAAATAAAAAAATAAAATCTCACTCACCTTCTAATTTAAATATACGTAAATGAGATTTGTAAAAAAATAATCACAGTTATCTGATTCTACAATTTAACATTTTGAAATAATGATTATAATACTTTGTTCAGTATTATAATCCTCCTATAAATATTAATTCCTCCATCTTGTAAAATGTTGAATTTGAATTTGGAACATTCTTTATTTGTGCTGCCAGTACGCACGCACATGGACAATAAATAATAATGTAGGTATTTAATAATCGAAAGCGGAGTAGGTATTAAATCGATTTTCCATACAATGATACATATTTTTTTCACAAAAACGTGCGGTTCATTATGAAACCAATAATCAAAATATCCACAATAAAGAATCTTGAAAGAATTTTACTTCGAAAATAAACGAAATAATAATAATAATATGACAAGAATGTAGGACTAAATGTGAAAAAGGAAATTAAAATTTCCTCGATTTAGTCGCTTTTGTTAGTGACCATGATAGTAATGTATTTTCTTTCCATATACGAGGTACCTAATTCTGTTTTGATTTTTTGTACCTACTAGACGAAGCAAAACCTTGGGTTATTTACGGTTAACCCCAATATAGGTACAAAATAATTATGTATAATATTCTGGAGTCATTTGTCATTCATTTGTATTATTGAAGAGTGGAATAGGTTATCAAATTTATTTTTCGTCATTTTTCCTTTTGCTTGATACGTCAAATGCTAAAAACGGACGTCAAAAGGAAATGATTTTGTTATCCTAGGAGACATAGGAATAAATAACCCCCCAGGGCGGGAAAATGTCAGAAGTACAAATTATTCTGATGTCTCTGATGGATTTACGTCATATTTCCATTATTTTTGGCATGTTTTCCTTTCAATAAATATTCAATATCACAAAAAAGCATAATGCTCATGTTACATAATATATCTAGTATCTACACAGGTACAAGAAAATATAAAATAATATGTATTCTTCAGTGATTTAGTTTGAATAAAAGAAAAAAGTTGTTTTGTTGAGCGCAGATTATTTTTGAATCGCACCTGAGGGCATTTGAAAGGAATCTAGATCTATTTGTTGGTAGGGTGGAATCATAGATTAAAGAGAATCATAGAGTAGGTACAATTATTATTACTCTATAGGTGGAACGGACTCGGAACGATTTCTTGCAACCAATAAATATTAGTTAGCCTTTGCTCTATTAACGCGTCATGCGATTTTTGTCTATGTCAAATATACGTAGCTACCAGTGGCGAAGGGTGCCATACAAGCCGATTCCCATCGGTTTCCCGTTTAAAATGAAGCAACAATGATAATAAAGTAGACTGCATGGTTTCAATGGGGAAACAATACGTATTGTTTCTTTGGTTTTAAATGTATATTTTCACTTTGTGCCTATATTTTTTAACTACCTACTTTGTTACATAATTTTAAAAGGGAAGCCGATGGGAACCGGCTTGTATGGCACCCTTCGCCACTGGTAGATACCTCATTTCTGATTGAAGCATAAACATGTATTTGTTTAAGATAAACGGAATCTTTAAGTTTTACACAAATCAGGGTCCTTTTGTAGCTGTTACAGACCCCATGATTACATAAACCAAGTCTGTTGTTTCAGGCGACAAAGTATGCAATCAGGTACTTAATATAACTTATCTTTAAATGGTGCGTTATACAATCATTTTGTTCATCAATAGCTTATTTACAATTATTATTAATTCAAAGCTATACCTACATAGCCAGCAGGTACATAGTTTTGGTGAATAATACATTAAACATCTATATCTTATTTATTTTTTACAGTATGGGTTGTCAGAGTCATACCAGCCTATTACAGTAGAACTACAATAATGCGGATCAACTGGGGCCGGAACCAGGTCCGGATTAATGGCGGTTCAAGCGATGCGAGCGAGGAGACTCCATAAAATGGAGAGTCTCCAGCGCAAGTTTAAACAAACTGAATGAGTTGTATAGTTTGACCAGAGTCCACTTTTATTATTTTCTACTTTCGAGGCTCTTGCGGACCACCGGTGAATCACATGAAAATCGATCACAGGCGAACGGTTTTTTAATAAAAGATAGGAATTCATTAGCTGAAATGCAAGAACAGATATTTACATATATTTACCATATTTCACAAGTTAGTCTCCATATCAGTGTTGACTGGTCTACTGGTAGAGTCCTCAATAAGCCGCACCGCATCCGGCCCCGAGATCACACTGTCCACGCAAGACCTCCTGTTCAGGAGAGTGTCACTGATGAAAGCACGAGACTGTCCAAACAATTCCCCCCGATCTGTCAGAGACCTAGTGATCCTCCTGAGAACTGGGAGGTTCACAGCCACTTCATATGGCGGAGGATCGTCTGTGGGAGTTGTCTGATCTCTGCCACCAAATGGATCAGCTGGACAAGACCCCATTAAAGGACTTGAAAAGTAAAGATTCCTGTTTGGGGAGGTTTCTACCTCGAAATCGATTAGGTTTCGATCGATTGATTCAATTTGTGCTTGAGGCATTCTGTCTTCGTCCATCGTTTCAATGTCTTCATCAACCGATTGAATGTTTTCAGTATTTTGTGAATTATTTAAAACACTGTTTGAATTACTCCTTCTCGGAGTGTCTTCATTTGTTTTCAACAAAGAATCAGTTAGGGAATTTCGTCTACAGTTTAAAAGTGATAGTGGTCTAATTCTAGCAAGGCTATGACTTCTCATTTGGTTTCCCAATGCTACATTTGGTTTCGACAAAATCCCTGCCCAAGATTTTCTATTTTGTGTTTTGGTTTTATCATTTGGATTGTTTCTATTTCTCTCAGTCGTTATGGAATTGTTGTTAGAAGTTGTGAGACTATAATTGGATTGGGTAGTATGTAATGGGTAATATTTATTTCCTGGTTTGTTCTCAGCATCAATATTGATCGAGCAACTGTCGGATTCTACGATACGAGTTTTCATTGCATTTGTTGCTACATCAAATTCCTCTACGATTCTAAATTTCTTTCTCTTGGTTGCATTATTACATATTAAAGCACTTCGGTTGATACATTGGTCTGAAGCTTCCTCACCTCTGGCACTAGAATCTACAAATCCTAAACTGTGAGTTACATTTGCTTGATCGATTCTGTCGTCCGAAAAGGCGATGTTGTCTCCCATGCTGCTGGTGGAGGGCATCCCACTGATCTGTCTCCGCATCTGCTCCACCAGCAACTGCTGTGACCTCCCACTGCTCTGACTAGAAGCGTCATCTTTATTCCTAAAGCTCCCTGCACTTATATTACCACAACTAATCTTAGTTAAGTCTACTTTACTATTGAGCACCGAGTTTTGTAAGCTTATTTTGTCTTTCGCGTTTTCTTGGTCCAAATCGTCGTTTGCTACGTTAATTGTTACTCTATTGTTCAATTCCATTAGATCGCTAGAAATCACTTCATTGGTAAATGCGTCTAAAAGCAAAGCTTCCGAGTAAGACGGAACAAGGGCACAGTTTTCCCTGATTGATGCAAACAGTTCTAGACTGTCTATTGTGCTTGCGTGCGACATGAGTCCTCCGTGGTCCAGATTGTTTCTGCTTCTTGCCAGAGCCAGGATGTTGATTTGCTGACAGGAACTGTTGCTGGAGTCCGAGCTGTTTTGGTTTGCCAGGACTGCTGTTTGTGATGCCACGATGGGATTTGCTTGAGGTAGCCTCACCAGATGGTTCATGGAAGCAACAGGTGGAGTGTGCTGAGATACATGCGTCTCTAGATCAAGCCTTCTGGTCAAGTCAATGTCGTAGTTGACTCCAAATATTTTTGTTACCTGTGAACAAACACCACACCAAAATTAGAATTCGTTAATCAGATCTCTATACAAATACGTGTAGCTGATTACCCAACCACCACTATGGGTGGCCAAAGGGAGTTTTTTTTCTGGCATACATTTTTATTGTTTCGTTTCTACTGAATAATGTCTCTTTACTTTTCCATAACTGCCCTCAATGTTCACTCAGTGTACACAGGTAATAATAATAAAATGTCCATCGCCATTCTCAAATCCATCGTCAAGAGCTTATATGTTTTCCAATCCTTCCTACGTTCGGGATTTTTTTTTTCTTTACACACCCAAACGATATCAACTGTAAATGTTACGAGTATTCCAAGCAGTGTGGTCATTTTCCCGAGACATTTGAGTGCATAAGTAGAGGAAAAGAAAGGGCTAAGGTCTTACTGTGTAGTGGACGTATGCAGTGTTGCACTCTATAAGGATCCTCAAGGGCCAAGACAGAAGCAGACATGACAGCACCCAGAACAGTGCGTGGCTGGAGTACCAAGGTAGGCGATCAGTGTCCCTGCAACAATAATGACTTGTTTTACTGATAATGAATAATGCAGGAGTTATTTTTTCAATTAATTGGCTACGCGTATGAAGCTAGTCTGTAAGACGAAAAGAAAATCTTTATATTGTGTGTTTGTTCAGCTGGTGTTGATTATTATTATGATAATATTGTAAAATAAATAAATGTTGTTTGAATTATATTTTTAGTACTCAGCAACGTAAAGAAATATTTATTTTTGCCACTTTGAACAATGATGAAACAAAACATTCTAAGGACACTTTTACGGGGCTATTCTTAGACATTTTAGTGCCCCGTTGAGCCCACGCTTTGACAAACTAATGATGCATTTGTATGACGACCTGTCAATCCAAGATGACCGCAAGTGAACAGCTGATTTGTCTTCATACAAATATTACAAAATTCGGTAGGTAAGAATGACCGTGCTGATGAAACTTCCAGCGCAGACACCATTAGTTCGTCAAAGCATGGGCTCAACCAACGACTAAAATGTCTAAGAATAGCCCCGTTAGACATAAAGTCTTATAGAAACATGAAGAATGTTATTATTATAACATTACCTCATTATACCTCTGTCAGTCTTTTGATAGGGGTGACCAGAACCTTCATAGAATTTCACTAACTTCTTTTCATCTGAAAAGATTTTTTTTACATTCATCAATGTTGGTAGACATTTACTTATTTTACGTTCACTTTGTTTGAACCCAATTGATTTAGTAAACGTTAAATAATTTACAAACATGGTCTGTTTGGCGAAAAACCGCAAAACGTTGTGCTGAGTTTTCTAGCTCTGTCAATGAAAATATTAATTACTTAAGCGAACACGTAATTTTACGATCATTTTTGTACATCTTTTCAATCGTTACACAAGCACACTTGTTCCTAACTAAACAAACATGGCACGTTTCATGTTTTTACTACTCGGTGAGTTACATTTTATTTTCAAATTATCTTTATTTTACTTGAGTTTAACATCACTTTATATGTGATAAAAAGAGTGAATGTGAATGAAAGAAAACCGGTGTAGGTATGGATGTTTAAAATTTGAATTTCTCTTGGCAGTTGAACGTCACACTTCCATGTAACTAGGGTCTCTAACAAACAATAAAAGCCTTGTTAGGTTTAGGTTGGAATTACGGTCGTTTGACATGTTTACAATAATTGTAACAACACAGTTAAAAAAAAATTGATCGGATATTACACGAACCGTTTTAAGAGAACTTACATTATTCTCGACGTTTCGTTAGCAACGTAGCTAACATCTTCAGGAGACATCTTCTGTGCACGACGATTGAGGATGAACTGATTTTTTCTTCTGTACAATTGTCACAAATCACGGCATACCTTCGAACAAAATAAAAGTGTAAATATTCGTGACAAACCTAGTGATAATTACTACCTTCGCTCGAAGGTATGTCGTGATTTGTGACAATTGTATAGAAGAAAAAATCAGTTCATTCTCAGTCGTCGTGCAGAGAGGATGTCTCCTGAAGACGTTAGCTACGTCGCTAACGAAACGTCAAGAATAATGTAAGTTCTCTTATAACGGTTCGTGTAATATCCGATCATTTTTTTAACTGTGTAGTTATAATAAGAGACTGTTGCACCAAACTCCAATCGGACAAAAATCAAAATTAAGTGTGATTTTTCCCATTAAATCAAAAATTTGGCTGATGTACGTTAATCAGCTGATGTAAATCATATTTCCGGTTCAAATTCCATCATATTATTACCCACTTCCGAGAAATATTTCACCGAGGTCTTTGCCAGAATTAAGCAATCAAATTTGATGTGTCAATCAAATATTGATTGAAGGTTGGTGCAACAGGCCCTAAGAATATATCATTTAGCCTTTGCCGTGGCAACCCAGACGTGTGATGTGACAGATTTTTTGTTGTGTCAAATGTGCCGATCTCTTTAATAACGGGCTAGGAAGACCGCTGAAGGTCGTCTGCTTCCGATGGCGCTACAACCCATACTGAGCCTTGCGCAGGCGCGTGCATAGGGTATAGGCAAATACATTTCAGAATACATATTTTTTCCCGTTCCTTTAAAGTAACTCATTTGAAATTGACTAGAGTGCTAACGATGGCTACAATGGAACTTAAATTCTGAATTTTAAATCTGAATATCAAGCTTAAAATGGTGTTTTACCACATATTGCCTACCTATTAGGCGCATGCGCTTGTATGGAATGCACGCCCCTGAGTATCATTTGCCTGCCCACGTTTAATATGAGAGAAACTTTTCAGACTAAAACTGTAAAAAAACCCTAAGACGCGGTAGAAAAGCCTAAGAGCTATTTCCTTGTAAAATGTCAGTTTCCAACCTAGGTTAAAACTGTTACAGTGCTATTCTTGAACATTTTGGTCGTCCGTTGAGCCCACGCTTTGACAAACTAATGATGCCTGGGCTGAAAGTCTCATCACCACGTTCATTCTTACTTACCGAATTTTGGTAATATTTGTATCAAGACTAATCAGCTATTCACTTGCGGCCATCTTGGATTGACAGGTCATCATACAAATGCATCATTAGTTTGTCAAAGCGTGGGCTCAACGGACGACTAAAAGGTTTATGAATAGCACCGTATATCTTTTAATTTGTTCATAACTTTGTTCTTACCTTTAGTTTTCACGATTACGTTGACCTTTGTCAAATCTGATTCCAACGAAAGCCCAGAGTGTCCTTGCATGGAGGTACTGAGAAAAGCGAGAGGAATGATCGATCAAAAGATTCCAACAGCAGATTTAACATCGCTTGAAAATATGATGGCAAAGGCACAAGGAAGGCCTCCGCATGAGGAGCAAGAAGCGTTAAATTCAATGGAAAATTTGATGCAATCATCACATGAAAGAACGGAACCAAAAGGATGCCCGTATATGAAAGAAGAATCATTCATTGGAGATGCTGGATCAGATCCATTTGGAGATATGGCAGGGGAGTCGTATGAAATACTGGAACCCGGAGGGTGTCCGTGTGCGAGAGGAGGAGCATTTAGAGGAGATATCGGACTGAATTCATTGGAAGAATTGTACGACGATCCTGAATACAAGCCGTTCCGCTGCAATGTGGAGATAGAGTCTCTCGAGGAGGCAGACATTGCAGCCATGCAGGTAGATGATGACGAGTATGATGAGGATTTTGACCCGAATGATCCACAAGGCTCGCTCAACAAGTTACTGAAGCAGTTCTTGACTATGGTGAGAAAATAAATGTGTCGTATATAAGTCGTATAGTCGCATATCTTGTTTCCGTATGTTTTTCATACTTTCGAAAAAAAAATCCTAGTTTGCCACCTTTGATTTAATACTGAGACCCATTTAAATCGCAAGTTAACGGCTAGATCTGTTATTTTATATGCCATTCCTTGATTTGACCACCCATACTGTAAAAAATGGTTCCCTTTGCCAATGTCACCCCTGTTTCAGGAAAGTTGCAGGGCTTATGTTCATTTGAGGTTTGGATTCTATTTGTAAGTACACGTTCAGCATTTCGCTGCCTTCGTTCTTGTTTGCCGTATAGACCATTAATAAGTTAATTTTACATGAGAAATGTTTGCATGTGCACTGAACCAATGTGTCTTATGAAAACAGAAAATTGATTTAAAAAATATTTAAAACAACTCTCACATTATCGAGTTTTACGTTTTTTCTTAGTTCAGATTGTGTAGAATTTGATTTTCGTATTTGACAGAATTGGTCTATACGGCAAACAAGAACTGGGGGGGCGATTTGTAAGCGTGAACTTACACGTATCTGTTTGTGGGCATGCATTTGATATGAATTTAGAATGTCAATATATCCTTGCAACTTAGATTATAGATTATTACAGATTATTACAGATTATTATATAGAGATTCCTTGACTTATAGGTTGGTATGTGGCTGACCACCCATACTGTACAAAATGGTTCACTTTGCCAATGTCACCCCTGTTTCAGGGAAGGTCGGCAAAAGTTGTGAGGCTTATGTTCATTTGAGGTTTGGATTTTATTTGTAAGTACGCATTCAGCATTCGTAAGCGCAAACTACACGTGTTGGTTTGTGGGCATACATCTGAGAGCTTTAAATGAATATATCCTTGCAACTTAGATTATAGATTATATAGATACACACTTTGTAAGGCTTTCATGATCCATTCTTTCTACATGTCCATGGCATCTGGAATTGCTGTAATCATGTAAATCTGTTTGGTTTCAGCAACTCGACGGCTTGGACTTGGACGACGAAGTTAGAGCCAAGATAGACTTGTCGCAGGAAATCAGCAAAGCCATAAAGGGCGTGGAGGAGGAGACGTCGACGCCGGTGGAGAACATCAACATCCCAGACGTTGATATGGTGACAACTTTACCATTCAGTATTGTTAAGTTTTAGTTGGATTCTTTCAATCAAACTGCACTTTATTTTTCAAGATTTATTTAACACAATGTCGGCTCACATTGTACTAATTTCTAGCTCTTGCTTGTCGACTTTATCGACCGGCAAGGTTTACTCAACCTTCGCAAGAAAATGGTTCCAGCCCAGAGTTGAGAAACCTCAATTTCAACTGAAGTGGTTGGCGTAAGGCCGCCCCCCTTACATGTAAAAATAAATAGGTTTCACTCGTCACATGCAAAATCCTTCGGGGATAACGCGGCAAGAAGTTATACTATATGTGCAGCTTAGTTGCGTTGCGTTTTGCGTTTTCAACGCAGCACAACTAAGCCTAGAGGACACTTTTTATTTTCAGATATAAATTTACCTTCCGCTACCCACGGTGTGTTCCAAGCATCGAGGTGCATGCTGCTGTCTTCATTGGATCGGTCCATCTTGTGAGGGTTCTTTATTTCCCTCTCTTCACCCCTCTCAATAAATTCCACAATTTTTTATTTTTTTTATCTTGTGCGTAGGTACTAAATCGTCGTTTTTTTTTAATTTCAGGAAATTCTTATGTCACAATTGAACGGAAACCCCGAATTGTCAATGTTATTCTCCATGCTATCGATGATGAACATGTCTGGTGGAAAAGATGGTAAAGACCTGAAGGATGCCATTGAAGAAGAAAGACTTATGCTGGAAAACTCTGATAAAATCGACGATTCTGGAGAAAACGATGAACCGGACACAAAAGACGAAACAGAACAAATTGAACATTCCATTCAATACGATGATTCTGGTGAAATAGAAGATTTTCATCGAGTCAAGGACCTTTTGCGCGAAGAGCTGTGTAAGATATGAATATTTAAATATCTTTTGATTTTTTGTGCAAACGCTTCTTTCCACATTGTTCATGAAAGAGTAGCATTTGGCGAGTGGAACCTATTATTTCCACAGTGGCCAGGCTAACGCCGGCCGATCACTTCACTTGGTGAGGGAGTTTTTCTGCTCCCGAAAGGAAGGGGCTGAATTCACATTTCTTGTTTAGTATATCTCCCCGGTTCTGTGATTTTGAGGTTTGAAATGAACACACAAGTGGGTCACTTTTGAAATTCTTGGGTGGGAGCGAACCCAAGCTTTCTAGTTTTACAACTGAGCTATCGACCGGAAAACATGTGCATTACTATTTGAAATTGCTATTTTGTGTCAAAGTTTACTAAAATAATATTTTTATTTCAGAGATACCTATGCAACGTAGAAGATAAAAATGGAAAAAAATGAGGAAAGGAAGTTCTGAGGCTATTTATTAGTATTTTTTAATGATTTGTTTTTGTATTTTTCTAAATTCTGATTTAAAGTTATGTTTTTTTGTAATCTATGTTCCCTTCGTGAATTTATCATAGTCAATAAGTCAAATTAATAAAACCACATAATCCTAAAAGTAAATTAGTATATTTACTTTTATTTTAATCAGAAACTTCGATTTTACAGGTTGGACTTCCTAACTTATAGGTTGGTACGATGCTGGCCTCGCATGGTTTAAAAATGTCTTATTTTTCCAATGCCACCCATGTTTCAAGGAAAATTGACATGAGTTGCATGGTTTCTGTTAATTTGAGGCTTGGATTTTATTTGTAAGTTCACATGCATGCGTGCAAAAAACGAATTTCACTTGAAAACATCCCTTGGGACTCCTACCGGCCTTTTTCCCTTTAACCGAGGTAGCTTTGGCAAAAGTGAACCATTTTTTTACAAAATGCTGGTCAGCCTCATACCAACCTATTAGTCAAGGAAAAATATGAACTTAGTAGGTGAATATATTTACTAACTAATCATTTATTTATGCTTTGGCTTGACCTGTGGGATTAAAATCATCTCAGGTCTTACACATGCCTTGTCAATCCTCACTGTTAAATATTGTTATGTTTTACTGGGTTTCCAGAATTTATTTTACACAATTTAGTTCACAATTTACAACAATTGATTTCTAGCTCTGGCTTTCGAACTTTACGGCTCAATGTTTTATCGACACATGATTGCCGCCCACATTTCTACTCGTTCATACGGACATATGGACGGTTCTCGACTGTTCTCGAACATAGTGGATGATTCCAACACCAGAGCGTAATAAGAATCACGTATGCACTAATACTACCATGGATTACACCAGTGCCAGACTGTACTATGTTTGCATGTATAGTCACACGAAGGCACTCAAAGTTCGTAACACTATCATCATCATACTAGTGCCAGACTGTTCTACGCATGCAAGTTCGTAGCAATATGCACGAAGGTACGCAAAGTTCGTAACACTATCATCATCATACTAGTGCCAGACTGTTCTGCGCATACATGTAGGTACATTGTGTTGTAAGTTGGTAGTGCGAGTTGGCAACTTAACTTTGCATTTTAATTTTATTGGGTTGCTCAACCTGTCAGAGAGAAAATGGAGGGCTTTTCAAGTTGTGTGAACTAATTTTGGTGTGTGATGAGAACTAATAAATAAAACAATTAAATGAGTGTTCATCTTTAATTCCATCGCTGACAAAATTAGATAACAATACATTGTACGGCCGCACGTAGGTACTCCCAAGTTCGTAGCAATATGCATCTTAGATTAAGAAGATAGAGCATCAAATCCCTAACACACTGAAAATGAAAGGCATTTGGAATAATGAACAGATAATAATGATGGAAAGTGGATAATGGTGTTTTCATTTCCCCTACACAGAAAAAAACACAATGAAAAGATTTCCCCGCTTTTGGCGCAAAAGCGAGGAATTGATTTCTTGTCAAAATACTCGTAGATGAAATGGCGCTGCGCCAAAATACTGAAAAATGTAATAAAACAATCTATGTATGTAATAATGCATTGAAACACGATGCTAGGGTTTTTTAAATTAGAATTTTGTATTCTGTTTTAGTTTTGATGTCCATCAAATTATATTTGTTGATTTTAAAACTATAATTTGTGGTGTATGTTCCTTGACTCTTTGGTTGGTATACGGCTGACCACCCATGCTGTAGAAAATGCTTCACTTTGCCAATGTCACTCCTATTTTAGGGAAGGTTGGCAAGAGTTACAGGGTGTGTGTTTATTTGAGATTTGTGTTTAAATATTGTAAGTCCATATGCGGTATGTTTGAGCGCGATGTTATACGTGTCTGCTTGTGAAAATGCATATAATGTGAATCCTTAATGTTACATTTTTTTTTTTTAAGGAATCCTGTGCAGGAGGCTCCCCAATTCTTGAAAGTCTTGGGGGTCTAGAGATGTTAAATATCTTTGCAACTTAGATTAGATTAGAAGGGGTGGGCTAGACAAAACAAAACAAAACAAATCATCGAAAAAGTTGTAGACTCCATCTCTAAAATTTGAATATTTAAAACAAAAGTAAAATTTTACAATACCTTTGGTTTATCGTACCCCCGGCAAGTCCGTTAGTATTTGGTTAGACTTTCCCTCCTAACGGTCTGTATTGACATTTGGCCGGAATTTCGTCCGTTTCACGAAATATCAACCTATTTTTAGTTTACACAGCTCGGGCCATCAGTTTATACAAATGATATGAGGGAAATGAGATATCGTAGTTACTGAGGATTGGTGACCAATCACAACATAAAAATTGGTTCACTTTTGCTAATTTCAACCCTGTTTAAGGGAAAGTCGCCATGAATTGCAGGGTCTATGTTCATTTGAGGTGTGAGTCATTATTGTAAGTGTGGAGAATGTGTGGTTGCTTGTGGGTGTGCATTTAATAAGAAGATTAGAAGCACTCGGGGACTAGCATCGTTAAGGGTGTGCACTGTGCAGTGCATACAAAACACTGTAAACAGATGCTGCTCTTGTACTAGCTAGTTTTATACCCATGGAACTTCAGCAGGCCGAATAGAGAGCAAGTAAAAAACGCAACTAAGCTACATATATAGTGAAACTTCTTGCCTACTAATAAGAATTAGAATATTAACTGCTACAACAAAAACCCATCTGCGATATTTTAACAATTGCCTTATACCTACTCGTAGTCTCCTTGCAGGGCGATACACTTTTGCAAGCGGTGCCCGAACTTTTGTAAGCCCTCAGAAAAATATGATTTCGGGAACTCTGTAAAATAAGCATTCGTGGCGGCGATGGCCTCCTCATTTGACGTGAAGCGCTTGCCCCCGAGCCAAGTCTTTATGTTTGGAAACAAAAAGAAGTCGGACGGGGCCAGGTCTGAAGAGTAGGGGGGATGCGGCACTACCTCGCAGCCCAATTCAACCAATTTGACCATGGCTATTCGGGATGAATGGGCCGGCGCGTTGTCGTGGTGGAAGAGCACTTTTTTCCGCTGCAAACGAGGCCGTTTCTCCTTCAATACGCCGGCCGTCGAATTTATCCACTAAATCGCTGTAGTATTGCCCCGTTATCGTTCTTCCCGTCTGCAAAAAGCGCTATTCTGCTGAATCCCTTACACTTTGGATACCAATTCAAGTAGGATCTTGTTAGCGCTTGAGAAAGAACTCCATAGATAATAATCACAGTACACCTTATTTTTGGACACGAATCGCTATCTCGTCGCCCTAAGGTCGTAAGGAATTAAGCTTCTGGAGAGTCTACCGCGCTAGTTTTTTAAAGGGTACGGCGCGTGGTCTACGCTTTTATAAAATGAGTGCTTAGTACAGATAGGAGCGTCTGATTGTGAAGCTCTGTTGGCGTGGCTTTGTTTCCCTACATAGGTACTCCCGTACAGCGCACTATATATACATTATCTACTGTTCGTTACAGCGAGGTTTTATTTTATCGCTCCCTGATCGATATGAGTACATTCAGGTGAGCTAATACAACACCTGAACACTTCTCCGTTCACTTTTTTTTTCTTTTTTTTTTTAATTTTCATATGTGATTTGGATTTAATTTTTGTAAGTACACGTGCAGCATTTGCAAGTGAGAGCTTTCACGTGCCTTTTTGTGGGCATGCGTTTGATGTGAACTTTAAATGTTAATATGCAATTTAGATTATAGATTATTATAAACTATGGATGGCAAGCTCAGGCAAAGCTGCTCTTCGAAAGGAGCAAGAGAGTAACTGTAAACTGTAGCTCTATCGCCATTCCGGTAGGGGTGGCCAGAGCCTCTGCAGTCCTGCCTCCATTTTTTCCTATCCTTACTTTCAATTCATTCATACCCATCACCTTTTTCAAGCATTTTCTTCTCTTACGCTCACTTTGTATCTCCCATTATTTCACAATCTCCTCAATCTAATCACTCTTTACTTTTCTCGGTCGTCCCTTACCTCTTTTTCCTTTCACACTTCCTCTGTATAAACACTTTGTCAGTCTCACCATTGGTTCCTTGACTTATAGGTTGGTATGCGGCTGACCAGCCCGGCAAGAGTTGCAGGGCTTATGTTCATTTGATATTGGGTTTCTTATATTTTAGGTCCACATGCGGCATGTGTGAGCGCGAAATTATGCGTGTCTGCTTGTGGGAATGCATTTAATATAAATCTTAAATGATATATATCCTTGCAGCTTAGATTATATTAGATTAGGTTAGACCATTCATTCTTTCCACATGCCCAAACCATCTCATCACATTCTTATGTACCGTAACTTTCACATCTTCTTTCAGCTTACATTCTTTCTTCACCCATTCATTCCTAACTCTATCCTTCAGAGCTCAATCTAACTCTATCTTCTTATATCCGTACAGAGCGCGCATCACTGAAGGAACTGGTTTTAGAGAGACTGTTTAAAAGAAGTCTCAAGTCTCACCTCTTCGTCCAATCATATGGGCAAGCGCCTTTGCAGTGACACACTGTCATAAAAAGCGCTATATATAAAGCTGTTGGTATTAATAATAATAAATAATTTAGTATTTTCTAATGAACACAGCATTCGATAAACGTCTTCTGCATAGGGTTGATCTCGTATATTTTCCGAAACAGAAGTAATGGCAGACCGTAGCAGACCCCAGCCCGGTGAGGGCAAAGCCATGAGAATAAGTCACGGGAAAACATGAGGGCTAGGACGCAAGGAGATAATCTAATCTAATCTAATCTCAGTTGCAAAGATATGCAGCATTGGGGGTTCACTTAATATGCATTTTCACAAGCAGACACGTATAATTTCGCGCTTAAACATGCCGCATGCAGATTTAAAATATAAAAACCCAAATTTCAAAAGAACATACACCCTGCAACTTTTGCCAACCTTCCCTGGAACAGGGATGGCATTGGAAAAGTGAATCATTTTCTACAGCATGGGGGGTCAGCCGCATACCAACCTATAAGTCAAGGAACATACACAACAAATTAGATTTTTTAAATCAACAAATCGCACGTTTAATAATAAAGAGCAATAACTCATAAAATAGGAATGTTGGGAAATCACGTTTGAAGTTCAGACAGCCAGTACAACTTGTATGGGATGAAAAAGGCGTCCGATGTTTTATCTCTGTCATTTTCGTCCAAATTGAACGGCTGTCGCATTCTACCTATTCTTCTCGCATTGTTCTTGCGTTTTATTACAAAATCTCGATTTTCTCAATTTTTGAGTTATTTCTCTTTATTATTAAACGTGCGAAATAATCATATGTAGAAACATTAAAAACAAATAAAAAATTCTAATTTAAAATAAAAAAATAGAAAAACCCTAGCCCTAGCCGCCAACATTACAGATGAACCACCATTTCATTCTGTCCTTAGATACTTCTTTCAATTCATCCAGAGTCATTTCATGTATAGGTATAAACATCAATACAAATACAGCATACAAAATTCTAATTTAAATAAAACCTTAGTCTTATCCGCCAATATTACAGATCAACCGCCATTTCCTTCTGTCCTTACGTACTCAACATTTTGGTATAAACTTTCGTTTACCGTGGGTTGTATTAAGTGCTCTTTTTCAAGTCCAGCTCGCATCGCAGTTTTTTACACCTAAAAAAATGATTATGTGGAGATAGGGAGCGAGCATGTTAAAATTGAGCTATTGTCTGTATGATTAGGGTCCGGCTCCCCGACCTACCCTCCGGCAGACCTCTGGGGTCCTCCTCAGGATTTGAGGGAATTAGGTCAGCGTCCTCGGGGGACTTTGAGCGGGAAATTGAAAGTTAATTGAAATCTAATAATGGCGGAATTAATTTATGTGCCACGACAAAAGAAAATCGCATTTTCATATCAGAGCGTCTCTGTCGGCATTATTCGTTATCGGAGATCACAATTGACTGAGGGAGAGATTTTTGCTCATTTCTCTTACAGAGATTCAAGGCAAAAAGTTATTAATCTAATCAAGTCTAAGCTGACATATATATCTGTATTATAGGAGGACGAACCACTGGGACATCTTGATTATATTATCGCGAACTTTAAATACGTACGCTTATACACGCATACAACGTAAGACGGAACCATCTGGAAGTGATAGTGAATTGTGTTAATGTGTTTACATTACATTCTGGTGGTGGAATGATCTAGTAAATGCGAGAAAGACCCCTCTGGTGCCTTATAAAAGAGATCAAAATGGTACGGACAGCAGAGTCGCAAGAAAGCAATTCGCTGAGTAACACCAATAAACAGTGATTGTCAAGTTGTAAAAAAAAATTATGTACAAAAAAAGTATGGCATTTCAATTAAAAAGAAATTCCAGCTAAAAACGTCATTGGAGGTTGGTTTGAATTTAGCCTGACAGTTTGTCAAATAAGAAAGAGTATAGCTTTAATAGCTATCTAATCTAATCTTATCTAAGCTGCAAAGATATATATCATTTAAGATTTATATTAAATGCATTCCCGCAAGCAGACATGTATAATTTCACGCTAACACATGCCGCATGTGGACCTACAATATAAAAACCCAATCTCAAATGAACATAAGCCCTGCAACTCTTAACGTCCTTCCCTGTAACAGGGGTGACATTGGCAAAGTGAACCATTTTTACAGCATGGGTGGTCAGTCGCATATCAACCTATAAGTCAAGGAACATACATGCTATAAAAAGTAAAAAGAAAAAGAAGACGTTTTCTGTGTCTTCTGTCATCTCGTATGCAATCTCTCTTTCTGTTGTACCGACCTCCGAACAAGAAAGTTGAGCTGTGTCGTGTGTAAGTTCTGAATAATATAATATATGGCGTGTTTAAAACAGCGACTTTGATTTCTGCGAGTTGTAGTCCTCTCCGGTGTTTCTCCTTCATCCTGATTCCCAATCCCCATCCGGATTCCTACCAAAGGTATTAGTAATAGGAATACCTACTCAAAATAAAAATAATGGCAAGGTTTACGGGCAAAACACGGTAAGAAGTTGCACTATACGTACATCTTATTTGAGTTTTTTTTACATTTACAGAAGACGCCATTGATTGAAAAACTGTATGATGAATTATTTAAGTCGACCCGCAACAGAAGCACATCACAAACCAGTCGAAGGCGAACTTTACACACAGGAGGACCGCCCTGATGACGGATCATGTAACCGATCCGAAACGTCGGCTAAATAATAATAATAGTCAACGGATTACCCGAAAACTTACTAACAAATATATAGATGTGCATACACACATATATCTCATCAGCGTTGAATCTTTGATGATCTTTATTTGGGTCCTTTGTACAAGCCTGTGATGGATCTAAAATTAATTTTGTTCGCTAGTTCCACACCACAGCTTCCACAACTTGTTTCAAACATTAAAATACATTAACCCTTATTCACGACCAATATGTGAATGGTTGATTGAAAAAGGCAATGTGGTACAAATGAGAAAACAGGAATAATAATAATATTAGGATGATTTATTTGGTGAGCGCTGTTTCTGTGTGAATCACACCTCAAGAGCCCTCTACGAGCTTGGTCGTCGCTATAGAAAGAGCCAATTCAAGCAAACAAGACCCAGTTGTTGTAAGGCTGGATGGACCTTTAGTGACCGGTCTTTGGTAAAGGTATATGAATTTTTCACGCAGCAACGCAACTAAAAAAAAAACGCAACTAAGCTACACATATAGCGTAACTTCTTGCCGCGTTATCCCCGAAGGGGTCGCATGTGGCGAGTTGAACCTATTTATTTTTACAGGTAAGGGGGCCGGCCTTACGCCAACCACTTCAGTTGAAGTGGAGGTTTCCCAGCTCCCGAGAGTGCTGGTACTCATTTCTTGTGAAGGCTGAGTAAACCTTGCCGGTATTTTGTTTTGGGGTTTGAAATAAACACCGAAACGGGAAATCATTTCTGACACCCTCGGTGGGATTCGAACCCGAGCTTTCGGCATGGAATGCAAGCACTCTACCACCTGAGCTATCGACCGGACTTCGAGCGAAGAGCATATTTGAAAATATAAATAGTACATTTTTTGCGCTCCGCCGGGATTCGAACGTCCAACCTTCAATTCACGAGTCAGAAGTGTTAACCACTAGACTACGGATCGGAAAACGTCTATGTGAACGAAACCACGCCACTAAGCTACACATAGTGTGTAACTTCTTTTATCGTTATCTCCGAAGGGGTCGATTGGGTCCTATTTATTTCTAGAGGTGAGTGGGTGAACTTTTCGCCAAACACTTCAGTTGAAGTGGGGGGTTTCCCAGCTTCCGAGGGGGCTGATTCTCATTTCTTGTGAAATCTGAGTAAACTTTTTTTTTATGCTGCTTATACATTTTCATAATCAAAATATCTCTAAGGTTTATTCAGCTTTCGTAAGAAATGAGATCCAACCCTCTCGAGAGCTGAGAAACCTCCACTCTTAACTGAAGTGGTTCGTGTGAGGTTAGGCCTAAATGTTCCAAACGCCACACGCGACCCCTTTAAGGACCAAGCGACAAGAAGTCGTTGTATGTTTACAGGTAAGTTGTGTTTTTTTATGTCTGCAAATTTCAAAACGTTAAAAAAGTTAGGACGTCACAGTCCCTGGAAGTCTCATCACCACGGTAATTCTTACTTACCGAATATCGGTAATAATTGTATGAAGACTAATCAGCTGTTCACTTGCGGCCATCTTGGATTGACAGGTCTTAAACACAACATAGCTGTAAACATACAGCAATTTCTTGTCGCTTGGTTGCTTAGTGCAAAGGCTAACTAATAATTTGTTATTGGTTGCCCAGGCCCCTGACTACATAGACATAACATTCGCTTGCCGAGAAATATTCTAATTTTGAACATCCGTGCAAAAAAACGTTCCGACTCCATTTCAGTTGTAGTTTGACAGTTATAAATGTTTATAATAATGAATCCTTAGAAAAATGGATAAAAGAATTGTTAAAGTTGGAGAAGCACTGCCGGCCAACCCAGCTGGAGGCGTTTTATCCTCTCTTGTGTAATTGATATAAAGTATCTGATACATTCACTGAATACAACACAAAGTAACTGATTACTTACTAAAAATACCACCCAAGTATACAGCGTTTTAACAAAAATGTGAGAAAACTAAAACGCTCACTAGGAATAACTATTTGAGTTTCCATACATTTATTGGTAAAACCCTACGATTGAGTTGCGTAGAGCTTATTATTTGGAGTGGGGAACACTTCAAAGTGAACCCTGCTCTCTATTTTATACGCTAGTTGAAGTGGAAAACTCGAACTCAGCTTTATGTGCTTCAAGCTGAGTTAGGATTTACGTATCGTTAATTATGTAGCTAATGTAAATTTAGCCTTCACCATAAATGAGAACCTAATCCAGCAGCGAAATTGGAAAAAGATGACGCCGTAACTGTGAAGAATAAGTGAGTCCACAGTCCGGTCGATAGCTCAGTTGGTAGAGTGCTTGCATTCCATGCCGTGAGCCCGGGTTCGAATCCCACCGAGGAGGTCAGAAATGATTTCCCGTTTCGGTGCTTATTTCAAACCCCAAAATAAAATACCGGCTAAGTTTACTCAGCCTTCACAAGAAATGAGTACCAGCAGCCCCCTCGGGAGCTGAGAAACCCTCATTTCAACTTGATTCTGACGACACCAACTTAGGCTGACAATGCACATTTGACCTTTTTCAAAGAATTATTTTAAAATAACAAACATGTACCTAAGTACATAATGTGGCTACCTTCTGCAATTCTGGAACAATCTATGGATATTATGACTCATGGTAAAAAGTATTTTAACACAACTGACGTGGTTGGCGTAAGGCCGGCCCCCTTACCCCTAAAAATAAGTAGGTTCCGCTCGGCACATGCGAAATCTTCAGGGTTAGCGCGGCAAGAAGTTACACTGTATGTGTACTTTAGTTGGGTTCACAGAAAAAAAAATCTTGCTGGTATGCTGACACGTGTCACAACAAATCAGTTAAGGACAACTCGTCCACAAAAAGTTCGTCCATGGACAAATCGGTCACACGACTGTTCGTTCTCACAACTTTTCGGTTAACGACATTTCAGTCACATACTACATAGGTCCAGAGACAGTTCCAACACACAAAAAAAACTTGGTCTCCAAAGAACCTTTGTTATTACTGTAGTTGTAATTAATTGTTGTTTTCTGTGGTAGTGCTGTCTGTGCACTTATATTGTATGTGACCGAAAAGTCGTGTGTACGAACTGTCGTATGACCGATTTGTCTATGGCCTAGCACCTTTTGGCCTAACCTTTCGAGTTGGAAGAGCCAAAAATTACAATTTACAAATTCAAAGTGTAAAGAGCCACAAATGTTTTCTTGCCAACCAATAAATAGCGTCGACAGGGGAGGGGGAAGCGAGTAATAGTGGCTGAGAGAATTAGCGCCCAATCCTCGTTTATCGATTCAGAACGATTTTTGTGTTTTTTGAACACAAGTGTTTTTCTGATAAATTTAAATATTGGCGAATGGAACTAAAGAGCCGCAACTTCACACCAAAGAGCCGCATGTGGCTCGCGTGCCGCAGGTTGCCGACCCCTGGCCTAATTGTCTGTGGATGGATTGTTCGTGACCGATTTTTCGTGGAACCATGATAACAAAAGTACACAAGAATACAAAGAGAGATGATTTGGGAATTTGGAAAGATTGGATGATGAACGCTTGACAAAGCGTAGGTATCTACGAATAAAATGTAAGGGCCTGTTGCACAAACTCCAGTCAGACAAAAATCAAAATTAAGTGTGATTCTAAATCTAAATCTAAGCTGCAAAGATATGTATCATTTGAGATTCATATTAAATGCATTCCCACAAGCAGACACGCATAATTTGGCGCTCACACATGCCGCATGTGGACCTACAGTATAAAAAAAACAATCTCAAATGAACATAAGCCCTGCAACTCTTGCCGAACTTCCCTGAAACAGGGGTGACATTGGCAAAGTGAACCATTTTTTACAGTATGGGTGGTCAGCCTCATGCCAACCTATAAGTCACGGATTTCTCCCTACAAATCGAAAATTTGGGTGCATATACGTAAACTAACTGATGTAAATCATCTTTTCTAATCAAATTCCATCATATTATTACCTTCCATTACACTTCCGAGAAATATTTAACCGGGTCCTTACCAAAATTAAGCAATCAAATTTGATGCGTCAATCAAATATTGATTGGAGGTTGATGCAACAGGTCCTTAGAGGTAATAGAGAAAGGGAAAGATCGAGCAAGGAATAGCTTAATCATTTTTTGTGAAATTGTGAAGATTTGGGATGTAAATAGCGAAATAAGGAAATGTCTGAAAAAAGTGATGAATATGAATGAACTAAGGGAATTTCCTATGTCAGGTTATGAATATAGCACAACATACCTTAACTCAGAGTTTTACTCTGATGAACATATATATATTTTACATTAATTTAGAATCTTTCAAAGATCTAGTTAAAGAGTTCCTCCCAGCTTGTTAATGACTGTGTGAGGGTGTACTGTAATAAGAGAAACCTGTTTTGCACAAAAAAAAAGTGGAGGAGACTGTGCAGAGGTTCTGATCACCCATTGCAGTATGTTTACCTGTATGCCACCATGTACTCCTTGAAGGAGCTGATGCCCACCAGATCCAGTCCCTCCCTCATCTCCATGTAGTCGTCAAACCTCTCGTGCTCAGCGAAGAACCGGGAGCGCTGGTCTTCGAACTCTACAAGAGGAAATAGATTCAATATGAAAATATGCATAAAGAAATAGAAACGATAATATTCGAGCATAAACAAAAAGAATAAAGTGAATTAAAACAATGTTTTACCATTTATATTTTTAAATATTTATAAATAGAAACGATGTTATTAAATAATTAAACTTGTTTCTAGGTCAATATGTTCCTCGTCTGAAAAAAAACATTCACTGTGTGATAAAATGCAGGGTCAAAAAAAACATTTTACCCGGAAATAAACCAAATTTTCTGTTTTGATGGACATCAGGAGGATGGAGCTAACTGTAATTGTAACGCTGCCACCTTTTTGGAAGGGGTAGCGATAACCTTTGCACACTCTCGTCCACTTATTACTATCCTGACGTATTTATATTCATTCATAACCATCACTCTTTTCATTCTTTTCGATTCACTCAGTTTATCCCGTACATTCACACTTTCACTAATTTGATCAAATTATTATTAGTTTTGTCTCTCGCATTGTAAACACTGTGATGGAATAATACATCTATTGGGAACAAAGACTCATCTTTACATCTAAATTGATATCCCCCACAATCCCTGGCATTCCACAGAAGACATCATAGTGGACATCCCAAAATACATCACAGTGGCATCACAGGAATACAAGGGCCCATGTGAATTAATTTTAATGAAAATGGCGCTTTACAGAAATAAACCAAATAAAAATATAAATTTTTGACACGCCTGCTATAGAGGAAGACTTACCGCTGGCGGCCTCTATGTTGGAGAAGGCAAACCCCTTGCTGAAGCGGATCTTGGTGATGGGTCCTCTAGAGTCCAGGACGAGGTTCCTGGAGACGTCCTTGAAGCCGCAGTACGCGTGCGCGAAGGTGGTGGACGCGCTGTGGGAGTTCACGCGCTCGTAGTATACCTGCAACGCAAAGTAAAACAAAACTACGTAAGTGATGGTCTAAAAAACATAGTCATTTATTTCCTATACTCGTATATAGTCGTCCTGCTTCCAGCTCGGCCAGCTGACATTACATTTATATTTTTTATGGTTTTTTTGGTTTTCCACTGTGAAAATTCAAATAGATTTATTTTTTATTTCAATTTATTTTAATGTATATAATATTACAAACGTTTTCGATCTTGTCGATCATCTTCAGGTAAGAACTTCAACCTGAACCTGAAGATGATCGACAAGATCGAAAACGTTTGTAATATTAATTAATATAAATTGATCTCTTGTGAAAAGAAACAGTTTTTTATATTTTGTATTGTTTGTGTATTAACACTGTGAAAATTCATTTTGTTTCAATTTATAATTTTTGGATGAAATTTTTCAAGCAAAACACTGTTTATTTTCACTATAGACTTTATTTAAAAGATTAAAATCTTTAAAACAAAATTACGAACGTCTTCGACCTAGAAGGTCATCATCAGGTATGATTTGATTACAGAAATTAATTTTATTTTATGAAATTTTGTCAATAGGCACAAATGATGTCAGGTAGGTAAAACACATACAGTAAGATTTTAAATTAATGAAATAATTAAATAAATTAAACAAGTAAGAGAAGATCTATTAGGTAATAACTAATTAATTAATTATAAGTCCATTTTAATAATAAAATACAATAAATAAAATAAAATTGGTCAAAAGGTATAAAATTCAGTTTGGTAGGTAAAATATTCAGTAAAAATTCTGTTAACATTAAATTAGTTTTATGGCAATTATGAAAGAATAAGAATTAATTATGAAAGAATTCCAAATTAATTAATTAATTAAAACTAATTTAATGTTAACAGAATTTTTACTGAATATTTTACCTACCAAACTGAATTTTATACCTTTTGACCAATTTTATTTTATTTATTTTATTTTATTATTAAAATGGACTTATAATTAATTAATTAGTTATTACCTAATAGATCTTCTCTTACTTGTTTAATTTATTTAATTATTTCATTAATTTAAAATCTTACTGTATGTGTTTTACCTACCTGACATCATTTGTGCCTATTGACAAAATTTCATAAAATAAAATTAATTTCTGTAATCAAATCATACCTGATGATGACCTTCTAGGTCGAAAACGTTCGTAATTTTGTTTTAAAGATTTTAATCTTTTAAATAAAGTCTATAGTGAAAATAAACAGTGTTTTGCTTGAAAAATTTCATCCAAAAATTATAAATTGAAACAGTTTTTTATTAGAATTGGTTTCTAAAAAATACAAAATAAGACATTACATTTTCGAGTCCTGAGTTATTGTGGATTCATATTGTACAGATTATTATTTCACTATAGACGTATTACATATTTACCCACTTATATTACATTCAGGGCGAAAGTTTGCAAATAAAATAAAACGCTTAGATATTGCTTCTGGGATAAAACCGAGAAATTTGGCAACGAAACTCTCGGGCACAGTTCTACATACTCTATCGACACAGTAATACCACGTTAGCCCAGGCGAAAGAGACATTCCAAATTACGATAATTCACATAAAGCTGAATTTTGGTAAAGGTCATGGGTGCAGTGTAAAAAAATAAAATATTAAAAGTCTCTACCGATCCCATAATTATGTGCTACTGGTGCAATTAGTTTTTTCTACAAATCACCATTCCTAATTAATATGAAGAAGTCACGTTTTACAAGATATACATGGATTACCGCTTAACCTGAGAGCTAGTGTTCTCGTCTCGTTTTTATTAGCATGAGATCGGTGTACACATGGGATCACATGGACACACGTGGGATCGGTGCTCACATGGGATTAGTGCACACATGGGATCACACGGACACACGTGGGATCGGTGCTCACATGGGATCAGTGCACACATGGGATCACACGGACACACGTGAGATCGGTGCACACATGAGATCACATGGACACACATGAAACACATGGACACACATTTTTAAAACGAGAATCTCTACATTCTTGGGAGGAAGTATGGGCTACAACAACCAAAGGTGCCCATACTAAAGCCTACTTCCAGACTGTAGAGAACCGTAGGGGGGTGAAAAATTTGTGTTTGGATTTTAGTATTACACAGCATTTGTCAGGCCATGGTAAATTTAGGGAGTATTTAAATCGCTTCAAAATTGTAGATAATCCAAATTGTAGTAATTTTTATTTTTTTTATTTTATTCAGGAAAAAAACAACAAATTTCTTCGGATAATTACAATAAACCAGTAGATTAATAAAGAATTGAAAAAATTGTCTCTACATTTTCCGTTAATAACAATAACAATAAAATTAATAATAATAATAACAATAACAAAATCAATGAATCATCAAAAAGCAATTGATACTTTCATAATTAAAAAAATATCAACATACAGGCACACATACACACCTCCATACATCCACACATCATGAGCACATTTTATTAACTACGTGTTTAAACAATTAAATATTAATATCATACATGACTCTGGAGGAAATGAAAGAAGTATGCAAGGATAGAAAGAAATGGCGGTTGATCTGTGATGTTGGCGGCTAGGGTTTGTTAAAGTGAAATTGGTTTTATGATTTAGTTTTTTATGTCCATGTATATATTGTCATTTTCATTCTTTGATTTAAAAAATGTAATTTGTCATGTATGTTCCTTGACTTATAGGTTGTTATGCGGCTGACCACCCACAATATAAAAATCAGTTCACTTTGCCAATGTCACCCCTGTTTCAGGGAAGGACGGCAAGAGTTGCAAGGCTTATGTTCATTTGAGATTGGGTTTTTATATTGTAGGTCCACATGCGGCATGTGTTAGCGCGAAATTATACATATCTGCTTGTGGGAATGCATTTAGTGTAAATCTTAAATGATGTGTATCTTTGCAGCTTAGATTAGATTAGATTAGATTAGATACATAGTAATAAAAAAATCCTCATAGTAGCACTTACACACGAGGACAATACAAGCCCCGCTTTCAAATTTATAATAATAATAATAATATCATTGAAAATTCAGATCATATCCTTTTTTTTTGCAAAAATTATGACAATGTTCGGATACAATATTATATATAGAATGTATAACACTAGGATTGCCTTGGCCACCTCCAAAATATGAAATTTTACAGATTGAACTTACTTTACTGTTTTACTTTTTACTTACTTTAAAGTTTACTACTGATAACGCCAAGTTTGACGCTATCATGTGGTAATGCGAGGGGGAGGATTTGAGATCGCAAACTGGTTCTCGATTATCGCGATCGGACGAACTGCCCAACAAATCTGTCTAGGCAGCCAACCAATGGAGCAAGGGGGAAGGAATCACGGAATCAAATGGTCTGGACTCACCTTATCTCCAATGGATGCCTCTTTCGCGGAGCACTGGTCGCGTTTTTGTGTGTGGTTTCTCCTTCGTTCGCGCGCGGTGTACACTGCGATGGACACGTCTATCCAAGGCCGCGTATGAAGAAGTACTGGCTGGAGACAGGTGATTGGGCAAATCGGATAGGTCAGATTATAGGCACAAGGACAAGGATTTTATGGCCAGCTACCCATAACAAACCTACCTAACAGTTCGCCCAAACATGCCCCCCAGCTTGAGAGGACGTAGTCCTTTCAAAACAATGATTTATTTATTTATTTGTTTATTATTATAACTTAAATCTACTTAATTTAGCGAGTGGACTGTATATTATTTTGTAATGTTATTGATTTGGCAACGGACAAACCTTGACAACTGGACGCCTATAAGTTCCAGTTTTCGTCCGGACATTAACTACTCTAGCTATACCGTCCGCTCCCGGAAAGACATCCTCAATAACTCCTAGTGGCCAATTAAGAGGTGCACTACCTTCAGTTTTTAACAAGACAACAGATCCAATCTTGATTGGCTCTGTTTCCGTGTTCCATTTCTGACGCGTTTGGAGAGTGTGAAGGTACTCCACCTTCCACCGTTTCCAGAAAGACTGAACTAAATGGTCCACATACTGTTTACGAGACAGTAAACTAATGTCTCTAGAGGAGGTATCTGTCGCCGGAAGTGACTTTAGAGGAGTCAATGTGAGAAAATGTGCGGGGGTTAGAGCAATAGGTTCGGATGGATCGGCACTCAAACATGAAAGCGGTCTGGAGTTTAAAATTGCTTCAATTTGCGCAAGTACTGTAGACATTTCCTCGAATGTCAATAATTGTTTACCAATTACTCGATTCAGATGGAGTTTGATACTCCGCACGTTACTCTCCCAAATTCCACCGAAATGCGGGGCGGATGGGGGATTGAACTTCCAATCTATCCGATGGTCTCTTAGTTCCCTGTCGAACTTATTTTGAAAAGCTTCAGACTCCAGGAGACCATAGAGAGCATCGAGGTGAGATTTTGCACCAATGAAGTTTGTCCTACAGTCTGAGTACATTATTTTTACCGGCCCGCGTCGCGACAAAAATCGCTTAAGAGCGTTAATAAATGTTTCCGTGCTTAGATCTGATGCGAGTTCGATATGAACCGCTTTCGTGATTAAGCACACAAACACACAAATGTATGCTTTAATTTTGTGCACACCTCTTTTTCTATAAGGAATCACACTTAAGGGGCCCGCGTAGTCTATGCCACAGTGGAAAAATGCCTTACCTTCATTTACCCGACAGGCAGGTAAATCCCCCATGAGGGGGAAGCGTGATTTTGGATTAACCTTATAACAAGTATTACATAATTGGACGCGTTTACGCACAATATTTCTAGCCGACAAAATCCAGAAATTTTGTCGCAAAAGGGACATTAGTAACTGAGGTCCGGAATGCAAGAATTTTCTATGATAGTAATCAATGATTAAGCGCTAGTTCAGACACGGCGGGAACCGCGCGTTTACGAATCGCGCGGTTTCAAACCGCAAAATTGTGATGCTATTCAGACACGCGCGGTTAGTATGCGATTCGTCAGTTTCTAAATGGAGGTCGACGAAGAAGTGTGCTTACTGTGGTTGCTCCTTAAAAAAAAGAAAAGAAAAAGGCGGTATTGGGTGCATCCAATATTACGTGACCGACTAGTACATGGTCAGTTCGTAACGTTATATCCCAAATTAAGAATGTATGATAACAAATTTTTTGACTATTTGAGAATGTCAATAAAATCTTTTGATGAACTAATTGAACTGATCAGGCAAGATATTTCATGCTCTGAAACGCATTTGAGGCCAAGCGTGTCACCGGAAGAGAAACTCGTAATAACTTTAAGGTAAGATTTATTTATTGTTCTTCAAAATCAGCATAAATATTTTCTATAACTGTAGAGGACTGAGAGCCAGAACTAAATTGCGATGGTGACGGTGACGGTGCCGGAACAGGAGAAGATGATCCAGATGTAGTAAAATATCCTTGCGGGCTTGTATACTGTTGTCCTTGCCAATACGTAGGTGTGATCTGCTGAGTATTGTAGCGAACAGGGGGTGGTAAGCTTTGTCCTTTTTGTATCACTTGAAGTAATTCAATTTTGGTTGCTAAACGCCTATTTTCTGGTACTTTTTTGAGTTCTTTATATAACGACAAACAAAAGAGTTTGTCGTCATCTTGCTTGGTAATACTATTTTCTTGAAGTTCATTCTGAAAATGTTTTCGTGACTCGATACTTTTTTCTATTAAAACAGCTATTTTTTCTTCTGGCACTTGTGTTTTCTTACGTTTAGGGGGACGTATTTCAGTGGCTTCGGTTGCATTGGCGTTTAGTTCACTTGTCTCCTCACTTTGCCTTTCATTCTGTTCTTCAATATTAGTTGTAGTGTCTTTATTACTTACACTATTCTGCAGGAAAAATAATCTTGAAAAATACATGTATCGGGCTCCTTTACAAGCACCTGAACCAGAAGGAGTTGTTTTTTCTTTTTTGTATTCTTTATTGTAGCAATCTCGTATGTTTTTCCATTTTTTTTTGGAGTGTCTTCGCAATTTCCAAATATCTCCACCAACTCTTGCCAAGCTCGGTTCTTGATAATTTTATTTGAGTAATCATCACACTGAATGTCCCATATTGCAGGTCTCTTCTCCACCTCATCAATAAATAGTTCAGTGTCGAAACGATCCATGGCGAACTCACGAACAGTGATGTGCTCACCGCGCGGTATCCGCAACGCAACTGAACGCGAAGTAAAGACTCCACAGTAATAGAAACGCGCGGGAGCAGCGCGATTCTATTTTCTGGCGGTTGGGTTGCGGTAACCGCGCGGCTTGATTAACCGCGCGGTTATGTCTGAACGATTACTAACTTACTCATATAAATAAGACCCGCGCGATTTCCATGCGATTCTATAATCGCGTGGTTCCCGCCGTGTCTGAACTAGCGCTAGATTCAAAATATGACCGCGACCTGGTAAAAGTATTGGATGTTTACTGTCATAAGCTAAGTCAGCGTTTACAAGTCTCCCTCCTACTCGTAACAACCCATCGGCGTCGATAAAGGCATTAAGCTTACGAAATGCAGGAGATAAGACTTTACCGGCTTTCGCGTTTTTAATTTCGTTCGAAAAATGATGATTTTGTAAGTCTTTTATAACTACGATTTCTGCAAACCGTAGGTGAGAGACTTCAAATTTTGATGACAATCTTTTTATAAAACGAAGTATGTAAATAACAACTCTTAACAATTTACTCCAGGAAGAGATTCGTTCAGCGAGTGAACCTAATAAAGTTGGTTGCTTGGGTAAGTTATCCATTACAGTCATAACTTTTATTTTTTGTTCCGGCGGGTTTTCAATAGTATTTGGATCAAATTTACAAAAATTCCATTCTTCAATTGGTGAGCGCGCGAAGGCAGGGCCTTTAAACCAGAGCGGGTGGTCAATTAATTGTGCGGGAGTCAGGCCGCGTGAGAGACAATCCGCGGGATTGTCTTTCCCGGCAATATGATAAAACTGACTTGGAGGTATATTATCCTGAATTATAGTTACTCTATTCGCGATGAAAGTCTGCCAGCGGGATGGGTGTGAATGAACCCAAGCGAGTGCCACTGTACTATCAGAAAAGGCGTATACATTATTAATTTGGCAGCGAGTTGAATATGTATCAATGACTACACGCATTAATTTTGACAATATCAATATTCCCGATAATTCAAGTCTTGCTAAAGATATTGTACGACTTGGAGCTACTCGCGACTTTGCACAAGCTAAACTTATTTCTCCGCGTTTACTTGGAGGATTATATACATGAATATATATCACCGCTCCATATGCTCTCTCACTTGCGTCCGCGAATCCCAATAGGGATATAATCGACTCCTGCGTTACACCTGTATGACGTGGCAGCTGAATACTTTGAAGGAGTGGGAGTTCCGATTCATAATTTTCCCAAGTTGAAATTATACTCTGAGGAGGACAATCGTCCCAATCGATTTTATGTTCCCAGAGAAATTTAATCATTAATTTAGCTGTTACAATCACGGGTGCTACAAACCCCATCAAATCCCAGAAGCGCGCAATTGTCGACAGAATATTTCGTTTTGTACATTTACGAAATTTGTTAGTGACACTAAAGGTAAAAACATCTTTTCTAGGCAACCAATGCAAACCAAGGATGGTACATTGATCTTCTGAACTGAACTCCACAGCTTCAGAAATGCGACAAGCTGAGGGAATGCCTCCCATGACTGATGGTGAATTACTCGAGAACTTCACCAATTCAAAACCGCCCGCAAGAAATAATTCAATCAATTGGTTTGAAAGTGCGATAGCCTCTTCATCATTTAAACAGCTAGAAACCAAATCATCCATGTAAATATCTCTCTCTGCTACAAGTGCCGCTAATGGAAAACGTGTTCGCTCATCATCAATTAAACGACGAACGGTACGCATTGCAAGGTATGGGCTGCACTTTAAGCCAAATGGTACGCGTGTAAATTCAAAAAGCTGAAGTGGATCATTTTTATCAAACCGATATAAAACTCTCTGATAGCATCTATGCTCTTTATTTACCAGAATTTGCATATACATTTTACGTATGTCAGCGCTTAGAGCAACTGGAAACAAGCGAAAGTGTAATATTATTTTAAATAGATCATTTTGAAGATTTCTACCCGTATGTAGAACATCATTCAGCGATAATCCTGATGTAGTTTTCATACTAGCATCTATTACTGCGCGAACCTTAGTTGTGGATTTATTTTCACGTATCACTGCATGATGCGGGGCTATGTATTGCAAGCTCAAGCATTGATCCGAATTTATATTTACAGGATTTAAATACCCTTCTTGTATATAATTTTTGAAAATAAGGTCGTATTCCAATTTTACAGAAGAGTTTGAAAGCAGTTTCCTTTCCAACGCGTAAAATCTCCGCTCTGCCGCTCTCTGAGAATCACCAAGCTGCCCCGGATCGGTCTTGAAAGGCAGCATTACGGAAAATCTACCAGTCTTGTCTCTCGTGGTGGTGTTGGTATATTTCTCTTCACATACCAGCTCCTCGATTTGCGAAGTGGAGACGTCCGGTACGTCTTCCAACTCCAAGAATTTTTTCATTTCAATTTCAATTGCTGAAAAGAAACTATAATCTGTTTTGATTAACGGTAGCACTGGAACTTCCCCTAGTACCACATACCCAAATAGGGTATCCAGTGCAACTGGCTCGCCTAAATTTCGTGAGATAGTGTTGTGTTTTATCACACGGGAGAATACATCTGCACCCAGAATCATGTCAATTTTTCCGGGAATAAAATATTTTTCATCAGCCAAACGTAATGATTTTAAATATTCTAAATTTTCAATATTAATGTTGGCGACGGGTATTTTATCAGTTATTTGATTAACCACCAAAGGCGATAGTTTAAAATTGACCGATTTCTCAACTCTCGAAAGAAGGGTAATTGTTGTCACTCCCTTGATAGGGTTGACAATATCCCCTATTCCTGAAACAACTTTGTCTCGCGTCGTCTTTACATCAAGATGAAGTTCTCGACAACAGGAGGCCGTTATTATGTCTCTCTGTGAAGCACTGTCTAATAAAGCGCGAATAGTGTGTCTTTGACCCCGCTTGTCTAAGATTACACAACAAACAGTTCCTAGTAAAACTGTAGATTCTACCTCACTAGAATTAGGGCCCATAGCACAAAGCGCTAAGGGCTCCGCCTTTTCTTCGGCCGCGGCTTGCAAATTCAAGTTGAAATGCAGGCTAGTATGGTGGGATCGATTACAAACGCTGCATCTTCCCTTTGATTTACAATTCTTGAGATTATGCATCGTACTTAGACAATTGACACATAATTTCTTTGATTTTATAAAATTGTACCTTTCCCGAGCGTCCAGGATAGTGTATTTCGGACACTGGTACAACTTTGAGTGGTTGTTATCTCCGCACAACAAACATTTGTCAGTATTAACTGTCACAAATGCCCTAACGTTTTTCTGGGAAGCTGAGGGCTTGCGCGGCATCGCGTTAATTTGATTGTTAATTTTACTGCTTCTACTTCCGTTTGCGCGCTGTAGTATTCGCGAGTAATTTCTAATGAATTCCACAAATTTTATTGAATCTACTGAGTCTGAAGAATCTTGTATAGAAACTTCAAAAGCCTTAATCGTATCCATGTCAAGTTTCTTACACGCAATGTGTATGAATATAAAGTCTTCTAGATTCTCCATGTTCAACTGTTTGATTGCAGCAGTTAAACCTGAAAATGGATCAATAAAGTCCTCCAAGTTTGAGGCAGATGGTTCCTTTACTGCAGGAATATTTAACAATTTCTCTAGATAAGTTGTTGCCAGAACGCGCTTATCGTTGTATTTCTTGACCAACGAATTCCATAAAATTGTATAATTTTGAGCAGTTGGCAATAAACCTTGGCAAATGCTTTGAGCTTTTCCTACCAGTTTTCCAACTAAATATTGAATCTTTTCACCTTCCGTTAGACTGTCATTCTCATGGACCATAGATTTAAAATTTTCATAAAACACCGGCCAATTGTTTACATCTCCGTTGAAGGCACACAGCTCTAATCGTGGTAGTTGGATGCTCCTTTTTAAAGGAATATCATTTGCACTTGAGGATTTTGTTGTGTCTTTTAAATTCTCGTAAGTATATTTAATTTCAGCGTATAAGTCTTCAAATGACAGAATAATATTATTATCTGTTGCTTCATCTTCCTCACTTTCTGCAATTAAATCATTTTTTTCTTTTACCAGTAATAAAAATTCTTTACGCCAGTTGTCAATGCCTGCCGCGTGCACTTTAAATTTACGCAAATAAATTTCTCCCAAATGAATTGAATTAATGGTATCGAAAATGCATTGTGCCCGTTCCAAGTACGTCTCTATCTCATTCTGGAGGCGCTCCTTACGTCGTTGAAATGCCCGTTTCTCGCGTTCTGACGTCATGTTTTAAATTTGGCTTTAATAAATTAAATTTGATAAAATTAATAATAATTTTTACTAATCCCGTACGTACAAGTCCTTATAAATTGAAGTAGCAAAGAAAGAAGAAGGTTATAATAATTTTATCAAAATGTAAACAAATAATGTAAACAAAGAAAGTAAACAATGCTAGTACCTAGGTAGTTACTTATACCGCGGGCTTAATTCGAATGTACCTAAAATGCAAGAGATAGGTATACCTACAAGGCAATTAAATAATTAACCCGCACTTCGATTCCAAAGCGATATTTATGATAATAATGTATGAACGCGTCACGAATTGTAGCAATAAAAATGGCGAATATTTTTTTTTGAATCCGATTTCAAACTATAAGAATCTGAATTAATATTACGTGAATCTAATTTTTAATTTACGATCCGGTTCTGTAAGGACCAAAATTATGATAACGCCAAGTTTGACGCTATCATGTGGTAATGCGAGGGGGAGGATTTGAGATCGCAAACTGGTTCTCGATTATCGCGATCGGACGAACTGCCCAACAAATCTGTCTAGGCAGCCAACCAATGGAGCAAGGGGGAAGGAATCACGGAATCAAATGGTCTGGACTCACCTTATCTCCAATGGATGCCTCTTTCGCGGAGCACTGGTCGCGTTTTTGTGTGTGGTTTCTCCTTCGTTCGCGCGCGGTGTACACTGCGATGGACACGTCTATCCAAGGCCGCGTATGAAGAAGTACTGGCTGGAGACAGGTGATTGGGCAAATCGGATAGGTCAGATTATAGGCACAAGGACAAGGATTTTATGGCCAGCTACCCATAACAAACCTACCTAACAGTTCGCCCAAACAACTACACTTGTTGGTTTGTGGGCATACATCTGAGAGCTTTAAATGAATATATCCTTACAACTTAGATTATTATAGATTATAGATAGCACTTAGACATTTATTTTTCAAATTTATGCATAGAGTTGTTTTAAACGGGTAAATATAGCTTTAAATATAAATTAAATTTTTAAATAAAGAAAATGAGAGTGTAGTGTATAACAAAAAAAAAAAAATGGACACACATGGGGTCGGTGCACACATGGGAGCAGTGCACACATGGGATCACATGGATACACGTGGGATCGGTGCACACATGGGATCACATGGACACACAGGGGATCGGTGCACACATGGTATCACATGGACACACGTGAGATTGGTGGTGACTTCCGTGATTTTACTCATGACACTGTACCAAAGACATAATAACAAAATTCTTCTCTTTGCTAATCATTATTTAAACTTCTGGTCTATTTTGCCTGGACTACAGTATAAAACTTTACATTCAAATTAACCAAGGCGTTTTACCAAAAATTGCAAGGAATCTAAAACAGCTCATCTGGTGAACGTTTTAGTTTTCAAGCACTTTTAAGTAAACGCTATGGTTGTGTTTAAGGGTAAAGTTGTATACTTGTATTGTACATACATTCATGAAGAAGGGACGGTATAGGGTGAGCCAAAAATACGTAGCATGTGGGGCGGAAGATCAAAGGGAGGCGGGCGCTAAAAAACTGAAATAGCCTTTTGAGTTCTTTGTAATGTTTTGGAAGATGTATTTTTGTTCGGTTTATCGGGGTAAAATAACGTTTTCTTCTCTTTGAATTTCATTCGATTATTTATCGGTGTTTTTATTTGCTTGATGTGTTTTTTTTACAAAACATATTCAGCAGTCTATATGGGCCGATGTTACTCAAAACTGTAAAGTAAGCTGCAAGCATTTTCATTGAAATTGTTTTTTTTTCTGTTTGAAGGAGACACTGTAACCATTCTTCAATCGTATAAACACTTTATGTACAATACCTATATATTAAGTGCCCTTGGGGTGGCTAGTGCCACTAAATGGGAGTTTCAATCGAAAAAAGCAATGTCTTTATTGAATACACGGCCGGCTGATGATGCTGGAGAGTTGCTTTCCGGGATCTGTTGCCGTGGTCTGTGGGAGCTGGAAGCTTAAAGCCGAAGGTCAATAAATGTACCTACTACCTTCGACCTCAAGCAAAAAACAACAATTCATTAGTTCGTGTTTCTTCTTCGTAGAAGACACACGCCTCCTGAAGACGTCGGATATGACTCTGACAAAACGTAGAGAAAATCGTTCTTCTCTTTCCACGGTCAGTAATATCCGTTTATTTCATTCCAAAAAATATCTAACGGCCGTAATCATAATTTAAAATCTTTAATTATATTATTTTTTTAATCGAGGCGTTAAAAAATACTTTTTCAATAAGTGATCTATGAATCTTGGCACACCCAGTATGCAGAAGGCTGTCGCACTTGGAAATGTCATGTGAAAGTGGGAGAAATAAAATATCGCTTTTCCTCAGCCCGCTGGCAAGCCTTGCCAAATTTCCTTTCGCAATCGCAACTCTGACCAATAAAAATGAAATACGCCTTTTCATTTATTGCGTTGAAACGTAACTAACGTATCTAAGCTGCACACATTGAGAAACCCCTTGCCACGTTGCCCTGAAAAGCTCGTATGTGGGGTGAGGAACATTTTTATTTTTACAGCTAAGAAAGTAGAGCCTTATGACAACCACTTTAGTTCAAGTGGAGGTTTCCCAGCTTCCGACAAGGCTGGTTATTATTTCCTGTGACGGCTGAGTAAGCCTTGCCAGTATTTTATTTTGCACTTGTAATTCACCCCGAAACAGAAAGCCATTTCTAGCACCCTCAGAGAGAAACGAGCCCAAGCTCTCAACCAGGAATGCAAGCATTAACGTCAACGACGATACCATGTTGAAAGCACCGGTTCTCATCAAATCACCGAAGTTAAGCAACATTGGGCGCGGACGCTACTTGGATGGGTGACCGCTATGTACACAGCGTGTTGTTGGCATTTCTTGGACCGGTCCGTAGTACAGTGGCAACACTTCGGACTCGTAAATGGAAGGTTGTGGATTCAAATCCCGGCGGAGCACAAAAATATACCATTTATATTTCCAAATATGCTCGTCGCTGGGTTGAATAATTCATAAACCTTTACCAAAGACCGGTCACTGAAAGGTCCATCCAACCTTACAACAACTGGGTCTTGCTTGAGAAATGGCGCTTTCTACAGCGACGACCAAGCTCGCAGAGGGCTTTTGAGGTGTGATACAAACAAAAACAGCGCTCACCAAATAATCATCCTAATATTATTATTATTCCACCAACTGAGTTACCGACCGGTTGCTACGAGTACAATCGCTAGAAAGGACGAGATTGCTCACCCTGTGTAGTTGTGATTTTGCGTGCGATTGATCTAAATGCTAGCAGACAAGAGTGTTGAATGTTGAGTGATGGATTGTAGGGGGGATATGTTGAAAATGTCTTGTATAATACCCTTATAATACTGTTCACAGTTTGACACGCCCTCAACAATTTTCATACGAAATGAGCAATCAAAATACGAGCGCTGAAATTTGAGTGCGGTGTTTAACTGGAGAAGGCCTCAATATGTAAAGTCGGTAGTCACCTACTTAACCCGGCGACTGCCACTAACATTACAGATCAACCACCAGTTTTTTTCATTCAGATTCATAATCTTTTTCATACAAGCATTTCTTTAATTATGACTTTGCATATCCCAGATATTTTAAAAAGTCGGTCCATCTACTCGTTTCTCTACCAAGACATCCATTTATTCTTGCAACGTATACTTTATTCGACAGTCTTTCATCATTCATTCTCTCCATATGTCCAAACCAACCTAATACACTTATTTTTATTTTCACTTTTCACACTTTCTCTTGCACCACATCCTTCTCTTAGGCCCGGTATTTTGAAGTATCGTAAAGTTAACTAAAATGCAATTTTAGTTAAATAATCATAATATTTCACTCACCGAATTTCGGCAGTAAATATTTAGTAACTTTAACTTTCGATTTTCAAGATGGCGGCGCTTCACTGACAGCAGTTGTTCTTTTTGAATGTAAGGATACATTAAAATTGTTGCAAACTGAACATTTTTTGTCTCGTTTTCTAGCTTAATGAAGGTAAGGGATATTATTTTTATGAATAGTTGTTTGTTTTAAAGCTTTTGAATGGCATTTTAATTATTTCCAAGATTTGGGGGCGTGGCTTCATACTTCGGCAATGTTCGGTTTTAGTTAACTCGAGATTGAGTATTTTGAATAAAATTTCAAGTAATAGTTAACTAAAATATTACTACAGTTCAATATACCGGGCCTTACAAAATACTTCTTATATAGTCCATTTCTACTGTATGGACTTTACTAATTTCACTTTCTCTCATCGTTCAGGCTTTACTTCCACTAGGCACTAGTGTACCACCGTGCACCGCCAGTCGAACATTTTTGTAAGATTTTGGTTCTAGGCGATGCAAGCGGTAGCACCCAGTACGCACCTGCCTTTCATTATTCTTCTTTCAAATTCACCGGCCAATCTTACATCTTTCTCAAACATCTAATCTAATCTAAGGTGCAAAGATATTGTAATGTTTTTAGGTTCGAAAAGTTTATAAATTTAAACACACAGGTCTTCTTTCACGATTTTTATTTACACTTAATTCATTTCTATAAATTTATATTTATTTTTTAACTCTTGTGGCAACACAAATTTATTTTTCACAGTTTGGTATCGCTTACACTCTTCCAATCAAAACCAACTATCGCACTCCCTTAGCACACTCAATTCTCCGCCTTATGTACTTCACAGACAGTACTTTTTAGTGACTGATTTTGCCAGCATATTCCCGCATATTCTACCAAGTCCGAGACTACAAAAGGATCATTTAATTTCTAGATTTCTTAGGTCTATTGCTACCTACGGTGTACACCTATATTAACCTACTTTCGACATAATGCTATAATAACTATCACTACCTATGTACGATGTATACCTAATTAATCTACTATTTACATTACAATATGTTACATTGGGGATTCATAATTATATGCATTCTCATAAGCAGACACGTACAAGTTCGCGCTTGCACATGCCGCATGTGAACCTACAACATAAAAATCAAAACCTCAAATGGGCATACACCCTGCAACTCTTCCCTGAAACAGGGGTGACATTGGCAAAGTGAACCATATTTTACAGCATAGGTGGTCAGCCGCATACGAGCCTATAAGTCAAGGAACAAACTTGCTTCGCAGATATAGGTACCTACAAATTCATCGATAATGGACTTAACTAATTTCTCAGTTTCATTAACCAACAATATTTGGTCCGGTGGACCGGTCCGTAGTCCAGTGGCAACACTTCGGACTCGTAAATGGAAGGTTGTGGATTCGGATCCCGGCGGAGCACAAAAAATATACCATTTATATTTCGAATGTGCTCTTCGCTGAGTTGAAAAATTCATAAAACTTTACCAAAGACTGGTCACTGAAAGGTCCACCCAACCTTACAACAACTGGGTCTTGCTTGAGAATTGGCGCTTTCTACAGCGACGACCAAGCTCGCAGAGGGCTCTTGAGGTGTGATACACACAAAAACAGCGCTCACCAAATAAATCATCCTAATATTATTATTATTAATATTTATTAATAATCGGGCGTCGGCAGAGAACAGGTTTCTGGGTGTAATTATGATAACAACCAGCAAGCACTACAAGTTAGGTCTTGTTAGGTTATTACTTGTACTAGCGCCATCATCCCTCCCGCAGGGGGCGCGCCCCTAATGAGAGGAACTTCTGCATAATGTATGCCAGCCCGGCACTTTAATTATTCCAATATGAATGATACACTTCAAACAGGAAGCTTTCACAGCTGAGAAATGTAGTACAGAAGGCGGGAGTCTTGGATTTTAATTCAAAGAAGAGATAAAATATACACATAAATACATCCAGACTAAAGGAATAGTTTACATGCCATATCACAGATATTACAAAATTTGTGCCTCCACACATCTCATCAAAGTTGCACAGATATATTTAATCGCGGTAAGGAGTTGCACTTCATGTGCAGATTAGTTGCGGATAGTTATATTTTTTGGTAAACGCAATGGTTGGAGACCTAGCATTTGATAAATAATCATAATGTTTAAATAACAATAATTTTTTCAGGCTGTGTAGCCGTGGTCTGGTTGATTCTTTCCGGACAGTTCGCCCATTGCTCCAATGGGCATTGTCAGCGGTTGGCTAGTCGCTGTGATCTTCTTACAGGATCTGCTGTACTAGAAACAACGATGGCCTTTTTTTATCATAATGTTTTTCAGAGATGATTCTTCAAATCAATATTTCGGCTTTAAATTTTCAATCACGCTTTTAATGTCTGTAATGGGGTGGCTGTAAGAATGGCGTAACGATTATAGAATCCCTTATTCCGTTCACCCTCCCGTCTCCACCAGTCCCTAATACTGCTCACTGTTCACTGTTCGGGGCTAATCCAGAAGAAGGAATTATTTATCGAATAAAACAATTTTACGCTCGGCAAGCTAACTTCGGTGTATTAGGTATACCCTTCAAAAACCATCACTCGACATTCAGGATTCTTGTGGGATGAGCACTCAGTTTTCAGTATTCAGATCCAAAATTGGAGATATAAATAATTATAAAAAATTATAAAAAACAAATTCACAAATTCACAAATTGAGTATTTAATTCCACCTCAAGTACTTTCGACTTATTCACGTCATTATCCTCCTCAAGTACTTTCGACTTATTCACGTCATTATCCTCTTGATAATGACGTGAATAAGTCGAAAGTACTTGAGGTGGAATTAAATACTCAATTTGTGAAAATAAAACTCTGTGTTTTTTATAATTTTTTATAATCTACTAGCAGACCAAACCGCGCTCTCGCACGGTTGGCTGCTAGGCCCTACGGGCAGTTTAAGCTCCGGCTTCGCCAGCACACTTTACCCTTGCTTTAATTTTTAAAAGATACATGAGAACTGACCAACAATAACAACAAAAAGTGGACAATTTTATGGTAGAATCCCAGGCCTGATCGTGCTACTTCCTATTGTTGTGCAGGTGCTGAAGTCTTTATCCTGTTTTTTATTTCTGCTCTTTAATTTTCTGGTGATGGTTTATAATGATGCTCGACCCGTTCATTATCATTTAAGTGTATAACTTGTCTTTTTCTGCCCTTTTTTCGTTTTGCTGGTAATAGTATCTTAAGCGTACCTGTGTTGCTAGCAATTGTCTTATAGTGGCATGAAACATGACTGCGTTTGCTATACGGCATTGTTTTGTTGGTACTGGTGCTTTTGTTTTTAGATTGTTCCAGCTGCTCTTATTGTCATGAAATGCCTTCAAACTGCTCGTCCTGCTCTGAATTATCTTTTGACATCTTAAAACTGCTTGTGATACTTTTCAAGATATTTTAGTGTCTGATACTGCTTGGTACCTGAAGATACCTCAAAATGCCTAAACTCACAATCTACAAAAAATCTAAGTATGGGAAAACGTTCGACCCATCGACAGAACTCTAAGAAAAAAATGACTTTTGAAAAGTTAAAAAAAAATAAACTTTTTAACTTTTTTTATTTTTATATATATAAGACACTTTGTATGAAATTTTACTTTTTAAATATTTGTTCAAAGAAATTTGCCGTAAAAAAAAAGTTTCTTCCAACATTTATGGGGTTTACTAAAATGCATTTAAAATTCGAGTTTGAGGCCTAGACATTCAAAATGGCCGCCTGCAGAGCAATGTATTTTTTTAGTTGGTATCGCAGGTATGCAAAATATATACTTGGCGGGATTGTCCTATTACATATCATTACATTTCGCTAAATTATAATTGTTTGTGTAGCATCAAATCAGTTGATTTTTTTACTTATAAATTTGACTTTTTTGTGAAAATCAGGTTTTTCATAATTTTGTTTGGAAAAAATTGTCATTGAAAAAAGTTTTCTTTCAAAAAATGTTGACATAAGCAAAACCAAATTGATCATTGAGGAAAAACCTTCAGACTTGTAAAATGAACGCCAGGATAATGTTAAATATTGAAGAAACCAAAAAAAATGTATGGCAGGTACTCTTAATCCTTCATGTATTTCGTTGTTCTTTTAAAAATATTTAAGTCTGTTTATGTTTAGATAGCATGCCTAATTTCAATGTTCCAACTTTATGCATGCGCCCGTTGTGCCACCTGAAAGTTATTATTTTTTATTTTTTTCTATGTAGGTATTTACAAATTTAGTTTGAAGAATTTACTTTTTGCGAAAAAGTTTCTTCCAAAAGTTGTTAAAATTACTGAGAGGCATGACCGTTTCGAATATCAAGTCTGTAAATTCAAAATGGCCGCCAGCGGCAAGATTTCAATTTTCAGTCTGTATGGCAGGTATGCGAAATATGCACGTGACCTCATCCGGACCCTGACAGTTGTTTAGCCACTAACACTTTATGGGGGTGTGCAAAATTTCAGCATCGTGCTGCGAACGGTCTGGGCGCCTATAATGGTACAAATATACAAACAAACACACAAACAAACAAACAAACAAACAAACAAACAAACAAACACCAAAAATTCTGGAATTGAGCGTTAGTTCAGTTTATCAAGAGGAACACTTTTTAGAAAAACATTTTTGCAAATTCGAAAAAAACAGACGCAAATACCCCTTCCTTTTTTATATAATAGATATATATAAAACAAAGTTGTGTTAGTTACACTATCCATAACTCAAGAACGGCTGAACTGATTTGGCTGAAAATTGGTAGGGAGGTAGCTTAGAACCAGGAAAAGGACAAAGGATACTTTTTATATCCTTTTAATCCTTTTTTTAATACTTTTTTTCAAGTGACATAAAACGTGGTAGGTATAAATAAAAAAAACGCAACTGAAAGCAATCCGTAAATAACAGTCTAGCCGTTCTTTTTTTAAAAAAATAAACAAAATGCAACTGACAGCTAAACGTTATGGAGTCTGTGAATAATTGAAGTTGACCGATTTGTTTCAAGTTTCTATGAATCTAATGTACCCAAAAAATATTAAGAAAGCCATGCCACCACCAAGGCGATCAAATCTTTCCCGAGGAAGCTGTAATGCATTAAGAATTCAAAACATTGCGAGTGAAAGGAGTGAAAAAGAACAATGCATTGCGCGTGAAGAGCGCCGCGTCGGTATGTGAACTGCAATGAAGCGATTTGGGAAACAACTTGATCGATGTCAAGAGATGAATGCAGCAATGAAAAGAGCAATTCTTCAAGATCTACAGCACCTAGATCATGAAAATCATGCGTTGTTTAAGAGTGCTTTGGAACGCATGCCAAATGATGACTACAAAGTCGTGATTAGAGCGGATATGATTTCAATATCTAATCTAATCTAATCTAAGTTGCAAAGATATGTTACATTGGAGATTCACATAACATGCATTCTCACAACCAGACACGTATAAGTTCGCGCTTGCACATGCCTCATGTGAGCCTACAACATAAAAACCAAATCTCAAATGGACATATACCAGGCTGCAACTCTTGCCGTCCTTCTCTGAAACAGGGGTGACATTGGCAAAGTGAACCATTTTTACAGCATAGGTGGTCAGCCGCATACCAACCTATAAGTCAAGAAACATACAGGACAAATCACATTTTTTTAAATCAATAAATACTAATATATAGGTACTTAAGAACATCAAAAAACTAAAACATAAAACAAATTTCACTTTAATAAACCCTTGCCACCAACATTATCAACCGCCATTTATTTTTGTCCTTACATACTTCTTTCATTTTCTCCAGAGTCATAACCTTCTTCAGACAGGCTCTTCTTTTATTTTGACTCTGGATATTCCATTCATTCGCAATTTCAGATATTTGGTCCATCCATACCTTCTCAGTCTTCCTCTACCACGACATCCATCTATTCTACCAACATATACTTTCTTCGTCAGTCTTTCCTCATTCATTCTCTCCATATGCTCAAACTATCTTAACAAACTTCTTTTAATCTTCACTTTCACACTTTCTCTTGCACCACATTCTTCCTTACAAAATCATTCTTCACCCTGTCACTCCATGTTTTCCACATCATACTTCTCAGATGATGATGATGATGATTATGATGATTTCCTTTTCAGCGCCGTTTCGTAACTCAATGTCACTCCAAGGGCGCTTAGTAATTTACTGGGCGAAGAAAAATGTCTTCATCCTCCTCTTTAGGTCCTCAATCGTCTTAGACCTCCGGATTTCTGGTGGTAGATGATTCCAGGTCGCAGGGCCGGCCACCGCAAAAGCACGGTCTCCGAAAACAGTGGCAATTTTTCTTCTAGGTTCATTTAGCAGGGTTTCCGCTCCGTTCTCTGCTGATCTTAGTGTTTGCTCCCTTGAGCTCAAGACTTTTGAGACAATCAGCTCTTGGATGTAGAAAGGAGCTGCATCATGGAGAGCTTTGTATGTGATAAGGCCAAGTTTAAATTTGACGCGTTGAGGAAACCTCAGCCAGTGGAGTCGCTCCAAAAGCGGAGTTATGTGACAGTGTTTGGTTTGGTTGAATATAAGCCGCGCGCCTGCATTCATTACTGACTGCTAGATAGTCCATTTCAACAGTATGGACCATCAAAATGAAAAATCCATTGAATGGTCATTTTTTTTTTTTTTTAAGGGAACCTTTTGCGGGAGACTCCCCAATTCCTGAAAGGCTTGGGAGTCTATATCACCCAAGAAGGGTGCCACAGAGGTGTTGCTACAAGCCTGGTAGTCGTCGCTACAAAGCGCAAATTCTCAAGCAAGATCCATTTTTTTTACAGGCTTGACGAACCCTTTATATATATGAGGATTATTTATTCGGCGAGCGCTATTTTTGTTATTTACCTCATGAGCCCTCTGAGAGAGTGGTCGTCGCTGTAGAAAGCGTCAATTCTCAAGCAAGACCCAGTTGCTGCAAGGCTGGATGGACCTTTGGTGACTGGTCTTTGGTAAAGATATATGAATTTTAAAATCCAGCTAAGAGCATATTTGAAAATATAAATGGTATATATTTTTGTGCTCCACCGGGATTTGAACCCACAACCTTCCATTCACGAGTCCAATGTGTTAACCACTGTACTACGGACTACGGACCGGAAATATAAAAGTGAATAAAAGCATATATTCGCATTCCCTATTCATGAACGTCATCCTCCTGTTGTGCATTTGGCGGTGCATCTGGAGAATGGTCAAAGAGTATATTTCACGGCTTCCAATGTTGTTCAACGTGCTGAAAAACCTCCAGCGACAACATTGACCAGTTTCTTTACGATCTGCCAAAGCGATCCGTTTGCACAAACTTTGCTTTACTCGGAGATGCCACGTTATTATACTTGGAATGCTTCATTGAGGAATTTTCTAAGACGCAAGCAAGGCGATGCGGTTCTTGGTTATCCACATGTGCGTTTTACTGATGCTCTTGGTCGTATATAATATACAGTTCATCGAAAGAATGATGAATGTTTCTATTTGCGGTTGTTGCTGGTAAATGTGCGTGGGCTAACGTCATTTGATTCACTTCGGACTGTTAATGCTACCGTATTCCCAACATATCGTGCTGCATGTGCATACCCATTGGGAGACGACAATCGTTGAAGCAATTATTTCTGCATATCCAAGTCAGATACGCACATTATTTGCTATCATCATTTCGACATTTCCATCGAACCCATCTTACCTGTGGCACAAAGACAAGGATAATATGTTGGAAGACATTTTACATCAAATTCGTTTCAGTTCAAGAAATTCCGACCTTCAAATGAATGAGGAGATACATAATCAGGCTTTGATCTTGACCAAAGACATGTGTTACCTCATGTGCGGTAATTTATTAGTCAGATTAGGAATGAAAACGCTAAATCGGGAAATAAATGACGCATTTAATCGAGAATTTGAACGGGAAAGAGAATATGATCACCGGGAATTATATTTATTAGTTCAAACAAATGTACCCCTGTCAAATCAACAACAAAAGGAAGTTTATGATACATTGATGATGAAAATGGTGGTTTATATTTCCTGGATACCCCTGGTGGAACTGGTAAGACATTCCTCATGTCAGTAATTTTAGCCACTGTTCGTGCGAGATCCAGCATTGCGGTTGCAGTTGCTTCCTCTGGAATAGCAGCCACATTGTTAAAAGGATGCCGATTCAGCATTAAAATTGCCGTTAAATCTTCAAACTATTGAAGAACCAACATGTCTTATCTAATCTAATCTAAGCTGCAAGGATATATATCATTTAAGATTTATATTAAGTGCATTCCCACAAGCAGACATGTATAATTTTGCGCCGTTTGAGTTTAAACGACTTCAATTTCCGATCTGTCTTGCATTCGCCATGACCATCAACAAATCACAAGGCCAATCCTTAAAAGTTTGTGGTCTGAATCTAGAAAATCCGTGTTTTTCTCATGGTCAATTATATGTGGCATGTTCACGGGTCGGAAGACCATCTGCATTATTTGTTCTTGCACCTGATGATAAAACGAAAAATGTCGTGTATCACAAAGTGCTTCACTAAGAGTGGAACCCATGCATTAAAATATGTACATGGCCAATAAAAAATCATTAAAACAATTCCTTTTTCATTTTATATTCTACAATCTATAATAATCTATAATCTAAGTTGCAAGGATATTTTCATTTAAAGCTCTCAGATGTATGCCCACAAACCAAGACGTGTAGTTCGCGCTTACAAATGCTGAATGCGTACTTACAAATAAAATCCAAACCTCAAATGAACATAAGCCCCACAACTTTTGCCGACCTTCCCTGAAACAGGGGTGACATTGGCAAAGTGAACCATTTTTTACAGTATGGGTGGTCAGCTTCATACCAACCTATAAGTCAAGGAATACGAGAAATAAATAACATTTAAGTATAAAAAAAAACCACAAAACCTTAAAAAGATATCTATACAAAAAAAGTAAAAAAATTCCTATGCAAAAAATGTAGCAAATTAATACACCAACATTAGAAATCTACATTGCAGATTAGCCGCCACTTCTTCCTGTTCTTGCAAACTTCTTTCATTTCATTCAGAGTCATAACCTTTTTCATACAAATCCTCTTTTTATTATGACTCTGGATATCCCATTTATTCGCTATTTCAGTGATTTGATCCTTCCATACTTTTCTCGGTCTTCCTCTACCACGACATCCATCTATTCTAGCAACATATACTTTCTTCATCAATCATTCATCACTCATTCTCTCCATGTGCCCGAACCATCTTAATATACTTCTTTTAATCTTCACTTTCACACTTTCCCTTACACCACACTCTTATCTTACAAAATCATTCCTCACCCTGTCACTTCGTTTTTTCCTAATCATACTTCTTAGATAGTCCAATCATACTTCTTATATATTAATTATCCAAATAAAAAATTGACCTAGATGAAATCAAAAGTCTGCTCATTTATTGCCTCAAAGGCGGAAAAAAGTTCGCCGGGTCAGCGAGTTACTTATAAAAATGAATTTTCACTGTGTGAATACACAAACTTTAAAAAGTCAAAATTGGAGACATGAAGAGATCATGTTTCCAATTCTGCGAATCAAACAACTCACCGCCACCTTCAGGAGAGGATTGATGAAAATGCTGTATTCAAAGAGGCATAGTGTTGACTTTATGGTTGGTATGCGGCTGACCACCCATGCTGTAGAAGATGGTTCACTTTGCCAATGTCAACCCTGTTTCAGGAAAGGACAGCAAGAATTGCAGGGCTTATGTTCATTTGAGATTGGGTTTTATATTGTGGGTTCACATGCGGCATGTTTAAGCGCGAACTGATACGTGTCTGCTTGTGAGAATACGTACATTTAATATGAATTATAAATGGAACATATCTTTCCAGCTTAGATTAATTATAGATTATAGTAGTCTCTCTTCCTTCTCGGACCTGTATTTGGAGGGGACAGGTGACGTATCCGGACCAACGCAACGTTGAGCTGAGCAAACATCGGTAAACAACGGTAATGAAATCACGAAGACTCCAGTGGGCCGGACATGTCGCACGTGCAGAGGACTCCAGGATCATTAGAACTGTCTTAGATGGTGCCCCCTCAGGTGTTAGACCACTCGGACGTCCCAGGATGCGGTGGGCAGACAACGTCGAAGCTGTTACGAAGTTCTGGGAGTGAGGGGACCATAGAGGGAAGCAGTACAAGACAGAGAGTCCTAGAGGATTGTGGTGCGGGAGGCCCTGAGCCTTCAAGGCTTCTAAGCCGAAGAAAGTAAAGTAAGTAAAAAGTCTTTCTTCCTCCTTCCGAAGAGCAGCTTTGCCTGGGCTTGCCATCCGACAACAAACGCATAAACGCAAACGCAACTAAGCTACGCACATAGTGTAACTTCTTGCCTGCGTTATGCCCGAAGGGGTCGCATGTGGCGAATCGGGACCTATTTATTTTTACGGGTACGGGTGCCGGCCTCCCAACAACTGCCTTCAGTTGAAGTGGGGTTTTCCCAGCTCCCGGGGGGGCTGGTTCTCACTTCTTGTGGAGGCTGAGTAAACCTTGAGAACGAACTCTTGCTCTCAGCATGGAATACAAGCATTCTACCAATTGAGCTATCGACCTTTTTACGAGCTTGGTCGTCGTCGCTACAAAGCGCCAATTCTCAGGCAAGACCCAGTTGCTGTAAGGCTGGATGGGCCTTTGGTGACCGGTCATTGGTAAAGGTTAATGATTTTTTTTGTGCTCCGCCGGGATTCGAACCCACAACCTTCCATTCAGAGTCCGAAGTGCTACCACTGAACTACGGACCGGCATGATGGTGAAAAATGCGCGTACAACGTGCAAAAATGCCACGCAAAACTGATGCTCTGCTCGATGCATGACAGACTACAGTATAAATACCCACGTTATGGCACTGACTGAATATTTTATTGCGTTGCCTGAACGTGTAGGTAAGATTTGAGATGAATTCTTCATGTACCCGTGTTTTACCTTTTTCCGGATTATGAACGTTATTTTTGTGTCTACTTTCTATTAATTAACTAGACTGAATGATGAATTATCGATTCTAATAATGCGAATGAATAGAATATCCAGAGTCATAATAAAAGGAGAGCTTGTATGAAGAAGGTTATGACTCTAGATGAAATGTAAGAAGTATTTAAGAACAGACAGAAATGGTGGTTGATCTGTAATGTTGGCATCTAGGACTCGAGTTTTTAAAAATATAATTTTGTACACTATTTGTGATTTAAAAAATGTTAATTGTTGTACAATTTATGTTCCTTGACTTTTAGGTTGGTATATGGCAGACCACCTATGCTGTAGAAAATGGTTAATTGCCAATGTCACCCCTGTTTCAGGGAAGGTCGGCAGGAGTTGCAGTGAGATTTGTGTTTTCACACCGGTCCGGTTTCGGACCGGTCCGTAGCTCAGTGGTAACACTGCGGACTCCGAATGGGAAGGTTGTGGGTTCCATTCCCGGTGGAGCACAAAAAATATACCATTTATATTTTCAAATTTGCTCTTCGCCGGGTTGAAAAATTCATAAAACCTTTACCAATGACCGGTCACCAAAGGTCCATCCAGCCTTACAGCAACTGGGTCTTGCTTGAGAATTGGCGCTTTGTAGCGACGACGATCAAGCTCGTGAAAAGGTCGATAGCTCAATTGGTAGGAATGCTTGCATTCCATGCCGAGAGCAAGGGTTCGATCTCAAAGGTTTACTCAGCCTTCACAAGAAATGAGAACCAGCTCCCCCGGGAGCTGGGAAACCCCCCCTTCAACTGAAAGTGGTTGGTGTGAGGCCGGCCCCCTTACCTGTAAAAGTAAATAGGTCCCGAAGCGCCACATGCGACCCCTTCGGGGATAACGCCGTTATCCATGTTGAAAGCACCGGTTCCCATAGATCACCGAAGTTAAGCAACATTGGGCGTGGTCAGTACTTGGATGGGTGTGCGCTCAAGTACACCGCGTGTCGTTGGCATCTCGGACCGGTCCGTAGTCCGTTGTGGCAACACTTCGGACTCGTAAATATTTGGAAGGTTGTGGATTCGGATCCCGGCGGAGCACACAAAAATACCATTAATATTTCGAATGTGCTCTTCGCTGGGTTGAAGAATTCATAAGCCTTTACCAATGACCGGTCACCAAGGGTCCATCCAGCCTTACAGCAACTGGGTCTTGCTTGAGTATTGGCGCTTTGTAGCGACGACCAAGCTCGTACACCTCTGCGGCACTACAACAAGTGTCATAGACCCCTAGAGTCTTCAGAATCTAGGGAGTCTCCCGCACAGGATTTTCTTAAAAAAAAAAAAAAAAAAAACGCAGGCAAGAAGTTACACTATATGTGTAGCTTAGTTGCGTTTTACATGCGGCATTTACAAGCGCGAACTTATACGTGCTTGCTTGTGAAATGCATATAATGTGAATCCTAATGTTTTTAAATGCTAAAAAAAAACATTTTCTTTTTTTCCCACCGCCAAAATCAATACTTTCTTTGTGCCCCTCCGAGGCGCAAGTAAGTAAAAAATTAAGTGTTTCAACACCTTCTCTCAGGGTCAGTCTCCCCTCCACTGATCCGCGCCCTGCATATCCATCCCATCCGTAGATGTGTCACAGCACAGGACTCGCATGTAAAAGTTACGTGAGATGCGAGTGGCAGAAGGCCCTCCCGTGAAGCTACACTTTCCCAAGTGTTTACACAAAGCAAAGGAGGCTCAGAAATCACTGAAAGATTATAGCCGTTAAATGTATCAGTTTGTAGCCGTAGTTTACGATTAAAATTCATATTAAGGGGTTGGGAACTTGGCCGATGCTGGATATAAGTGTGACGCGATAACCGCCGCAGTCCGCAGCGTGGAGATCGATGCCAGAACCTGCAAGTCTAAAACTATACGTTTACACTCAACCATAGAGCTTTACCAATAATGCATTCAAGGTAAAACACTCACTAGCGGAGCTGTTTCACTTTTCATACAATTTTAGGAAGCGCTACGGTAGTTTTATTCGCCATGGTGCTAACCTTGCGAGAGCTGAAAACTTGCAAAACTACACATGCAAGTAGGTACTTAGTGCAAAATTTATTTGTAGTAGAGCACAGGTTCCCAACTGTTTCGGCAAAATAAAATAAAAAACTGTAAAAAAAAACAAATAATAATGTAAAGCGCCATTGAGGTGATTTTCACAATACGGCGCTAAAGAAAATTGTCCAATCTAATCTAATCTAGTCTAATCTAAGTTGCAAAGATATGTGACATTGGAGATTCACATTACATGCATTTTCACAATCAGACACGTGCAAGTTCGCGCTTGCAAATGCCGCATGTGAACCTTCAACATAAAAACCAAATCTCAAATGGACATACACCCTGCAACTCTTGCCGTACTTCCCTGAAACAGGGGTGACATTGGCAAAGTGAACCATTTTTACAGCATGGGTGGTCAGCCGTATACCAACCTATAAGTCAAGGAACAATAAATGAATAAATTCTGGTGGCAAACTATTTTCATAAAAGTCATGGGAATCGCGATCACCTTTCACTTAAAAAACAATTTACAATTGTGTTATTAGTCTGATTGATAGCGCAGTTGTTACAATGGTTGTGTTTCATGCCAGAGGGCTGGGGCTCGATTTTCCATTTCGGTATTTATTTCCAACCCAAAATAAAAGTACCGGGAAGGTTTACTCAGCCATTACAAGAAATAATAAACAACCCCATTGAGAGCTGGGAAACTCACACTTCAAGTGGTTGGCTTGAGATGAGTCTCGTTAACCAATAAATTTAAATAGTATTACGAACTTCTGAGCCCGATTGCGTGGCTTGCTTATGTGTGTGTGTGTCCACTTCTAGTATACTGTATAGTCTACTGTGAGCTTGAATGTGTGCATGTGCCCAGGCACGAAGTTGTTGGTATGCGTAACTAGAATAGTATAGAATAATACAGAAGTATGTGGAGAGGTTCACTATAGAATGGTCTGGAATATGCGAGAGGCGTCCGTTTAAACGCTATACATTTGAACCGCAATTTCGTGAGAGAGCAGGTCGATTGAAACATTGAGCCGTGAAGTCGATAAGCAAGAGCTATAAATCAGTACATTGTAAACTGACATTGTGTAAAATAAATTGCAGTTTGATTAAAAGAACCCAACTAAAATCACAACAAAAGGTTCCACACCCCGCATCCGACCCCTTCGGACAACGTGGTAATAACTTGAATAAATCTGCTCTTCAAGAAAAACGTTCTTATGGAGATAATGGACATAAGTTAAGGACATAATGGACATAAGGAAATAAGTGTCAACCATGTTGAAAGCACCGGTTCCCATAGATCACCGAAGTTAAGCAACATTGGGTGCGGACAGTACTTGGATGGGTTACCGCTCAGGTACACCGCGTGTCGTTGGCATCTTGGACCGGTCCGTAGTCCGTAGTGGCAACACTTCGGACTCGTAAATGGAAGGTTGTGGATTCGGATCCCGGCGGAGCACAAAAATATACCATTTATATTTCGAATGTGCTCTTCGCTGAGTTGAAAAATTCATAAACCTTTACCAAAGACCGGTCACTGAAAGGTCCATCCAACCTAACAACAACTGGGTCTTGCTTGAGAATTGGCGCTTTCTACAGCGACGACCAAGCTCGCAGAGGGCTCTTGAGGTGTGATACACACAAAAACAGCGCTCACCAAATAAACCATCCTAAGATTATTATTATTATTATAAGTTAGCTTTTATCTCACATGAAGACTTATCCTACGGTGATCCTTGTGAGGCTCTCAAGTATAGCAGAGCATTGGTTTTGGTGCTCTATCTAGTTATTTTATGGATCGCCTCGCTCTGCCCGTGATTAATCATCGCTTTTCCTCCGCACATCAAAAAGCAGCGCCCCGACTGTCTCAGCGATTGTTTTGTGGCAAAGCGAACAAAGTGTGCCGACTATATAGAAGCTTCTACAGTCCACACAAATAGCTTTTCAATGGCGAATGTTTTAATCTTAATTTATATGGTGCTTTGTAACGCAAATGATTTGAGAAATTAAAAAGGCATTTATGAGAGAAGCAAGAAGGTTATGACTTTGGATGAAATGAAAGAAGTATGTAAGGACAGAAAGAAATGACGGTTGATCTGTAATGTTGACGGCTAGGGCTAGGACTAGGGTTTTAAAATTGGAATTTTGTATTATATTTTAGTTATGATGTCTATACAAATTATTTTTTGTTGATTTGAAAAAATGTAATTTGTTGTGTACGTTCCTTGACTTATAGGTTGATATGCAGCTGACCACCCTTGCCATAGAAAATGGTTCACTTTGCCAATGTAACCCCTGATTCAGCGAAGGTCGGCAAGAGTTGCAGAACTAAAAACTTTTCTTAACGAAAAATGGACGATGAACGATTGAAAAAAGATAATACAAAGGAATGTCAAAGGTAAACATAAAATGGGAAGACCGGGGAAAAATGGATTGATCAAATAAGTGAGACTGAAAATGACTGGATTGAGCAGAGCGAGAAAAAGTTTGTTTCGCAATATATTTTTTTCTCGACGGGAAAACGTTACAGGACTTACAGGTACTAGATATGAATTGATTTGTTTCTCAAAAAAACACTAAATGATGATGACTAGCTAAGTCGAAAACGTTCGTATACTGTAATTCAAAATTTAAATATATTGTATGTTAAATATATTCCTTGACTTATAGGTTGGTATGAGGCTGACCACCCATACTGTAAAAAATGGTTCACTTTGCCAATGTCACCCCTGTTTCAGGGAATGTCGGCAAGAGTTGCAGGGCTTATGTTCATTTGAGGTTTGGATTTTATTTGTAAGTACACAATCAGCATTTGTAAGCGCGAACTACACGTGTTTGTTTGTGGGCATACATCTGAGAGCTTTGAATGAATATATCCTTGCAACTTAGATTATAGATTATTATTATTAAAGTATGTGAAAATTAAAAACAGTGTTTAAATATAAAGAAGAGTGTTTTTTTGAAAAACAAATCAACTAACATGAATTTTCACAGTGTTTATACACAAACGATAAAAAATATAATAGATATGAGTTGTTTTTACAGAAATAAATCAGCCGAGTGACGTCTCAACTTTGCATACTTTTGTAAATTAATGTGCGGACTTCGTACTGGGCCACGATTCCACACCTTGTCTTCTCCATAATAATAAATAATATCAGGATGATTTATTTGGTGAGCGCTGTTTTTGTGTGCATCACACGCAAGAGCCCTCTGCGAGCTTGGTCGTCACTGTAAAAAGCGCCAATTCTCAAGCAAGACCCAGTTGTTAACAGTAAGACTGGATGGAACTTTAGTAACCGGTCTTTGGTAAAGGTTCATGATTTTTTCACTCAGCGAAGAGCATATTTGAAAATATAAATGGTATAGGTACCTATATTTTTTGTACTCCGCCGGGATTCGAACCCACAACCTTCCGTTTACGAGTCAGAAGTGACTACAACTAGACTATGGACCGGTCCATCTTCTCTGCAGATGTGTCCTGCCCACACACATTTTTTTTAACACGCCCAAATCAAAACCTTTTAGTTTCTTGAAAGATTTATGTAAAGAGAAAAAAAGGAAAATAAGTGCCAGCCACATCAAAGGCTCAGTGAATATTTGTGGGGTAATGTATTGAAAAAAAAAGTAGAAGCCCCAAGCAGGCCGAGCGGTGATCGTAACAGATTTATTATAGGTGATAAAGCATTAGGTTTATCTTATCTACAACCCTTAAACGGAGGGGTGAAAACCGTCCGGTATAACATTTTATATTTAAAGTCAAACGGTTACATGACAAAACATCACATGGCAAAACACCACAGGATAAAACATCACATCCCATATTCAGCACATAAAAAACATCACCTGACAAAACATATTCTTGAAGAGAAATGCAAGTGAACTGGATTTTGAGAGACTGTTTAAAAGACGTCTCTAGACTCACCTCGTCGTCCAATCATATCGACAAGCGGCTTTGCAGTGACACACTGTCATAAAAGGTGCTATACAAATTTTGTATTAATAATAATAACTCACCAACTTATTTTGCCCTGGAAAATTTGCCTTCATGCTTGTGTGCATGCAATGACATCTGTTGAACCAGAGTCGAAGTTATTGTCGATAGGACACGGTGCAGGCGGGGCTCGAACCGGCGCGCGTTAGTGTCAATAACGCACATTTTTAAGTCCGTGATCATCTCAGCGACAATTACACGTACAGCACATTTTTTATTGAGATGTTTTGTCAAGTGATGTCTTCTCTTGTGATGATTTGTCAATGTGAAGCTTTATCCTGTAATATTTTTCATGCAAAGTTTTGTCATGTGATGTTTTGGCCGGTGATATATTGTCATTGTGATGTCATGGCACCAACTCAACCAGAATGTAAAAAAGTATGGAAACTAAAACGTATTGCGTTGGCACTGTTTTAGTTGCCATACATTTTTCGGTACAACTGCGGGTCAATTTTAGCTCGGGGTATTTACTTTACTTTACCCAACCCTTAGAAGGGAGGGAAAACCCGCCCTGTGGTGACGCAAAGGGCGGTTGTCACTCGCAAGATCCGAAGCGGGGGGCAAAAGCTTCCAAGAGGCGACGAAAAGATTTCTCAAGCAACTTACGATAGAGAAATGGTTCCCATATGGGCTGTGAGGCCCTTTGGGATAAAATTTCATGGACCTCTAATAATAATTTAAAAATGAACCCTGGGATAGAATTTTAATAGAGCCCCTGGAGAAGTTTTCGAGCGAGAATATGTTTTTTTAAACACACATATTTTCAATAAGAGTTTTAGGCTTACACGGCCGGCTGATGATGCTGGAGTGATATTTTCCGGGATCTATTGCCGTGGTCTGTGGGAGCTGGAGCTTCCGGACGTTTCACACATTTTCGACCCGCACTGTCGAGGGTTTGTGCAAGTTTGTGTCGCTTCCAGGTTATTTTTTTCTAGAAACTGTATAGGTACGCAAGCAATACACATTTCTAGCACATTTATCTTTTTTGAATGGGTGGTCAGCCTCATACCAACCTACAATCAAGGAATTGATATTCGATAATAAGTAAACAACCCTCGATATCTGAGAAAAGGTAAACAGCCCTTGATATTCGATAATAGCTAAACAGCTCTTATATAAATCTATAATCTAAGTTGCAAAGATATATTAACATTTAAAGCTCATATCAAATGCATACCCACAAACAAACACGTGTAGTTCGCGTTTATAAATGGTGAATGTGTAGGTACAAACAAATAAAATCCAAACCTCAAATGAACATAAGCCCTACAACTTTTGCCGACCTTCCCTGACACAGAGGTGACATTGGCAAAGTGAACCATTTTTTTACAGATGGGTGGTCAGCCTCATACCAACCTATAAGTCAAGGAATGATATTCGATAATAGGTAAACAGGCCTTCTAAATCTAAATCTAAGTTGCAAAAGTTGCATTTGAGATTTATATTAAATGCATTCCACAAGCAGACACGCATAATTTCGCGCTCACACATGCCGCATGTGGACCTACAATTTAAAAACCCAATCTCAAATGAACATAAGCCCTGCAATTCTTGCCGACTTTCCCTGAAACATGGGTGACATTGGCAAAGTGAACCATATTGTACAGTATGGGTGGTCAGCCTCATACCAACCTATAAGTCAAGGAATACAAGCAATTAATTACATCCAGTTATACAAACAAACAAACACTAAAAAATCTACAAAACATCTATAAAAATGAAAATATGATATCGATATTCGATAAATAGATAAACAGCCCTTGATTTTCGATAATAGGTAAACAGCCCTTCTATAATCTTTAATTTAAGGTGCAATGATATATTCATTCAAAGCTCTCAGATGTATGCCCTCATGAACCTCAAATGAACATAAGCCCTGCAACTCTTGCCGACATTCCCTGAAACAGGGGTGACATTGGCAAAGTGAACCATGATATTATTATATAATAGGTAAACAGCCCTTGATATTCGATAATAGGTAAACAGCCCTTGATATTCGATAATAGGTAAACAGCCCTTGATATTCGATAATAGACAAACAGGCTTTGATATTCGATAATAGACAAACAGCCCATGATAGGTAATAGGTAAACAGCTCTTGATATCCGAGAATAGGTAAACAGCCCTTGATATTCGATAATAGGTAAACAGCCCTTGATATTCGATAATAGACAAACAGGCTTTGATATTCGATAATAGACAAACAGCCCATGATAGGTAATAGGTAAACAGCTCTTGATATCCGAGAATAGGTAAACAGCCCTTGATATTCGATAATAGGTAAACAGCCCTTGATATTCGATAGTAGGTAAACAGCCCTTGATATTCGATAATAGACAAACAGGCTTTGATATTCGATAATAGACAAACAGCCCATGATAGGTAATAGGTAAACAGCTCTTGATATCCGAGAATAGGTTAACAGCCCTTGATATTCGAGCCCTTAAAATTGAATCCCAAGAGTTCTTACATTGTGGGGATACTGCGATAGATACAGTAGGTACTGAGTACATTATGAGTCCTTGAAGAGAAATAAGGGCGTAGCAAAAAAGCGTATCTCTCTTTCGTTACTTGGGAATTTTGTATGATGGTGGAGGGTTTTTCTTTTTTTGGACAAGTGTGTCGTGTGTTTGGCAAAATTAATGATGCTCTGTAGATATTTTAGGTTGGGGTGAGGCTGACGATTACAGTTGTATACTACGCTAAGGACTTGAACCATTAAAATACTGAAAAATGTGTATAAATAAAATGGATGGATGTCGTGGTAGAGGAAGACCGAGAAACGTGTAGGAAGACCAAATATCCGAAATTGCGAATGAATGGAATATCCAGAGTCATAATAAAAGAATAGCTTGTATGAAGAAGGTTATGACTCTGGAGGAAATGAAAGAAGTATGTAAGGATAGAAAAAAATGGCGGTTGATCTGTAATGTTGGCGGCTAGGGTTTATTAAAGTGAAATTGGTTTTATGATTTAGTTTTTTTAATGTCCATGTATATATTATTATTTATTGATTTAAAAAATGTAATTTGTCATGTATGTTCCTTGACTTATAGGTTGGATGAGGCTGATCACCCATACTGTAAAAAAATGGTTCACTTTGCCAATATCAGCCCTGTTTCAGGGAAGGACGGCAAGAGTTGCAGGGCTTATGTTCATTTGAGATTGGGTTTTCATATTGTAGGTCCACATGCGGCATGTGTTAGCGCGAAATTATACATGTCTGCTTGTGGGAATGCATTTAATATAAATCTAAAATGATATATATCTTTGCAGCTTAGATTAGATTAGTGGTTTATCTGCACAACCTTGTTTGTTCGTTTTGAAAGTTACATTGTAACATTGTATTTCATTTCAATTTATAATTTTTGGATGAAATTTTTCAAGCAAAACACTGTTTATTTTCACTATAGACTTTATTTAAAAGATCAAAATCTTTAAAACCAAAAATTATAAATTGAAACAAAATGAATTTTCACAGTGTTAATACACAAACAATACAAAATATTGTATTTCATTTGTTGTTTGATTTTTATAGTTTTATCTTTTATTTGAAATCTACATAGATGTATTATTATTTGAGGGCCTGTTGCACCAACCTCCAATCAATATTTGATTGACACATCAAATTTGATTGCTTAATTCTGGTAAGGACCTCGGTCAAATATTTCTCGAAAGTGGGTAATGATATGATGGAATTTGCTGATTTACGTATATGCAACCCTTTTTTTGATTTTATGGGAAAAATCACAAAGTGAAAGTGCACCCATACTGTAAAAAATGGTTCACTTTGCCAATGTCACCCCTGTTTCAGGGAAGGTCGGCAAAAGTTGTGGTGCTTATGTTGATTTGAGGTTTGGATTTTATTTGTAAGTACGCATTCAGCATTTGTAAGCGCAAACTACACGTGTTGGTTTGTGGGCTTACATCTGAAAGCTTTGAATGAATATATCCTTGCAACTTAGATTATAGATTAGATTATTATAGAACCATTTTTTGCAGTATGAAATCTGAGTGAAATTTTCAGGACTATCTTGTGGCCTTTGGCAAGTTCGCAGTTTGATCGCGAGCCCCACAATAAGGCAATTCCAGCCCGCACCGGGTTTCTCATTATGTTTTTAGATTATCTCGCCAGCAAAAAGGCTTTGATGTTTACATCAGGTTCCACATGCTGAGGCACTCATCGATGTAAAAGAACAGGATGGGCTAAGAAAGTAATCCTGTGAGAATTAGGAATGCGCTAGCCCACTATCAATAATCTATCTATAATCTAAGTTGCAAGGATATCTTCATTCAAAGCTCTCAGATGTATGCCCACAAACAAACACGTGTAGTTCGCGCTTACAAATGCTGATTGTGTACTTACAAATAAAATCCAAACCTCAAATGAACATAAGCCCTGCAACTCTTGCCGGCATTCCCTGAAACAGGGGTGACATTGGCAAAGTGAACCATTTTGTACAGTATGGGTGGTCAGCCTCATACCAACCTATAAGTCAAGGAATACATACTCACTCATCATACAAAAATCCAAATTCAGTCTATCGGTAACCTTGCAACTATCAAGAAGTGTGTTACCTAATTGTAAAAAAAAATATAATTGCCAAACTGGATATTTTCTTAACTTGTCCATATACTCGTATATATATATATTTTTTATGTATAAAATGTGGAATAATATTTCACTTAAAAAACTATTTTATATGATTACCTTCATAAAGTTTATTTTTCATTTGTTGAAATATTTTGCTTGTGAAAGGGACAGCCATTTCTAGAACTAGTGATGTTCAAGTACGCAGGTACTTGCTTTTTCAAGTATATTACTTCTACGCTTGCGGAAATAGATACTTATGAAAATCATCCCGTACACAATGAGGTCGGAACATTTTTGAATTCGGAATTTATCAGATATTTTCATACTTTCAACACTAGTAACAAATACCGTTGGCATGGTGATTTCATGGTTCCTATGGTGATTTCTAAAAATATTGAAAACCGAGTAGAGACACGTTGCTTACATAGAAAATGAGAAAATCATTTCACATGTCGTGAGCGAGACAGCACTATAAACAATGTATGGTGTCAAAGACGGTGCATCATTTCGATTGGAACTTGATCACATTCATAGCAACTCCATAGAATTACTGCCTCCATGGGGGCACTATACTCCTACTGCGCCCCACTACGCTCAGAATAAAACATTACCTACCAGTGTTCACGTAACTCAATCATAAAGTTTCACCAAAAATGTATCCAAATTAAACACAGAGTCTCTAGTGAGCGTTTTAATTAACCAGCACATCGCACGTTTAATAATAAAGAGCAATAACTCAAAAAACATGAATGTTGGGAAAACGCGTTTGAAGTTCAGACACCCAGTACAACTTGTATGGGATGAAAAAGACGGCCGATGTTTTATCTCGGTAATATTCGTCCAAATTGAACGGCTGTCGCATTCTACGCATTCTTCTCGCATTGTTCATGCGTTTTATAACAAAATCTCGATTTTCCCAATTTTCGAGTTATTTCTCTTTATTATTAAACGTGCGACATATTGGTTAACTCTAAGGTGGAGTTAAAACATGAATTCTCATAATCGGACTACGGTACTTCCGCTCACGAACTTAATAAAATGAAAATTTTGAAATGTTGTTTTCAATGCCAAGAAGATATTGTGTACTTAATGGAAAAATAGCACGTGGTAACAAGAAACGAATGGGTTCGGAATGAATGCGGAGTAAAAGAAAGCGTGAAAGTGAAAGTTCAAAGAAGTGTGATGCGATGGTTTGGACATATTGAAAGGATGAATGAAGACCGACTGACAAAGAAAGTGTATAAAGGGAATGTAATAGGTAAGCGTGGTAGGGGAAGACCTAAGAAAGAATGGATTGATCAAATAAGTGAGATTGCGAATGAATGGAATCTACAGAGTGGAAACAAAAGAAGAGCGTGCATGAAAAGAGTGATGAAACTAGATGAGATGTAAAAAGTATGCAAGGACAGAGTCAAGTGGAGGCACTTGTGTGGAGATACCGGCCACCCCTAGAGAAATGGTGGCAGGATAGAAGACAAGACAATACTTTATTTACTTCTCTTTCATTCACCGTCCACGACTCTTCCACACACCCGGAGTGAGGGTTTCGGAATCTGTTGGCATTTTTAAGGGAGCACTCAAACAGCACCTTTATAAAATATCTCATTCATGATTAGGAGAGCCCTTGAGGTGTGACACACACAAAAACGGCGCTCTTTTGTCATGTATTAATTAAATAAAAATAAATTATCCTCATATATATATATATATATCAGGGTCGGCAACAATATACAATTGTGTACCGCAATTTTCATTCCCATTTCACGTGTTATACCTACTTGGGATATTCCTAAGGGCTTCCCTGTGGGTAAAACAAGTCGTATCTCTGATGGGGCTTCCACACGCTTGCCAACCCATCACAAGTCAAGCGCACAGTGTGTCGTCTAGAACATGCTAGCTGGACAAAATTAGTCCATTAGACAAAATTTTGTCCAGCTAGCATGTTCTAGACGACACACTGTGCGCTTGGGTTGTAGCCAAGAGCTGGACAAGATTAGTCCATTAGACAAAATTTTGTCCAGCTAGCATGTTCTAGACGACACACTGTGCGCTTGACTTGTGATGGGTTGGCAAGCGTGTGGAAGCCCCATGAGAGGGCCCATTACCCGCTTACAGGGACACGCGGGATTTGGCGGGATGTGATCTTTTCAGGGGATTTGTCAGACTTCCTGGAATATCCGAAAGTTCGAGAATCGTATAAACATTCTCAGTTTATCATTTAGGATACCTCAATGTAAATCAATCTAGGTATTTTATTTTAATTTCAAGTTTTTCGTTTTCAAATAATATTCAGACGTTTTGTTATATATTTGTGTTAAAAAATGTAACTTGTTGTATATCGACGGTTAAAAGGTAATAGAGCACAAGCGACAAAAACTAAATGTTTAAGAAAACAGTTCAAAGTTTAATATTGCAGAAAAATGGCCTAACTTTTTTTAAATCAAAACAGCTTAAATAAAAATAATAAAATAAAAATAAATAAAGGCATTTATTGGCATACCCATTAATGTGGTTTTACGATGTTTTACGATTTTTTATGTCACAAGCGCCTTTAGGACAAAAAATGCCAAAAATTTCGTTGGTTACTTGGGCATAAACGACAAAAAGTCATCTTAGAGCCATGGGAGTGAGCGCATTGGAAAGAGCGAATTTTTAAAATAGGATCTAATCTAATCTAATCTAATCTAAGCTGCAAAGATATATATCATTTAAGATTTATATTAAATGCATTCCCACAAGCAGACATGTATAATTTCGCGCTAACACATGCCGCATGTGGACCTACAATATAAAAACCCAATCTCAAATGAACATAAGCCTTGCAACTCTTGCCGTCCTTCCCTGAAACAGGGGTGACATTGGCAAAGTGAACCAATTTTTTACAGTATGGGTGGTCAGCCGCATAACAACCTATAAGTCAAGGAACATACATGACAAATTAGGATACCATTTATAACTCATTTTCGATCAAAACGTCGTTTTTTTCTTTTAGCCGTAGATGTGTAGGTACTGTAGAGTTCTCTGTTTTTCAACCAATAATTATATCGCTTTGACTTTGAGATCTTGGGGAAGAGAGGAAGTATCTCAAGGGGAGGGGAGGGATGAGATGCACCCCTGACGTTGCAAGGGATGGGGGACTTCGATCTTGCACGGCGGTCGATACGGATGTGTTTTTCGTTTTCTCTAAACACCAAAAATAATTAAATTTTGATTTTCTAATTTTTGAATAAACTCGGGGACTCGGATTTTGACTGGCGATCGATACGGATGTGTTTTGATTCTCTAAACACTAAAAATAATTAATTTCATTTCCTAATTTTTTAATAAACTCGGGAGTCTGATTTCGGCCGGAGATCGATACGGATGTCTTTTGTTTCAAAGCTTAATAATATATTCATTCCGATTTTCTAAATAATAAAAATATTTTATAAATAAAGGAACGTTAATCAACGAAACTTTGAATACGCATCTATTGAACTTGAAATTTAAATAATAACTTTTAAAAACATTAAGCGCGGAAATTCTATTGATTTAATTTGGCATTATTATTGTGGGGTGAAAAGTGCAGTGGTTATATTTCTTATTGGGATCCGGCCTTTCATTATTTAAAATTAAAATAACTATTTACGTATAATACAGAGTTGTTCCTGAGCTGTTTTCCTGGGCTGAGTTTTCTTTGATTATAGGTACTAACAAATTAACTAAATTTCATTGAACATATTACTTTATTTCATTTTTATGTTGGTGTTTTCTTTCAGAGTTTCTTATCGCTGTGTACTTGGTTATAATATATTTACTTTCAGGGATTCATCGACTTACCTGTGCGGGGGAAAGATTTTCCTACTTATTTTCTTATCGATGCATAATTGTTAATTATAAGCTTATTTCAGAGATTCATTGACTTAACTAAGCGGAGGGAGGTTTTCTTCTTATCTTCGACAAAGTAATTATTTACTGTCGCTATCATTTATGTACTAACGCAACACACACACACACACACCACTATTGACACTTTGCATCCAATTAGATTCTCTCTCTTGCCGGAATTCTGCAATGTTATATTGAATTAAGAAATGTATGGTTTACTTGAAATCGAGATATATTGTCTTCCGTGACCAGCTGTCCTCGTGGCCTCCTTACCGAACGGTCCTTCCTGAGATTCCTATCTGTGGATAACGGCTGCACCGGTTGTCCCAGCAAGTAATATATCTCACAAGGTTTCAAGGTGATGGGACCTTTTGTCGTAGTTTATACATGTGGGTCTGGTGTTGAATCATTCACAGTCACGGGAAGACCCTAGTTTCAGGAAAATTCCTGAAAACTTATAACATTCAATGCAGAATTACCTAATCACTCTTACACATTACGGAATGCTGCTCTCCTTGAGGTGGTGAGAATGAAAGAATGATTATGAAGAATTTGCATGCTGCATGAATTACCTATAAGTAAGGCCTGAAAGTAAACCATCTGAAGGTAAAAATGTATTCCAAACACACCACTACACATCCATCATACTAGGGGTTGGCCAAGCTAGTAAAATACAAATTTCACAAATAAATTATAAACAAACAACTCTGCAGTATGTGCTGAAGCTGAAATGCCTGCAATCTCATATCGAGATACACAAAGAATAACGCAGATGTACCTAATGCAGTTGAATATGAAAACCGCTGAGTGACCTTGGTCATAATATGTTCCTGATCACAACAAAGTTCCTGAAAATTGGCAGCCGGCCTCTGGCCAAATACAACCGGATATGTTCCTGACCTTCTGATCGCAACGAGAGTTCCTGAAATGATCTGGGCTCACTCAGCTGGATTAATGTTCCATGATCTCTGATCATATATACTTGGAGTTTGCTTGGAGCCAACATTATTGCAGTAACTTGTAGCTGAACACACACAATCCAGACTAACCTTCCTGTCCCGTGGTTTTTTTTCAGCAAAAGATTACCATACGGAGAAGATGGGTAGAGTACAAGGGGATTGGAGGAGGTACTCACAAGGCCGTTGGGGCCATTTGCCATGATTAATTAGAGTCACTTAATCGACGAGGGTGTCGAAATCTTAGATTCACGCCGCGTGTATCCGAATCCTTTCCTTGAAATAACTAATAAAGGTCCATTTTGCAGTGCCTTTCAGATGACCGGTGGTCACAGAAAGATGCTGTAAAAGCCATGAACCTATTAATTTACAGGTGGACGCGCAAAGGTAAGAATTACAACAAAGAAGAGATCGCCTTGCATGTAATTACTTTCACTAACAAACTAAAACCTAACTGCCTTTAATCTCGCAATTTTTATGTCATTTATGTTTTTATCTGAAAATAATTTCGACTACCTTTTATTCCAATTAATTAAACTCGCACACATTAAGACCGTTCCGTAATTAATAACGCTTAAATCTCGTCGCCTTAAAAATAATTGTAGTTCATACTACCTCATCTTTGATCGCGTAAACGCAAAATCAATACTCGTTATAATCTTATAAAAAGGTAGAAATGTATGAGGGGTACACCTCCCAAAAAGTACTTGGGTTTGCCACTAAAGTAGATTTTGAAACGGTAAAACAAAAAATCACACAACGTTCCGTTTCATAATCTTCCACACGACGAGGAGTCCTAACCTTAGCTAGACGATCACATAATAATTGGCCAAAAATAATTACTACCTCGGTTGGGGTAGATTGCTCTTCCAGCAACTGAAAATGAAGGTTGGGAAAGAATCGAAGCAACCTAGTGCTATTCCTTCAGAGAAGGTTTGTTGCACTTGAATCCTGGTGATTCCAGGGTATCCCCCCTGCACATTCGATCGCTCCACTTCTAACTTAGGAGGTAAAAATCCCTCTTTCGTGCTTTCTCTTTCGAGTCTCCTCTTCGTTCCTCCGACCCCCTTCTTCGGTAGGGGGGGGAACATTACAGTACCTACTAACAAAATGAGCCAAACCTCTTAGAAAATCCTTTTACACGAAAAATCGTCTTTTAAAAAGCTGTTTATATTGTGTTTCACATACAATAAATATCTCCATATAATGAAGGCTTTATCCTGCCTTGTGCGGCATGGGAAGACCTCTATCCCGCGTATAAAGCATTGTGGAACTCACCTCCATTGCGTAAATGGAAAATGCATGCAATATACGACGACACTCCTAGGGAGTCGTTTAGTTTTCATACATTTTTCAATTTACGCAATGGAAGTGAGATTTACGCGATGTTTTGTAGGTACTTGGGGTACTGGGCGTATTTCACGCCCGACTTCCCTCCAATAGCCAGGAGTTCGAGGCACCTAATTGAAACAGGGTCTAAAGATGGCATTAATGTCGCCCCTATCCGATCGTATTCTCGAATAAAGAAGCCGAATGAATGGAGGAGCTAACTTTTTTTCCATTATAATACATATTTTTGGTGGAGCCTATTGGAGATCTTATTCATTTCAAGATATCAGATAATAAAACATAACGGCGCGTTTAAAACTGATCGCTACTATTCATTTAATATGGAAAACAAACATTCAGCGATCAGCTGTTTATATGCCGCCATTTTTTAAATCATCCATCCAAGCGGTGACTTTAAACAAAGTATACTTATCGACGCGACGGTTAAAAGGAAGTAGATAAGCGACGTTTTCGTCAAAAATTAGTAATGAATGTTATCCTACTTAAAAAAATCCGCTCTTTCTAATGCGCTAACTTTCATAGCTCTACGATGTTTTTTGTTGTTGTTGTTTATGCCCAAGCAAAGAACTGCGTTTTCGAAGTATGGTTTTTGTGTAACCGACAAGATTTTAGCCTTTTTTGCCTTGTGACATAAAACCTCGTAAAGAAATGAAGGTAAAATTACATTAATAGAAATGCCAATGACAGATATGCTTTGATTTTAACGACATGATAAAAATTGAATTTTTTTTCTGCAATCTCAAACTTTAAACTGCTCTCCTGAACAATTAAGTTTTGATGCCCTATATCCTGTTCACCGTCGACATGTAAGTAGCATGTATACCTAAGTGCGAAACGTGTTTGATTGTGGGCGTGCAATTAATGTTTATCTTAAATTTTAAAATATCGTTGCAACTTAAATTATAGAATATTGATTGTGGAAAACGTGCTTATCTTTAGGTATATTTTATTTTGTATAAATATGGCGGGATTTTTTTCCAATAAATGAATGGTTGATTTAAAGAAGGCTCCAAGTTCAAAAATATTCAATTGCAAACGAAATTTATGTAGTTACCTATATTCTAAATTCCAAGGCAAAGAATACGGACGATTTCGCTGCGGTTTGTCTATGGTTTTGGTATAGTATGCAAAATGGCGTGTGGAAGCATCTTTCGATCCGGCATCCGAGCGAATCCTGTGAAAAAGGACTTACTAAAATAGCTAGTGCTTATCATAAAAGTAGATTCTATTTTCAACAATAAAACAGTGACATAAAAAACTTATTTCTAAATGTTGATAAAAATTGTACGGAGCTGTAAAAATAAGCAGTCGGAATGTCGCGTCGTGTTAGAAAAAAAGGCTGTTTCCGATTAGTCAAGTCAAGACACTATGTAGGCTTGCGGATGACAGATACGCGAACTGTCAAATCGCGCGCCAAAAAGTTAACGGAGAGCGCGCGAAAAAATATTATGAAATGTCGAGCGAGGCGCGCAAAGATGACAACTTTATGGTGGGGAAATAATGTCTTCATTTAGCGAAAACAGTGGCGCAACTTCATATTAGACACAATGTGTAAGTGGATTTTACAGAGATGATGAATTCATTCAATGAATTATATTACATAAACAACAATAATAATTTGAATCTAATTTCATTATATAATTTTAACTATGCTTTTTTTGTTTAGAAAAAAAAAATGTAACAATTATCACTGCTCCAGAAGATGCATTGTTACGTGAAATCATTAGAGCTAAAAAAATGAATTAAAACTTTGTGCTTTTATTATACAATATAAACACTATGGGTGCTATTCTTAAACATTTTAGTCGTTGGTTGAGCCCACGCTTTGAAAAAATAATGGTGCCTGAGCTGGAAGTCTCATCCCCGCGGTCATTCACACCTACCGAATTTTGGTAATATTTGTACGAAGTCTAATCAGCTGTTCACTTGCGGCCATCTTGGATTGACAGGTCTTCATACAAATGCATCATTTATTTGTCAAAGCGTGGGCTCAACGGACGACTAAAATGTCTAAGAATAGCACCGTATATTTTTAATTGTATTGTTCTACAAATATACTATTGATAGACTTTGCAGATAAATTTGACCTGGAATACACGATTTTTCAATGCGGTTAGTTTCTAATAAAATGTAATTTTGATTTTTTTCCGTGACCGCACTGGCGGAAAATGCGTGAGCTTAGGTAGGCATACAGAATAATATTCACTTCTTGCGTCTTATTATTTTTTCAATCACAGTTGGCTACACTGCAATGAGTTTCCTTTATTTAAAAAAAAAGAACAAAGCCACAGGCGAATCAACGCACCCGTATCAGCCCTTCTCTATTATTATTTACCTACCAATAAAAGCAAGTGAGTCGTGTAAAATAAAAGTGGCAATGTAGGATATTTTTAAAAAATCTGATAAATATGTAGATATGATAATAAAATGATTCTCTGTGCTTCCACGTATTTATCTCGTTTTACTAATATAACATGTTTCCCGTCTTTGATTCTATACGACTCGTATGATTTTCTCTTCAAACGACCATCTGCAATTCAACGTTCTTGAGTGATGATTTTTAAATTGTATTTTGTATGTGACCCAACACGCTCGTGCATGCATGATATTTTAGTTTATATAATCAGCGGTCAAAACGGGGCTGTGTGTAAATATAACAATTTGACCGGTCCGCAGTCTAGTGGTTAACACTTCTGGCTTGTAAATGGATGGTTGGGGGCTCGAATCCCGGTGGAGAATAAAAAATATACTATCTTTAACAGGCTTGTCCAACATACGGCCCTCGGGACACCACTGATCTATAATATACATATAATCTAAGCTGCAAAGATATATTAACATTCTATATCTATAATCTATAATCTAAGTTGCAAGGATATATTCATTCAAAGCTCTCAGATGTATGCCCACAAACAAACACGGGTAGTTCGCGCCTACAAATGCTGATTGTGTACTTACAAATAAAATCCAAACCTCAAATGAACATAAGCCCTGCAACTCTTGCCAACATTCCCTGAAACAGGGGTGACATTGGCAAAGTGAACCATTTTTTACAGTATAGGTGGTCAGCCTCATATCAACCTATAAGTCAAGGAATTTTCAAGGTCAAGGAAGGAACATTCAAGGCTTATATTAAATGCATGCCCACAGACAGGCACATGTAGGTTCGCGCCTACACATTCTGCATGCGTGCATCCAAATAAATAAAAACTCACATGAACATTAACCTTGGGGAGCTCCTGCCGCTTTTCCCTGAAACGGGGTGGCATTGGCAAAAGTGATTCGATGTCAGCCTCATACCATTTATATTTTAAAAGTATGCTCTTCGGTGGGTGAAATTTAAATACCTTTACAAAAGACCGGTCAATAAAGGTCCATCCAGCCTTACAGCAACTGGGTCTTGCTTGAGAATTGGCTCTTTCTACAGCGACGACCAAGCTCGCAGAGGGCTCTCGAGGTGTGGTACACACAAACACAGCGCTCATCAAATAAATCATCCTAATGTTATTATTATTTTAAGAAAGAAGTGGAGGTAATGGAAACAGAGTTGCCATGCACAAGTGACCGTTGGTATGGGGGGAAGAGATGCGATGGAGCAATATTTGTTTTTCGAGTGCCTTGGTCCTCTACGGAATAGAAAAATATTCATATTGGCTCAGATGCTGGGCAAAAAGAGCGCAAAAAGGACGCCATGTTTGAAAAGCAAGCAAATAAGTGAACAAACAAATATGTAGTACACAAAACGTGAGCTTATGTTTTTGTAAAGTTTCTTACAAGGGTTACGTATCCCCTTTTATACACTTCAATTTTACTTTATAAGGAAAAGAGTGAAAATAACAAAAAAACGTGTGACGCACTGATGGGGTTAAAATTAAAAATCAAATATTTTTATAAGGGTTTGGTGGTTCACACAGATCACACAGTCCATCGTATTTATATTAAAAAATAGCCCAGTTGTAAATCACTTAAAATTTTATTTTTTGGCTCAGATATTTTCGCCTCAAACAGCCATCCTCAGGAGAAGCAACTTTGCAAAAAAAAAAAAAAAAATTAAAAAATATATGTGATTTTTTTACCTGAGTTGTAGTATAGGCATCACCATTTCTATATCTGGTAACTTGTCGTTTTCTTCTTGCATAATGGTAGCACACAGCCTTCCACCTAAAAAAGACGAAGAAGAAGTTTAGGTTTCTCATTTTGAAATTAATTTATTCTCTTGTTCAATCGGTTCAAGTTTAAAAAATATGGAAACAAGAAAGCGATTTGTGAAAGCTTTTGTTAGAAGCGTGTTGTTGCATGGATGTGAAAACACAGCATCCAGAAATACACAATAGACCTCCTTGAAGCATTCGAATGAAGATTGGGAGGACGATGACGAAGACATCATGGGTGGAGAGGAAGTCCAGCGAAAAGGTGTTGCAGGAAATAGAAGATAGATGAGAGCTCGTACGTCACATTTGGAAGAGGAAAACTAAAGTAATAGGACACTCAATTAGACGTAGCACATTGATAAGTAATTTAATTTATTTATTTATTTAACAAATATATACATGACTGACAGTGAGACACCAAAACGTCACAATACATATAACAGTAATACATATAAGTAATATATTTGAAGAAAATTTTTAGATAGCCAAACGCAAGGTCGTCTAAAAACTTAATGCTTCCAGTATTTGAAGCTGCACATGGATGTCTCATCAATATTCGCAGCTCACAAGCATGGCAAGCAACAAAGACAAATTGATAGCCCAACAAGACACTGTTTTTTGACGACGATGATGATGATGATAATGGATGATTTATTTCCGGTGGTGCCGTTTAATGATCATTGATCACAGACCATCTCAAGGGCGCCGTGGCTCTTCGAAAACAGAATTTTCTTAAGTCCTCTTCTGAACGTGATGGTGGGCTGGTTAGAGCGAAGATCGACAGGCAGCTTATTCCAGGCAACTGTCCCAGATATGAGATACCCCAAAGCTTCTGTCTGCAAAATTAGAGGTATTTGCTCTTATGGGGTTTTTGACCCTGTTGACAGCAGTAGAGGCAGAGCGCAGTGGTTGCCTTGTAGCGACGTCTGCAGGACATAGTTCAGCGAGGCATGGGGGTGCCGTACCCTTTAAGGCCTTGTGGACTGTGAGACATAGCTTGAACTCGACCTTCTCACGGACCCTCAGCCAGTGCAGCTCTCGCAGCAAAGGGGAGATGTGGCAGTATTAATCCTCTTTATTTAGTTATTAAAACTCTGTTTTATTTTCACTCTTTATTATTTTTTTAATTTTTGGACACAAACGTTTTCGACTACACAGTAATCATCATCAGGTCTGATTTGACCTGATGATGATTACTGTGTAGTCGAAAACGTTTGTGTGCAAAAATTTAAAAAACTATAAAGAGTGAAAATAAAACAGAGTTTTAATAACTAAATAAAGATGAATTTTCACAGTGTTAATGCACCAACCATCCAAAATATTAATCCTTTTGTATATCATCCTGGCAGCAGGGTTGAAAGCCATCTGCAGACGATCAAGAAGCTTTTGGGGTAGCCCTGTGTAGATAATATTGCAATAGTCTAGACGAGAGACAACTAGGGCAGCCACCAAGCTCTTTACGGCATCCACAGGTAAACATCTTGCGACAAGGTTCAGTTGTCAGATGCAGAAGAAAGCAGTGCTCACAGTCCTGGGCATTTGGGCATCCATGGACAATGCTCCATCAATACGACGCCAAGGACGGATATAGTAGGAGATGGTCTTATGTTGATGTGGGAGATGGAGATTGGCCGAGCATCCAAGAGGTGCTGTCGACCGGGACAGGCGACCCACATAAGCTCCGTCTTGGTAGGGTTCAGTTTAAGGCGTCTGCAAGCCATTAAGTTAGAGAGTTTCTCGTGATGATGATGATCTATAATCTATAATCTAAGTTGCGAGGATATATTCATTTAAAGCTCTCAGATGTATGCCCACAAACCAACACGCGTAGTTCGCGTTTACAAATGCTGAATGTGTACTTACAAATAAAATCCAAACCTCAAATGAACATAAGCCCGACAACTTTTGCCGACCTTCCTGACACAGGGGTGACATTGGCAAAGTGAACCATTTTTTACAGTATGATGATTCCAGTCAAACCGAGATATCAGTCGGTAGAATGCTTGTGTTCAGTACCAGATGGCTAGGGTTCGATCTTCACCAAAGGTGTCAGAAATGATTTCACGCTTTGGAGTTTGTTTAGTGTAAAGTCACATGAGCTAACGTTGAAACAATTCTTGTATTATATTTGAATGTAAATCTTGTCAGTATAATGTTATTGCTTGGAACCGTCAAGGCGCAGAACTAAGTTTAATTTGTTAATTAAATGGTTGTCAGTTTACGGCGTCGTAAAGTGAACTTTGTGTAAAGCAATGAAAGATATTGGATAGGGGAGACCGGGGCTGAAAGTTCCGATTTTCAAATAACATGAAATTTTATGATAAAAATGATAAGATATCAATTTTGATATTTGATTTTATTAAAAAGTCTTTATCGGTCTATGTAATAGTTAAGTCATTTCTGCTAGTTTCTCAATATGTTTTTTTGTACAGGCATATTTTTGCAAAATTTCGGAAGGGAACATTCAACCCCACTTTGGGGCGAGTTGTTCCAAGTGTGGGGCAAGTTGTGCCACTTGGATAATATAAATAAAGTTTAGGGATAATGTATAGTTTCTTTGAAATAAACCATAATTTCTACAGTTACATTTATTTCGTTGTTATGCAATGTTATAAACTTTAAAAAACAACGAAAAAACATTACTAGCTACATCTAGATTAACATTTTGTATTGGTTAACAAAAATTGAGATCTGTTGGCTTATAAATCTGACTACCTACATACTTAAGGATACAAAAAAATTTAACTGAAAAGGATAGGTACTTGAGATAAACACTTTTTTATAACTAAGATATATTGGCACTTCCATAACAACAGGTTCTTGCAAACGTTTCATTAATAAATTTAATGGAAAGTGAGATCAAAACTTACAATTATAATTAAATAACAAAACGAAACTCGTAACGCCAATATTATTTATCATCTTGAAGTTATCAAATTATTTTTATTAAGTGAAATAAAATTACATTGAAGACAAATCATCAGTCTCGTTAAATTTTTCATCTGACAGTTGGGACACACATAAGTAATATTATCAGTTTCATTTATAAATGTCCTAATAAGGCCTATTGATGAAATTTCCCGCTTCGAGTTTTCAAATAGCCGCCAATGTTTGTAGAAGTGTGTGTGGACATTAATTAACGCACACAAGCACAACAAGTGGTCCCTGACGTGAGCATGTTGGATCCTGGAGTCCAAAACAACCAGGACGCGGAGCGCACGCTTGATTTCTTAAGGTTTTGGCAGAGTAAAAAGTAACATTTTCATTTTTATTTGTACACGGTGTGCTGTGCTTTCTCTATAGGATAATTATATGTGTAGACATGTCCTCTAAGATTTAATATAAGTATTGACAACATATTGTATACATTAAAATAAATGAAAGCTTATTTGTTTTTATGTAGGCCTTATTAAGACACAGGGTTCCCAATAAGGCCAAAATGCCATTTTAGTTATTTGTGTTCACAAAAGTGGGATTTTTGTTTATAAAGCAATTTTATTTCATTTATTACAAAGTTTAATAAATAAGTATAAGTATTTCAAATTACCATTGCATTATTATTACGAGTATAAGCCCGCTAGTTATGTAATACCAAAGTTAAGGTAGGTCTTATTTGGGTCACTTACATTTAAAATGTACCCAATTTTTACACATGCTACATTCTATCCACTGTTCTCTTGGAAGTGAATTTGAATATGAATCACAACAAATTATGCAGTACCATTCCAGATCCTCATCATCACTATCACTCTCGCTTTCTTGTAATTCTCTTCGTTTAGCTTTTTCTTGAGCATTTCCCTTTCCTTTTCCCTTGCCTTTACCTTTTCCTTTATTATTGTTGTTTTCTTTCCCTTGTTTCTAATTGCTTCGTCTTTCCTTGCTTCCTTCTTTACCTGGACTTCAGCTAATGCATTTTTTTCTGGCGTGTCGGTCTAAACCGCTGTCTTTCTTATATGGCATTTTGTAGCCGTCTGCAATCTTAGGGGTTCTTTTGGTAAAGGCTTTACAATTTCAGGATAAAACCCAGCTAAAGCATTTGTCTTTACTGTAAATTGAAGTTGTTGGTCACTATTAACGGTCACAGAGGCAGCCTGAGATTCCAGTTCTTTCCAGTTCCAAATTTCCAGTTCTCTGGCTACCATTTTTACTTTTCTTCCATCTTGTATGACAGCATTGGCAGCTTGGCGTAATAACGTTTCAGATGTTTTCCCTCTCTCAGTTTTCCGTTTGTAGGTACGTACCATCCTAAAAATAAATCGTAAAACTGTATAGAAAATTTAAGCTTAGATCGATTGGGGTAAGTTGTTCCGGGGAACAACCAGCCCCTTTGGAAGGGAACTTGTAGCCCCAAATTATATTTTTGTACAAAACTGTCATGCTAGCAAATTAACAAATTCAATTGAAAAAAACATTCAAGCTATTAAATACCTCACTAATGCCACTTTAAAATTGGAAAGATTCACATAAATCGGTCAATAATAAAGAAAAATAGACCAAAAAGTTTAAATACGAAAAAATTTACTAACGTGGTGTTCTAATAGCGTGGTGCACACAGCCACTCGTCCGCCGCCGTCGAAGCAACTAAGATGGCCGCCAAATTGGCGCGTCACCTGATGCTTCAACGACGCACTTCACGTGTATTGCTATCGCTTTTCTTTACAAAGTTATTACTGTCGGAACAACGTGCCCCGGGAACGTTCAGCCCCGGCCTCCCCTACATCAAAAGCTCTAGCGTGGATGTGAGAACTTTCGCTCGACAATGAAATTCTCTTAATTATTATAAACCTAGATGTACAATAGTAATATGTCGTGACAACAGAGAGATGTGCGAAATCTACGAGAGCCCAATGTGATCAGTTCCGTCAAACCAGTGAGATATTTACAGAATACCATGTGGAAGCGCGAACTTTCACCTGTGTATGTGCATAATCAGTGTTATGTTAAATCATGTTTCGAATAGAACAACGTTGGTTCGACCCTCGCCTGGGTCATTTGATCATAGCTTTGACCCTGGTTCAACAGATGGGGTTGGGACGAATTAATCAATAATTTGCTTATGTGATTTTGAATTTATATTTGTTTTAATTTCATTTTGACTTTAAATTTATACCTAAAATAATTAAATTGTCTATGTAAGTAATGTGAAGAGAGATGAGGAAAAAAAAAATTGTTAATTTTGAATTGTCATTGTCTTGATGATGCCTTGTAGGCGAAAGTGCTAGACAAAAATTAAAAAATATAAAAGTGAATTAAAACTTTGTTTATTTAATTAATAATCAATAATTCATTAAAATAAACAATAATGAATTATTAATTGATGATATTAATACCGGTGTCTGGCCAGGCAGAAAAGGTTGGTGAATTGTATTCCTCTTCACAAATCTATTTAATAAAAATAAAGAGAAATTGGGTTAATATAACAAGATCTTGAAAATCAATGCATTTTTTTAACTTGGAAGGATCCCAGACAGGATCAAATTCAAAGTAGGCCTCACAGTACAGAAAGCATTGCATGGAGTGGCCCCAGAAGACTTGCAGGAAATGATAATCTCGAGGAGTCTGAGCGAGAGGGGGCTCACTCTGCGATCTGTTGACAGTGCACTAACCTCTGTCAGTACACAATGCAGAAAAAGAAGCACAGTGTTCGGAGACCGCGCTTTCACCGTTGCAGGACCGTCCACTTGGAATCAGCTGCCCCCAAAAGTGCGAAACAAGGAAGGGATTGAGAGTTTAAAGAAGGGAATGAAGACTCATTTCTTCTCCAACACGTCAAGCCTGAAAGTGCGCTTGCATTGAAAGTTGTCACAAAACAGCGCTCTACAAATCATCATCATCATCATTATTCAAATAAAATTAATCTCACCGTACCGCTTAGGACAACTTTAATACCGGCGCTTTGAGAAACAATAAAGGAGTTGTAACTCGCTAACTTATTTAAGTTGAAAAGAATGAAACAATGTCTTGGAAAAGTTTTTATATAATTGAAAGAAAATTCCATAACAAGCCATCTTGCCTCCGATAAAAGTTTTCCCGTTTCAGAAGGCGTTCACACGGGTCGAGTGGGTACAAGTGCATAAGTAGATGGGTGTATGCGTGAGCCACCATTTTTTCCCTGTGCTTTCTACTCGCCTGCACACACCAAGGGAAAGAGACTTGATACTATTCTTTTGGATATTTGGGAATCCTATTTTTAAACCATCGAATTCCCACATTCCGCATCTGCTGTCAACCAGAAAAAACCCTGATTATGGTGAATCCATTTTTATTTCTATGGATATTTACTATTCCTTGACTTATAGGTCCATACTGTAAAAAATGGTTTACTTTACCAATGTCACCGCTGTGTCAGGGAAGGTTGGCAAAAGTTACAGGGTTTCTGTTCATTTGAGGTTTTGATTTTATTTGCAAGTACACATTCAGCATTGGTAAGTGCGAAATACGCGTGTTTGTTTGTGGGCATGCATTTGATATGAGCTTTAAATGTTAAAATATCTTTGCATTTTAGAATATAGATGACGTCAACCTCGTCCAGTCACCCTCGGCAAAAAAAGCCTAGCACTGCGCTCGGCTGAAACTGGAGACAAATCAAAGATCGAAGAACCGATAAGAAGAGTTAACATAATGTTTGGAGCGCGTGCATTTGCAGTTGCTGGTCCTCTGTCCTGGAACCACCTGCCGCATCATGTGAGAGAGCTAGAGTACCATGGAAAATTCCGGAAAGCACTGAAGACAAGCAAATTTCTGGCATCATTTGCACAAGTGCCCTTGGAGTGACTACAGCACGAAACGGCGCTATAAAGAAATCATCAACTCATCATCATCATCATCGTCAAATATCCGAAGATTTTTTTTAATGTGCCGACTTCAAGTTTAGTGCTAGTTTCTCCAGCTTCAACCTTGGCACCTTAGAGCACTAATCACTCGCTACTAAGTTTTACAGAAATCACCCCGTCTGAATAAGGCATTATACTGGGTGAGGCCTGCGCTCCCTGCAGTGGCGTCACCTTGACCCAGAAAGGGGGGGGGGGGCGTCTGTAACCTTACACGCACCCCAGAGGGTTACCGCCCTGACCTTTCTCGCGTTACGCCCAGCGATTCTTATCGAGTTTAATCCATTCTATCTAACAGAGCTATCTCTGCGTCGCTGCTTTAATCATATTTGTTAAAATAAGATATTAAAGCTAATTTTTTGAGCGTAGCTGTTTTTAGCAGCATCCCAACAGACTCCGAACGATATATTTTTGTTGTAAATTATTTTTTCATTCATTGCCTTTACCTTTTCTCACAGCTTGATTCTTCTCCTCGTAATTATTCAGTTTTATTTTCGTAAAGATTTAAAAATATATGACTTTATTGCACATCTATGTATTACAACAGACTGTCAAATGGAGAACTTTTTCAATCTTTGCTTTCGCAAACACTTTGGGCCTGTTGCGTCAAACTCCAATCAGACAAAAATCAAAATTAAGACGTGTGATTTGTCCAATCAAATAAAAAATTTGGTTGCAAATACATCAGCTGATGTACATCATCTTTCTTGTTCAAATTCCATCACACTATTACCCACTTCCGAGAAATATTGAACCGAGATCCTTACCAGAATGAAACAATCAAATATTAATTAGAGGTTGGTGCAATAGGCCCTAGTATTCTTTTCGTTCATATTCAAAAATATTACTAACTTATAATTCCATTACTATAACACTGATTTTTTTTCTTTTTTACGTCCATTCATTCTTTTTTTTACTCTTTCCACCACTTTATTCCTTCATTATCAATCAAAATTTACTCAGCTCAAAAAGTATCATATTTAAATCTGTTACTAACACACTGGAACTTTTCTTCTCAATCATTTTCTATAATTTTCTCTGAATTTTCCCCACAATCTCATTCTTATATTCTTCTTCGAAATTCACCTCGTTACTTTACGTTACGATCCAACACTAACGATTATAAAGTACGTACCTACTCACAAATATAATCACTTTATTGCTTTAATTGTGAGAAAAATATCTATCTATATAATAAAAAAATATCGGCCAGACATGGCTGAGGACCTCAGTTGTAGGGTCTCTGGGTGTATCGCGGAGGTCGGTGGGTGGATGAGGAACAATGGCCTAATCTTAAACATGGATAAGACGGAGATACTCTGGGCAGCCACATCGAGGCGTGACCACCTTCTGGTGAATAGAGTACCACTCTCCATAGGAGGTAAGCTAATCCAGCCTTCTGATTCGGTAAGACTTCTAGGAGTCTTACTGGATCGTAACCTGACACTGGATAGGCAAATAGATGCCACAATAGCTTCTTCTTTTTTTTCGCTTCGCCAAATAAAGGCAATAAGAAAATGTCTGCCGTCAGATGCGGTTAAGACCCTGGTGAGTGCGTTTGTGATGTCTCGGATTGACTATTGCTCGACGCTTTATAGTGGTCAGCCGAAGAAACAGTTTAATCGCTTTCAATCTGTGTTGAATTCGGCAGCAAGACTCATATTCGGGATTCCCAAATTCGCTCACATCACCCCGCTGTTAAAAAAACTTCATTGGCTTCGTTTCCCGGAGAGGGTGGTCTTCCGTGTTTGTTTAATGGTATATAAAGCCATCAATGGCTTGGCCCCACCTTATCTGGCTGATATGATTTCACCTGTTGAAATGGGTGTTAGGAGGCAGACACTCAGATCTGCGGGTGATGGAGTAGTCAATTTGGTTCAGCCGCGCCGTCAGATTCGTACAAACTTCGGAGACCGCGCTTTCCGTGTTGCGGGGCCGGTGGAGTGGAACAGACTGCCACCCGGAGTGAAGAACTCCAAATCTGTGGGTGTATTTCGAGGAGCACTCAAGGCACACTTGTTTAGAAAGTCTTATCCATGATCGGAGAGAGCCCTTGAGGTGTGACACACACAAAAACGGCGCTCTCTTATCATGTGTAATTTAAAATAAATCAGCCTGTTATTATTATTATCTATTACTATCACACTGGATCCTGTTTCCATTCTTTATTATTTTCTTTCACTATTTCATTCTATTATTCTTCGTGTACTTTGCCGACCCCTAACTATTATTATACTTATATTTGTAACTACCTATAATTTGTAACTAACAATAATTATATTTGTAGTATTCTTTTAACAAGTATAACTTCATCGTTAATCTATTACTACCCCCACTGAACTGTTTTTTTCAGCCGTAATCATTTTTTTTCTTTCACCATTTCATCATTTCATTCTTTCATTCCTCGTCTTCTTCCCCGATCCCACACAAACAATTAGTATTCTTCGGCACAGATTTCAAAGATATTTCTGTCTTGTGTTCTTGTCAGATGAGAAAAAAATGTCTCTGCACAAAAAGACATATCTTTTATGTGCCATGTCTGCTTCATTCATAACGAGAGACAAAGGGCTTTTTGTGATCACATACGCCCCCTAGATTTTCCATCGGGATTTTTCTTTTTTGTGTGACGCAGCAAAAATATAATACGGTGTGGTGGGTGCTGAAATTTTTTGCAAAATGTCTACCTGACGTGTATCCAAATATAGAAGAAAAGACGTTCTTAAATTGTGACTAGGTATTGACTATTTCATTTGATATTGCAGTTATGAAATACAAGTCTCGAAAAAAAAAACGGAGCCATCTTAAACGGAAAGTTTACGTTTTTTCAGTTGCGAAAAATAACCCATCTGCATGGTGTAAGGTTGAAAATCTTTTTTTTTTGACCTTGGCAAATAATCATCAATCTTATTTTAGGAACCAATACACTGTAGCTTTTATGTGGTCTATCTATTTATAATCTTAACATTAAAATCTAATATCAAATGCATGCCCACAAACAAACACGTGTAAGTTCGCGCTTACAAATGCTGAATGTGTACTTACAAATTAGAATTCAGACCTCAAATGAACATAAATCCTGCAACTTTTACCGACCTTCCCTGGGACAGGCGTTACATTGGCAGAGTGAACCATTTTTTACAGTACGAGTGGTCAGCCTCATACCAACCTATTAGTCAATGAATGGTGGTGACAGTGACATAAATGATGAACGCGCTGTACTTGTGTCAATCGCATCTGCAGAGCCCTTTGCGAGCTCGGTCGTTGCCATAGAAAACACCAATTTGTAAACAAAAATAAATGGCTAAAACAAGGACCTTTGGTGACCAGTCTTTGGTAAAGATAGATGACTGCTTGATGTTGACCATGCACGTAATATATCTCAGAAGAAAATTTATAAAATACAAAAACTCAACATGAAGTTCACATTGTGAACAGAAGAGTTTCTAGTACTTATGTGAAGAGAAGATCTTTCACCACTTTGAGTAAAATATGTGTTGAAAACGTTACATGTACATAATATATTGTGAAGAACTATGAAATCAAAGTACCTACGCGCACCTATACATGTACGATAGTGTGGGTAGAACAATCTGGGAGTAGCCCATAATGGTGGTAGTGCATAGAACGGCGTTCTGGTGTGAGCGAAAAATCAAAGAATGATCTGGAATATGCGAGAAAGATCTCTTTTGTTCCTATATATTGGGACTTCAATTGTGCGGATAGCGATTAGTTGCTCGAAGCATTTTGCCGTGAAGACCAATAAGCAGAGATTATTTATCAATTGTTGTAACCATAGCTCCGTAGCTATGACCGGTCCGTAGCTCAGTGGTAACACTGCGGACTCTGAATGGGAAGGTTGTGGGTTCGATTCCCGGCGGAGCACAAAAAATATACCATTAATATTTTCAAATTTGCTCTTCGCTGGGTTGAAAAATTCATAAAAACCTTTACCAATGACCGGTCACCAAAGGTCCATCCAGCCTTACAGCAACTAGTCTTGCTTGAGAATTGGCGCTTTGTATCGACGACGATCAAGCTCGTAAAAAGGTCGATAGCTCAATTGGTAGAATGCTTGCATTCCATGCCGAGAGCAAGGGTTCGATCTCAAAGGTTTACTCAGCCTTCACAAGAAATGAGAACCAGCCCCCCCGGGAGCTGGGAAACCCCCACTTCAACTGAAAGTGGTTGGTGTGAGGCCGGCTCCCTTACCTCTTAAAATAAATAGGTCCCGAAGTGCCACATGCGACCCCTTCGGTGGTAACGCAGGCAAGAAGTTACACTATATGTGTAGCTTAGTTGCTTAGCGTTTTGCGTTACGTTGCGTAACCAAACCGTGGAAAATAAATAATGTTTAAATAAAATAATTGCAGTTTAATTAAAAGAGAACCCCAGTAAAATCATAACAATATTTTAGAAGGTTGATGTGTCAATGGCGTACACACATCTTTTGTGGTTTCATTAATGCAAGAAAGTCAAGTGCCGGACCTGTATAATTTATTTTCATCGGTTCATGCGTATCATAAGGAATATTAATAAATAATATTGAAAACGTAATTGGATCAACATATTCCAACACATAAAACAAACGCATTCAATTTATACAGCCAATTTCAACATTGAAAATTTTAGAAGAAAGCTTTCGCTGCTGATCAATTAAAGATGGCATACAAATTTTTAAGCTTCACTAACAATGCTGTTAACTATATCAGAAGGTTGCGTGTTCAAATCACGTTGGGGTCACCACTTTAGCTACTTTATTATTTTTTTAGCTACTGTATTAAACTATAGTATTCAGGTTAGCTTTTTATGCTTACGTAAACAAATCATTGGATGGGGTCCCACGTCTATCCTTGCACCAGTGCCACCGAAGGCTTAATCCGGACCTGAAGATACCCGAGGATATTTGTGGTTTCACATATATCGGAGGTCATTTGTACTCTCCCAGATTTCTAAGGGAATTTTTGGGTTTCCCAGATATCTGAGGGCATTTTGGGTGTCCCAGATGTCTGAGGGCATTTAAGTTTCCCAGTCATTACGCTCGCGTCGTCCGGAAACCCAAAATGGGGAGCAAATGGTCTGTGCTTCCCGCCAAAAGGAGAAATGACCGAGGGAGGGGGATGAATAGGATGCCCTGTTAGATAGTTGAAAAGTATATGCGGCCCAGAAGTATTAGTACGCATAGCGCAGTTAGGGGTTTGTTGAAAAATGATGACATAACAAATCTATCATCTTATTGGCAAAGATATATGAACATTAACGATTAAAGATTGTTTTGAAAATTAATGTATAATTTTTTTTGTAACAATTATGCACCTGAAGATGCCTTATTAGGTGAAAACGTTTGAGCAAAAAAATAAATGAAAGTGCATTAAAACATTGTTTCTCCCATTGAATTTATCAAAAAATACAATGGACTCTCACTGTGTTAACAGAGACGCCCTTAAAAATATAATTAAAGATGAATGTTAAATGTATACTCACAAGTAAATACGTGTAAATTCGCGCATACACATACTGCATGTGTACTAAGACATTAAAAACCCAAATCTCAAATGAATTTAAATCCTGCAACTCTTGCCGCACATCTCTGAAGTGAACAATTTTTTACACTATAGGTGATCAGCATCACGCCGACCTAGAAAATGTGTTACAATTAATATTAAAATTGTCTCCTTTTTGAAATGAGTTCGACACATTAATTGACGTAGATATAGTTGTGATGTCACACGGCCGGGTTTCTAGGGAAAGGATGGAAATGGTTTGTTATTGGTTTATAAGGACCCGAGTTGAATGTTGGCGGCTAGGGTTTATTAAATTGGAATTTGTTTTCTGTTTGTTGTCCATAGATATTATAATTTAGTGATGTATAAAATGTAATTTGTCGTGTATGTTCCTTGACTTATAGGTTGGTATGCGGCTGACCACCCATGCTGTAAAAATTGTTCACTTTGCCAATATCACCCCTGTCTCAGGGAAGGACGGCAAGAGTTGCAGGGTGTATGTCCATTTGAGATTTGGTTTTTATGTCGTAGGTTCACATGAGGCATGTGCAAGCGCGAACTTGTACGTGTCTGGTTGTGAGAATGCATGTAATGTGAATCTCCAATGTAACATATCTTTGCAACTTAGATTAGATTAGAGTGCCGAGTCACATGAAGATTTTACGTTTGCCCGGCAAGTTTTTTTTTCTCCGAGTCCTAAACTAAATTGTTTTCACTCTGTAAAACCAGCTGTTGGTCCTCTTAAAATAATGAAAAAGTCAAGGAACTCATTTTCAAAAAAAATCTGAACGACTCATATAAAACAAAAGTTTGATGTTTTTAGAATACACACATATGTGTGTTAGGAGTTGTATAACATCCTCTCAGGGTTTTCGTTCTAGAGTTTTTTAAGAAAACTTGTTTGTCGCTTTTCAATTTATTCTCCGCGTCCAAGTATATATATAAGTATGTACTGAAGTTATTGTTGGTCCCTTATGTCACAATAATGGAAAGAGCTTTCTGTACTAGGAAACTTAGAGCTACAGAGTTTTGTAGAAATGTTACATCCAGTTTCCGTAAAAGTTCCTGATGTAGTGTTGAAATATTTGGTCAATAGTTCAGTTTGCAGAACGTGGAAGACTTGCGTTCAAAGACGAAGGGCTAGAGTTCCCACCGAAAGTGTCCTGTCTCGGAGCTTCATTCATACCCAAAACCGAGTACAGGCAAGGTTAACTCAGCATTCACAAAAAATCTGATCTTGCTCCTTCGGCAGCAGGAAAACCTTCATTTTTAGTGAAGCTGTTGGTGCAAGGCCTGTAAAAATAAAAAAAGTTCCATTCGCTACCCAGTTGCTGTTAATACTTTGTGACCGGTGTTTGAAAAAGGTACATTGATTTTTCAACCCAGCAAAGAACAAGTTTTGTTTTTTTTTTGCTTGAATGAAAATCGAACACACTACCTTCGAATTACGAGCCAATTCCGTTGACCGATAGACTACGACAGGTCGTAAGTAAGTAGAGTAAAAAAAAAACATAGAAGCTAATCTAATCTAAGTTGCAAAGATATGTTACGTTGAGGATGCACATTATATGCATTCTCACAAGCAGACACGTACAAGTTCGCGCTTGCACATGCCGCATGTGAACCTACAACATAAAAACCCAAATCTCAAATGGACATATACCCTGCAACTCTTGCCGTCCTTCCCTGAAACAGGGGTGACATTGGCAAAGTGAATCAAAGCAAAGATTGCTTTAATTTTTTTGAAGTATTTTTCGCAGATTTATGAAAAAGTCAAGATGGCTGCTTGTGATTGTAAGGCATATTTATATTTTACGTGGTATGTGGTACAGCCATACCTACTGCCAGTCGTGATAATGTCTCTTTTTGTTTGAAACTTTTCTCTCAAAGATGTTTTACCACATGTGCTGACGTCAGAGGAGAATAAACTGAACATGTAGGTTCACAATCATCGAACAACATAACATGTATAGATAAAGCATCTGAGCCAATTTGCACATCAAAAAAGTGTGTCTAGTCATACCAGCGGGATTTTGTTATAATCAGTTTCCAGGCGACCGTCATGTTTATGTCTCTTTTTGTCGTATGACGTTAATATCTTATGTCTCATTTTTGTTGTTGTTTACTTTATATTCCATTTCATGGTACCTTTAGATATTTGTTACTGTGGAAAAAAACGAACGTTAGTCATTTATCGATGTTCACAATACAATATTCATTTCAAGCCATTTCAACATAATATAAAAGTTCATGCATGGCAAAAATTAAATGAAAAAAAAACCCGTAGATTTCATGAAATTCCTTTCATTTCAATGAAACTCAGGTAGGTTTATATTTTCTGATACCTACCTGGGATTATATCCCCTTGTTTGATGAAATATTTAATCCGCTGACAACACCAGCCATTATTCCAAATTCAAATTACTTTCAAACGTCCCGTGCGGCGTTGCTTGACGTTCTTTTGTTTTAATTTGACGGCAAAAATTTATATTGTTTAATAATAATCATAATAATTAATATCTGAGAAAAAGAGAGTTCTGATGGCAAAATATTTGAATTTTCATACTGAAAGATTTAGGCATCGTACAATACAGTAAATGGTCAATGATTTTTTTCTTAAGTAGGTACATCAGAAATAGGTACCTACACTATCGGCAAAATAGTTGGTAACTGTTACTGCGCTAAGTGAACTTATTGCTGCATTATGAGTGGGCAGCCTCATGCTATTTATAAGTCAAGGAACTGTTTAATTTTGTAAGATTATTTTTCTACTCCCATTTGGTAATTTACTAATTGCAAAGCGGCTAGCGCAATCACAATGACATACATTTCTACACCCGTTACGTATTGTTACATTACGCAACGGGTAACCGTGTTGAAATGAAAATGTGCGCATGCGCATTGTCAGAAATGTCAGAAAAGCTACAGGGTGTACATTTATTAGAGATTTGGGTTTTTATTTTGTAAGTTCACATGGAGCATGTGTTGGCGCGAAATGAAACTTGTCTGTTTGTGGGTGTGTAATGTTTTACTTAACTTTAATTTTGCAACTTTAATTATAGATTACAGACAACTTGGAAACAGCGTTTTCATCAAATATGAAAAGTGTCCATTAAAAGATTTACCGGATCTAAAAAAGAACAAATATTCGTGTGATTGGTTTGTTGAAGGCCGCGCCCGATAAAATCATTGAATAAGAAGTCTGTACGAAGCATGGAAGTATATTCAATGGAAGGGCTATGAATGTGATTTAGTACCAATCCACGTGATGCACCGTCTTTGACACCATACTTACATTGTTAATAGTGCTATCTCGCTTACGACATATGAAAGGATTTTGTTATTTTCTATATAAGCAACGTGTCTCTACTCCGTCTTCAATCTATGTACATATCACCATGGAAATCCATGAAATCACTATGGCAACGTGTTTGTTACTAGTGTTGTTAAAAGTATGAAAATATCTGATAAATTCAGAATTCAAAAAATTTCCCACCTCATTATGTACGGGATGATTTTCACAAGTATCTATTACCGCGAGCATAGAAGTTACATACTTGAAGAAGCAAGTACCTATGTATTTGAACATCACTAGTTCTAAGAATGGCTGTCACTTTCGCGAACAAAATATTTCGACAAACGAAAAATAAATTTTATCAACGTACCTAATCATATAGAATAGAGATTATAGTGAAATATTATTCCATGTTCTATAACACATTAACTCTCTTTTGTTGGCACGTTTAAAAAATATCCAGTTTGGCATTTATATGGATTTTTTTTTCCAAATTAGGTAACACACCTGTTCACAGTTGGAAGGTTACCGATAGACTGAATTTGGATTTTTGTATGATGAGTAGAGTAGCGTATTTCTAATTCTCAAGGGATTGATTTCTTAGCCCATCCAGTTTTACATACCGATGGTACGAAGCATTTTTTTTACGCGGTATGAAAATTCTTTCACTAAATTTAAATACATAGCGCCGTCGTACAAATGGCTTCCTGACACGACAACCATAAAGTGAGTTTCCATAACAATGCAAGTTGTTGGCTTAGAGAATTAATATTCCTTGATATTGTTTAGTCGGACTTGACCTGAATCGTAAATGGGTTAAGACTATAAACTGAAAGTAAACAGTCATAATGAATTGAATGGAATTTTCATTTAATGTCGATAATGCATTTATTTAATGTCACCATCATTGACGGTCAACGATGGTATTCTCGTTGCATGAATCTTGGTGCATGGAAGTGAAGCCTGGCTGGTGAATGAGAGTGAGATAAGTAAAGTCCACTAGGTTGAAAGGCATATCTAAGAAGTATGATTGAGAAACAAACGGAGTGATGAAGTGAGGCATCATTTTGTTTGAGAATAATGTGGTACCAGAGATAGTGTGTCAGTGAAGATCAAAATATGGTTTGGACATATGGAATGACTAATCAATGGAAAGCTCAGTAGTCCGGTTGATAGAGTGCTAGCATTTCATGCCGAGAGCTCGGGCTCGAATTACACTGAGAGGGTCAGAAATGCTTTCTCGTTTCGGTGAAATAAATTCAAATCACAAAATAAAATACCGGCAGGGCTTACTCAGGCTTCAAAAGGAATGAGTAGGAGCTGGGAAACTCCCACTTCAACTGAAGTGGTTGGCGTAAGGCCGGTCCCCTTACCAGCACATATTTTGTGATTGGCACGAAGTAGTAAGAAGCGCATCTCGATGACATTGCACCGAGTCAGTAACTTCGGGTTTTTGCTGTTTTCTCTAGTGGACGAACAGGTAAATCTAGAATCACTGCTGGGTCGGGTCACGACCATCGGGAAGGCCTTCCGCCACAAAAAAAAATAGAATTGCATGAGCGTTCTGTAATACGCTTCCCCGGACGGAAGTATATACACAGAATGGGTATAAGGGGGGTTTTTGCAATTACCTATAAAAATAAATAGGTTCCACTTCTAGTCACATGCGACCTCTTCGGAGAAAATGCGGCAAGAATTATTACTATATTATGTGTAGTTTTTACATAAGACTGACGAAGAAAGTGTTCGTTATAAGAATAGATAGATGTCGTGGTAGAAGAAGACGAAAAATCTTGAAAGTTTTCTCCTTCTTTTAATGCCTCTTTTGCTGAAGACTTCTGGCAAACATCGTCGCTATATTCATTTGAAATTTGACAGCTCAGTACATGGGCTTATTGATTTTGTTAAGTAATTAGGTTTTTGAAACATGATGCCTTTCGGTGCCCTTCTCCCCTCACTCTTTCTTTTCGCCTAATCTATTCTAATCTAATCTAAGTTGCTAAGATATGTAACATTAAGGATTCATATTATATGCATTTTCACAAGCAGACACGTATCAGTTCGCGCTTAAACGTGCCGCATGTGGACTTACAATATAAAAACCCAAATCTCAAATGATCCTACACCCTGCAACTATTGCCGAACTTCCCTGAAACAGGGGTGGCACTAGCAAAGTGAACCGTTTTCTACAGTATGGGTGATCAGCCGCATACCAACCTATAATTACATTTAAAAAATAGACAAATAATAATATGTATGGACATCAAAACTAAAACAGAATACCTACAATATTCTAATTTAAGAAGTTCTAGCCGCCAACATTACAGATCAACCGCCGTTTTTTTCTGTCATTACATACTTCTTTCATTTCATCCAGAGTCATAACCTTTTTCATACAAGCTCTCCTTTTATTATGACTCTGGATATTCGTCATGTAGAGATAAGATGGATGGTGGTTCTTTTCTTGTCAATAATCCTTTTACTCCGTCGAATAATTTATTTCCCTTATTAAAGCAGAATATTAGATATTTCAGCATTAAATTTAGCTAATTATTTCGTTGCGTGTGCAAAAAATACAATAAGTCCGACATTTTCCATTCATGAACTGTCATTAGCGGATCTCCGTGTAATAAATCTCTCGGTGACGTCACAAAAGAAAGCCTAACAGAGATGACTGTGTCGTCTACTTCTGGCGGACGGACCGCGCCGATGAAAGAAAGAGATGAACGATGTGTATTAATCAGGGCAGTCAATTTGATTGATTAAACAATTTTGTATCTGAAGGTTGGCAGAACAATCATGGACGACTAGACTGCCTAATGAAGTCCTAAATACGTATTTGGAAGCATAAATATGTGTGCCTAACTAATTGTTTGATTTGTTGCTTAAATGGAGTCCACAAAATGATATATACACAAAAAAATTGTGACGTTACAAGATCGGGTGACTAAGGCAAAGGCAAACTAATATTTTGTTATTAGTCGCATATTCGTAGAAAAAATATAACGTAACGAGTTATTCCATAGACAATAAAAAGTGTAAGATCACCTCGTCGGGTTACTAGAGACTATGTTAGAGAATATTTTGTTATTAGTGAATCAGAAGCGCTACTCTGCTAAATTTCTTACGACCTTAAGGCTACGAGCTGGCGATTCGTGTCCAAAAATAAGGTGTACCTACTGTGATTTTTTTTTATCTATTCAGTTCTTTCACAAGCACTAACGCTCCCGATTTGTATGGATATCCAAAGTGTAAGGAATTTAACAGAATAGCGCTTCAGGACTCTAGTCACATGGATTTGTGACGTTAGCTTGCCGAGAAACAATCACATTTACTTACATAAGTTACGATTCGATTTTTTACTGGACTGTTTTTAGCTCTCCATTCTTCGTCTGTGCAAGGACAGGAATTTTCAAAGAGGAAAAAACTACATTATATTTTGTATTGTTAGTGTACTAGCACTGTGAAAATTCATATTGATTTTTAATATTTTTTAGAATCAAATTCCAGTGAAAACACTGTTTCTCTTCACCAGTTATTAATTTATTTAAATTACTTTTTACAGCGTTTTTGATTTACATCATCGTCAGGTACAATGAAAAAAGAGGGAAAAATATACGTTTTTTATGATTTGGCTGAGAGTTTTCTTACCTTGAAGGCATCGACATAAATTATGTAAAAAACAATCCGGAACGCAGATATATGATTCAGATTACGGCCAAATAAATTACGTTCACTTTTTACGGCAAAAGGCGCGGGAGAAAACCTGGGATAAAAACCTGTAAAACGCCATAAAGCAGAGCAAACATGTCGGGAGTAGTGCTTGTACAACCTTTTAAAAAGACAGCACGGGAACTCCACTTGAAAAAAGGTTGTTTGGAGAGCGGAGAAAATTAAAGACAAACACTTGGTCTTCTCTTGGGACTCCGTACTACAACGTTTTGCACGGTATTTTACCAAAAAATGCTTGGAAACTAAAACACTCACTATACGCGCTGTTTTAGATTGTATATATATAAAATGTGGATGCTATGGTTGAGTTTTAACGTAATGTTTTATACTTGGGGTATTTTAACGTGCCCACAAGCGAGACATGTCTAAGTGAGTAAAAAGGTAAATCTGGCGTTTGATGATGTTTGCACTGCGCTCTAAGCAAATGACTCGTTAATTTAGAATTCAGAGCAATTAAACGACAGTGTTTCATAAAGATGCGATGTCGAGGTGCCATCTTTTTTCAACAGACTCCACACATCGAAAGGTTCACGCATGAAAATGTAACTAAGCAGCACAAAAAGTACAACTTGTTGCCGCGTTATCCCCAAAAGGATCGCATGTGTGAGTGAAATCTATTTATTTTCAGAGCTAACGTCATGTCAACAGATCACAATTTTCCACTCGATTTTAATTTTGCGGACTCTTTTTTTTTACCTACCCACAATATATTGTTTTATTTTTTTACACTGGCAATACTGATTTGAAATTCTAATTTTGAATTTCGAACCGTCTATCAAAATAGAACTCCATGATCAAAATAAAGCATTCAAAAGTTTTTCAAGGAGTTCTTTTATATTCTCGTATAATGTGTGATATTTTTCGATTGTCGTGACATATTTTTTTGATATTTTAGGTGAAATGAAATGTGTTACGAGTCCCAGAACAGTTTTATCGATCCCCGGGCGTTCTGAAGTTAAAGAAAACATAATGTGAAGTATGACAAGTCAACTGTTGATGTTTCGGAAAGGTCTCTTCGCGCCGTTACGACTTTATCGACATACTTCTTACTTTCGTGTCGAAATATCAATCCACTGAAATTTGTGGAAAAAATGAATGTGTGCCAATAAAATGAAATGTCAAATAATAAATGAAGGTTGCCTATCAAAACGTCTTATATTTTTCTCCATTACAACAAACTATAAATGTCGTTCATGCTCATTGATTTTTCGTTTCCATTTTCCAATTTTCCTAACTTTGATAGACGATCGCAACTAAGCTACACATATAGTGTAACTTCTTGCCTGCGTTATCCCCGAAGGTGTCACATGTGGCGATTCGGGACCTACTTATTTTTACAGGCAAGGGGGCCGGCCTCACACCAACCACTTTCAGTTGAAGTGGGGGTTTCCCAGCTCCCGGGGGGGTGGCTGGTTCTCATTTCTTGTGAAAGCTGAGTAAACCTTGAGATTGAACCCATGTTTTTTGGCATGGAATGCAAGCATTCTACCAATTTAGCTATCGACCTTTTTTTACGAGCTTGGTCGTCGTCGCTACAAAGCGTAAATTCACAAGCAAGACCCAGCTGCTGTAAGGCTGGATGGACTATCTAGTGACTATAAAGTGACCGGCCATTTACAAATGACCGGTCACTTTTGGTGAACGGTCATTTGTAAAGGTTTATGAAATTTTCAACCCAGCGAAGAGCAAATTTGAAATATAAATGGTATATTTTTTGTGCTCCGCCGGGATTCGAACCCACAACCTTCCATTCAGAGTCCGAAGTGTTACCACTGAACTACGGACCGGTCAACGATGCAGAAGCGAATTGGAAAACTTTTCGGCACGGATGTTCCTAATTTGTTTTTTGGCGGGCAAACATCACAAGTCTATTAAGCGCCCTTGCAGTGACAAAAGCTACGAAACGGCGCTCTACAAATTATCAACTAGGTTTTATTTTTATTTAAAATGCAATAATTTATTTTTACAGAATTTATTTTTCACAATTTATTTCACAACTTGACAATCACTGTTTATTGGTCTTTCAAAGGTAACTTGCTCTATGCGACTGACTCTCCGTACCATTTCAGCTCCATATATAGGGTACCGGAGGGGTCTTTCTCGCATTCACTAGATCATTCTTTCACCAGAACGTCATTCCAATGCACATTATACAATCACAATATAATAAAACAACATTAGACAGCCTGAGCAGCTGTTCACGCGCGGCCATCTTTTTCATACTGCTTGGGATCTAAATATAAATCTACGCTGCAAAGATATATATCATTTAAGATTCATATTTAACGCATTACCACAAGCAGACATGTATAAGTTCGTGCTAACACATGCCGCATGTGGACCTACAATATTGTTATGTAAATATAAATATTGAAATAAGTATGGGTAGTTATAGTTATAAGAGTCCTCATAGGTATAGGTAGGTCGGATCGATAATTGTGTATAAGTGTAGAATTCTCTAGGCTAAGTAGGTACTTGTTATAATTATAGGAATTCTGTATTACATTTGTAGGTAGGATTTTGGTTGTATCTCTAGGTAGTACGTGAAGCGTCGAGAAGTAATAATTACTCTGGAACCGTCTGGCGACTTTAGTTCTGGATCATACTGCTCTGAAGAGTATAAAGGTGCGAATGGCCTGCAGAGCGGGGCAGTATCATAGCGACCAACAAACACATCGAAGCCATCTGATCAGTGAACCGAAACCAAGTAGAATAATCGAGAAAGTAGTGTGAAAATAAATTTTGTAACTGTGTAAAATAAATAACTATTGAAGAAGACCTGTGTATTTTTAATTTGAAGACAATTGAACCCTAATTTCGTAACAATTGGTGTCAGGTGTGGGGTTGTCAAGAAAAACTAAGATCTTCTTCCTAAAAATAAATAAAATAAATTAAATAGTGTTAAAATGAACTTTAGTCAAATTGAACTTTGTGTGAACTGACTTTTGTGAAAACAAGTGTTTAAATAAATTTTTGTTAAAAGAAAAGACGCAAAAAGCAAGTTCAAAAAAAATTCTGGAACATCATATGGAACATAATTCTGGACATAACATAATGACTATTTTACCGCATTGAGAAAGCCATCAAATTGGACCAAAGTTTTTTTTTATTATTGCGTGTGATTAAAAAATAAAATAAATAAATAAAAATCTTGAAAAATATTACAAAAGAACGTTCCAGATTCATCGAGAAAAAGTTTTTGAATAACTGCCCTTCGTTTACAAGTGTGTGAATGTACATTAAGTACCTACCTGTGTGTTTGAAAGACTTGAGACGAAATAAATAATTATGTACTATCAGACATTATTATGTAAAAAAATATTGGTGAATTAAAAATAAATATTAAAAGACAGTACCTACTCACAGTGTAATCAGATAAATTATTATTTTGCTAAAGTACGTATTCAAAACAGCTCTATATATAAAACTCGTATTAAATAAATTTGAAAATATTTTTTTTGTTTTGAAGTAAATTTTGAAAAAAAAAATGGCAACTAAAGTGAACGTCAAGGACCTCAAAGTCACTGAGCTTAAAAATGAGCTTCTGGAGAGGGACCTGGAGACCTCAGGAGGAAAGGCAGCCTTACAAGCACGCCTCATAGAGGCCTTGGAACGGTCAGGTGAAGACCCGGCATACTTTGTCATGGCATCTGGAGGAGACCGCGCCCTTGAGGAGCTGAACATCAGCATCACAAAATCCATGAAGGAGGAGCTCACGGGAAACTTCACTGCCATGGAGGAGAAGATGGCTGACAACGCCAAGACCCTGGAGGAGAAGATGGCTGACAACGCCAAGACCCTAGAGGAGAAAATGGCCAGCAACTTGACGGACCTGAAGGCTGAGATCGCTGAAAACACCAAGACCCTGGAGGAGAAGATGACCGGGCTGGAGGAGAAGATGGCCGACAGCGCCAGGACCCTGAAGGGAGAAATAGAGGTGAAGCTGACTGGTTTTGAGGAAACAGTTGCGGAAATGAAAACCCGCATTTCCACCCTGGAGGACCGTCTGCGTGCCGAGCTGGCTGACAAGTGCCAGATGGAGTCCACCAGGATATCCCCCAAAGGCCTTCACGACGAGATCGACCAGGGATGCTCAACTCCAACCAGGGTCACAAGAGGGGATGATGACCCTTCCCTAGCAAAGCACAACCTCCCAACCTTCGACGGGAAGACGTCGTGGGAGGAATACTTGACCCTCTTTGAGACGGCTGCCATGATGGGAGCCTGGAGCCAGCAGAAGAAGGCTTCGGTTCTCAGCCTGTCGCTCCGAGGAGACGCTCTCAGGGTTCTGCAGGCCATACCCCTGGACAACCGTGGTGACTTTGGGCAGCTGAAGCAGCGCTTGGATATGCGCTATGGCCACAAGTGCCTGGAGCAGCTGTACAAGTCGCAGCTGAACACAAGGGTGCAGAAGCCCAACGAGAGCCTCCAGGAGTTTGAAATGGACATCGCCCGCCTGGTACGAGACGCTTACCCGACAGCCTCCGACGACATCTGTGAGAGCTTGGCAGTGGACAAGTTCCTAAATGGATTGCGGGAATGGGAGACGCAACAAGCCGTAAAACTGGCCCATCCCAAGGCTTTGAACGAGGCGCTCAGCCAAGCTCTCGAGTTTGAGGCTGTCAAACAGTCCATCAGGGGCCACGCCAGGGTTCGTGCAGTCGAGGCAGAGGAGGTCAAGCTACCTACAACCGAGGAGCTAATTGAAAAAGTGCTGGAACGTCTGAGACCTCGAAGACGAGACCCACGCTGCTGGAACTGCGGACAGCTGGGCCACCTTAGCACCAAGTGTCCCAAGCCTCAGAAACCCAGAAAACAGGCTGCGGAAAACTAGAAAGGGTTAATGGGAAGGGGCAACCGTTGACCCACGCTGGAGAGGCCCTGAAATCTGCTGCTACTGTCGCAACCGTGAGAGGAAAAGCCAGCAGCATTTTTATCAATGGCATAATAGATGGAGTAACTCGTGAACTACTGGTGGACACGGGAGCAACCAGGACAATTCTGAGACGCGACATAGTGGCACGAGGTAAGCAGATTGCACCAACAAAGTGGTCTCTGCACACCGCCACGGGAGAGTCAGCACAGGTGTATGGGGAGACGATTGCCACCTTCCAAATTGGCAGCACCACTTTTGATCATCGGACGTTGGTGGCCAACATTGAAGAAGACGTTATATTGGGAATGGACATACTGGACAGATTTGGGTGCAGTTTAAATTTAAAGAAAGGGTCCATTAAAATTGGAAATGAAGAAGTCATCCTGCAAAGACGGAAAGAACTGGCTGCACGTGTTATCCTAGCCAAGAATACCGAAGTGAAGGGGCGATCCGAGATGATAGTGAGTGCCCGCCTGGATTCCAGTAGTACAAATGACCAAATCTGTATGATAGAACCGGAGAACATGGACAATGTTAACAAAGGAGTCATGGTGGCAAGAACAGTGATTCGCGCAAAGGAGACCATTCCTGTCAAGATCATGAATGTGAACAGCTACCCAGTTAAAATGAATGAAGGTTTTGTTTTGGGCAGATGTGAGAGGATAACTTCCATTGTGCAACAGATGACAAACATGTCATGCGAAGGAAACAAATTGTCAACACAATTGGAAGCTCTGGTCCACGACGCTTCCCAAGGTCTAACCGAGGAAAACAAACGGAGAGTGAGGAGTTTGATCTGCCGCTACCAGAACATTTTCGAGGACTCTAATGGCCGTCTGGGAAGAACCAAGGTAGTGCGACATAGCATAGACACCGGAGAAGCGAGACCAATAAAACAGGCTCCAAGAAGACTACCCTTTGCAAAGCGGGAAGAAGCTGACAAGATCATCAAAGACATGAGCAAGGATGGCATCATAGAACCATCAAGTAGCCCTTGGACATCCCCGGTGGTACTGGTGAAAAAGAAGGATGGTACCACGAGATTTTGTGTGGACTACAGACTGCTCAACGATGTTACGAAAAAGGATAGTTACCCTCTGCCAAGGATTGACGACACCTTGGACACATTGGCAGGATGCACCATTTTTTCCACATTGGACCTGAAAAGTGGCTACTGGCAAGTTGAATTGGATGCCAAAGATAAGGAGAAAACTGCATTCTCGACTGGATCTGGACTTTGGCAGTTCACCGTGATGCCATTTGGCTTATGCAATGCCCCCGCCACGTTTGAAAGGCTGATGGAGAATGTGCTGCGAGGACTATCATGGGAAACCTGCCTGGTATACTTGGATGACATAATCATCCTGGGAAAGGACTTCAACCATCAGTTGAGAAATCTGGAGCAAGTTTTCGGGCGACTACAAGACGCTGGACTGAAGCTCAACCCGAAAAAGTGTAACCTGTTCAAGAAACAAGTGAATTACCTGGGACACATAGTTTCTCAACGTGGAGTTGAAGTTGACCCTGCCAAAATCAAGGCAGTAAGAGACTGGCCCGTGCTGAAGGACAAACATGAAACTAGGAGTTTCCTGGGGCTGTGCACTTATTACAGGAGGTTTGTGCCAAGATTTGCGGACATTGCAAAACCGCTCACCAAGCTTACGGAAGAAAACACTCGCTTCCATTGGAGTGATTCCTGCGCACAAGCATTTGAAGAGCTTAAGGGAAGATTAACAAGTGGATCTTGAGCTACCCACGAAAAGATGGAAAGTTCATCCTGGATACCGACGCTAGTAATGTGGGGATAGGAGGCGTCCTTTCCCAAATACAGGATGGGCATGAGACTGTTCTGGGTTACTTCAGTAAAGTGCTTTCCAAGCCAGAACGAAATTATTGCGTGACCAGACGAGAGCTTCTTGCCGTGATAAAATCAGTGGAACACTTCCGCAAATACTTGTACGGGAGAAAATTCACACTACGGACTGATCATGCTGCACTGGTTTGGCTTCTGAAATTCAAAAACCCAGAAGGGCAAGTGGCTAGATGGATTGAAAGGCTCCAGGAGTATGATTATGACTCCGAACATAGACCTGGCACGCTTCATCGAAATGCGGACGCATTATCCAGACGACCATGCGCCAGTGACTGCAAACATTGCAGCAAGATGGAGGACAAGGTAGCAATTGTCCAAAGGACGACCACCGAAGATGAGGACTGGCAAGATGAAAAATTGGCGCAAGACCAACTGAATGATCCGGACTTGAAGTATGTGATGGAATGGGCGCGAGAAGGAGAAAGGCCAACCTGGGAAAAACTCGCCCCCTTATCACCAACTGTCAAGGCTTATTGGGCTCAATGGGGATCCATAGTGATAGAAGGAGGGTTTCTGAAACGAAAGATCGAGAAGGAAGACGGCACACTTAGAAGAAAGCAAACCCTCGTTCCGAGGAGCCGAGTACCGGAAATCCTTGGACTGCTGCATGGAGGAACTTCTGGAGGACATCTAGGCGTTAAGAAGACGCTGGAGAAAGTGAAAGAGCGATTTTACTGGATCAACTGCAGCGAAGACGTCAAAGATTGGTGTCGAAAATGTGTAACCTGTGCAACGGCCAATGGACCGCGAAGGAAAAGGCGAGCACCAATGCGTCAGTACAATGTTGGCAGCCCCTTTGAAAGAATTGCCATCGACATAGCTGGCCCATTTCCTACAACTGAGAAGGGTAACAAGTACATCATGGTGGTGATGGATTACTTCAGCAAGTGGGTGGAAGCTTACTCAATCCCTAACCAAGAGGCCGTAACCGTGACTGAAGTTCTAGTTACCGAATTTATCAGCAGGTTTGGCGTACCCCTGGAATTACATTCTGATCAGGGAAGGAACTTTGAAGCTGCTATCTTCCAGCAAATGTGTGAGCGGCTAGGGATCTACAAGACCAGGACCACTGCGCTACATCCACAGTCTGATGGAATGGTGGAAAGGATGAACCGTACCGTGGGGAGGTACTTAGCCAAAGTAGTGTCCAGCCATCAGCGGGACTGGGACCGACATCTGCCTTTGTTCTTATTGGCTTACCGGTCGGCTGTTCAGGAAACGACGAAGAAGACTCCCAGCAGCATACTGTTTGGGCGAGAAATGCGACTTCCTTGTGATCTCAAATTTGGCTGCAAACCAGGTGAAGACCTAGCCGGAGAAGACTATGTGACAGACCTTCGCAGGAGGCTGGATGACATCCATGATCAGGTCCGCATGAACATCGGGGAAGCCAGCGATCAAATGAAGGAGCGCTATGACACCAGAGCTGACAGCATGGGGTACAAAGCTGGTGACTGGGTGTGGCTTTTTGACCCCAAGAGGCGCCAAGGATACTGTCCGAAACTTCAGCGTTCCTGGGACGGGCCGTACGAGATCTTGGAGCGCATCAACGATGTGGTCTACCGCATAAAAAAGAGACCAAACGGAAAACCAAGGGTCGTGCACTACAATCGCCTCTCACCATATCTAGGCGATAATGATGACCAACCAGCCCAAAAAGTACGACAGTGCGTCGCATCCGAAAGATCACCAGCCTTTGAGACGTTTTGGGAGAACGCGAAGGCAGGGCAGAAGTTTCGCCATGGAGTGACCACAGAAGTCCACAAGGACTTATTTGAGGTCACTAGGGACCACACACTGGCATGCAGTGTACCGGAAGATCTAGATATGTCTAGAGGAATTGCACGGGTCTTCCGATACAAATTCGGAGAACCGCAACCCTCGAGCAGCCCGCAAGGAAGAGCTCTGAGACTACCGAAGGGGCGTCAACAAGCATACTGCCTGGTTGTCCCGGATTCCAGCAACCTGGAAGAGGACTACAAGGCATTGTGGGACGGCCTTGTTGAGCTGCGTGACTACATGTTGGAGGATCAGCAGGCGCGTCTGGCAATACCGAAGATGGGTGGCGGCCGCGCTAATCGAGACTGGCGGATAATCCGGAGTATGATTGAAGCAGTGTTCTCGGGAGTCGGCATCAGCGTCATGGTGTGCTGCGAGCAAGCGCAGCCGAGAGCCAGTGGGGAGAAATCCGTGGACTGCCACTTCTTCCTGACCACAGGGTGTCGACGTGGATCAGCATGCCCCTACCTACACAGAGTCAAGACTGTTCCGGGACGAAACAGTCTAGGTGGGGGGTAGTGTTATGTAAATATAAATATTGAAATAAGTATGGGTAGTTATAGTTATAAGAGTCCTCATAGGTATAGGTAGGTAGGATCGATAATTGTGTATAAGTGTAGAATTCTCTAGGCTAAGTAGGTACTTGTTATAATTATAGGAATTCTGTATTACATTAAATTTGTAGGTAGGATTTTGGTTGTATCTCTAGGTAGTACGTGAAGCGTCGAGAAGTAATAATTACTCTGGAACCGTCTGGCGACTTTAGTTCTGGATCATACTGCTCTGAAGAGTATAAAGGTGCGAATGGCCTGCAGAGCGGGGCAGTATCATAGCGACCAACAAACACATCGAAGCCATCTGATCAGTGAACCGAAACCAAGTAGAATAATCGAGAAAGTAGTGTGAAAATAAATTTTGTAACTGTGTAAAATAAATAACTATTGAAGAAGACCTGTGTATTTTTAATTTGAAGACAATTGAACCCTAATTTCGTAACAATATAAAAACCCAATCTCAAATAAATATAAGCCCTGCAACTCTTGCCGACCTTCCCTGAAACAGGGGTGACAATGGCAAAGTGAACCTTTTTTTACATTATGGGTGGTCAGCCAGCAGCCTCATACCAACCTATAAGTCAAGGAATTGATGGCTCCTTTAAACCAATAAACAAATACTTTTTTAGAATACTCGTTTTTGTTACAGGCTCAGAAGGTAGAAGCTTTTCTTTTTTTAATTCTTTTAATAATATTTTTTTTTTTTTTTTTTTTTTTTTTTTTTTTTTTTTTTTTTTTTTTTTTTTTTTTTTTTTTTTTTATTTATTACAGAAAACAACAGCACATACACATGAAACAAGTAAAGATTTATAATAAATACATATAAGGCCAATAATAGTTTTCTTAAATAAAAATAATTACAATAAAAGCTTGTCTACAGCAAATGTAACAGCAAACGAAAAGAACAAAAGAAAAATAATATGAATGCGGAGGTTTTTATCAGAGAAGATTTGGGAAAATAGGATAGAAAGGACAATGGAAGGGGAAGAGGATGCCATTCAATCAGTTTTGCATTTTCTCAAGTAGTACATCCGCACCCCTTGAAGAAATGCGTTTTTGGACAAACAAAAAATGTCCAGGTGATTAAAATTTGAGTTATAACAAAACATAGCTCTCGTTAAAGTCGAGTTCCTGGCATAATTTGTAGTGTGCGCTCCCGTATAAAAAAGTGAATTTAACCTAGTGCGCCTTGTAGGTACACGCAAAGTGAGCCCCTCACAAAGAACGGTGGAGTCAATATGGCCGTGTACTATATCGTACAGAAAAGCCATATCTAATAGCGTTCGACGGGCTTCTAGGGACATAAAACCGTGATGACGGCAAGCATCATGATAATTATTAAAAGTTAAATGTTCCCTGTAATTTAGATGCTTTAGGAATTTCTTTTGTATAGCTTCTATTTGTTCCTTATAAACACTGTACTGTGGATTCCAAATAGGTGAAGCGAATTCAAGCCTACTGCGAACATACGCGCAATAGGCCATCTTAACGGCATTAGAACCCCTGAAGGGCTCACAGGTCCTTAAAATAAATCCCAGCATTTTGTAAGATTTAACGGTGGTAGAGGAAATATGGGCATCAAAAATTAATTTAGCATCCATAAAAACACCAAGGTCCCTCACCCCAGTCACAGTGTCAAGGTATTCACCCTTGAGTTGATAATTAAACTTTAAGGGGTTTGTCTTGCGGGTAAGAGATATCTTATGGCACTTAGATACATTAAGATCTAATTTGTTTTTAATACAATAATGTGTAAGGTTGTCCAAATTATCCTGCAGCTTCATGCAGTCCTGAATGCTATTAATTCCTAAGTAAATTTTAGTATCATCAGCATATAATAAACATTTTGTAAAATTAAAACACTGTTCAATGTCATAGACATATACATTGTAAAGAAGCGGTCCGAGGTGAGAGCCCTGGGGGACACTTTACCCACCTCCACCCACCAAGTTCATACAACTCATGCGGAGTCGCTTCACTTGGTGATACTTCACTTGCAATGTTTTTTTGGCGGCGGAAGGCCTTCCCGTTGAAGTTAATCAGCTAAAGTTACTCTACTCAAGAAAGGAAAAAGAGGATCCTCAAATCAGAGGCTAACGCATGACTCTAAGAAGTCCCACCCTCCCCAGAACGTCGAGGTTACTGAAGCTAATGTGCCTGACGGGAGCCCTTCATTGACGTGTATCGAACGAGTTGCCATCCGCGCTGAGCGCAGTAAGTTATGGGTGTACATACGTCAATATGTATGGGTGTCGCGAGGACTGACTGAGGGCTAATGGTCACCTCTGCCCAGTCTTGAGCCCGCGGCTGCGAACTCGTGCCAGGACTGGCAGAAGCGGCGGAATGCAAGGTAGTTGGCTCTACTGGCAACGAGGTCCGCGTAGCCGACCGGTCCGGAACCGGCCGGCCGGACTGCGTCGATGAGGAGCTCTCGTTGAGAGTGCAGCAGAGGGCAATCCCACAGGACGTGCCGCACGTCCTGGGCAATGGGTCCGCACAAACACTCCCCTCCACCCTGAGAGATGACGCCCCGTTCTAAAAGGTAGTGCGCAAATTTCCCGTGACCAGTGAAGAACTGGCTGGTGAAGTGGTCCGGGACGAGCCACCGCGCAGCCATGCGCTCCCTGATCGACGGAAAAAAGGAGTAGATGACCTTGTCACACGATGTGACGTCCCAGTACCTTTGCCACTGTGCGTATATAGCGTCGCGAACCGAGTCCCTGACACGCTGCGTCAGGCGTCCATCCGGCGGCGGCGGGATCACCTGACGGAATACTAAAGAAGTCCGACTTGCAGCCACCAAGAACAACCGCTTGAGATCTTTTTATCAGGTATGATGCAAACCACCGCAGCAGATTCCCATGCACGCCAAGTGTTTGTAGTTTATCCAATAATATGCTATGGCTTACCCTGTCAAAGGCCTTTGAGTAGTCCGTGTAGATTACGTCAATTTGGCCACCCTTTTCCATCTCATCAAACACGTAATCTGTGAAGACTGCTAAGTTGGAGACGACTGATCTTTTTTTGAGGAAACCATGTTGGGATTTGGGTAGCTGAGAAACGAGTAAATGATATATTTGATCATAGATCAACTTCTCAAACAATTTACCAAATACGGGTAAGATGGATATAGGTCGATAGTTTTCTGCAGAAGTTTTAGGACCAGATTTGTGTATTGGAACTATGTGCGCCCTCTTCCAGGCATCAGGAAATATACCTGTAATAAGGGACTTATTGAAAATCATTGCCAGAGGGAGTGATAGTTCATTAGCGCAACTAATAGCAAAAAACGAAGGAATGCCATCACTACCCGCTCCTTTGCTAGCATCAAGTGTGTTTAAATATTTGCAAACCATAATGGGAGTAACCGCCAGTCCACAAGCAATGTTTTGATTTGTAGACAATTCACCAAGGGACGGAGGACAAGCGACAGTAGATGAATCAGTGATATCAGAAAAATCAGTGTAAACAGATCTAAAATATTTTGAAAACAGATTTGCCATACTACAAGCATCAGAGGCCACTTGCCCCTCAAATAATAATTCTCTTGGTAGTGAACTGGAATTTCGCACACCCTTGAGATATGACCAAAATCTCTTTGGCTCTTTAGACATGGATAGCTCTGAGTATCTGATAAACCTGGCATGACACTCACCCTGTATGCGTTTCTGACGAGAACGTAAGAGGGAGAATGTTTGATAATCCCTTGGATTTCCTGTTAACCTCCATCGTCTGTGAGCTTTATGTTTTTCTTTAATTATCTTTATCAATGCTGCTGAAAACCAAGTTGGATACTTATTACAATTAATCATTTTACCGGGTATAAAAGAGTCAATGCTTTCATTTATTATTCTATAAAATACATCAACACAGTCATTCACATCGCACTGATTGAGAATCAGCTCCCAATCAATATTAGACAAGAAATTTTTAAGTTTAGTATAATCACCCTTCCTAAAAAGACGTGTAAAGCGTGGGGCACTAACCAAGTATTTCTTGGGAACAAGGTCGGCAGTCAGTTCAAGTGACGGATGATGGAGGTCCTCAGGAACCAAAGGAAAAGCAGCATGTATAGTTTTTATAGCAGTATTTGAAAGAATAAGATCCAATATTCTCCCATTAGCATTAAGAATATTATTATACTGTTCCAAACCAGTAGCAGAATAGTTAAGGAAAATCTCAGCAGTGTGGCGTTCAAAGAAAATTGGGGTGAGGTGATCATTGTTGTTTTCCTCAGTCCACTTTATATTGGGCAAATTAAAATCTCCAACCACAATAAAAATATCTTTAGGGTAAAAATTAAGTAAATTTGTAAGTGTCGATGCAAAATTGAGCATCATTTCTTGGTGAGAAGATCCTCCCATCATATAGATGCAAGCTATATGTAAATCAATAGAGTTCCTGAACGATTTTCCAGGAATGGTCAACCAGACGCATTCTAGCCCCGACTGCCACTCCGGTCGCTGGCGAGCATTTAACACTCTGCGAGTTGCAATCATTACTCCCCCTCCTCGAGACAATCCTGTGTCAAGAGGGTCTCTATCATTTCTGAAGACGTCATAACGACCATCAAACAACTCACCATCCAGAATTCCGTCATTTAACCAACTTTCAGAAATCAGTAAAATGTCATAATTGTTCAATAAAACATTCTGTGAAAAAATATTTGTTTTAGTACGTAACCCACGTACATTTTGATAATATAACCTGAAAGTCATGATGTGTTTCTATTATGCATAATTAAAATGTAAAAATAATAGAAATGATATGTCATAAAATTATAAAATATTATATGAGAACTCACCTTGCGACACTGAGGCGCACAAAGAAAATAATAAATATAATAAAAGATAGGGGCAACATCCAACGTAGGTAAAAACATTTTGCTGCTACATACACGAATAAGTTCATATGTAATAGAATGTACTCGTATACCCTCCCGCCATTCATTCTGGATTTGAAGTAGGTATTTTTGTTCGCACCAATATTCCACATTTTTCTCTGGAATAGAATGAAAGCTCACACTCTGTTAAAATACAAGCATTCAAGAAATGTGAGAAAAAAAAACAAAACGGGAAGCCTGCTTGTCAAGACAAGTGAAATAAATGTTTCTTTTTCTATTTTTTCCACTCCTTCTTATCTGTCTTGGAGCCCTGATAGACAACACCAATGACACATAAATAAAAAGAAAACAGTCAGAGAATCTCATTTACTACAATTTCATTAGAAAATTTGTCAGTTTCCGCAGAGGCCCTGGGCTGGAAGTCTCATCACCACGGTAATTCTTACCAACCAAATATCGGTAATATTTGTATGAAGACCTGTCAATCCAAGATGGCCGCAACTGAACAGCTGATTAGTCTTCATATAAATATTACCGATATTCGGTCAGGTAAGAATTACCGTGGGGATGAGACTTTCAGCCCTGGCCACCCTAGCGGAATGATGACACAGCTACAGTGACAGTTTAAATCAAGGCTCCGGACACAGAGTTGTGATGGCATCCTTTAATAAAGTACTGAAATTGTTTCCAAGCTGAATACTGACGAGATTCTGATGTACAACTCCGAAAAGGGATGACAACCACTGTGACGAAGAAGGTCCATCTCTAATTTATTTTATGAATCAAAAAATGGACTCGGCACATTCAAAATAGAAGGGAAAAATGTGATGTCACTTGGCTGAACTAATAAAAGGACAGTTGTCGTTGAATTGAATAATTCAGTTTAATTTTAATTATTTTTGTTTAATCTAAGGCCACAATTCGTTTTTTTTGTATCTTGACTAATAGGCTAACCCCCAATGCTAACCCCTCATTGTGTAACGACTTCGTTCCCTTTTGCCAATGCCACCCAAGTTTCAGAGAAAGGCAGCAGGAGTTGCAAAATTTATGCGAATGTGAGTATCGGTTTATTTTGTATGTAGGTACACATGCAGGATGTGTAAGCGCGAACTTACGTGTGCCTGATTGTGGGCCTGCATTCAATATGAGCTTTAAATACCAATATATCTTTGCAACCTAGTTTACAGATTGTAGACTGTGTGTGTGTGTGTTGTCACTCACCAGACTTTGGGCTTGGCCAGCCTCATGGCGCGGACCCTGTCTACAGCGCTGACCCCCACCCTGTGTGTGTGCGTGTGTTGTCACTCACCAGACTTTGGGCTTGGCCAGCCTCATGGCGCGCACCCTGTCCACCACGGCGCTGACCTCCACCCTGTGCGCCAGCTGCAGCCGCGCCGTGCAGTGGTAGCACTCCACCAGGTACACCAGGTACAGGAGGCCCATGAAGGCCACGGGGATGTACATGTAGCCATCGTCGCAGGGAGACATCTGCCGCGTGCGCTTGATGGGGTACCTGCCCAACAGCACAACACAACACACGCATCAGAACCACTGACTAGTGAGCAGCCATGCGGAGGCGCACAGGGGCTGACAATTCCTGGCGCTGATTTTTCTGAGAGTTAAAGAGAAGATTTAAAGAAGTTCGTTAAGATGATTTGGACGTATGGAGAGGATGAATAAGGAAAGGCTGACAAAGAAAGTATTTGTTGAAGAATAGATGGATTTTGTGGTAGATGAAGACCGACAAAGGTATGCATGGACCAAATTTCCGAAATTGCGAATGAATGAAATATCCCAAGTCAAAATAAAAGGAGAGTATGCTTGAAGAAGGTTATGACTCTGGATGAAATGAAAAAAATTTTAAAGGACAGAAAGAAATGGCAGTTGATATGTTGGCGGCTAGGATTAGGGTTTTTGAAATTAGCATTTTGTATTATGTTTTAGTTTTGATGTCCATAAATATTATTATTTGTTGATTTAAAAAAATGTAATTTGTTGTGTATGTTCCTTGACTTATAGGTTGGTATGCGGCTAACCACCCATGCTGTAGAAATAGTTCACTTTGCCAGTAGTAATTACAATATTATGTATGCTTTGTTTCAGTCCGTCGATATTTATTTAAATACTTTTTCCGTTTTTCTCATTCACACAAGAAAACAAAATGTTATTCGAGTATTGGTGTAAGTATCATTGTTTTGTATTTTTACGCTGAAATTTTCCTTCCTTAAAAAAATAAAATAAATAACTAAAATTCAAGCCCGTTGTTTTTGAAAAATGTTTTTTAAGGAGAAAAATATTGTGGAATTTATTATGTATTCAGGTTAAGCCCTTCTAGAATACTAATTAGACAGTGTTTTTCGTTGACAAATAAAAAAGGAAAACCAAGAAGTAAACTAAACTCTCCTGTACGCACTTTTTTCGATGTTGCATATTTGACGCTTTGGACTCATAATTGGAAGGTAGTTGGTTTGATACCCGATGAAATGCAAAATGATCAATTGATTTTCAAATATGCTCTCTGCTGGGTTGTAAAATTACAGCCTTACAATAAGTTGGTCATGATTGAGAATTGGCGTTTTCTACAGCGACGATCAAGTTCGCTGAGGGCTCTTGAGGCGTGATTCACACAAAAACAGAGCTCAGCAAATAAGTCACCGTAATATTATTCGTTTATTTGTCTACCTATATCGGTCAAAATTCAACACAGACTTAGCGCAACTGGGTAGTGCGTGAGAATTAGCGCTTTTAAAGCGACGACCAAATTCGCAAAGTTTAATTTGTACAGAAATAACGATGGATTTTTGGTGACTGGTCTTTGATAAAGGCAATTGAATCTTTCGACCCAGTAAAGAGTATCTTATCTAAGCTGCAAAGATATGTAACATTGGGGATTCACATTATATGCATTCTCACAAGCAGACATGTGCAAATTGGCGCTTGCACATGCCGCATGTAAACCTACAACATAGCGCCCTTGGAGTGACATTGAGTTACGAAACGGCGCTGAAAAGGAAATCATCATAATCATCAAAAACCTAAATCTCAAATGGACATACACCCTGCAACTCTTACCCTCCTTCCCTGAAACAGGCAAAGTGGACCATTTTCTACAGCATGGGTGGTCAGCCGCATACCAACCTATAAGTCAAGTAATCGAAAGGCTTTGGGTTCGATTATCGTGACTAGAAGTTGCGCGGCATGTGCAGCTTCGTTGCGTTACGTACTCTCTTGTGCATATGCTCCAACTCTATTTGGTATTTTGTATGGAAGCGAGTAATTTTTCAGTTACATCTGTGGAACGCGAGGCTTATTGCTCTTTCCAATTTGTTTTGCGCCATTCCAGGAATACGGAGGAGACGCGACTCCAGGAAAAGATGCCATCCTTGATTTCCCTTTTATTCTTTTATATTTTCCCAGGATTCTAAGCTCTCACCCAAGTATAAAACTAAACGACAAAACTCAGTCAGTACTTTCTTTCTTTACTTATATTAATAATATTAGGATGATATATTTGGTGAGTGATATTTTTGTGCGTATCACACATCAAGAGCCCTCTGCGAGCTTGGTCGTCGCAGTAGAAAGCGTAAATTTTCAAGCAAGACCCAGTTGATGTGAGGATGGATGGATCTTTTGGGACCAGCCTTTGGTAAAGGTATCTGAATGAATGGACCTTTAGTGGCTTCTAGGTTGGTATGAGGCTTACCACCCCTACTGTAAAAAAATGATTCACTTTGCCAATGTCACCCCAGTTTCAGGGAAGTTCGTCACGAGTTGCGGGGCTTACAGCTATTTGAGATTTGGGTTATTATTTTTTTTTAGTACTCACACGGCATATGTAAACGTAAACCTTGTGCTTGTGAGCATACATCGAATATGATTCTTAAATGTTATTACACCTTTGCAACTTAGGTTTTCAATTATAGATAGACAAACATAGTATGTACATCATACAGGGAAGAATGATTACTGGTTTGATAATTCAAGAATAATTAATAATAATTGTAAAATAACAATTTTGGCGAAAGCACAAAATCTCTCATCGGTGCAGCAGTATTGAAGATGCAAATTGCTATTTGCTATTGCTAAATTACTTGCAAAAATCACAAAATATGTGGAAACTAAAACGCTCACTAGAGGCGCTATGCTTTAAACGTATATACAACTTGAAAGAACTTAAGTATCTAGGATTGAAAAAAATGCCAAAAAATGCAGAGGTGTAACCACATTTTCACAAAAAAAAACAACACTTGTAATGACTTCTTTACATCGTCAAAGTTCCTACTTGAGGTAGGTATGGAAGCTACATTCTACAATATTATGGTGGGGTTCGTGGAAGGAGTTTATTTCACAAAAATGACAGAAAAAATAAGCTAAGCAAACAATCTCTTAAAAAAATATCCAGGTATGTAATTTAATCATATATATTTGCTTTGATTTGTTTCTCGGAAAATAATTTTCCTTGTTCTGTTACACAAAAAAAATATACTTCGTCATATCGCGGCATTTTAAGTCCGAGGTCTGCAAAAGACTTTACCGAGATCACGTCGCTGGATAAGCTCATCGAAGACATAAGTGAAACATCCGGAGGCTACAGCTGCGATGGAATACGGCAACAGATTCAGGAAAACAATCCTGAAGGGATATCGTAGCGTTTTACATTTCGTTATGCGTATTTACAAGTACCTACATATATCGATCTTTAATCCAGGTTGCAAAGATATATTAAATCTAAACATTAATATTAAATGCACCCCCATAAGCAGACATGCATACGTTTGCGCTTACACATGCTGCATGTTACATACAAAAATAAAATCCAAATCTTAAATGAATATAGGTCCAACAACTTTTGTGACCTTCATCTATCTATGAAAATGAACTGTAATCTAAGTTGCACAGATATATTGACATTTAATGTTCATATTTCACCAAATTTCGCCGCCTTTTCCTAAAACTAGGGTGGCATTGGTAAAAGTAAACATTTTGTTTACAGCATGAAGGTCAGCCTCATAGCAACATTAGTAAAGGAACTACGAGATTTTAATCTTTTCTCTTGAACCCGGAGCTTTGACCTTAGCCGGGAAATATTCGGAACGTTTTGCCTTCATTGTAACATAATTATTTGTCACATGAGAAGTTAAGTTTTTTTTTTTTTTTTTTTTTTTTTTTTAAATTTATTTAACAAACAACACAAATACATAAAAATATACATAATTTTAAGAAAAAATGAAAAAAATATATATAGCGTATTGTGTCAATTACATGTTAAAACTAATAATAAATGTTTAAAAGATTACATAGAGATTAAAATAATATTAAAAAAATAGGAAAACAAAAAAAAAAAAAATAAAAGATAAGAAAAGAAAAAGGAAAACAAAACACCAATCCTATAAAAAAAAAAAAAAAAAAAGTCAATCCTCTAAGTTTCTACACTCAATGCCTTATTCACCTCTCTTAAGAATGACCTCTTGGATAGGTGAAATATATCGATATGGTTAAAATTATCATTATATAAGCCGAGAATCCTTCCGAAGATGGAGTTGTATCCATAGTTAGTCCGGTGAGTTTTATTGAATTTTCATTTGGTTAACAGGTATGTAGGTATAAATTTTCATTAAAAATGACAGCTGGATATGCCGTAGGTATTTAGAACGGATATTTGAATTTGGAACGTCAAGTGTACCATAGATAATAATCATTGTAGGCTTGCGCGCGGTTTAATATGTGGCCATGTCGGCTGAGTCGGTAGGTAGGCATATAATTGTAAAACTTTTTGTACATATTGACCCAATGGCGGACCTTTTGAATATTGCGTTGTTGAAAATGTTGACCTATAAGAAATCCGTTTAATCAGGTTTTCCAATGAGGTCCTCACATGAATTGACATAGACAAAATGTATCATCAGGGCATGGTTGTTGACGAAAAGGCATTCAAATATTTTGTTGTTGGTTGCTGAGTACGGTATCCATACAAGACTGACTGACGTTTGCTCACCGACAAAAAAAGTTCCAGATTAATAAATGTACCCGGTCTATTACCAAAAAAATATTTAAAAGTTAATTTAGTATTGGTAAAATCTGAGGTGCAAAGATACATGCATTCCGACAAGCAGACACCTATAAGTTCGCGCTTACATATTCCGCATGTGGACTTACAACATAAACACCCAATCTCAAATGAACATAAGCCCTGCAACTCTTGTTGACCTTCCCGGGGTGACAGTGGCAGTGAAAGATTTTTACAGAATGGGTGGTCAGCCAACCAACCTTTAAGTCAAGGAACAGTTTTGAATAGTTTTCTAAAATAAACGAAGGAAACTTCGAGGTGTTTACTTGTTTTTTTTTACCGGTTTGTGAAAAAAAAACTTATTTTATGGACTTCGGCCAGGATGTTTCAAATTATAAATTTCTCGTAAGGCAAACGCTATACGTTTATGTGCCTAGGCCCTAGGATCGTTATAAACCGATAACAAAATGTGAATTGGCCTTTGCCTAGAGTAATCCAGCCACGTAACGCCACATTTTTTTGTCTATGTCAGATGCGCGGATTTCGTGCATTGAATAAAGGGTTAAATGTGTCATCTTTCGAAACCCACAAGTTGAAAAAACGTTAAACCCGGATCAAGGCATCCGGGTTTGTAAAGGGAGCGCGGAACATGAAAAATGGCGGCCGTCACGTATTCCGGACACGTCACTAATTACTATACGGTAGACGTTGGGCCATTCACAAGCGGGACAGCGAATCGGACAACGAAGGGGATACGAATCGGACAACGGAGGGGACACGAATGGGACAACGAAGGGGACCGAATGGGACATGAAAAAAATTCGCAGTTTTTTTGTTAGCCCACCTGAATCGTGAAAATTAAATTCTAAAATATCCGTCGACTTGAACATCTAGAGTCATAATAAAATGAAAGTTTGTATTAAGAAGGTATGATTCTGTATGAAATGAAATAAGTAAGCAAAGACAAAAAGAAATGGCGGTTGACCTGTAATGTTGGCGGCTGATGTCCATACATATTATTATTTATTGATTTTAAAAATGTAATTTTTGTTGTCTATGTTCCTTGACTTATAGGTTGGTTTAAGGTTGCCGCCCGTGGCCGTGGTGTGAAAATTGGTTCACTTTTGCCAATGCCACCCCGGATTCAGGGAAAGACGGCAGGAGTTGCAAGGTTTATGTGAGGTTCATGTGAGGTTTTTTTTTATTATTTGTATGCACACAGATAGAATGTGAAGGCGAAAACCTACATGGGCCTGTCTGCTAAATCTGCCGTTTTTGTTTCTTACACTTTATGGTCTTAGCAAAATAGTTAGATACAGTTAAAACAAAAATTATTTACCTTTTTTATTACCTGATGATGTTTACTGTGTAGTCGAAAACGTTTGTGTCCAAATAATTAAATAATAAAGAGTGAAAATAAAACTGATCTAAATTATTTCGCGGATTCAACTAATTTAGTTGTGGCTTTCTTATCACAAAGACTTTGTGACTTTTTTCCGCGGAAAAAACTTTGGAGCTCCCTTCCATATTTTGGTCCTCGATAATTTTTCAAAATAAGCGGCTGGACGATTAAAATCTAGCTTAGTTTTTTCTAGACAGGTTTTTTTTTTGGTCAGTAAAATAAATAAATAAATATTGTCACACAAGCACATTTTTATTGCTTAGTTACATTTTCAAGATTGCTGTGCCATCGTGTTTCGTATAAAATTCTGCCACAATATAACAATATCTTTCATCATCTGCTTTTCCTTTTTTCTTGTCGACGCCATTTTGTGTCAATATTTATTAGGGCGTGTAAAACCATCACAATGTATGGAGGCGTCAACTTTCAGCTCTGAGAAAAGATGAAATAAATACGTCACTTTATTTTTTGTATTGAATTTATCATTTTGTGTCAACTGGCTTCTCTTTATATTTATTGTTGAACCATTAAGGTTGGGCGGCGTAAAAGTGGACTGTATTTCTTTGGATTTTCTTTTTCCCTCAGGAAGACCACTCACTCGCATCCATGTTCAAATCCGCAAGAAGAGGTGCACGGATACGCTAGACTACAATCTATTATCTAAGTTGCAAAGATATATTAACATTTCAAGCTCTTATCAAATGCATGCCCACAAACAAATACGTGTAGTTCGCGCGTACAATTGCTGTATGTGTACTTCCAATCCAAAACTCAATTGAACATAAGCCCTACAACTTTTGCCGACCTTCCCTGAAACAGGGGTGACATTGGCAATATAAACCATTTTTATAAATGTTTTTAGGCTTTCACGGCCGGATCTAGATGCTTGATTTTCTGGTTCCGGGTTTTGACCGTGGTCCATGTTTTTGGAGTGAAACAGGAAAGAAGAGTGTTTGAAACTAAACAAAACATGGTTGAGTACAATTGAAGCTATGAAAGAGGGTTATTTTATACCTAACAATTAAGCCACGCCCCTTTTAGAATCTACGTATAAAAGACATCGCTCATCGTTCAGACCTCAGTAGCGAACAGAACTCCGAAGAAGTCGCCCACAGAGGAGACGAAACGTAAGCTGAAAGTCTTCAAGAAAAAATAAAAAGAAAAAAGAAGAAGACAAGCAAAAACATGGACCACGGTCAAAACCCGGAACCAGAAAATTAAACCATTTTTTACAGTATGGGTGGTCAGCCTCATACCAACCTATAAGTCAAGGACAATTTTTATTGAATAGCACTTTAATCTTTGTAAAAATGGGTGCTTCTGTATCCGAACGAAGCCCCAATGATGCCCTATGTGTATTTAAGCGCCCTTGGGGTGGATATTGGCTAATGCCACTAAACGGCGCTATATAAAATTGGCTAATTATTCTTAGTATTATTATGTCTGCCGTTATTATTTGCGATCTAATCAAAGTTGCAAAGATATGTAACATAGGAGATTCACATTATATGCATTCTCACAAGCAGACATGTACAAGTTCGCGCTAGCACATGCCGCATGTGAACCTACAACATAAAAACCCAAATCTCAAATGGATATACACCCTGCAACTCTTGCCGTCCTTCCCTGAAACAGGGGTGATATTGGAGAAGTGAACCATTTATTACAGTATTGTTGGTCAGCCTCATACCAACCTATAAGTCCAGGAAATGAATGTCCGTCGTTACTACTTGCAATATCCAGGAGAACTGTCATTTTCCGACAAACATTAAATTTTAATCATTATCTTTGCCGGTCGATAGCTCAGTTGGTAGAGTGCTTGCATTCCATGCCGTGAGCTCGTGTTCGATTCCCACCGAGGGTGTCAGAAATGATTTCCCGTCTCGGTGTCTAATTAAAACCCCAAAACAAAACCGGCATTGTGTACTCAGTCTTCACAAGAAATGAAAACCAGCCCCCCAGGTGCTGGGAAACCCCAACTTTAACTGAAAGTGGTTGGTGTGAGGCCGGCCCCTTTACCCGTAATAATAAATTGATCTCGAATCGATACATGCGACTCCTTCGAGGATAACGCTGGCAAGAAGTCACACTATATGTGTAGCTTAGTTGCAGGATAACTGTCATTTTCCGACATATATTTAATCTACCAGTGTGTACGCGTATGTTTTTGGATCATTAGCTGAAATCTGGCCAATTTTAGGCGCCACAGAGTCTTGCCAAAAATTTGGCGCAGACGAAATGGCGCTTCTGTCTACGAATGCAGATCACACAATTGAATTGACCTAGTCCGTGGCTGATCCTCACTATCTAGCGAAGAATTTAGTGTAAAACGAAAAGCGCCTACGTTACAATTTTAAATATTTTCTCACAGCAAACTTTCATCACCAACGGAGAAGTCCAGGAAGGCATTCATTAACATTCATTAGGCATTCATCGCCCAAGAACAGAAGCGCCTGAGACTGTGGAGGGATGGTAGTAGCTGGATGGAACCAGCCGAGACTCTCCCACCTGGCAACCAGCTACCATACAATACACGGAGAGCCCTCAACAGACTCAGGACTGGGGTGACAAGGTACAGGACAAACCTTCAGAGGTGGGGCCTGCTCGACCGTGGACAGGACACCCAGTGCGATTGCGGGGATATCCAGGACTCGGCACATAATGTCATTGAACGGACCTGCTTTATGGAAACGATAATGCAGTGACTGCCGCTTGTCACTGGAGATACTGAGCATAGGTGGTTCTGGACACGTAAAAAACGCAACTAACAAAGCTACCCATATAGTGTAACTTCTGCCTGCGTTATCCCCGAAGGGGTCGCATGTGGCGATTCGGGACCTATATATTTTTACGGGTAAGGGGGCCAGCCTCACACCAACCACTTTCAGTTAAAGTGGGAGTTTTCCAGCTCCCGGGGGGGCTGGATCTTATTTCTTATAAAGGCTGAGTAAACCTTGGGATCGAACCCTTGCTCTCGGCATGAAATGCAAGCATTCTAACAATTGAGCTATCGACTGGACTTTTTACGAGCTTGATCGTCGCTACAAAGCGCCAATTCTCAAGCAGGACCCAATTATTGTAAGGCCGGATGGACTTTTTTGATGACCGGACTTTGGTGGTAAAGGTTTATGAATTTTTCAACCCAGCGAAGAGCAAATTTGTTAATAGAAATGGTATATTTTTGTGCTCCGCCGGGATTCGAACCCACAACCTTCCATTCACGAGTCCCAAGTGTTACCACTGGGCTACGGACCGGTCGACGTTAAGTAAGTAAGTAACAGAAAATAATAATGAGCAGGTGCCTGCCATCACAAATAGAAAGCTTATGCACCTTGGACACGTTGCGTTGTGAGGAACGAAAATTACCGCCTACTCCATTTATCATGAAAGGAAAGATTGAGGGGAGAAGGACTCAAGGACGTTGAATGTATCTACATCACCCTAAAAATAAAATATAAAATTTCCCTAATCGGGATTTTTTTTTTTATGGAAACTCAATGATTCACTGTATATATTTACTGTATATATTCACTGTATATATTCACTGGTACTGTCTGTTTTTCTGTCAAATAAGGGATCGAGGAGAACGTAAATGTTTTATTCACGGGGCCATGACTTATAGGTTGATATGACGCTGACCACCCATGCTGTACAAAATGGTTCACTTTGCCAATGTCACCCCTGTTTCAGGGAAGGTCGGCAAGAGTTGCAGGGTGTATGCTCATTTGAGATTTGGTTTCTTATATTTTAAGTCCACATGCGGCATGTACAAGCGCGAACTTGTACGTGTCTGTTTGTATAATGTGAATTCCTAATGTTACATATCCTTGCAACTTAGATTAAATGCTCATACACTTTCATAGTTATTTTTCTGAACAACGACATGTCCGACTTTTCACAAAACTTACAACGCGACATTTTAAAACCATTTTTTTTCAACTTAACACTATAATGTTCACCATTTCCTTGGTCTACTTAAGCTGCCCTCAAACGAGCTAATTTTTCTCTCCGCATCCCGCATTAAGGTTGTCGCTACCCCGCCGCAGGGTTCACTCAGCCCTCAGGGCATGTGATTAAGGGCGGCCATTTTTTGCATCATGTAATGGGAAATTCCGCAAGGCTCCTGAATGGTCCTCTCTTAAGGCAGTGACGCTAAACGCTGAACTCGATCTCTTCATTCTTTTTTTTCTAAAGAGATCTTAAATTGCAATTTTTAAATAAGTTTATCAAGACATTTACTTGTTCTTTGACTTAAAGGTTGCTATGAGGCTGAACCCCCGTGCTCTAAAAAAATAATTCACTTTACCAATATCACCCCTGTTCCAGGGAAGGTCGGCAAAAGTTGCGGGGCTATGTTCATTTGCGGTTTGGTTTTAATTTGTAAGTACACATTCAGCATTTGTAAGCGCGAATTTACACAAATAGTTGTGGACATGCATTTGATTTGAGCCTTAAATGTTAACATATCTTCGCAGCCTAGATTATAGATTATAGAAGAGGTGCAATTCATCAACCTATTTTGTCTTTGCCAGATACAAGTATTTGCAAAATTCAGTTATGGGACGACGGCCCTTATTAAAAGATAATGAAATATTTGTTTGCCTTTTCCGTATCGACCGACCGTGTGACGTCACAATTTCTTCTATGTTCATTCTTGTGCAGATCTAGTTAGCATATAGTTAGGTTTAAGTTAAAATTACGGTCGTTTGACATTTTGACAATTATATTAGTTTTTAAAACTGAACAATTTCAAAAATTTAATTTAAATTGGATATTTAACGAACCGTTTAGAGAGAACTTACATCATTCTCGACGTTTCGTCAGCGACGTAGCCGACGTCTTCTTCTAGTTAGCATTTATGTCATAACTGGGCTCCTAGCGCAAAGGCTGACTTATAATACTAATACTAACAGGTTGGTACGTGGCTGACCCCCTAACTAACTCGGTTCACTTATGCCAATGCCACCCCAGTTTCAGGGAAAGGCGGCAGAAGTTGCGATGCTTATGTTTATGTGAGGTCTTGTTTATTTTGAATGTACACTCGCAGCATGTTTAAGCGCGAACTTGTATGTGCCTGCTAGTGGGCGTGCATTAAATATAAGTCTTAAATGTCCATACGTCTTTGCCACTCAGATTATATGAGTCGTATAACTGCAAACGCCGTCATCTCCAAATTTTATGATTTTTGAGATAATTATTGTATTTGATTCTGCGTAGTGTGACAAATCATTTGCTGTGTGCAATGTGATGAAAACCTCACTTAATCCTTCGTAATTTTAATTTAAAAAGTGCAAACGCCGTCATCTCCAACTGGTTCCAAATTGCGTTCAAAACACAAGTATATTTTTTTCAAAATCATCGCGTAAGGAGTTGACGGCGTTTCCATTTATTCTGGTTGCTAGTTAGATAAAGGTGTGACGTTTACCCGTCGATAAAAAATCAAATTCGAACATTGGCGCCAAAAACGTGTGAACTACATTACTACATTACTCAATTACATCTATCACCACAAAGTTAAAAAGCCATCGACAAGAGAGCTTAACGGCGCGGCGGTCGAACCGGACCTGTTTTATTTTAAACATACGCCACAACCGACTCCACCTAGACCGTTCGGCTAATGCGTCAACACATGCTTTCATTCATTGTTCTTTATAGAAAAGGTTTATAGCATCTGTGTTTTGTTAGGTAATGTCTAGATTTCATAATATCTAAAGATAGATGTAATACATACTTACATCATATTATGTAGGTAGCAGATATAACAGCATCATTTACTATTTATATCTATCTATTGATAATCTAAGTGACACCGATATATAACATTTAAAATTCATGTAAAATGTATGCCCACAAAACAATTGCTGCAAGTGTATTGCAAGTATATTTTTACGGGTAAGGGGCCGACCTCTCACCAACTCCTTTCATTTGAAGTGGGGGGTTTCCAGCGCCCGGGGGGGGGGCTGGTTCTCATTTTAAGCGAAGGCTGAGTACACCTTGCCGATATTATTCTCCACCGAAATTCAAACCCACAACCTTCTATTTACGAGTCAGAACTGTTACCACTGGACTACCGCTAGGTCTACAGTGTGACAAATGAAAGTAATAAAGAAATATCACATTCCTACGCAATTCGCAAGGCCGGTCCGTAGTCCAGTGGTAACACTTCGGACTCGTAAATGGAAGGTTGTGGGTTCGATTCCCCGCGAAGCACAAAAATATACCATTTATATTTTCAAATTTGCTCTTCGCTGGGTTGAAAAATTCATAAACCTTTACCAATGACCGGTCACCAAAGCTCCATCCAGCCTTACAGCAACTGGGTCTTGCTTGAGTATTGGCGCTTTGTAGCGACGACCAAGCTTGTACACCTCTGCGGCACTACAAGAAGTGTCATAGACCCCTAGAGTCTTTAGAATCTAGGGAGTCTCCCGCACAGGATTTCTTAAAAAAAAAAATGCGTTTCGCTGGGTTGAAAAATTCATAAATCTTTACCAAAGACCTTTCGCAAAAAGGTCCATCCAGCCTTACAGCAACTGGGTATTGGCGTTTTGTAGCGACGACCGATCTCGTAAACACGTCTGTGGCACTACAACAAGTGTCATAGACCCCTAGAGTGTCTGAAATCTAGGGATTTTCCTGCACAGGATTTCTTTAAAAAAAAAAATCACTACTAGTTTTTATGATATACAGTGGGAAAAAATTAAACAAAATAAAACTCCCGTGTACTTATATTTATTTATTTTGAAAATAAAATGCATTTCCGGTTTTATTTTATTTCACGCAGCCGGCTCTGGTTGTGACAGGTTTAATTTCAAGTTTCTGAGTCCGCCTCTGTACACCTAATCGTAATGCCCTCTACAAACCATCGTTCAACATTCTTGAATGACATCTTTTACACAGCTGTCGTATTTTGTAAACTTTTAAAAGTCTGTGTATTTACACAAACTGAATCCTTGCCCGTGTCGCGCCGGGATATTCAAGTAGATTTGAATGTAGATAATTACGAGCTTAAGAACTGCAATTCATTCAAATGCTTGGGTACCCTTATAAATGACAAGAATGTCCTATGTTTGGAATTGCAAGCTTGAATTCAATAACAGCCAAAAGGCTAGGATTCGATCCCACCACGAGGTAGCAGAAATTGCAACACATTTTTCAATAAAAAATACATAACTCTAAATTAATAAGGCTTGTTGTGTGGTACATCATCTTGTATGTTGGTATCAGACAGACTTAGCGTTTCGTTGTTTTCTTCTTACTTAAGCCCATCTATAATCTAAGTTGCAAGGAGATATATTATAAAATTCATATTGAATGCATGCCCACAAACAGGCACGTGTAAGTTCGCGCTTGCACATGCCTCATGTGAACCTACAACATAAAAACCAAATCTCAAGCCCTGCAAGTTTTGCCGACCTTCTCTGAAACAGGGGGGACGTTGGTAAAGACAACCATTTTTTACAGTATAGGGGGTCAGCGTCATACCAACCTATAAGTTAAGCAATGATGTATTAATTTTAAAGTAAAATTTATTTGCGATATTTAAGAATCGAATCCAATTGTTTTAATTACGTTTATTCCTTGACTTATGCTTTGGTATGAGGCTGACCACCCATACTGTAAAAAATGGTTCACTTTGCCAATGTCACCCCTGTCTCAGGGAAGGTCGGCAAGAGTTGCAGTTTAATCTAATCTAATATAAGTTGCAAAGATAAGTTACATTGGAGATTCACATTACATGCATTCCCACAACCAGACACGTACAAGTTTGCGCTTGCACATGTCTTATGTGAACCTACAACATAAAAACCAAATCTCAAATGGACATACACCCTGCAACTCTTACCGTCCTTCCCTGAAACAGGGGTGACATAAGCAAAGTGAGCCATTTTCTACAGCATGGGTAGTTAGTCGCATACCAACCTATAAGTCAACATACACATACACAACAAGTTACATTTTTGAAAGCAATGAAGTCTTTATTTGAAAGTAAAATTCTGTCTAATTGTTAGGTAGGTACCTACGTGTCTTGGGTTTTAAAATGTTCTTAAACTAAAATTAATTCCAGATATAATCTATTTGTTTTAATTACGTACGTCAATAGTTCTTCGCCTTTATTGAAGTTGTTTCATTGTTCAGAGACCATGTGGTGAGAAGTTGCATTGACTGCCGAGGCTGAATGCAAAACTGACACTCATCACTGTGCGTAGCGGGTCAAGTGGTTAACACATTTTTAGCCGAGTGAGAAAAACGTTATTTGCGAAGCAAACAAAATTTGCACTTTTGTTGGAAAACTTTATGCGCTTTAATATCGCTCTGATAATAATAATATTATGATGATAATAATAATAATATTAGAAATAATATTATTACTAGGTGAGAGCTGTTTTTGCGTGTATCACACCTCAAACACATCAAATTTTGCAGACAGAAGCTTTGCGGTGGCCGGGCTGGTTGCCTGAAACAATTTGCCCATCGGTGTTCGCGCGAACCAGCCTACCACCACCTTCAGAAAGGAACTGAAGACACTACTTTTCTCCAGAAGCCATGACGCCCTTGAGATGGTCCTGGACCATTAAATGGCGCCACAGGAAAGAAATCATCCATCATCATCATCATCATCAAGAGCCCTCTGCGAGTAGAATGATTTTAGTATGAAAAGGCTGGTAGAAGTGTAATTCGAGTAAAAGATATATCGTATTTTTATTTAATAAATAAACTCAGACATAATTAAAGCGATATACGAGCTGAATTTTTAATGAATGTATCCATTATCTTTTTAATTAATAATTTAATAACGTCATTTTCTTTGTTTACTTTTAATTAAATGATAAATAGCAGGTTCATTAAATTTTGATGCTAGTATAAACCTGGAGTGAATATAGGAGTATTCATTATTGCGTTTATAACGTTTAATACGAACCGAGGTAGGAATATTTATAAGTATCCAAATGTGTAAAAATATTAAATAACGTTGAAACTCTTGCGTAACGTTTCGTCAAAAATGTAAATGGAAAATAAAACTGCGCCTCTGGTGAGCATTTGATGTTTTTTTAAAGGATTATTCCAAAATCTATTATTAATAATTTCATAAGTATATGTTGCTAGAATAGATGGATGTCGTGGTAGAGGAAGACCGAGAAAAGTATGGATGGATCAAATCTCTAAAATAGCGAATAAATGGGATATCCAGAGTCATAATAAAAGGAGGACTTGTATGAAAAAGGTTATGACTCTGGATGAAATGAAAGAAGTATGCAAGGACAGAAAGAAGTGGCGGCTAATCTGCAATGTGGATTTCTAATGTTGGTTCATTAATTTGCTACATTTTTTGCATAGGAAATTTTTGACTTTTTTTGTATAGATTTCTTTTTAAGGTTTTGTTCTTTTTTATATTTAAATGTAATTTATTATTCGTATTCCTTGACTTATAGGTTGGTATGAGGCTGACCCCCCATACTGTAAAAAAATGTTCACTTTGCCAATGTCACCCCTGTGTCAGGGAAGGTCGGCAAAAGTTGTGGGGCTTATGTTCATTTGAGGTTTGGATTTTATTCGTAAGTACACATTTAGCATTTGTAAGCGAGAACTACACGTGTTGGTTTGTGGGCATACATTTTTTTTTCCTTTTGGCATCTCACCCTGAAGGATGTTACAGCCGTGGATTCATCTGTTAAATTTTTAACTTATTTGTGTTGATTTTAGATTTTTATACAGTTTTTAAGAATTGATTTGAACAAAATAATATTAATTTTAGAGGAATTAAGTGCCAAGAGGTGTTCTATGCTTACCGGAAATGAAATATTTTTGAATTTGAAATAAATATCTAATGCAGTTTGTGGGCATACATCTGAGAGCTTTAAATGAATATATCCTTGCAACTTAGATTATAGATTATTATGCTCCTAAGCTAGGCAAAAATGTTTGAGCAAAAAAATAAATAAAAGTTAATTCAAACTTTGTTTTTCTATTGAATTTATAAAAAAGTAACTTAAATTGGAACAGATTTTTCAATTTGTTAAAAGTTCTTCAAGAAATATTTGACAAAGTACTTTAAAAAAATTATATTAAAAGAACTAATCAAAGTTTCTAAAGTTTTTTCGACAAAATCAAAAATCTGTTATGACTTGATAAATACAGAATCACTTTAGATTGGATAACCAAAGACAATCTTATCTGTAAAACAGAACGCATCAACATATTTACAAAAAAAACTTTTTAAATATTTTTTGTGGTGATTATTGGATTAGATTAGATTAATGACATGTTCTTAGTCAAATACATCTTATTTTTGGAAGTATAGCTAAAAAAAAATAATAAGCCCGTCAATACAACATAAGCATCATAATCGATTTGGATTTAGAACTTTTCTCGTTATATATAATAGATACGTAGATTCTTACCTGAAGATGATCGACAAGATCGAAAACGTACATAATATTAATTAAAATAAATTGATTTCTTGTGAAAAGAAATAGTGTTTCATTAGAATTTGTTTCTAAAAAATATAAAAATCGAACAAAATATTTGTTTGCCTTCTTCCTCGCAACGCGGCCTTGTGAGGCCACAATTTTATCTATGTTAATTCGTGTGGACCTAATTTTAGGCTACGTAGCCTTCTTAAGACTCCGGTCAAAAAAAAAATCCCGTTGTTTGTAAAAATATGTTTCTTATACTTTATGGTCTTAGTAAAAGAGTGACATTAATGAAAAAAATCACGCGTGTTTAATAATTTTTTGTCTTAATTTAACAGTTAGTTTTTTTTATATAACTTAAAAAATGACGCCACAAAAAAATATTTTAAAAAACTCGTTTTTTTTACTTTTTTTTGCTCGGATTTTGTTGTTTTGTATTTTGGAAATATTTTTTTTCTTCATAATTATAGAATGATACAAATTCTAGTTTGTAGTGTGATTTTTTATTAAATAATGTGAATAGTTTTAGCGCTAATATGAAAAAACTGAAACTAATTAACTTATTTAATTCTTGAAAACAGTTTTTTCATATTATCTCAAAAACTATTCACATTATTCTATTAAAAATCACACTACAAACTAGAATTTGTATCATTCTATAATTATAAAGAAAAAAAATATTTCCAAAATACAAAACAACAAAATCCGAGCAAAAAAAAGTAAAAAAAAACAGTTTTTTTAAATATTTTTTTGTGGCGTCATTTTTTAAGTTATATAAAAAAAACTAACTTTAAAATTAAGATAAAAAATTATTTAACACGCGTGATTTTTTTCATAATTGTCACTCTTTTACTAAGGCCATAAAGTATGAGAAACATATTTTTAAAAACAACGGGATTTTTTTTTTGAACACGGCCGTTTGAAGTTAGCCTAAGTGACACATTTGTCGCGATAAATCCGCCTACCTTACTTGCCTTCCTGCGAGCTGCTGTGACAGGAGGGGTCGGAGGAAGTTAAAAAGCGTCGCGACGCCTAATGAATTAATGACTTTATCAAAGTAGGCGCTGCTTGCGCGGGTTCATGTGTATAGACCAATTCCTAACTCACGCGCGCGTTCAAAACATAACACACGACGTTTTTTTTTAAACACAGACTGCAATAGAAAATCCCTTTGCAATTAAAATTGCAACAATTTATTTTTACATTTAATTTGATTTTCACAATTTATTTCACAATTTGACAATCACTGCTTACTGGTATTTCACAGCAAATTACTCTCCACACCATTTTAGTCTCTTATATACGGTACCAGAGGGGATTTCTTGTATTAACTAGATTATTTTCCCACCAGAACGCTATTTATATATATATTTGGATGACTTTTCTTCTTTTGGGCGCCGTTTAGTGGCTCCAGCCACCCCAAGGGCGCCCACCGCTCACTCTCTTCTTGTGAAGATGGTGGTCTTCAGCTCCTTCCTGAAGCGCTCCTCGCTGGTTTCCGTCCTCAGCTTCAAAGGCAGCCGGTTCCAGCACAACGGTCCCGCCGAACTGAACGCCCTATCCCCAAAGCCCGTTCTGCTCCGTCGAGATGGCATTTTCAGCTTGTTGATAGCATCACTGCGCCGAGCGAAGAGTGCACCGCTTATCAAAAATCTCGTCAAGCTTACATAATTCGGCTAAGTAAGAAGGGGCTATGTACAAACATAATAACTATCTTCGGTGTTATTCTTAGACATTTTAGTCGTCCGTTGAGCCCACGTTTTGACAAACTAATGATGCATTTGTATGAAGACCTGGCAATCCAAGATGGCCGCAAGTGAACAGCTGATTAGTATACCAAAGCAATACCAAAATTCGGTAGGTAAGAATGACCGTGGTGATGAAACTTCCAGCGCGGGCATCATTAGTTTGTCAAAGCGTGGGCTTAACCGACGACTAAAATGTCTAAGAATAGCCCCGTTAGATTTCATAGTCCGTGATAATTATGATGTATGCGTGTATAAGCGCACGGAAGTATTTCAAGTTTGCGACAATATTAACAAGTTCTATTAGTACCTTTTCAGCGAGCCTCGGATAAATGTTATTATTGTGTTCCTTGACTTATAGGTTGGTATGAGGCTGACCACCCATGCTGTAAAAATGGTTCACTGTGCCAATGTCACCCCTGTTTCAGGGAAGGACGTCAAGAGTTGCAGGGTGTATGCCCATTTGAGATTTGTTTTTTTATGTTGTAGGTTCACATGCGGCATGTGCAAGCGCGAACTTGTACGTGTCTGCTTGTGAAAATGCATGTAATGTGAATCTCCAATGTTACATATCTTTGCAACTTAGATTAGATTAGATTAGACGTGTTACTTTTGCAATTGTCTTCGGAACAAGTTTGGTTGTTAAGAAGTTGTTTGGCGACCCTTCCTAATTAGCGTAATTGAAATAAACTGCTCTGCACATAAACACGTCCGGCCGTACCCAGCGCAAACACTCGCCCTCGGTAAAAATTACCGGAGAGCTGCTTGTGTACACTGCATGAGGAATTGCGAGAGCGTTCAGCGTGGACGAGGAACAAAGCTTACCAAGAAGACATTACAGCTTGAAGTTTTTAATGGTTCCTACTTGAAAATAATGAACAATAAAGAAAGAAGAGTATTCCTTGCGAATGTTATACTATAATATTGTCACGTTTTCTGCTGGATTTTATATTTATTTAAAATGTAAGACTTTATTTTGGAAAAAAATATTTTTCACAATTTACAATTTATTTCACAATTTGACAGTCACTGGTTATTGTGTGTTGCTTAAAGAATTGTACTCTTGCGACTTCTGCTTTCCTACCATTTTGACCTCTTATATAGTAAACCGGAGAGGTCTGTCTCGCAATTTCTGGATTATTCCACCACCAGAATATTTACGCGCAGTCAATCACTAGAATGTCATTCCAAGGCACGAATACTCCTAGATGTTTCTGTATCACGTGCTTCAGTGTGTGTAATCATTTTGATGTATGTGTGTATAATAATAATAATAATATCAGGCTAATTTATTTTAAATTACAAATGATAAGAGAGCGCCGTTTTTGTGTGTGTCACACCTCAAGGGCCCTCTCCGATCATGGATAAGACTTTCTAAAAAGGTGTGTCTTGAGTGCTCCGCGAAATACATCCATAGATTTCGAGTTCTTCACTCCGAGTGGCAGTCTGTTCCACTCCACCGGACCCGCAACATGGAAAGCGCGGTCTCCGAAATTTGTACGAATCTGACGGCGTGGCTGAACCAAATTGACTACTTCATCGCCCGCGGATCTGAGTGTCTGCCTCCTTACACCCATCTCAACAGGCAACATCATGTCAGTCAAATAAGGTGGAGCCAAGCCATTGATGGCTTTATATACCATCACACAAACACGGTAGACCACCCTCTGCGGGAAACGAAGCCAATGTAGTGTTTTTAACAGCGAAATGATGTGAGCGAATTTGGGTATCCCGAATATGAGTCTTGCTGCCGAATTCAACACAGATTGAAAGCGATTGAACTGCTTCTTTGGCTGACCACTATAAAGCGTCGAACAATAGTCAATCCGAGACACCACAAACGCGCCCACTAGGGTCTTGACTGCATCTGACGCGCATGTATTTCAAGTTCGCAACATATAATGCTTACAGCCATTGGTGTTATATCTTCAGACTCTATATTAGAAGGTAGCAGGTTCAGGGTTTTCTATAATCTATAATCTTAACTGCAAAAATATATTACAATTCAGATTCATATGTAATGCGTTCCCATAAACAGCCACGTATAATTTCGCGCTTACATATGACACATGTGGACCTACAATATAAAAACCCAAATCTCAAATGAACATAAGCACTTCCTGAACATAAGCCGACCTTCCCTGAAACAGGGATGACATTGGCAAAGTGAACCATTTTTTACAGGATGGCTGGTCAGTCTCATACCAACCTATAAGTCAAAAAATGTTCACTTATTCGAAATGGAATAAACATTTGTGAATTTGGAACTTTTTCTCGGCGGATCTGTCGTTCTTATCAACCACTTATCAAATATTTCTATGACTTATCCCTAGCAACCCGGTCGCGTGACGACACTATATTGTCTACGCCAATTCATGTGCGGATCTCATTGTTAGGTACAAACGTAAGGAAAAACAAAAATAAGGAAATACATTTGAAAACCAAAATACCTCTCAAAAGAAGAGAAACCGCATTATCCCCACGAAAAGGCAAAAGTTGTAGGGATTATGTTCATTTGAGGTTTGGATTTTATTTGTAAGTACATATTCAGCATTTGAAAGCGCGAACTACACGTGTTTGCTTGTGGGCATACATCTGAGAGCTTTAAATGAATATATCCTTGCAACTTAGATTATAGATTATAGAAAAGGTCGCATGTGGGGTGTGGAACCTATTTTTTTTAATAAATTTGTGAAGAGAAACACAATTCACCAACCTAATCTGTTTGGCCAGAAACAGGTATTAATATCATCAATTAATAATTCATTCATTTTAATAAATAATCAATTAACAATCACCCAATAACATCTGTATTGTATGAGCCTTACCACCCGTACCAATGACCTGGCTCCATTTCTGCATAATCAATTGTCTGTTATTCAAACCAGTTCACTCGATGAGTCCCGCGAGGTACACTGATCTATCGACCGGTCCAGAAAAAGGGGAGAACTGATCTCCCTCCTCTGACCCACGCCCTGTATGTCCATCCCATCCGGGGATGTGTCACAGGACTCGCATGCAAAACATTATATAGATGCAAGTGGCAAAAGGCCCTCCCGTGAGGCTAACATTCTCTCCAGTGTAAAACAAGACAAGGTGGCTCAGAACACAAACAAGCAATGATAGTGTCACAAACTACACGCATCCATTGTGTGACGAACTAATAACTATGAAATCAAAGTAACTACGCACACCTATACATGTACGGTAGAACAATCTGGAAGTAGTCCATGATTGTGTTCGTGCATAACGTTCTGGTGGAATAATGATCTAAAGAATGCAAGAAAGATTGTTCTGGTTCCCAATATAAGGGACTGAAATGGTACGGAGAGGAGTCAGTCGCTTAGAGCAATTCGCCGTGAAAGACCAATAAACAGTGATTGTCAAGTATTGTAAAATTGTGAACTAAATTGTGCAAAAAACAATCTGTAAAATAAATTATTGCATTTTTATTAAAAACAGAACCCAGTAAAAACTTAACAATCGTCATAAGGGAAGGAATTAAAAGTTCAAACTACTACCTGTAGCTTTAGTACGAGTTGCAAAACTTAAGAAAAGTAAAGTTTACGGAAAATATAAAATAGTGATTTCTCCCAAAATCTGCCGTTTTTGTTTCTTACACTTTATGATCTTAGCAAAAGAGTTACAGTGATGAAGAAAATTAAGTTCAAACAAACAACAACGGCAGATTTTGTGGGAAATCACTCTTTGATAATTGCCGTAAATTTTACATTACTCAAGTTTTGCAACTCGCACTAAGGGTACTGTTGGGTTTTGGTTCTGAGAATCTTTTGTGAGCGTGATGTTAGTGAACATGTTCGGGAGGCGATCTCCTGACTAAGTTGCCAACCACCTTAAGATGGAAAAGAAAAGAAAATAGAATAGAGTATTATAAAATAGAAGAAGAAGAGAAATTCGTGAATAATATGTGACAGTTCATTAACCCTTCTCTCATTAGGGGGTGTCAGGTGGAAAGGCCGGGGATGATTTACATGCCCTGATATGAGACCCAGCTTCATATTCAAGAGACGTTCCTGACGGCTTAATGCTTCCTCCTACCTAAGAATCCTCCAGGGATCTGGCTTCAAATCCGCTATATTATTATAATAAGATGTGCAGGGACATACACAGCAATTCAAGCATGGGTAGGCAACCGTAATTATTTGTTCAGCTCCCTGAAAGAGCAGCTATTCGTCCTCCAGTGCTTGTTTAGATTATCTACCATTTGATTCAAATATGACCTTTGAATCGGCAATCTGAGCTGAAAAAAAAGGAATACAGGATAATGTGAGAGTTGTTTTAAATATTGTTTAAATCAATTTCCAGTTTTCATTAGACACAATGGTCTAGAGCGCATACAAACATTGCTCATGTGAAATTACCTCTGATGGATATTAGACAAACAAGCACTAAAGGGGATGTATTGATAAGGTATACAAATTTTAACTGGTACATAATAATGTGAATGGTTTGCGATAAAAGGTATCTTTCCACAACCTATGTCGCAAAGATTTTTAAAATTCATTTTGAATGCATGCCCACAAGTACACACTGTTCAAATTCTCCTCATACCCGTCCTGTATGTATGTGTTAGAAGGACCCACAGCACATGGACGCTCATGCAAAGCTATATATTCACGTCAAAGTGCATGCTTTCTATACTGCATGTGTACTAATAAAGAAAACACACAAATCTCAAATGAACATAAACCACGCAAATCTTGCCGCCCTCCCCAGAAACCGCGGTACCAGTGGCAAAGTGAACCTTTTTTTACAGCATGCGAGATCAGTATCATCCTATTATGATTTGACTTATTAAGATTTATTTTTCACAATATATGTCACATTAGGCCTTAGCGTTACAATGGTCAAAGCGACTCTCTCTGTCCCACATAATATTTTCTCGTAAATATATGTGCGGCAAAGACGATTCTTGCATGTTCGAGAACATGGCAGATACTTCCGTAATGGATTATACTAGAGCATTGAGCACTAGTTCCTTGACTTATAGGTTGGTATGCGGCTGACCACCCATACTGTAAAAAATGGTTCACTTTGCCAATGTCACCCCTGTTTCAGGGAAGGACGGCAAGAGTTGCAGGGCTAATGTTCATTTGAGATTGAGTTTTTATAATGTAGGTCCACATGCGGCATGTGTTAGCGCGAAATTATACATGTCTGCTTGTGGGAATGCATTTAATATAAATCTTAAATGATATATATCCTTGCAGCTTAGATTAGATTAGATTAGATTGTTCCACACTATACCAGAGACATCACACACAACAATCAGCGTGCCTAGGCTCACGTCCACACGAACTTATACGTTCGTAACAATACCAAGTCTAGGAATACTTTAACATATTCCAATACAACCCCTGCTCCAAGGAAAGGTGGCAAATATTTGTTCATTTGATGTTCACTTGATTTCTGTCTACTCCCTCCGTCTGAACAGCCATTAACTGCAGAGCTACCAATTTAATTCTCGTAATGTATCATAATTATTTTTAAAAGCTTTTCACCGTTCACATTATGTGAGTGCGCAAAGAGTTCACGGTAAATACGACAGTTGTATCCTAAATAACTAATGATGTTTCGTTTGTTAAGTAGGCCAGATATTCAAAGCTTTTTTACCATTTTCATATAGTCCTAGCAGTGCCTGGCGTGTTTTACTACGCAATACGGGCTTGTGGAATCAATTTATCTCCGTAAGCTACAATCGGAGGAAAACGAATAAAAAGAAGAACGCTTCTCGAATAAATTTTATAAGAATACAATAATAATCACTTAAAATAAATTTGCTCTTCGACATAAAACTTTCCACGATCCATCTTAAAGTTTTTTTTGAAAAAATGGTTAAAATGTATGTAGAACTAGAGCTAGCTATAAGAAAAATCGATGCTTTAAATCTGGTAGTCAGCCTCATACCAAGAGCGTACATCTCATACAGTCACATGCGTCTAATAGGTAGGCAATATATGTTTAAAAAGCATTTAAGCTTGATATTCAGATAAGTTTTAGTTCGATTGGAGCCATTTTTAGCACTTAGTCTTTTTTATTAATTTAGAGAACTTGAGAATAGGGTGTGCAAGGGAAAGCAAGTGGTCGGTGCAATAGGAAGAATAGCAAAGAACAAGCGACTGAAGATGGATCTGAGAATGGCGGTACACAATGGCATATTGTTACCGACTTTGATGTATGGAAGTGAAGCATGGACAGTGAATGATAGCGAAATGAGTAAAGTATGTACTACGGTGGAAATGAAGCATTTGAGAAGTATGACAGGAAAAACTGTGAGGGATAGAGTTAGGAATGAATGGGTAAAAAAAGAATGTAATTTGAAAGAGGATGTGAAAGTTAAAGTACAAAAGAATGTGATGAGATGGTTTGGGCATGTGGAAAGAATGAATGATGATAGACTGACAAAATATGTATACAAAGAAAGTGTGAAAGGAAAAAAAGGGAAGGGACGACCGAGAAAAGTATGGAGTGATCAGATTGTGGAGATTGTGAAAGAATGGGATATACAAAGTGAGCGTAAAAGAAGAAAATGCATGAAAAAGGTGATGGATATGAAGGAATTGAAAGAGGTATGTCAGGATAGGAAAAAATGGAGGCAACTCTGCAGAGGCTCTGGCCACCCCTAGCGGAATGACGACAGAGTTACAGTTACAGTTACAGTCAATTTCAAAATATTTATTCTGAAATGTTTTCTCCTATACCCTATGCTTGCGCCTGCCTCATACCAACCTATAAGTCAAGGAACTATAATCTATAATCTAAGTCGCAAAGATATATCAACATTTAAATCTCCTATTAAATATGCATGCCCATAAAACAAACTGAAATAAGCTGAATGTGTACTTACAAATTAAATCCCAACCTCAAATGAACATAAACCCTGCAACTTTTGCCGACCTCTCCTGAAACAGGGATGACTTTGGCAAAGTGAACCATTTTTTTTTCGTATTTAAAAAATGGTAATATTAAAGAATATAGTTACAATGGAGCCAAATAAATAAAAAAAAACCTTAATTTCAAATTTAGCTTCAAACAAAAAGTTTTTTTTCGGACAGTCAATTCCATGCTGGTTTATTCCTACAACAGACGATTATTCAACATTCTTACGTTGATTTTGAATGGAGCGCCTGCAACCGTCATGGACCTTCAAAATGCTTGTCACTCTTGCTCACAGATGCTCAGATGCTCAGAATGACTTTGAATTTTTGTTTGTAAGTTTAAAATAATCGAGCCCTAAACCCTCACGGTTATAATCTTTCAGTGATTTCTGAGCCTCTTTTGCTTTGTGTAAGCACTTGGGAAAGTGTAGCTTCACGGGAGGGCCTTCTGCCACTCGCATCTCACATAACTTTTGCATGCGAGTCCTGTGACACACCCCCGGATGGAATGGATATACAGGGCGTGGGTCATTGGAGGGGAGACTGACCCTGAGAGAAGGTGTTGTCACTCTTGCTTTGGATTGAATGAAAACCGCATTCAACCTCAGGACACCCTCGGTGTACACAATGTTGCACCCCCTATAATAATCTATAATCTAAGTTGCAAAAATATATTAACATTGTAAACTCAATATCAAATGCTAGCCCACAAACAGACACGTGTAAGTTTCCGCTTACAAATGCTGAATGTGTACTTAAAAATTAAAACCAAACCTCAAATGAAGATAAACCCTGCAACTTTTGGCGACCTTCCCTGAAACAGGGGTGACATTGGCAAAGTAAACCATTTTTTACAGAATGGGTGGTCAGCCTCGTACCAACCTATAAGTCAAGGAATAACCTGTGAAAAAAAAAAATGGATTCGATTCGCCACGTGTGTTGGTATGAATTTTATGTCACGTGATGTTATCTATGTTTTTCTAAATTAATTATTTGCTTTACCTTTTGACTGAGGCTGTGTATTTGTTTTTTTTGTAATGGAGTAGGAATGCTTTAGACGTGGAGGATTCAAAATTCTCGGTGGGCAAACGTTTCAAGCCTTCGTAGTAGAATCCTCAGAAACTAATAACAATATATAAGTGAACGTTCTGCCACAGTCTGTGAAGCCTGACCGACCTTTGACCACAACCATTTTCGCACGTTCTTGTCATACGTGATCCACTTTTATCACCAGTACCCTTAGTATGAGTTGCAAAATTTAAGTAATGATTGATTTTCTTCATCACTGTTACTCTTTTGCTAAGACCATAAAGTGTAAGAAACAAAAACGGCAGATTTTGGGAGAAATCACGCTTTAATATTTTCCGTAAACTTTACTTTTCTCAAGTATTGCAACTCGTACTAAGAGTACAGTTATCAATCTCGGTTTCAATACGTCTCAATAAAGAATCGTAAATGAGTACACGGTTCATTAGGTTTCTTTCAGTGAGCTCGTGTGGCACCCAAATATCCAGCTTACTTTTTGCGTTTTTTGATCAGAAGTCACAAAATTTCTACAGCAACGGAATCATGTCTCTACCTACAAGATGGCAGATAGTCTACGAACAAAATGGCACATATTTACTGTAATTAAATGTAAATCAACTTTAAAAAAATGACCTGAATTTTCATATAAAATGCGAAAAAACTTTTTCCTTGACCTTATACTATATATTGTAACGAAATACACTGGTAGATGCTTATTGGTGTACGTGTGTTTTGAGAGAATGTTCTGGCCCAGACGATTGTAATTGTGAGGAGTGTATGTGGGTAGAAGATGGACTCTTCAAGAAATAAATATGTCCAGAATCGTCTATACAAGTGTGGTGGTGGAACTTTCTAGGGCCTGCTGGAATGGCCCCTAGGTTCCGCTATAAGAAGGGTGACAATCGGCTGGAGCGAGTAGTCTTTCAAAGCACTCACACAGAGGAATATCTAGTTACTAGGGCGACCAATATGGTGTAAAATAACTGTAATCTGTACGAAATAAATAAGTGTGTTAAAATAAATCTGTTAAAATAAGTCTGTTAAAATTAATCTATTGTAAGAAAGTCTGAGTAAATAAACTGTATGGCTAACTTGTGTTGAACTTGTGTTTTAATTAAGGACCCTCAGGAGAAACGTAACAATATACTTCATTTATTTCAGATTATAGAGAATTGAAGTATTTTCCCAAATAAACAGATTTGACAACAAGATTATATATTTTTTTTGGAGTGAGCAGAGCTCCGAAGAAGTCACCCACAGAGGAGACGAAACGTCAGCTGAAGAAGTAGCAAGAAAGAAGAAAAAGAAAAAAGAAGCAAAAAGATGGACCACGGTCAAAACCTGGAATTACAAAATCAAGCAGATTATATATTGTCTTGAATGTCAATAAAAAATATGTTTTTATTCTAGAATGAATTTCCCTCTTCCCAGTGCACACGCTTGGCTGTACGTGCAAAAATGACACGCAAGAACGATGGCTAAACGGCACTCGGTGTATCGCCAAGGTCTGCGATTTCTGAAAAAAGTAAATTTTGTACCTTTAAATGTAGATTGCTTGTGGAAGTTTAGGGCTCGCCTCTATCTCGGCTGGATCTAGGACAACTTATAACGAATCATCTTCTCTTCGCTTATTTCGTCTCAACTTTGAAAAATAAAAACAAAATTTCCGACGAAAACTCGATTAAAAGTTTCCTTCATCTCAATTTGCCCTTGAAATGAAAGAAAAAAAGACAAAAGAGTAATTTGAGCGCATGAAATATATTGCTAAAGCTTTAGGGAAAGGCGGCAAGAGTTGCAGAACCTATTCAAGTAAACTTTAAGTAGGTACATATCGATGATTAAAAGGCAGTAGCGTAATTTTGGTCAAAAATGAGTTATGAATGCTATCCTACTTGAAATTTTCCGCTCTTTCTAATGCGCTAACTTCCATAGCTCTACGATGATTTTTGTGTTGTTCATGCCCAAGCAAGCAACTGCGTTTTCGAAGTATGGTTTTGGTGTAGCCTTTTTTGTCCTAAAGACGCTTGTGACATTAAAAAATCGTAAAACATCGTAAAACCACATTACTAGGAATGCCAATAAATGCTTTAATTTTTTAAATTTTAGAGCTGTTTTGATTTCAACGATATGATAAAGAATATAAAAGTTATGCCATTTTTCTGCAATGTCAAACTTTAAACTGCTCTTCTGAACAATTTAGTTTACGTCGCTTATGCCCTACTGCCTTTTAACCGTCGATATAAACTTTCAGTGTTAACAGAATGCGTAAAAAAAATCTCTGTTGATTAGACATAAAATATATACTGTTGATTTATTTGGTGAGCGTTGTTTTCTGTGAATCTCACCTCAAGAGCCATCTGCGAGCTTTGGCGTTGCCACAGAAACCGCTATTTCTCATGTACGAAAACCCGGTTACTCTGAAGCTGGATGGACCTTTTGCAACCTTTGGTAAAAGTAGATATTTTTTTCAACATAGCGAAGAGCACAATTTTTTGATACCTACATTAAAATAAAAACTGCTTTGTTTTAATTCACACGAGTTTATTTTTGTACACGACCAGCTTCGGGAGAAGCAGTACCTCCCATCTTCAGGTGTAAACAGAAACTAACACAGAATACAAAATTACGAAGCAAGGGTTTAAATTACAGAAGGGGAGGGGAAGGTGTATGTGGGCGGGGCGTAATAGGAAAAAATTGATTATTTTTCAATAAAAATTAAAAAATAAAAGAAATTAAAAACTTTGTTTTATTCCACTTTTATTGTTTTTGAGTATGTTACAAACATAGATCCCACACCCATGTCTTAATTTTTAAGTTTGATTTTAGTAATTGTTGTTACCCGATGATGGAAGGTATTCCGAAAACGTTTGTAACATACTCAAAAACAATAAAAGTGGAATAAAACAAAGTTTTTAATTTCTTTTATTTTTTAATTTTTATTGAAAAATAATCAATTTTTTAAAATGAATTTCCACAGTGTTTCACAAAAATCTTTTCAAAATGTAATAGGAAACATAGAAAGTAGATGTGATGTGTTAGGAAATAGGATATTAGGGAGGTACTGCTTCTCCCGAAACTGGTCGTGTACAAAAATAAACTTATGTGAATTAAAACAAAGCAATTTTTATTTTAATGTATTAAAATGAACTTTCACGAAGTTACTGCTGAAAATCTAGATAATATAATATTTTTGTGGTTTTGCGTCACAAAAATGAAACATACTACCTTCGGTAATGAGTCCGTAGCGTTAAACATTAGATTAAAGACCGGGCCAAAAATAGCTACGTAAATAATATTACATATTATCATAAAGAAAGAAGAATTTTAAAATTATTGAGCTAAAAAATCACAGCACTAGTCTTTTAAAATCTAAATTAAGATTCCATGCCATTTTTGCGAATTTTCTTTACTTAAAGAAGAAACAAAATGTTTTATAAAGGCAATGATTAAAAGCAAGAGGAAGCCTTACAAAAGAGAAATACTATCAATGCAGCCGATGTATTAAAAAAATATCTCTAAGCACAAGCCTACCCTAAGTTAAAAAGAGCTTTATAAATATATTGGAAAAAGTATTAATGAAAGAAGCAAAATTATTTTAAAATTATTTCATTTTCATCTCAGCCTATTGGTCCACTGCTGATCATATAAAGACTGTATGTAAGTACATAAATAAGTTAAAAAGCAAGTAATATTAATATTTGAAATGCTTTATTTTATCGGTAATGTTTTAAGGTTAGGTTGAAACAAAAAATACAATTTAATAAAAAAACTTTTACTTTCCGCTTTTTTTTTTTTGATTTGTGAAGAGGAATGCAGTTCACCAACCCATTCTACCTGGTCAGAAACAGGTATGAATATCATTAATTAATAATTCTTTTTTGTGTATTTTAATGAATTATTAATTAATAATTACCCAATAACATCTGTTGAACCAGGGTCAAAGTTATGGTTAAATAACCCAGGCGGGGATCGAACCAACGTTGTTCTATTCCAAACACGCTAGAAAGATCAGCCCACTTGGCCCCCTCGGACATAACATCGACTTGACCTCTTCACTTGAGTTTGTACTAGCTCGAACGCTTTCGAGGATTTTATTTCGTCATCAGCATCATGATAAATACGTAAGTGATGAAGTCACATCATTGAAAGCGCTCGAGATAGTAAAAAAACACAAGTGAGGAAAAAACGCATTTTCTTTTTACTGTATAAAGTTAAAAATGAATCTTCTCAATGAGGATACACAAACCCTTAAAACACTATTTATAATATTTTAAACTTGACTTTCACTTTCATGGTCGGTGTTCAATGATACAGTTTTTCTCGGGTCTTCTTCTTCTTCGTGTCAGCTTCACACCGTATTGGCCCAGTAACGAGCAATGTCTACAGCTCTTTGGTTTCCCGCAAAGAGATCATCCATGGAGCAGCTTGTCGGACAGGAGGGACAACACCGCAGGTGCTCCATAGTTTGCTGAGCTCCTCCCGTCCCAGAAATCCCCAGGTCAGCATGTTGGCCCGGGCTCTTCCAACATTGGTCCTCAATCTGTTCATAGATTTCCACACGGGCCACTCGAGGTTCTTTCCTGGAGGTAGGCTCTCTGCAGGCTGCACAAAGCTCTCCGGGCATTCCTCCTTCCACATTTGCAATCTCTCCGCCACTGGATCTGAAGACAAGGGCTGCGCGGAACTAAGGAAGCTGTGTCTCGACTTCAGGCGCTGCTGTGATGAAATGCCACTTCCGTAAATGCAGTGCTGTGTGCACGTTAGAGCCTTCTGCCTCTTCTTTTCTCGGGTAGCAAGCGGAGGATAAAGGGTGCCCCGTCGCTTGGAGCCTTGAAAATGCTCCCCGTTCGAGAGAATGAAACGTCGGCAGACAAAATTACTGCAAGTAGAACATGGTCTTACCCGAGAAATACTATATCACTTATTAGAATGATTTAATTTTTCGGTTATATTTTTTTTACAGGTTAGATTAGGTAACACGTATTTATTTTTATTTTTCAATGATTTATTTAACAGTACCCTTAGTACGAGTTGCCAAACTGGAGAAAAGTAAAGTTTACGGAAAATATTAAAGAGTGGTTTCTCCCAAAATCTGCCGTTTTTGTTTCTTACACTTTATGGTCTTAGCAAAAGAGTTACAGTGATGAAGAAAATCAAGTTCAAACAAACAAAAACGGCAGATTTTGAGGGAAATCACGCTTTAATATTTGCCGTAAACTTTACACTACTCAAGTTTTGCAACTGGTACTAAGGGTACTTGTTGTTTTAGGAGCTTTAGGTCAGGTTACATAAAAACACTCATTGGAATGAATTAATTTTTGGGTTTGACTGTTTTATAGGTTAGGTCGGGTTACATACAAATACTAGAAATTTAATCGAATAATTTATTTAATCAGTAACAATTTACGGGTTTTAGGTTAGGTTACATGAAAAAACATTTATATGAACAATTTTACTTTTGGGTTTTAGCTATTTTACGGGTCAGGTGAGATGACATTCAGCAACACACAAAATTCATATTTATGATTGGTTTGTTACACCTAGATTACCGCTTTTGGTTTTATATGAATCAAAAAAGGAAAAAAAACATGTGCTGGAGGTTGTAAAGGTGTGTTTAGAAATGCATTAGTGAGCTAAGCCGGGCTTATGAGGGCTTGAGGTGTAAGCTTACCTAAATGGAGAAGTGACCATCGGTACGCGATACGTCTCAGGGCTAGATCAATACAAAACAAAGTGAGTCCTGGGCTTAAACCAAAGTAAATCTATCTATCTATCTTCTATTATCTAACTTGCAAGGATATATTCATTCAAAGCTCTCAGATGTATGCCCACAAACCAACACGTGTAGTTCGCGCTTACAAATGCTGATTGTGTACTTACAAATAAAATCCAAACCTCAAATGAACATAAGCCCTGCAACTCTTGCCGACATTTCCTGCAACAGGGGTGACATTGGCAAAGTGAACCATTTTTTACAGTATGGGTGGTCAGCCTCATACCAACCTATAAGTCAAGGAATACGAGCAATAAATAACATTTAAGTATAAAAAAAAAACAACAAAACCTTAAAAAGAAATCTATACAAAAAAAGTCAAAAATTTCTTACTATTAATAAACCAAATCAGCATTGCAGATTAGCCGCCACTTCTTCCTGTCCTTGCATACTTCTTTCATTTCATCCAGAGTCATAACCTTTTTCATACAAGCTCTCCTTTTATTATGACTCTGGATATTCCATTCACTCGCTATTTCGAAAATTTGTTCCATCCATACCTTTCTCGGTCTTCCTCTTCCACGACATCCATCAATTCTTGCAGCATACACTTTCTTCGTCAGTCTTTCCTCATTCATTATCTCCAAATGTCCAAACCATCTAAGTATACTTCTTTTAATCTTTACTTTCACACTTTCTCTTACACCACATTCCTCTCTAACAAAATCATTCCTCACCCTATCACTCCGTCTTTTTCCAATCATACTTCTTAAGTAGTCCATTTCCACTGTATGGACTTTACTAATCTCACTTTCACTCACCGTCCAGGCTTCACTTCCATACATCAGAATCCTGAGCTTAAATAAAAATAAATTGTACAGTGGACTGCACAGGACTTTATAGCACAAAATACGGTCATGTTTAGGTCATAGCCAATTTTCATAACAAAACATTTAGTTGTGTGAAAGTAATGAAGCTAATCTTTTTAAGCAATCGTCTTTTTGCAGTATTATCATTGATCCCGTTTGTATCAAAACTAACACTTTGTTTGATGGGTACCTATACTTTTCATTGATATTTTGGAAAGTTATGATTGATTATTATATGGGTGCAACTTACTAGATTTTAAGACTCGTAGCCTAGTATTTTATATTAGGCGTTTTAGTACCAAGAATATTACAATTATTTTTGTATTAAAATTTGTCACTTTGTATGGTGGCTACACCTTATAATATTTATTTGAAAAAAGTAATGATAAATGTGTGTAGGTATATATAAGAGCTTTTCAATTGTAGAACATTATTTTTTAGTTAACCCGTTCTCTGCCGGGAAAATTTAAAATATTGTTTTCTCTTGTATGGCAACCCCCAAAACAAAGAGTATTAAGAGGTAATGCTTATTGTTGTGTTATGGCAATTGATTGAGCGAATTGTTATGTAGGTTTATTTATGGGTATTAGACGTTTTGCTACCAAAAATATTACAATAATTTTTTGTATGAAAATTTGTCACTTTGTATGGTGGCTACACCTTATAATATTTATTTGAAAAAAGTAATGATTAATGTATGTAGGTATATATAAGAGCTTTTCAATTGTATAACATTATTTTTTAGTTAACCCTTTCTCTGCCGAGAAATTTAAAATTATTTTTTTCTCTTGTATGGCAACCCCCAAAACAAAGCAAATTATGAGGCAATGGTTATTGTTGTTACATAGCAGTATTATAATGACGATTATGCAAAAAAAATAAAGAAAATCGTTGGAGCCGTTTTTGAGAAAATCTCATTTGAAATTTTCAGCTGTTCGGAAGCCATCTTGAATTTTCTAAAATTTTAAAAATGTTTCACTATGAATTATAGTGATTACAAAGTTCTTTCTGATAAAGTTAAGAAACATAAAAGTTTTTTGCGTTCTGATGGGTTTTTGTAGCCTTTTAATTTCAATTTTTGATATCATGTAAACGGCCCTTTATGTTTTTATTTTAAAAAAAATTATTTAATTTTTGTATAGAATTTGATGTTACGTAAAATATTGTAGAACATTATTTTTTTGTCAACGCTTTCACTTCTGAGAAAATCACAATTGTTTATTTTTTTCTTATAGCAACTCATAGACGCAGATTAGCAAAAATGTTGCCATAACTAAATTTGGTAAGAATGTATCAAGCAACTACTTTACTGAAAATTTAAAAAAAATCGTTAGAGCCATTTTTGAGAAAATGGCATTTGAAGTTTTCTCCTCTTTGGAAGCCATCTTGAATTCTCAAAATAGTGAAAAACAAATTATATTACAAAGAAGTTTATAAATTTTTCTTTCTTTTGAACCTAAAAAAAGTTGTACAAAATTGCGTTTTTATGGGTCTTTTTAATATTTTCGATGAAAATTTTGAGATCGTGTAAACGGTACTTTAAGTAAATTTTTTTTTAAAGTTTTCTTTAAATTTTTGTAGAAATTAATATTGCGCGTAATATTGTGAAACATTTTTTTTTTGTCAACCCAGCCATTTCCGAGATAATCACAATCGTTTTTTTCTTTTATATGGCAACCCATAGACGCAGGTTGGCAAGAGTGTTGCCATACCTAATTTTCTTAGAAAAAACTTAAGCAACGACCACACTGAAATGTTAAAGAAAATCGTTAGAGCCGTTTTTGAGAAAAGTGCAATTTTATGTTTTTTTTGTATGGCAGCCATCTTGAATTTTCAGGGTGGTGCCATGCCAGTAGGCCCATCAAAATCTGTGGTTGTCAATTCTCTAAATCCAAAAATTGGTGTCTCTGTGATCAGTAGTTTCGGCTGGGACATACACTCATACGGACGGACGGACGGACGGACGGACAGGTTCGACAAATTAGGTTTTTTTGCATGTCCTGGTGCAGGACAACTCATTTCCGTTGAAACCTCATTTTTTTTTTTTCGGACGAATACAATACTTTATAACAGTCCTTCGGACTGCTATAAAGTAAAAAAGTCTTGGGTGTACCTAAACCAAAATAAGTCCTGGGCTGGAAGTCTCATCACCACGGTTATTCTTATTTATGGAATATCGGCAATATTTGTATGAAGACCTGTCAATCCAAGATGGCCGCAAGGGAACAGCTGATTAGTGTTTATACAAATATTACCGATATTCGGTATGTAAGTATTACCGTCTTGGGCTAAAACTAATAATGTTGAAATCGAAAGTGAGGAGATGCTGCAACACGGCAGAGTAATGTCACAACTTTGTCAATACACGTGCGGACCTCTTTTGTCATTTGTCAGAAGCCTATTGAAAGTTAAATATCACATAAATCGACATTTTCCAAGATTTGAAATTTTAGATCACTGTTTAAGTTTCACAAAATTAATTAAAATACACGAGCCGCCATTATTGTATAAGTAATTAAAGAAAACGTTTGAAAATATACAAATTTTCCTCAACAAAGAAAATAATAATTAGATTTATTTACCTACAGAGATTTATTAATTTTGAACAAAGTGAAATTTCGGATATTTTATTATTTATTTAAAGTACACGATCAAATATTGCGTAAATACCTACTTGAGCATTGTGCCAACCACAGATCACGGAATAAAAAGTGCCAACAGAAATATGTATGGAAGATACGATAGCGCCTGTTGCGTGCGCGTAAATTATATATACTTTTTATTCTGATGTTGATCTAATCTAAGCTGATCTAAGTTGCAAAGATAGGTAACATTCAAGATTCAAATTATATGCATTTTCACGTATAAGTTCGCACTTAAACATGCCGCATGTGGACCTACAAAATGAAAACCTGAATCTCAAATGAACATACACCGTGCAACTCCTGCTGAACTTCTCTGAAACAGGGGTGACATTGGCAAAGTGAACCATTTTCTACAGCATGGTTTGTCAGCCAGATACCAACCTTTAAGTCATGGAACATACACAACAAATAACATTTTTAAAATCAACAAATTATAATATGTATGGACATCAAAAACTAACAGAATACCAATTCTAATTTAAAACACCCTAGCCGCCAACATCACAGATTAACCGTCACTTCTTTCTGTACTTACACACTTCTTTCATTTCCTCCAGAGTCATAACCTTCTTCATACAGGCTCTCCTTTTATTGTGACTCTGGATATTCCATTCATTCGCAATTTCGGAAATTTGGTCCATCCATACTTTTCTTGGTCTTCCTCTACCACGACATCCATCTATTTTTGCAACATATACTTTCTTCGTCAGTCTTTCATCATTCATTCATCATTCACGCAAAGACAGGAAATGATTTCTCATCATTTCCATACACCTACTCACTTATCTCATTTTCGAAAAAAAAAACTAAATTTCCGCTTTTGGTTCTATTTGACTCATATGACTAAATCTAAATGCACACGGCCCTGGAGCGAACCAAATAGTGAATTATTGTTTATATACTCACACGGAGAAGTTGATGACGACTCTCTGTACTTGCGCCAGCCGACACCATGCCGCGGCAGCCAGGCACCCTGCAAGGAGGGCGCTCAATAGCAGACAGCGCCAGTTGCCCTCCCGTCTCAGGACTCCTCCCAGGGACTGCTGGCGGGGATGCTAAAAATAATAAAAAAATTACTAGACATTGAATAAGAGTTTTAGGCTTACACGGCCGGCTGATGATGCTGGAGTGATGTTTTCCGGGATCTGTTGTCGTGGTATGTGGGAGCTGGAGCTTCCAGACGTTTCGCCCATTTCTACGATGGGCTTCTTCAGCGTGAAGTATGATGATGAAGGTGATCTTTATGAGAACTGTGATGAGAAGCCCATCGTAGAAATGGGCGAAACGTCCGGAAGCTCCAGCTCCCACAGACCGCGGCAACAGATCCCGGAAAACATCACTCCAGCATTACTAGACATTGTAACGATTTTACTAGGGCTCTCTTTTAATTAAACTGCAATTATTTAGTTTAACAGAATTTATTTTACACGGTTTGGTTCACATAATAATTTCTGCTTATTGGTGTTCACAGCAAAATACTTGGAGCGACTAATCGCTCTCCGTATCATTGCAGTCCTTATATATAGGTTCAAAAGAGATCTTTCTCGCATATTCCAGATCATTTTTATCGATTTCTCGCTCACACCAGAACGCCGTTCTATGCACTAGCACCATCATGGACTACTCCCAGATTGTTGTTCTATTCACAGTATTGTACATGTATAGGTGCGCGTAGGTACTTTGATTTCATAGTTCGTAACAATATCCTGGTGATTTGGCTGAGCGGTCAAACGGTGGAAATGAGACACTTGAGAAATAGATGTAAAAGAAAAATAATAATAAATATAGTGTTGAATGAATGGGTAAGAGAGAAATGCGAGCTGAAAGAGGATGCTGCTCACGCGCGGCCTGTTTTCTCTCTTGCTATCAAGCGATATGATTAGTTTTAATTTTTAGAAAAGTCATTTAACAGTTTTTACTCTCTCTTCGGCAATATGAAGATATGGTACAATTATAATAACTACACAGTTAAGCAATTTAACTTTTTGGATATTAGACGCACCGTTATGGGATAACTTATTTATTTTCTGCGTTCACAGCCACTAGATGCCGCCCTGACTGGTGACGTAGCCTAAGGACGCCATCTTGGATGTCCTTCCACGCGGACTTGATGACGCTCTCTTCCGTGCCTGTCCACCTTTCGAACAACACGTCTCTCCGACCGTCGTACATCCGCCATTGTTTCTGGTCTAGATTTTTGCGTTATAACAATTACTTGTTAAATTCATTCTTCTCTGTTTAACTAATTATAAATCATTTACAAATCAAATATTCAACTGTGTAACTTCATTAAATACCTACAAATCCAAGTGTGGTGAAGATAAACGCATTTTATTTCCGAATCTTATTTACAGAACATATTCTTTTGGGAATATCGGGAAGTGATGCCGACTTCATCGACAGTCACAACCCCATATCCCTAGATATGATGTTGATGATTTGTAGAGCGCCGTTTCGTGACTACTGTCACTGCAAGGGCGCTTTCAGACTTGACGCGGTGGTGAAAACATGGGTCTTCGTTCCCTTCTTAAAGCTCTCGATCCCTTCCTCAATCATCCAACTGGACTCAACCATAGAGACAATCAACAACCGGCAAGTCTCCTAAATTTCTGGACAATTTGGCTGGCGTATCCGTTAAACCTCCCCTTGGATTAAATAACATAACTCACAAGGAATCCGAGGATCTTTTAGGAGAGAAGAAATCCATAAAATGAATTCCACTTCTCATCGCCCAACCAAGTCCAATGTCAGACACGAGTAGTCAATAATTCAATTCTGACAACAAATTGACTAAATCCCTGCCTCCTGCATGACACATAGACCATTATTTATCATAATCTAGGGTAATATAAATTAATTTAAGCAAATAAATTATGCACGGGGGTTCACTAATGCAAAATGGACACTGATGTTGCAATCAGTCCAGTATATAAGTGGTTAGTTAGTCCGGGCTGAGACGGTAGTATTAGTAATCTGTATAATACAGATTATACTACGTTCACACCAGCTTAGGAAATAAATAATTATAAATGAAAAAAACGTCAACTTTGTTGTAATTCACTTTAAATTAATCTATATCTATAAAGAAGGATGTGTGTATGTATGTATGTATGTATGTATGTATGTATGTATGTATGTATGTATGTCCCCTATAGACTCATAAACCGCTCATCCGATTTTGACGAAATTTTCAGGAAACATGTAACATATTCTTAGAACGAATCCTGTGAAGTTTGATGGTGATCAAATAAACAGTGGTTCTCAATTCTCGATATTTCAGCAACGAGGTCGGTAAATTTTGAAACCACCCAATAGAAGAAGACCATTATATTCAACTACAATACATAATCTTAGTTGCAAATATACATTTACATTAAAGATTCATATAAAATGCATGCTCACAAGTAAACACATGTAAGTTCACGCTTACAAATGCTGCATGTGTACCCACTCATAATTTAAAATCCAAATCTAAAATGAACAACCCAGTAACTTTTATTTTACGCCAACTTGAAATGGATGTTATTCAGCTCCTGAGTGGCTTGACACTCATTTCTTATGAAGGCTGAGTAAGCCTTGCCGGTATTTTATTTTGGGTTTAAAATAAACACTGAAACGGGAAATAATTTCTGACAACTTCGGTGGGATTCTAACTCGAGATCTCGGCATGGAATGCAATCTATCTATCTATATCTATAAAGAAGGATGTGTGTATGTATGTATGTATGAATGTATGTATGTATGTATGTATGTATGTATGTATGTATGTATGAATGTATGTATGTATGTATGTATGTATGTATGTATGTATGTATGTATGTATGTATGTATATATATATAAGGATAATTTATTTTAATGTACACATAATTAAAGAGCGCCGTTTTTGTGTGTGTCACACCTCAAGGGCCCTCTCAAATCACGGATAAGATTTCTTGTAAAGATGTGTCTTTAGTGCTCCTTTAAAGACACCAACAGTCTTTGCCTTCCTCACATTAGGTGGCAGTCTGTTCCACTCCATTGGTCCCGCAAACCGGAAAGCACGGTCCCCAAAATTAGTGCGTGTCTGACGGTGTGGCTGAACCAAGTCCACCACGCCATCCCCTGCAGATCTGAGCGTTTGGCGCCTCAAATCCCTCTCAACGGGTGTAAACATGTCAGCCAAATATGAAGGAGCTGTACCATTTACAGCCTTATACACCATCAGACAAACACGGTAGACCACCCTCTCCGGAAAACGAAGCCAATGCAGTTTCCCTAACAATGGAGTAATGCGAGTAAATTTAGACATCCCGAATATGAGTCTTGCCGCTGAATTCAGCACAGACTGAAGACGGTTGAACTGCTTTTTCGGCTGACCTATGTACAGCGTTGAGCAATAGTCAACTCGTGACATCACAAAGGCATTCACCAGGGTCTTGACTGCTCCCGACGGTAAACATCTCCTGATCGCCTTTATCTGGCGAAGTTCAAAAAATGAGGAAGATACAGTCGAGTTCAATTGCTCTCCCATTGTGAGGTTCCGATCCAGTGTGACTCCTAGAAGTCTGACTGAGTCGGAGGGCTGAATCAGCTCTCCCCCAATGGAGAGTGGTACTCGAGTTGTCAAAAGATGATCACGCCTGGTTGTAGCCGCCCACATCACTTCTGTCTTACCCATGTTAAGGATTAGGCCATTGCTTGTCATCCATTCACCAATCTCCGCAATGCAAGCTGCCACCCTGTTACTGAGAGTTTGTGCCATATGTGGCTGACACTGAGAGTAAATTTGCCAGTCATCTGCATATGCATGTGTAATGAGGCCCCATTTCTCAACTATACTCTCAATGTCAGCAGTGTATAAAATAAACAGGATCGGTCCCAGTACAGACCCCTGCGGCACCCCGGAGATCAGCGAATAGGAAGGTGAGACACAGTCACAAGTACGCACTACCTGCTTGCGATCCGCCAAGTAGGAGGAGAACCACGCCAGCGCCTTATCCCTCAAGCCGTACGAACCCTCCAACCTCCTTATCAGAATATCATGACATACGGTGTCAAACGCCGCACTCATGTCCAGAAGCGCTAAGAGAGCAAGATCTCCGCAATCCACTGCCGATATCAGATCTGAGACCACCGTCAGTAAGCCAGTTTCAGTCGAATGATATTTTCGATAGGCTGATTGCCTCTTAGGCATCAGATCGTTAGCACTCAGATAAGATACCAGCCGATCAGAGACAATGCGCTCCAGTACCTTAGACAGAAACGGTAAGTTTGACACCGGCCTGAAATTGGAGAGATCGTTAGGATCGAGATTTGGCTTTTTTAATATTGGCGTTATTTGCGCTTCCTTTAAAAAGGAGGGGATAGTGGCATCCATTAGGCATCCATTGATAAACCTAACAATAAATGGAGCCACTAGAAGAATGCACTCTTTTAGTACCCACGTCGGCACAGGATCCAGATCACACTGCTTATTTGGCGATCCCGCTACAACTCGCGTCACCTCTTCAATAGAGGTCAGCCCAAGCACTTCAAGCTGTGAATTACACAAAAGTCCCAGAGAACCAGGACTAACCCCTAGGGGAGAATATCTGGTCGGTATTTTACTTTGAAAGTAAGCAGCGAGATCACTAGCAGTCGTCACCGGACCCGCACCGGCCCGGGCATTACCAGACACGTTCTCCAGAAGTCTCCATAAACGCTGTGGACATTTTTCACTAGCAATAATGGTACAATAATGCTGGGACTTTTTCTGGAGGATAGCTGACCTGTACAGACCCTGTGCAATTATCCACATTTCTCTAGTGCTACCTGGCTTGCCACTCCTGAAATTACGCTCTGCTTGTCGCATTTTGCGTTTCAGCGCACTGAATTCACTATCAAACCAGATAGCACTATTCCGCTCCCTAACATGTTTGATTGTAATGGGAGCATGCAGATTTATTAAACTTTTCATGGTGTCATTGTACAGCCCAACTAATGTGTCTGGGTGCATTGAGACGTAGGTTTCCGGACAACAGATTGGCGATAGAGATAAATCCATTTTGAAGAAATCGATCTTAAATTTGTTCCAGGACCTGGAGGTAATTTTCCTGTATACAGGAACAGGTCGTCCTAGATTTAAACGTACCACCACCAACCTGTGGTCCGACAAACCCACATCTCTTACCTCTGTTTTCAAAGGAGCATCCTCCTGTCTAGTGATGACCACATCCAGTAGGCCACCCGCATCATGAGTGGGAGCATCTACCCACTGTCTGCAGCCATAGTCCGCAAGCAAGGCAGTGAGAGTAACACAATTGGTGTCATCTCTGCGCTCAAGCCTGACGTTAACATCCCCCACTATCAGAAACATCTCATTACGAGTTACTAAAACTTCAAAGAGCTCCCGAAATTCATGAAAAAACTCCGCCGTAACAGGCTTAGAGCCGGGGCGATATACAATAGCTATTGTGAGCGTTGCACCGGAAGATACCCGACATACAAGGCACTCAAATGTCGTGAAAGAAAAAAAGTTAATCTTCTCCACACGACATCCTGGACGCACTAGCAACGCAACTCCGCCATGGTTGGTCCAGGAAATATTCTCTGTCCCTTTTCCATGACGTGGCCTTGCCCGTGCTTCCTCAAATGTCGCGAACCCCAGTGCACGCAGTCTCTTCATGGCACTTGAGTGGTAGCTCTCATGCCACGTCTCTGTCAGTGCGAGGATGCCAAGGTCATGGCTTTTACATAATTCACAAATGTCATCCACTTTATTGGCGATAGATCTCGCATTCCAGCATCCAAGATTGATCTTCCTCTCCAGAATTTGCTGATGTCTCCCGCTGGTCAGCAGGGAGCTCGGCGATGAAGGTGCCACTGAAGATCTGGATGTGGAAGCAAGATCCTCACAATGCACTGAACAAACAGCAGGAGTTGTCACTGGCGGGGCTGAGTAGTTCAGCCGTCGCCCTCCTCGTTTTCTGCGCCTCACGCGCCTCCTCAGCACAATGTTTGGCCACTCTTTTGTTCGACATTGCACTCGCGGCACAGTGTTAGTTATTATATCTTTAAGTACTTGCAGGGAGTACCTCTGCACTGGACATAGCACTGGCGCGTCTGTTTCTGTCATGCAGGCGAGTAAGTAGGTACCTACCCACTGCAAGCACTTTGCCGCGATGTCACTTGTCAAAAATTAGAGGTTATGGAATTTTTTATTTTATTTTGAATTGTTTATTTGCAGGCGCATTCACTGTGTTTAATTGCACTGCGTAAGCATCTGAACTGCTGGTTAACTTTTAAAATATTGTAATCACTAGAACACAGTTTTAATTAGAAAAAAATTACAAAAAATAAACAGAGCTTCTACCGCCCGCTAATCAGCGGCGGTAGGTAGTCCTCGATGTATGTATGTATGTATGTATGTATGTATGTATGTATGTATGTATGTATGTATGTATGTATGTATGTATGTATGTATGTATGTATGTATGTATGTATGTATGTATGTATGTATGTATGTATGTATGTATGTGTGTATGTATGTATGTATGTATGTTCCCTATACTCATAAACCGCTCATCCGATTTTGACGAAATTTTCAGGAAACATGTTACATATTTTTAGAATGAATCCTGTGAAGTTTGATGGTGATCAAATAAACAGTGGTTCTCAATTCTCGATATTTCAGCAACGAGGTCGGTAAATTTTGAAACCACCCAATAGAAGAAGACCATTATATTCAACTACAATACATAATCTTAGTTGCAAATATACATTTACATTAAAGATTCATATAAAATGCATGCTCACAAGTAGACACATGTAAGTTCACGCTTATAAATGCTGCATGTGTACCTACTCATAATTTAAAATCCAAATCTAAAATGAACACCCCAGTAACTTTTACTTTACGCCAACTTGAAATGGATGTTATTCAGCTCCTGAGTGGCTTGACACTCATTTCTTATGAAGGCTGAGTAAGCCTTGCCGGTATTTTATTTTGGGTTAGAAATAAACACTGAAACGAGAAATAATTTCTGACAACTTCAGTGGGATTCTAACTCAAGATCTCGGCATGGAATGCAGTTACTCTACCAACTAAGCTATAGACCGGACTTTTTACAAATATGGTGGATCGATATCGGTTTGGTTAGGGGTAAGCAACTTGCGGCTCACCAGCCACATGCGGCTCTTTGGGTGTGAAGTTACGGCTCTTTAGCTTCATACGCAAATATAAAAAAAACACAGAATCATACTTCTGATCGAAAAAAACTAAATCGTTCTGAATCGATTAACGATCTCTCCGCTACTTGTACTCGCTTTTCACCCCCCACCCTCCCCCCGCCCCATCGACGCTATTTATTGTTGGCAAAAAAACATTTGTGGCTCTTTACGAATCCAAATCCAAAATAAGATATGTATCATTTGAGATTCACATCAAATGCATTCCCATAAGCAGACACGCATAATTTCGCGCTCACACATACCGCATGTGGAACTACAATATAAAAACCCAATCTTAAATGAACATAAGCCCTGCAACTCTTGCCGACCTTCCCTGAAACAGGGGCGACATTGGCAAAGTGAACCATTTTTTACAGTATGGGTGGTCAGCCTCATACCAACCTATAAGTCAAGGAAAAACTTTGAAATTTGTAAATTGTAATTTTTGGCTCTTCCGACTCAAAAGGTTGCCGACCCCTGGCCTAGACAAAAGTTCCAAATTAAAAAATGTTATTCAAGTATTCCAAGTTGAATTTTAGAAATGTAAGAAAGCTTTTATATCCCGCACTTATAAAAAATACGATAAACGAAAGTTCGTAGGTCACAACTAGAAGACCATATTGAAATATATTATTATTATTAAAACCTTTTATTGAAACATACTTTTAATTAAAATATACATAATATAGTTGTTTTTTCAAAAAACGCATTTCTGTAAAATTATATACTCACCACAAATTTAAAGATCGTTTTTTTCTCGGCGGTTAAACGTCTTTCTTCTATGTGACAATGGTCCAAAGCAACCAAGATAAACAAAATTTTTGCCTTTTACCTAACCCGGCCGTGCGACTTACAATTTTGTTGTCAATAGAAAATGTTCCGTGTGCACTACCTAAAACTTTCACTTATTGAAATAATGGATAGAGCACATTTTAAACGTGGGGAAAAAATGTGAATTCACTTGGCCGGGATAAAGACAGGACAGGGAGTCAAAAATTCAACATAAATTAAACACTTTTATGGAGATAGTTGAAAAAACACTTAAGTGCATCATATTGTATGAAGCATTTTCCCCAACTGCATACGTTTCACAGTGCGGTTACATTGAAATTGTTTGGAATACATTTATTTCTTCACTTTGCTCAAAGAGTATAGTGAATTTTATAGATTAGTTCTTTAATTGTATGATTATAAAATTTAATTTATTGTTTATATTCTTTTCTTGTATAATTCAATATGCATCTGACCAACTATAAATAGAAAATGGTTCACTCTGCCAATGTCACCCCTGTTTCAGGGAAGGTCAGCAAAGAGTTGCAGGGTGTATGTTCATTTGAGATTTGGGTTTTTATGTTGTAGGTTCACACGCAGAATATGCAAGTGTGAACTTATACGTGTCTGCTTGTGGGCATGCACCTAATGTGAATTCCAAATGTAACAATTATATCCATGCAACTTAGAATAGATTAGATGAGTGACGTTACATAGCCGATTTTTTTATCTTAAATATAAATGGAGCACCGCAATCGATTTTCCCTATGCTTGGCTCTGCTGCTTAACAGTTGTACCTAGACCTTTTTTTTAGAAAACGTGAAGATTAACCTAGAGATAAATTGTGTGAAGCTTGATTCCGATTAGCACTTTTTTTTTTGATCCTGTTGTTTCCTCTTTTATCTGTAGAAAAAAATTGATACCACATGCCCAAATGGCGTAGTGAAACACGCCGGGTACTGCTAGTTTTTATTATAAAATTATAGTTTCAGGAGAAGCAGTACCTGATAAAATATATAATTTGTGAATAGTTCATTTGGTGAACGCTGTTTTTGTGAGAATCGCAATTCAAGTGCCTTTTGCATGCTTGTTCATCGCTAATCAGTGCAAATTTCTCTAGCAAGACTTAATTGTTGTAAGGCTGGATGAAACTTTGTGACCGCATTTTCAGTAAACGCTAATAATATTTTAACCCAGCAAATAGCACATTAGAATGCTGTTCATGCTCCGCCGAAAATAAAAATCAAGAATTACGTTTACGAGTACTAAGTGTCATGCCCTATCTTTTGAGAACGGCAATTACATTATTTATTTATAGTATAAATGCTGCAGCTCTCAACAGCGAGTCAGTGCCGTTGTTGTACGGTTGGTGTAGGTCCTCAAGCCTCGATGCTTTTTGATATTCTTTAGTACTCATCCCCTCAAGTTTTCCTTTTATGACAAGATGGAGTAGGTGTTATTTTTTGCTCGTAATAGTCATCGTTTAGCATCCATTTTTTTAAGATGTCCGAACCGTCTCATTGAACTTTCACTCTTTCATCTTCGTTTATAGTCATTCATTCATTCATAGCCAGATAATAATGTCACCTAAGCTCACTTGCATACTAACGACAAGTAATAAGCTCGTGTGAACCTTGCACAGTATATGTAATCAATCATATAGGAATAATTACATGCTGGACTAATGAAAATTAAGCTTGAAATTCAATATAGTCATTGATCAACTGACCTACTAACAATGTGTAAGCTGAGCAGGATAGTCATGTAAGAGCTATTATTAACTCTCTTGTATATGCTGTACAAAGTTGGTTCACTTTTTGAGAACGTAACAATTTAAAAAAATAAACCAGAGCAGTACCAAACACACCTCACAAACTTATGGTATTGGGACAGTCACAATGTCACAAAAAAGTGCCCACAAGCTAAGAGTCACACAGAGAGCAATGGAGAGAGCCATGTTGGGTGTCAGTTTGCGGGACAGACTCAGAAATGAGGACATAAGAGTCAAAGGTTTCCGATGTCATCAAGATGGCCGCAACCCTCAAGTGGCGATGGGCGGGACATGTCGCTCGCGATCCAGATGAAAAGTGGACAAAGCGACTGCTGTGCTGGTGCCCAAGGACGGCAAAGCGTGGAGTTGAGCGCCCACAGTTGCGTTGGCGCGACGATGTTCAGAGAAGTGCAGGACTTGCCTGGATGCGGATCGCTCAGGATAGAAACGAATGGAAAATGCGAGAGGAGGCCTACGTCCAGGAGTGGACGATCAATACAGGCTGAAGAAGAAGAAGAAGCAAAAGCAGAGCTCGGTAGGGTACAACTAGTACCTACTATAAAAATCTATAATCTAGGTTTGTCTAATCTAATCTAAGTTGCAAAGTTATGTAACATTGGGGATGCACATTATATGCATTTTCACAAGCAGTCACGTATGAGTTGGCGCTTAAACTTTCCGCATGTGGGCTTACAATATAAAACCCAAATCTCAAATGAACACACACCCTGCAATTCTTGACGACCTTCCCTGAAACAGGAGTGACATTGGCAAAGTGAACCACTTTCTACAGCATGGATGGTCAGCCGCATACCAACCATATAGGGTAATTGCAGTGGTGGGGAAAACGGTTTAAAATACTATGGTTGTGTAGAGTAGGTATATTTCAAGGATCATAACCATATATTTTTTATACAGTAAAAATAAAGATATCATTAATAATTTTCAAAAATAAAATGTCGAGAATTTGAATGCCGCCAAAACGCAGTGGGGCCGAAGAAACACGCTGTGACGTCAAAATTACGTAGATGGATCCATCGGTCTCAGAATACCTAACGGTACGCTCCATACATTGTGAGATCCATTGACTAAATAAAAAAATTTAGCTGCTTTAGCGGAAATCGAAAATGGGCGAATTTTACAGAGCTGTAGTTTAAAAACTAAGCCAGGTATTAACTTTTTAAAAATGCAGGCAATTATTTATTTTAACAGAATTTATTTTACACGGTTTTGTTCACAATTTGCAAAAAATGATAATCCCTGTTTATTGATCCTCATAGCCGCCAACATAACAGATCAACCGTCATTTCTTTCTGTCCTTACATGCTTCTTTCGTTTCATCCAGAGTCACAAGTTTACAAAATAAGTGAAAAAATCACACAATTTTCAATCACTTTCTTTTGTGGCTTTCGCCAAAGAAGGTTTGTACTGTATAACTTTATGTTTTCTTTTGGCATTCAAAGCAAGTGATTCACACCCAAGAGCATTCAAGTCGAGCTTAAAAAAGCTCATACATCTCGTCATCTCCCCGCTGGCCTCTTGGCTGTCTCCTCCAGGCTGCAGGCGGGACAAAGCCTCCACAACATTCCTTCCCTTTTCAATAAGAACTCATATCTCACTGCATCAGACATCTTGGAAAGCGGAGACCAACAAAATACTAGACAAGACGATTGCCCGCAAAGAGTTGAAAAATAGTAACATGGCTGGTCACGTATTGCACCCTCCGCGTGACCGGGCTGGAATAAAGATTTATTATTATTATTATACTCGTGCAGTCACGACATGTTACCATTTTACTGGGGTTCTCTTTTAATTAAACTGCAATTATTTATTTTACACGGTTTGGTTCACAATTTACAATAATTGATAATCTCTGTTTATTGGTCTTCACGGCAAAATGCTTGGAGCGACTAATTCCTCCGCACCATTGCAGTCCCTATATATAGGTACAAAAGAGGTTTTTCTTGCATATTCCAGATCATTCGATCTCTCGCTCATAACAGACCGCCGTTCTATGTACCTTACTGCTACTATCATGGATCATACTGGACTGTTCTACACACACTATTGTACCTGTACAGGCGCACGTTTGTACTCCAAGTTTGTAACAATATACTATGGTCGATAGGTCAGTTGGTAAAATGCTTTCATGCTATGTCAGAAGGCTAGGGCTCGATCCCCACCGAGGGTGCCAGACATGATTTACTGTTTTGGTGTTCATTCCTATAATATATCTATAATCTAAGTCGCAAAGATAACTTATCATTGAAAAGTCTCATTAAATGTATACCCACAAACAGACACATGTAAGAAGTTCGCGCTTTCTATTAATGCTGCATGTGTACCTACCTACAAACTGAAGTTTCAATCTCAAATAAACATAAAAAAATTTAACTTTGCGGGCCTTCCCTGAAATAGGGATCTAAAATAATTTGGAAAGTCAGCATCATACCAACCCAAAAGTCAAGAAATCCTTCATATTTGTAGGTAAGTTGGCGCAAGGCCGGCTCTTCACCAATAAAAAAATAATAGGCTCTACACGCCACATGCGAATCCTTTAGGAACAACGTTGTGAGAAGTTCACAATATGTGTAGCTCAGTTGCGTTATAAACTAAAGAACCATAAACCTGCAACACTATTTTGCTTAGTTATCTGTCCAGGCATTTTATTAAGTCGACTTTCAAAGCTTTTTCTTCTTTGTGTGATATTTCACGATATACAGGGAACCAGTGTGAAGCTTTCACGTAGGGAAATATTCACCGCTTTGTAGTTTTTTTCATGTAGTGTAAAAGGTTTTCCCTGCAAATGGTTTGAGTGAAAAAAAATGATACGTGGAGAATCAGAGGCGACAATCTAGGATTTTTTTTAAAATGAGATTTATTTGGTGTGCGCTGTTTTTGTGAGAATCCCATCTTAAGAGCCGTCTGCGGCGCAACTCGCAACTAAGCGCAACTTAGCTCCACATATAGTGTAACTTACTGCCTGCGTTATCCCCGGTCGATAGCTCAGTTAGTAGAGTGCTTGCATTCCATGCCGTGAGCTTGAGGTCGAATCCCAACGAGGGTGTCAGAAAGGATTTCCCGTTTCAGTGTTTATTTCAAACCCAAAATAAAATAACCACAAGGTTTACTCAGCCTTCACAAGAAATGAGTACCAGCCCTCTCGGGAGCTGGAAAACCCCCACTTCAACTGAAGTGGTTGGCGTAAGGCCGGCCCCCTTATTTGTAAAAATAAATAGGTTACACTCGCCACATGCGAAACCCTTCGAGGTTAGGGCGGCAAGAAGTTGCACTTAATGTGTAGCTTGGTTGCGTTGCGGTACAAGAAGAAAAAATTGTGGCGCCTTGCCGGTATTTTATTTTGGGTTATGTAATAAACACCGAATCGAGAAATTACAAGGGATTCGAACCTGAGCTCTCGGCATGAAATGCAAGCACTCTACCAACTGAGCTATCGATCGGACTTGTGGACTGTGCCGATTCTATTTATGAACACCCCGTCCCTTTTATCCATCAATCATCCTTCTCTATCTTATCAACAAGTCATTTTATCTCATATCGTTCATGTATGAACATTAAACAGCATTGATTGTGAAATGTGTATTAATACTCGCACGTGGGAACTTCAAAGGGAGGTGCTGGCCACCCCAAAGGACGGGCCGACCTGTGGGGGGATGGGAGTGGATATGTAAAAGTTGCAAACTTCAAAAGGCTCACCCTGTCGTGTTATTTAGAGGCATGGACGTGAAGGAAATGAGGCGTAAGGATTTGAACGCCAGCTGGGAGATGAAAGGAGTTGCAAATGATTTGTATAATAATCTAAGTAGCAAAGATATACATTAAATTTTAAGATTGATGATTCGCGCATGTCTACAAGCAGACACGTGTAAATTCGTGCTTACTTGTGATGCATGTGTACACTGCAAAATATCTTGAAATTTATTTACAATGATAATAACTACATACTTTGTTATAAAAAAAATTATGCGGACATTAGTCCAGCCGTTATAAGATAGTTTACATTATTCTCGACATTTTGTTAGCGACGTAGCTAACGTCTGAGTTCATCCTCAGTCGTCATGCAGACAGGGTGTCTCCTCACGACGGATATTAGATGGTTTAATATCGGAACATTTGTTTAAAAGTGTAGATATTATAATTTTCAATACGTCAAACGACCTTAATTCCAACTTAAACTTAACATCTTGAATAACAATAAAACTTTGTGACTTAGATTAAATATAGATCATAGAACAACACAGACACAAGAGTAAAAACGTAAAATTGCTCTTCTGAACACTTTGAATTACAACCGGTCGTAGTCTGGTGATTATTAAGCCTGCAGACTTGTAATTGAATATAGTTAGTTCGATTCCGAGAAGAAACATTTTTTTTTTCGAAAAAAAATTGAGTCAAAAAATGTAGAAAAAGACCGGATCACAAAGAAAACAAAGATCACAAAGGTGCAACCAGCCTTACAGCAACTGGGAATTGCTTGCAAAATTAGCGTTGATAGCCACGTCCGAGCATACCGAGGGCTCTTGAGGTATGATCAAAAAAGTTGTTATGAAATTTATTTATTGTACATTATGCTCGAGAATTGTCAATTTCTATAAAAATGACCGAGCTCGAAGAGGGCTCTTGAGGTGTGATTCACAAAAAAAAGCATTCACCAAATAAATCCTCCTAATAGTAAAGTACGATATTAACAGAACGTTTTGTATTTTTGTTACATTTGTCCGTTGTATCCAAAGTTCGTTAAGTGGAGTTTCGTTGTATCGAGGTTTTGCTATACGTACTTACGTAATTTGATATTGGGATAATGTCGTTACACTTTCAGAAGTGCCAACAGAAAGTTATTTAAACTTTATCCATTATACAGAAGAGGCTCCACCTAACACTTCTGAGCATTCAACATTGATAACTCAATAAATAAATAAATAAATTTGTATATCTTTATTTACAAAAAAATAGATTTGTGGAAAGGAATGCAATCATTGCAATCCCCAACCTATTTTGCTTGGCCAGTTGTCTTCATGCGAAAGCAGAAGCTTGTGTGCATGCAATGGCATCTGTTGAACCAGGGTCAAGTGGGCTAGACGCAAGATTCGAACCAACGTTATTCGGTTCCGAATACGCTAGTAGAACCCTCGGCACAACACCAACTTTTATATATTTTTTTTCAATTTATAATTTTTGGATGAAATTTTTCATATTTTTATTTTTGTCTTTCTATATTCTTTTATTTTTGTATAAACATTTTTTTTACTTTAATAGTTTCACTAATACCCACGGTCCATCGGACTTTATCCATCTTAATAGGTTGTTATGCGGCTGACCACCCATGCTGTAGAAAATGGTTCACTTTGCCAATGTAACCCCTGTTTCAGGGAAAGTTGGCAGAAATTGCAGAGCTTATTTTCATATTTTGAGATCGGGTTTTTATGTGTTTTCATATTGTAGGTCTACATGCTGCATGTGTTAGTGCGAACTTATACGTGTCTGCTTGTGGGATTGTATTTAATATGTATCTTAAATGTATTATACCTTTGCAACTTAGATTATAGCTGATTATGTTCTTGGTAAGTATATTGTGCTCACGATATATTTTGAAAGAATAATATAAGCTGAGAAGTAGGTTATTAGACCTTTGGAGTAAACGATTTTTTTTTGTAGAATTTTTCCCATAAAACGCTTCGGAAGTTATGGAAAAAATATGTCGGTATAGAACACGATACCGTCTAATATTTGTGTCGTATAGAACCAAAGGCAGTAATCTAGGATTTTTTCTAAAACCATATAAATGCATACAAATGATGAGGAAATAATTTACTGCTTTTTAAAATAAGTATCACATTTTAGAAAAAAATCTAGATTTCCACCTTTGGTTTTCTACAAATCATTTTCGATTCAGCATGAAAAATAAGGTTTTTTTTATGACAAACGATCACGTGGAAAAAATGCAACGTTTACAGCTCAGTGCCCTTAGTACGAGTGGCAAAACTTAAGTAAAGTAGGTACCTAAAGTTTAATTTTCCCCAAAATCTGCCGTTTTTGTTTGTTTGAACTTGATTTTCTTCATCACTGTAACTCTTTTGCTAAGACCACAAAGTGTAAGAAACAAAAACGGCAGATTTTTGGATAAATCACACTTTAATATTTTCCGTAAACTTTACTTTTCTCAAGTTTTGCAACTCGTACTAAGGGTACAGTACTACAAGTATTAAATCATACGTTTTCCACACTCTCCACCACAGATTTTTACAAGAAAATGTAAGAAAACTTAATTTTTCGCGTTTTGTTTCCACACGTTATTTTGTATCAGTTTTAAAGTAAAGTGTCACACTCGGGGTACACGGTTTTATTTGAATCTAGATTTTTTTATTGCTCTGGTAGTAATAAAAACATTCGAGGTTTTTTTACCGCTTTCGACATCTGTCTATCTTTTTTTAATACTAAGTCCCGGTATTTTCAAGTATAGTAAAGCTCACTAAAATTCTATTTTAGTAAAAAAATATATAATATTTAACTCATCGAATTTCACCAGTAAATATTTAGTTAGTTGACTAACGATTTTCAAGATGGCGTCGTCTTCACTGACAGCAGCTGTTCTTTTTTTAATGTAAGGATACCTATTACTTACATAAAAATTGTTGCAAACTGAACATTTTTGTGTTTCATTTTCCAGCTTACATTACATCGGTATGAATTTCCACAAGCAGACACATTTAAGTTCGCGCTTGCACGAGCCGCATGCGAACCTACAGTAATAATATCCCAAATATCAAATGAACATACACCCTGCAACTCTTGATGAACTTCCCTGAAACAGTGTTGATATTGGCAAAGTGGACCATTTTCTACAGCATGGGTGGTCAGCCGCATACCAACCTATAAGTAAAGAAACAAGGAATTCAAATCATTAAATTTTATTGATTGCAGAGGCATTAGAAAAACAGCTTTGTTTTCGATTACGTGAGTAGGTACCTATATATATTTTTATACCACAATCGGTTTCGCAAACATCCGTTTGCATCGTCAGGTGTTTAAATTATTATAGTATTAATTTAACCACCTGACGATGCAAACGGATGTTTGCGAAACCGGTTGTGGTATAAAAATATATATACTCACGTAATCGAAAACAAAGCTGTTTTTTTTTTATCATTAAATTTTATTTTAATTTCATGCGTTTTTTACAAAACGTTGCCTACCTCATGGGTATATCGCTGCCTTAGTTCTTGTTTGCCGTATACGCCATTGAGAAAATTTTACATGAGCAATGTTTGCATGTGTACTGGACCAATGTGTCTTATGAAAACAAGAAATTTATTTAAAAAATATTTAAAAGAACTCTCACATTATCGAGTTTTTCGGTTTTTCTTAGCTCAGATTGTGTGGAATTTAATTCATAAGACAACTGCATGAAAAAGTCGTATTCGACAAGATTGGCGTATACGATAAACAAGAACTGGAGGAGCGATATGCCGGTATGGGATAATCGCCCCTGTCTTTATTTACATTCTATCTAAATAATTGAGTGAGCGAAAGGAGAATAAAAATGTAAGGTCCATTTCAGCACTGCCCCTTCAAATTGAGTTCAACATCACAATAATTTATTAGGGTCGTATATAGTCCTGGACCGTACCCTTTTTTCAACTGCTGAGACAGGTTTACACAGCCATCAATATTTTCAACATTTTTTTTTGCATTGACTTGTGATATCTGTAGACCAGAAATTATTTAAACGAAAATAGTAGGGCTGGGCACAATTTCGTTTAACCGAATTTCGGCAGTTGAACCGAACTTCGGCATTTGACCTAAATTCGGTTCAAAATCCGAATATTGAGGTAAAAAAAGTAAAATAAAATTCGTGCTTGCACCATTTTCTAATTTAATCTAATCTAAGTTGCAAATATATGTTACATTGGAGATTCACATTACATGCATTCCCACAACCAGACACGTACAAGTTCGCGCTTGCACATGCCTCATGTTAACCTACAACATAAAAACCAAATCTCAAATTGACATACACCCTGCAACTCTTGCCGTCCTTCCCTGAAACAGGGGTGACATTGGCAAAGTGAACCATTTTTACTGCATGGGTGGTCAGCCGCATACCAACCTATAAGTCAAGGAACATACACGACAAATTACATTTGACTGTTATAATTGGATTTACAGGTATATTGTATAGTATTTTTTATAGCCGTGAATCAAAAATTAGGCCTATATATTGTTACGTAATAGGGTTCAAAAGTCTTTCAAATTAAAATACACAGGTCTTCTTATCCAGTTGTTTATTTTACACTTTTACATATTTATTTTCACAAAGCTTTCTCGACTATTCCACTCGGTTTCTGTTCACTGATCAAGTTAGTTCTATGTGTTTGTAAATCTCGTATGATACTGCTGGCCCTGCAGGCCACTTGCACCCTTTATACTCTTTAGAGCAGTACAATCTGGACCTATAGTTGCTAGCCAGTTCCAGAAAGGCATAGTAATTATTATTTCTCGATGCTTCACGTAATACCTAGAGTCTTCTCCACAACCATCAATCCTACCTACCAATACAATACAGGATTCTTATAATTATAACAAATACCTACTTAGCCTAGAGAATTCTACACTTATACACAATTATCGATCCTACCCACCAATACTTATGAGGATTCTTATAACTATAACTACCCATACTTATTTCAATATTTATATTTAATATTTACATAACAATATACTCACTCATGAGTCATGGTGCTTTATGTTAGTAGGAAAAAGTAAACATTAACTTACTTTTTAAAAAAAAAAAAAATCTTCTTGTACTCCGTTACATACATAGATATCAGATTAAAACAAACATAAAATAAATTCAGTATTATTCTAACAAAAAACAGTAACTAGAAATACGACATGTCACTCTTTAGAAAGCGCGTCGAAATTGAAGCAAACTTCGGCCGATTTATTTTAAATTTAAAACCGAATTTGCGGACGAAGTTCGTATTCGGTTCAAACCACATTCGGCCCATCGCTAGAAATAGTTAATATATTATATCTGTTTCGACATGTTCCGTGATCTGTGGTTTCGACCTACTCACGAAAATGGTCATTAGTAAGAAAGAGAAAAAATAACTTCACAGTTGCATTTCCATGTGTATAAAAAAACTCGGGCAAATGTAAAAATGTTTCTTGAAAGGTGGCAGCATTGCCGCGTGCGTACTAACCCCCGGAGCAGTCCGAACATAGATGCATGCAGTATAAATCTTGTGATCGATAATATTGATGAATTTTGAAGGGAAAAGGCCTTCTGTGTTGAAGAAAGCAATAAAACGTAGAATTTGTATCGTAGGGTATAGTCATACAAAACATGTTTTGTATAACGCAACGCAACTAAAACTTTGGAAATCCACAAACACAAAAATTCTAATTCTTATAGTTTGATGAACATTTCGGTACTTCAAGCTTTATTTAAATCAACCATTGAAATGTTTTCTTTTTGTTCTTTCTCTTGTATTGGTGCACGGTCTTGGTTTTAATCAGCTCTGTAACAAGCTAACTCCGTTGTTGTATAAATTCTGGCAGTGGTTTTGTGAGCGCGCAGTTGTACTGCTGGGAGAAACTTTTAATTAAATTAAAATAACTACAGACAACCACCGCAGAATAAAGTTGTCGAAAAAGTTTCTTCAAAATTATACAAATCGGACACAACAATGTTGTCAACGGTTGTCAATGTGTTGAGAAGTATTTGATAGATTTGTGAAGAGGAATGCAATTCACCAACCTATTCTACCTGTCCAGAAACAGGTATTAATATCATCAATTAATAATTCATTATTGTGTATTTAAATGAATTATTAATTTATAATTACCCAATAACATCTGTTGAACCAGGGTAAAAGTTATTGTCAAATGACCCAGGCGGGGTTCGAACCAACGTTTTTCTATTGCAAACACGCCAGAAGGATCAGCCCACTTGGCCCTTGACATTTATTTATTTATTTATTAAGTTACTGTAATTGTAGCTGTACTGTAACTCTGTCGCCATTCCGCTAGGGGTGGCCAGAGCCTTTGCAGAGCTGGCTGTACTTCTTCCTATCCTTACATACCTCTATCCATCACCTTTTTCATACATTTTCTTCTTTTACGCTCGCTTTACCATTCTTTCACAATCTCCTCAATCTGATCACTCCATACTGTTTTCGGTCGTCCCTTTACCTCTTTTTCCTTTCACACTTCCTCTATATATATGTACACAACAACAAGAAAAATTGGGCGTCCTTGCTATCTTTCTATTGAAGGCTAAGTAAACCGTGCCGGTATTTTTATTTTGCTTTTTCAATAAAAACCGGGGAAACCATTTCTGATATTCTTGCAGGGTATCGAACCCTTGCCCCACAGCATGGAACGCAAGCGCTCTACCAACTGAGCTATCGACTGGACGTATGATATGGTAACGGTAGAGATATTATGTGGTAAAAACTAAAAATAGATTTAAATTTGGAATTTATCGATGAAAATTGCATCACTGCACTCATATAAATTTCTAACACGTATCCATAATCTATACTTGAAATTGCAAAGATATATCAACATTCAAATCTCATATCAAATGCATGCCCACAAACAAACACATGTAAGTTCGCGCTTACAAATGCTGAATGTGCACTTAAAAATTAAAATCCAATCCTCAAATTAACATACACCCTGCAACTTTTGCCGACCTGCCCTGGAACAGGGGTGACATTGGCAAAGTGAAACATTTTTTACAGTATGGGTGGTCAGCCTCATACCAACCTATAAGTCAAGTAATTTCAAAGAATGTCATTGGCACATTCTTTTTTTAAATGTTTAAACTTGCCTCTGCCTAGTGAACGCGCCTGATATACCTACAAAAATGCTTCTCTTTTGGGAGAAAAGAACAAGTTCTTTATATAATTTCATCGAAAGTTCGGAGTTCCCCAACCATGTTTTTTTTCCTAGAACGTTTCCTTAAGTTCGATAAACACATTTCGAGCATTTCCCCGGAATATCCCTTAAAGGTGGGAAATCGGAAAACTCAGGAGAACTTTGTTAACAGCTCTGCTAAACGAATTCTATGAGCAATCATTGAATGGTTGTTTCAAAAAGGCTCTTAGTACCATAATTTAATATATTTTGTATGGTTTGGGTATTAACACTGTGAAAATTCATATTCAATCATTTATTTAGTTTAAGGATTTAAATCAAACATAATTTAATTAATATTCGGATGGTTTATTTGGTGAGCGCTGTTTTTGTGTGTATCACACCTCAAGAGCCCTCTGCGAGCTGGTTCGTTGCTGTAGAATGCGCCAATTCTCAAGCAAGACCCAGTGACTGTAAGGTAGGATGAAGCTTTAGTGACCGGCCTTTGGTAAAGGTATATTAATTTTTCACCCAGCAAAGAGCATCTTTGAAAGGATAAATGGTATTTTTTTTTGTACTCTGCCGAGATTCGAACCCACAACCTTCCATTTACGAGTCAGAATTGTTAACTACTAGACTACGGACCGGTCTAATCACAGGGTCTAATATAACTCATAGATCAAAACAAGAAAAGGAGGAAACCGTATTTGAGGAGGCTTGACCAGTCCGTAGTCTAGCGGTTCACGTTTCGGACTCTGAAATTGAAATATCAAGGTTCCTGACAGAACGGAAAAAAATTATCATTCAATTTTCCAAATATGCTCTTCGCTGGATTGAAAAATTCAACCATGTCTTAACCAAATACCGGTCACCACAGATATGCAACTGGATCTTGCTTGATAATTCGTCCCTCCAGTGCTTATTTGGCTTATCCACCATTTGACTCAATATACCTAACCTTTCAATGACATTGTCTTAAGTCTCTAAGAGTCACATTCTACACAATCTGATCTAAAAAAAACGTAAAACACGACAATGTGAAAGTTGTTTAAAATATTTTTAATATCAATTTCCCGCTTTCTAAGACACATTGGTCAAGTACATACAAACATTCCACATTTGAAATCACCTCTGAGGGACATAAGAGAAACAAGCAATTAAGGGACGAATTAACTTTACATAGTGACGGTTAAGCTCGCATATGGCTCTTGAGGTGTGATTTACTCAAAAACAGCGCTCACAAAAAATAAATTTAAAAAATCTAAATATTACCTCTGGAAATTCACGAAAACCTGAGTATTGCTTTTGTATTGACGTGCGATGTAACTGTGACTCTACTTTTGTATTTAGATCCGTCCCTGCTAATGTTGGCCCGAGTCTCGTTTGATCTTTGATTCCAGATTATTTATGAATAAAACATTTTTCATTAAAGGCTTGCAACGAACTCGTGAACGTCACCTTAGATATTAGTTAACACGATAGGAAAGTATTATCTTTTCATTGAATGAAAATAATCTAAAAATCAATGGAAAGTATTTAAAAAAATTGCGTGTAATATTTGAAGGATAATCTAATGGAAAAAATCGTTCAGTTTGAGTCATGTTTAGCGTCAAATGTGTTAAAATGGAATGAAAAAGACAAAAAAAATGGAATATACTTGCTTCTACCCAGTGCCTGAGCTGCGACGTATGTAATGTAAGTATAAAATAAAAATAAAAAGTTAATTTCTTAAGGTGCCGTTTTTTGATACAGTGCAAGGGCACTGCAGAGATGATGATGATGATGATGATTTTTATAGCGCCGTTTCGTGACCACTGTCACTGCAAGGGCGCTTTCAGGCTTGACGCGGCGGTGAAGAAATGGGTCTTCATTCCCTTCTTAAAGCTCTCGATCTCTTCCTTAGCGCGCACTTCAGGAGGCAGCTGGTTCCAGGTAGTCCCGCCACGGCGAAAGCGCGGTCTCCGAACATTGTGCTTCTTTATCTGCATTGTGTGCTGACAGATGTAAGAGCACTGTCGGTAAATTGCAGAGTGAGCCCCCTCTCGCTCAGACTCCTTGGTAATATAAGCTCCTGCAAGTACTCTGGCGCCACTCCATGCAGCGCTTTGTGTACCGTGAGGCCCAGCTTGAATTTGATCCTTTCTGGGATCCTCAACCAGTGAAGCTTCTGCAGGAGTGGGGTAATATGGCAGTACTTGCTCTGACCATAAATCAGGCGGGCACTTGCGTTCATTACAGACTGCAGTCTGTTTAGCTGGCATTTTAGTTGTGCAGCATAGATTCCGTTGCAGTAGTCTACCTTAGAGATGACGTAGCATCTCCTGACATTTCGATAAACCTGAACAGATACACTGGTTGATTAGACTTTCTAACATTTGCACTCTACACAGGCCTCAAATCTTATGGTGAGGCATTCCACAACAAATGAAAAAGGCACTATCTGAATAATTTGCAAGATTATTTATTTTATGAAGAACTATTGGAAGAAACGCATCTTTCCTTCATTTGGAATATTTTTTTTTTTTTTCACTTGTTAAGACTATAGACACTTTTGGTCCTCAAACCAAGTGAAAATATTCGTTGGAAATTAGTACGAGTAGTATAAATTCAATGAAAAACATGTATTTATAATCGAGTGTAAAAGATTTGTGCGGTCGGTGGCAGCTAGCGGAAATATCAACCGAATAACATGCAATTTTGTAAAAATTTTAAAGAGCTAGAAAAATGTCTTAAAACTAAGACAACGCCACATACAATACAACAACGATGATGATGATGATGATGAGTTGATGATTTCTTTATAGCGCCGTTTCGTGATGTAGTCACTCCAAGGGCGCTGGTGCAAACGATGCCAGAAATTTGCTTGTCTTCAGTGCATTCCGGAACTTTCCATGGTCTCTGAGATAGGATCTGAGAATGGCGGTACACAATGGCATATTGTTACCGACTTTGTTGTATGGAAGTGAAGCATGGACAGTGAACGATAGCGAAATGAGTAAAGTATGTACGGTGGAAATGAAGCATCTGAGAAGCATGACAGGAAAAACTCTGAGGGATAGAGTTAGGAATGAATGGGTAAAAAAAGAATGTAATTTGAAAGAGGATGTGAAAGTTAAGGTACAAAAGAATGTGATGAGATGGTTTGGACATGTGGAAAGAATGAATGATGATAGACTGACAAAGTATGTATACAAAGAAAGTGTGAAAGGAAAAAGAGGGAAGGGACGACCGAGAAAAGTATGGAGTGATCAGATTGAGGAGATTGTGAAAGAATGGGATATACAAAGTGAGCGTAAAAGAAGAAAATGCATGAAAAAGGTGATGGATATGAATGAATTGAAAGAGGTATGTAAGGATAGGAAAAAATGGAGGCAACTCTGCAGAGGCTCTGGCCGCCCCTAGCGGAATGGCGACAGAGTTACAGTTACAGTTACAGTTACAGAGATCCCTAAAGTCTCTGAGATCTAGGGGGTCTCTCGCATTGGACTCCTTAAAAATAAAGTAAGGTTGGTTTGGGTGGTCAGAGTGTTGCGACACCGTGTAGAATAGGACCTCATGGTTGTTACGATATGATTGATGTTCGGTGATTTGATTTGCGCGCTAAAATAATCCCTAGGGGCGGGGCTCGGGGACCGAGACAGAATTTATAATGCTCAGATAAGTCCTTCTAATGGCAGGGACAACATGGACCGTATGCATAGACGACGTAAGGATCAATATCGCAATCTAATCTAATCTAATCTAAGCTGCAAAGATATATATCATTTAAGATTTATACTAAATGCATTCCCACAAGCAGATATGTATAATTTCGCGCTAACACATGCCGCATGTGGACCTACAATATAAAAACCCAATCTCAAATGAACATAAGCCTTGCAACTCTTGCCGTCCTTCCCTGAAACAGGGGTGACATTGGCAAAGTGAACCAATTTTTATATTATGGGTGGTCAGCCGCATAACAACCTATAAGTCAAGGAACATACATGACAAATTACATTTTTTAAAATCAAAGAATAAAAATAACAATATATACATGGACATAAAAAACTAAATCATAAAACCAAATTCACTTTAACAAACCCTAGCCGCCAACATCACAGATCAACCGCCATTTCTTTCTATCCTTGCATACTTCTTTCATTTCCTCCAGAGTCATAACCTTCTTCATACAAGCTCTTCTTTTATTATGACTCTGGATATTCCATTCATTCGCAATTTCGGATATTTGGTCCATCCATACCTTTCTCGGTCTTCCTCTACCACGACATCCATCTATTCTACCAACATATACTTTCTTCGTCAGTCTTTCCTCATTCATTCTCTCCATATGCCCAAACCATCTTAACAAACTTCTTTTAATCTTCACTTTCACACTTTCTTTTGCACCACATTCTTTTCTTACAAAATCATTCCTCACCCTGTCACTCCGTTTTTTCCCAATCATACTTCTTAGAAAGTCCATTTCAACAGTATGGACTTTACTAATTTCACTTTCATTCACCGTCCAGGCCTCGCTTCCATACATCAAGGTGGGTAAAAGTATGCCACTGCGTACCGCCAATCGAGCATTTTTAGAAATGTTTTGATTTTTGGCGATACAAGCTGTGGCACCCAGTACACACCTGCCCTTCATTACTCTTCTTTCAAGTTCACCTGTCATTCTTCCATCTTTCTCAAACTTACTTCCCAAGTATACAAACTCATTTACCACATCAACATTCATTCCGTTTATTCTAAATTCGTAGTTCGTATTTTCTTCATTTCTTTCAAAAATCAAAACTTTCGTCTTACTTGCATTCAATTTCAAATAATTACCTAGCAGAGCTTCGTTCAATCTAGAGAGCATCGTTTGCAATTCTACTGCTGAGTCCGATACAAGAACAGCATCATCCGCATACAGTAGAACACTCACTTTGCTCTCTCCTATCATTAATCCACAATCATCAAGTCTAGCATCTCGAACACACTTGTCCATGACTATGTTAAATAGCCATGGGCTCATCACACATCCTTGCCTTACACCCTTAAAAACTTCAAACCATTCACTATACTCATCATCAATACGAACACATGCTGTACTATTTTCATAGTTTGCATGCACCGCACCTAGGAGAGCCCCATTCACTCCGTATGCTTTCAAAACGTCCCATAACATACCTCTGTCTACTGAGTCAAAAGCCTTTTCCAGATCTACAAAGGCCGTGAACAGCTTCCGCCTCACCGACAATTGTTTTTCAACAAGTTGTCGTAGAGTAAAAATCTGATCAACACAGCCTCTACCGGCCATAAAGCCGGACTGTATATCGGAAATCCTTTCACTAGTAGTCAGAATCACATTTTTTATAATCACCTTACAGAAGACTTTTCCTGGTATACTGAGTAGACTGATTGGTCTGAAGTTCTGACAGTCTTTTTTGTCCCCTTTACCTTTGTAAATGGGAACAATGACTGCCTTCCTCCAATCCATCGGTACTACTCCTGCATTCACACAAAGCTTACATAATTCGTACATCCAATCTATCACGCATTCACCTCCTGCTTTCAACATTTCACCATTTATTCCATCAAACCCAGCAGACTTTCCATTCTTCAAACATTCAATAGATACTTTTATTTCTTCTTTCAAAATCCTAAATTCATTCTCTTCTGTCATTTTTCTAAACAAAATTCTTTCGCCCCGACCAAAAATCCCTTCAAAATATTCTTTCCATCTCTTACATACTTCATCCTTCTCCCATACCATCTCACCAACAGCACTTTTGATTCCTGGGGTGGTCAATGCAGAATCTTTATTCCTATTGGCACCGACCCATCTCCAGAATTCCTTCCTACTGTCGGTGAAACTCCTGTTCATTTTTTCCTCAATCTTTCTCTGTTCATTCGCTTTGCTTTCATAAACTACATTCTTCGCCATTTGCTTGGCTATCTTATATTCATCTTCTAGCTTTCTATCATTCCTGTCGTTCAGCCACTTTTTGTAACATTCCTTCTTCACTTTCACAGCCTCTTTTACTTTAGCATTCCACCAGGCATCCCCTTTCAATCTTCCACCTTTCGTTTCTCCACATACTTTTCGAGCACATTCAATCATTCCTTCTTTCATAAACTTCCACATGCTTTCAATATCTTTTTCATTAACATTCTTTTCAAGTTCATTCACACTTAACTTTTTTTGTATTTCTGATTTATACTTCACTTTCACATTTTCATCACTCAGACTTTCTACTTTTATTCTTGGCTTTCTTACTTTCTTCTTACGTTTCTTCTTTCTTACTTCTCCAATCATTATTTTAGCGCATAAGAGATAGTGGTCACTGCCTATTTCAGGCCCACGATAGACACGGCTATCTCTTACGGCTCCTCTCAGTCTTTCATCCACACAGATGTAGATGCAAAAGCTTAAATAAACGGTTTTAAACTGATTAACATACTGATTCCTTGACTTATAGGTTGGTATGAGGCTGACCACCCATACTGTAAAAAATGGTTCACTTTGCCAGTGTCACCCCTGTTTCAGGGAAGGTCGGCAAAAGTTGTGGGGCTTATGTTCATTTGAGGTTTGAATTTTATTTGTAAGTACACAATCAGCATTTGTAAGCGCGAACTACACGTGTTTGTTTGTGGGCATACATCTGAGAGCTTTGAATGAAAATATCCTTGCAACTTAGATTACATTTTTTTATATTTTTTATGGTTTGTGTATTAACACTGTGAAAATTCATGTTTTTTCGATTGTTATATAAATAAATAACACCTTATTAACTTTAAAACACTGTTTATATTTCACAAAAATATCATAAATTTAAAAAATTAAATTTTAGATTAACTACTAACGTTTTCGACCAATATGGTCATCCTCAGGTAGTAAATTTTTTTTTTTTTTTTTTCTTAAATTTTTAAAAAAATTTACTACCTGAGGATGACCATATTGGTCGAAAACGTTAGTAGTTAATCTAAAATTTAATTTTTTAAATTTATGATATTTTTGTGAAATATAAACAGTGTTTTAAAGTTAATAAGGTATATTTTTTTATTTTATTTTATTTTAATAGGACAACAAACAGCGTTACATAAGAAATATAATAGTAGCAATTACAAAAAAACATGGCCAATTATATGTTGCCACGGATATAAAATTTAGGAAGTTGGAAATAATTACAAGATGTTAATTACAAGTAACTAATTACAAGTAACTAATTACAAGAAAAAAAAAATACTGCTCTCAAAACAGAATATGATGTAAATTTAAAAATAAAGAAAATCAGTTCTCCCTGAGTGAAGCACCCACCGCTTTGCGAAAGTGCGCCGTCTCTAAATGAAAAATATCAATGCTACTGAAACACTTGTTATAAGTTTCACACACCCGGTAAATTGGCGCGCTCTGAGCATAGTTAGTGCGACACACAGGGAGATGAAAGAGTTGGTCTACCGTGTGCCTGGTTCTGCGAGTTGGAATGTTGAGGGATAACATACACAAGATAATATCAGGGTTATCAATTTTGTTGTGCAAAATGCCGTAATATATAGATATATATATAATATGTGATTACGCCAAGTTTGACGCTATCATGTGGTAATGCGAGGGGGAGGATTTGAGATCGCAAACTGGTTCTCGATTATCGCGATCGGACGAACTGCCCAACAAATCTGTCTAGGCAGCCAACCAATGGAGCAAGGGGGAAGGAATCACGGAATCAAATGGTCTGGACTCACCTTATCTCCAATGGATGCCTCTTTCGCGGAGCACTGGTCGCGTTTTTGTGTGTGGTTTCTCCTTCGTTCGCGCGCGGTGTACACTGCGATGGACACGTCTATCCAAGGCCGCGTATGAAGAAGTACTGGCTGGAGACAGGTGATTGGGCAAATCGGATAGGTCAGATTATAGGCACAAGGACAAGGATTTTATGGCCAGCTACCCATAACAAACCTACCTAAAAGTTCGCCCAAACATGCCCCCCAGCTTGAGAGGACGTAGTCCTTTCAAAACAATGATTTATTTATTTATTTGTTTATTATTATAACTTAAATCTACTTAATTTAGCGAGTGGACTGTATATTATTTTGTAATGTTATTGATTTGGCAACGGACAAACCTTGACAACTGGACGCCTATAAGTTCCAGTTTTCGTCCGGACATTAACTACTCTAGCTATACCGTCCGCTCCCGGAAAGACATCCTCAATAACTCCTAGTGGCCAATTAAGAGGTGCACTACCTTCAGTTTTTAACAAGACAACAGATCCAATCTTGATTGGCTCTGTTTCCGTGTTCCATTTCTGACGCGTTTGGAGAGTGTGAAGGTACTCCACCTTCCACCGTTTCCAGAAAGACTGAACTAAATGGTCCACATACTGTTTACGAGACAGTAGACTAATGTCTTTAGAGGAGGTATCTGTCGCCGGAAGTGACTTTAGAGGAGTCAATGTGAGAAAATGTGCGGGGGTTAGAGCAATAGGTTCGGATGGATCGGCACTCAAACATGAAAGCGGTCTGGAGTTTAAAATTGCTTCAATTTGCGCAAGTACTGTAGACATTTCCTCGAATGTCAATAATTGTTTACCAATTACTCGATTCAGATGGAGTTTGATACTCCGCACGTTACTCTCCCAAATTCCACCGAAATGCGGGGCGGATGGGGGATTGAACTTCCAATCTATCCGATGGTCTCTTAGTTCCCTGTCGAACTTATTTTGAAAAGCTTCAGACTCCAGGAGACCATAGAGAGCATCGAGGTGAGATTTTGCACCAATGAAGTTTGTCCCACAGTCTGAGTACATTATTTTTACCGGCCCGCGTCGCGACAAAAATCGCTTAAGAGCGTTAATAAATGTTTCCGTGCTTAGATCTGATGCGAGTTCGATATGAACCGCTTTCGTGATTAAGCACACAAACACACAAATGTATGCTTTAATTTTGTGCACACCTCTTTTTCTATAAGGAATCACACTTAAGGGGCCCGCGTAGTCTATGCCACAGTGGAAAAATGCCTTACCTTCATTTACCCGACAGGCAGGTAAATCCCCCATGAGGGGGAAGCGTGATTTTGGATTAACCTTATAACAAGTATTACATAATTGGACGCGTTTACGCACAATATTTCTAGCCGACAAAATCCAGAAATTTTGTCGCAAAAGGGACATCAGTAACTGAGGTCCGGAATGCAAGAATTTTCTATGATAGTAATCAATGATTAAATTCAAAATATGACCGCGACCTGGTAAAAGTATTGGATGTTTACTGTCATAAGCTAAGTCAGCGTTTACAAGTCTCCCTCCTACTCGTAACAACCCATCGGCGTCGATAAAGGCATTAAGCTTACGAAATGCAGGAGATAAGACTTTACCGGCTTTCGCGTTTTTAATTTCGTTCGAAAAACGATGATTTTGTAAGTCTTTTATAATTACGATTTCTGCAAACCGTAGGTGAGAGACTTCAAATTTTGGTGACAATCTTTTTATAAAACGAAGTATGTAAATAACAACTCTTAACAATTTACTCCAGGAAGAGATTCGTTCAGCGAGTGAACCTAATAAAGTTGGTTGCTTGGGTAAGTTATCCATTACAGTCATAACTTTTATTTTTTGTTCCGGCGGGTTTTCAATAGTATTTGGATCAAATTTACAAAAATTCCATTCTTCAATCGGTGAGCGCGCGAAGGCAGGGCCTTTAAACCAGAGCGGGTGGTCAATTAATTGTGCGGGAGTCAGACCGCGTGAGAGACAATCCGCGGGATTGTCTTTCTTGAAAACTGACTTGGAGGTATATTATCCTGAATTATAGTTACTCTATTCGCGATGAAAGTCTGCCAGCGGGATGGGTGTGAATGAACCCAAGCGAGTGCCGCTGTACTATCAGAAAAGGCGTATACATTATTAATTTGGCAGCGAGTTGAATATGTATCAATGACTACACGCATTAATTTTGACAATATCAATATTCCCGATAATTCAAGTCTTGCTAAAGATATTGTACGACTTGGAGCTACTCGCGACTTAGCACAAGCTAAACTTATTTCTCCGCGTTTACTTGGAGGATTATATACATGAATATATATCACCGCTCCATATGCTCTCTCACTTGCGTCCGCGAATCCCAATAGGGATATAATCGACTCCTGCGTTACACCTGTATGACGTGGCAGCTGAATACTTTGAAGGAGTGGGAGTTCCGATTCATAATTTTCCCAAGTTGAAATTATACTCTGAGGAGGACAATCGTCCCAATCGATTTTATGTTCCCAGAGAAATTTAATCATTAATTTAGCTGTTACAATCACGGGTGCTACAAACCCCATCAAATCCCAGAAGCGCGCAATTGTCGACAGAATATTTCGTTTTGTACATTTACGAAATTTGTTAGTGACACTAAAGGTAAAAACATCTTTTCCAGGCAACCAATGCAAACCAAGGATGGTACATTGATCTTCTGAACTGAACTCTACAGCTTCAGAAATGCGACAAGCTGAGGGAATGCCTCCCATGACTGATGGTGAATTACTCGAGAACTTCACTAATTCAAAACCGCCCGCAAGAAATAATTCAATCAATTGGTTTGAAAGTGCGATAGCCTCTTCATCATTTAAACAGCTAGAAACCAAATCATCCATGTAAATATCTCTCTCTGCTACAAGTGCCGCTAATGGAAAACGTGTTCGCTCATCATCAATTAAACGACGAACGGTACGCATTGCAAGGTATGGGCTGCACTTTAAGCCAAATGGTACGCGTGTAAATTCAAAAAGCTGAAGTGGATCATTTTTATCAAACCGATATAAAACTCTCTGATAGCATCTATGCTCTTTATTTACCAGAATTTGCATATACATTTTACGTATTTCAGCGCTTAGAGCAACTGGAAACAAGCGAAAGTGTAATATTATTTTAAATAGATCATTTTGAAGATTTCTACCCGTATGTAGAACATCATTCAGCGATAATCCTGATGTAGTTTTCATACTAGCATCTATTACTGCGCGAACCTTAGTTGTGGATTTATTTTCACGTATCACTGCATGATGCGGGGCTATGTATTGCAAGCTCAAGCATTGATCCGAATTTATATTTACAGGATTTAAATACCCTTCTTGTATATAATTTTTGAAAATAAGGTCGTATTCCAATTTTACAGAAGAGTTTGAAAGCAGTTTCCTTTCCAACGCGTAAAATCTCCGCTCTGCCGCTCTCTGAGAATCACCAAGCTGCCCCGGATCGGTCTTGAAAGGCAGCATTACGGAAAATCTACCAGTCTTGTCTCTCGTGGTGGTGTTGGTATATTTCTCTTCACATACCAGCTCCTCGATTTGCGGAGTGGAGACGTCCGGTACGTCCTCCAACTCCAAGAATTTTTTCATTTCAATTTCAATTGCTGAAAAGAAACTATAATCTGTTTTGATTAACGGTAGCACTGGAACTTCCCCTAGTACCACATACCCAAATAGGGTATCCAGTGCAACTGGCTCGCCTAAATTTCGTGAGATAGTGTTGTGTTTTATCACACGGGAGAATACATCTGCACCCAGAATCATGTCAATTTTTCCGGGAATAAAATATTTTTCATCAGCCAAACGTAATGATTTTAAATATTCTAAATTTTCAATATTAATGTTGGCGACGGGTATTTTATCAGTTATTTGATTAACCACCAAAGGCGATAGTTTAAAATTGACCGATTTCTCAACTCTCGAAAGAAGGGTAATTGTTGTCACTCCCTTGATAGGGTTGACAATATCCCCTATTCCTGAAACAACTTTGTCTCGCGTCGTCTTTACATCAAGATGAAGTTCTCGACAACAGGAGGCCGTTATTATGTCTCTCTGTGAAGCACTGTCTAATAAAGCGCGAATAGTGTGTCTTTGACCCCGCTTGTCTAAGATTACACAACAAACAGTTCCTAGTAAAACTGTAGATTCTACCTCACTAGAATTAGGGCCCATAGCACAAAGCGCTAAGGGCTCCGCCTTTTCTTCGGCCGCGGCTTGCAAATTCAAGTTGAAATGCAGGCTAGTATGGTGGGATCGATTACAAACGCTGCATCTTCCCTTTGATTTACAATTCTTGAGATTATGCATCGTACTTAGACAATTGACACATAATTTCTTTGATTTTATAAAATTGTACCTTTCCCGAGCGTCCAGGATAGTGTATTTCGGACACTGGTACAACTTTGAGTGGTTGTTATCTCCGCACAACAAACATTTGTCAGTATTAACTGTCACAAATGCCCTAACGTTTTTCTGGGAAGCTGAGGGCTTGCGCGGCATCGCGTTAATTTGATTGTTAATTTTACTGCTTCTACTTCCGTTTGCGCGCTGTAGTATTCGCGAGTAATTTCTAATGAATTCCACAAATTTTATTGAATCTACTGAGTCTGAAGAATCTTGTATAGAAACTTCAAAAGCCTTAATCGTATCCATGTCAAGTTTCTTACACGCAATGTGTATGAATATAAAGTCTTCTAGATTCTCCATGTTCAACTGTTTGATTGCAGCAGTTAAACCTGAAAATAGATCAATAAAGTCCTCCAAGTTTGAGGCAGATGGTTCCTTCACTGCAGGAATATTTAACAATTTCTCTAGATAAGTTGTTGCCAGAACGCGCTTATCGTTGTATTTCTTGACCAACGAATTCCATAAAATTGTATAATTTTGAGCAGTTGGCAATAAACCTTGGCAAATGCTTTGAGCTTTTCCTACCAGTTTTCCAACTAAATATTGAATCTTTTCACCTTCCGTTAGACTGTCATTCTCATGGACCATAGATTTAAAATTTTCATAAAACACCGGCCAATTGTTTACATCTCCGTTGAAGGCACACAGCTCTAATCGTGGTAGTTGGATGCTCCTTTTTAAAGGAATATCATTTGCACTTGAGGATTTTGTTGTGTCTTTTAAATTCTCGTAAGTATATTTAATTTCAGCGTATAAATCTTCAAATGTCAGAATAATATTATTATCTGATGCTTCATCTTCCTCACTTTCTGCAATTAAATCATTTTTTTCTTTTACCAGTAATAAAAATTCTTTACGCCAGTTGTCAATGCCTGCCGCGTGCACTTTAAATTTCCGCAAATAAATTTCTCCCAAATGAATTGAATTAATGGTATCGAAAATGCATTGTGCCCGTTCCAAGTACGTCTCTATCTCATTCTGGAGGCGCTCCTTACGTCGTTGAAATGCCCGTTTCTCGCGTTCTGACGTCATGTTTTAAATTTGGCTTTAATAAATTAAATTTGATAAATTAATAATAATTTTTACTAATCCCGTACGTACAAGTCCTTATAAATTGAAGTAGCAAAGAAAGAAGAAGGTTATAATAATTTTATCAAAATGTAAACAAATAATGTAAACAAAGAAAGTAAACAATGCTAGTACCTAGGTAGTTACTTATACCGCGGGCTTAATTCGAATGTACCTAAAATGCAAGAGATAGGTATACTTACAAGGCAATTAAAGAATTAACCCGCACTTCGATTCCAAAGCGATAATTATGATAATAATGTATGAACGCGTCACGAATTGCATTTTTGTAGCAATAAAAATGGCGAATAATTTTTTGAATCCGATTTCAAACTATAAGAATCTGAATTAATATTACGTGCATCTAGTTTCTAATTTACGATCTGGTTCTGTTAGGACCAAAATTATGACATCGCCAAGTTTGGCGCTGTCATAGGGGGATGCATGGGGGAGGATTTGAGATCGCAAACTGGTTCTCGATTATCGCGATCGGACGAACTGCCCAACAAATCTGTCTAGGCAGCCAACCAATGGAGCAAGGGGGAAGGAATCACGGAATCAAATGGTCTGGACTCACCTTATCTCCAATGGATGCCTCTTTCGCGGAGCACTGGTCGCGTTTTTGTGTGTGGTTTCTCCTTCGTTCGCGCGCGGTGTACACTGCGATGGACACGTCTATCCAAGGCCGCGTATGAAGAAGTACTGGCTGGAGACAGGTGATTGGGCAAATCGGATAGGTCAGATTATAGGCACAAGGACAAGGATTTTATGGCCAGCTACCCATAACAAACCTACCTAACAGTTCGAAATATATATAGATATATAGAACATACGAGTACAAGCTACGGGCTGCAGATTTTTCAAAACAATTTCAAAAAAGTCAAAATATTTGTCAAATATTTTGACTGTTCCAGGGGAGGTCGGCAAGAGTTGCAGGGTGCATGTTCATTTGATTTTTGGGTTTTTATATTGTAAGTCCACATGCGGCATGTCTAAGCGCGAACTTATACGTGTCTGCTTGTGAAAATGCAACTAATGTGAATCCTTAATGTTACATATCTTTACAACATAGATTATATTCAATTTCTGGTACTGAAGCACTTAATTGCCGAAGTTTAATTTAGGTTTACATGTAAGGTAGCGCGCCGTACGCTTTTTCATGAGCGTATTAAGTCTGGAATCCGGATTATCATAATAAAACAATGAATATACGGAGCTGTATGGAAACGGAAAATTATTTGTTATAATACTCTTAACACTTAGCAGTATCGTACTCGCCACAAACGGTCAATTATGAATGTCATTTAAGCATTCAGCTGTGGTGGCAATGTGCCTGAAAACGTATTCAAACGAAAATGACGAAAATCATTTAAATGTGGACTGCACATTTGACGTGGACAAAATAGTTTTGACGCCAAATGTTCTTACTGATATTTTGTTATCGGTGGCTAAAGACTCAAATTATATGACGCTTAGCCAACATTCCTTTCAAATAGATGAAATAAAAATAAAATGTATTCGATTACGGTAAGTATATTATAATTCCACGACCGGTTTCGCAAACAATGCGTTCTCATCGTCAGGTGGGTAAATAAATACTCTCAGCACTTACTTAAATGTCTGCAATCAATAGAAAAGAATTTCAAACACTTGGATTAAGAAATCAAAATAAAAACACGTGCAGGTACTACAATTCGTACTAAAGCGTTTGTACAAAAGCGCGTCATGAGAGCTGCATAAAAAGTTGATTGGTGTACAATAATCTGGCAAATATTCGCAATCAAAATGGTAGATTTCTTTTACAATTATAAAAAATAGCCATGCTGTTCATTGATTGATTGAATATGAATGAATTGAAATATGTATGCAAGCGTAGGAAAAATGGAAGCAAATCTGCAGAGACTTAAGTCACGCCTAGCGAAATGGCGGCAGAGTAACAGTAACAATACAATTACGCAACAACTAATTCTTATATTTTTAGGCACTAATAATCAAAACAAGTATACTCAAAATGGGTGTATATTCCTTGACGGGTGTAAAGGTTGGTGTGAGGCTGACCACTCATACTGTAAAAAATGGTTCACTTTGCCAATGTCACACCTGATGCGATATTCTTTAAAATTCCTTACAAACTTAAGGCGAAAAGCTGGCGATTCGTGTCCAAAACCAGTTGGGAGCGCTAGCGCTTGCGAAAGAACTCCATAGATAATAAAATCACAGTACATATTATATCTTATTTTTGGACACGGATCGCCAGCTCGTCGCCTTAGGTCGCAAGGAATTTAGCACAATAACGCTTCTGTTCCAGGGAAGGTCGGCAAAAGTTGCAGGGCTTATGTTCATTTGAGGTTAGGATTTAACCTTAAAATACTTTTTTAACTTTGTTACAATTCACTGTGAATTGTAACAAAGTTAAAAAAGTATTTTAATTAATTAAAATGTGCTTTCACAAAGTTACTGCCCAAAATCTTAATAATAGGATTTAACCTGTAAGTACACATTCAGCATTTGTAAGCGCGAACTTACAGGTATTTGTTTGTGGGCATGCATTTGATATGAGCTTTGAATGTTAATTTATCCTTGCGGCTTAGATTATAGATTATAGACATGCAAAAGTGGCACGCCTGAATGGCCGTCTGCAGCGAGCGTTAGACATGGGAATGGTAAATTCTTTGTATTAAAAGATGCTCTACTATTATGCGTGGGCCGGGGTCTCATGATATTACGCGGTATTTCATGACACGTGGACTTTATTGCGAAATACGCGAATATTTTTCTTCTTCTTCTTTTTAGTGCCACTTCTGTCGAAGGTAGGCAATCATCATGACAATTGGAATCACAATATTATATTCAAGCTGCACGTGTAGGGCAACTTTTTACTGCATTATCTCCAAAGGATGTTGTTTTCTTTGGGGCTTACGTTTTAGAAAGATACTTTCACACAAAAATAAGATGTTTTATTACATTAATATTAAATTATAACATGTTTAATTATTAAAATAATTTATTTAGAACACTCTTGGAAGATGAATCATATCCTCCAGGGGCGTGCATCCCATACAGGCACATGCGCCTAAAGGTAGGCAATATGTGGTAAAAACCAATTAAGCTTGGTATTCAGATTTAAAATTCAAAATTTAAGTTTTTTTTTTTTTTTTTGTGCACAACAGGTCACCCTTATTACAGTGCACCCTCACAGCTATCAACACGCTGGGAGGAACTCTGTTGCTAAATTGTTTAATCTTAATAAATTACATTAAAAAATGTCTATATTTGACTTATTTAATGGGGCGTCCACACGCTTGCCAACCATTCACAAGTCAAGCGCACAGTGTGTCGTCTAGAACATGCTAGCTGGACAAAATTTTGTCTAATGGACTCATTTTGTCCAGCTAGCATGTTCTAGACGACACACTGTGCGCTTGACTTGTGAATGGTTGGCAAGCGTGTGGACGCCCCATAAGAGCTTTATACTCCGAGTCACAGGGTGTTGCGCCACGACATCAGTACGGCTTTTCGGTACATGAAATAGATCATGTCCTCGCCCTAGGGTGTAGTCGTCAGGCACATACAACCTGTAGCCCTCCAACAGGGTGGGACTGTCAATTAAGCCGTTGATGACCTTATGAGTGAGCACCATAAGGGACCTGTTGCGCCTCGTTTCAAGGCTTCTAAATCCAGTCTCCCGAAGTAGCTCCTCATGATGCATGAATTGTGGGTAACTTCCACACCGCCTCATGAGGAGATACCTCAGAAACTTTTTTTGGACTTGTTCTATCATATCTATGTACTTCCGCTGGTAAGGAGTCCAAACCTCGACAGCGTACTCTAATTTGGATCGTATAACGCAGCTAAAGATGTCAACCATCGCTCTGGGGTCAGTGAGTTGTTTGTTCACTCTGATTACTAATCCCAGCAGCTGGTAGGTTCGAGTAAGTTCGATAGGAGCCACCATTATCACTTCAGTCAATTTAACATATGTTCATTTAGGCTTATGTTCATTTGAGAACTGGGTTTTTATATTGTAGGTCCACATGCGGCATGTGTGAGCGCGAAATTATGCGTGTCTGCTTGTGGGTATGCATTTAATATGAATCTCAAATGATACATATCTTTGCAGCTTAGATTCAGATTTAGATAGGATGAAAAATATATCAAAGCATTTTTAAAGTTCAATTCGAAGCCCACCTACCGATATCAAGTCAAAGGCATTAGGGCACTTCACTTTGTCCGGTCGTAGGATGCTAAAAATATTTTGAAAAATCAATTTTGTATTGAATATGACGTCCGGAGTTATTCTTCGGGAATAATTTAATAAATCCAAAAATAGACTGAAGCTCGGATATTCAATATTCCGCTTTGTAAATAAAAAAGTATACTACAATGATTCCAGATAAGATTTCAGTTAAAAAACGGCACAGTAATATCCTTTAGATTAAAATTCCATATGAAAGTGACCATATACACAATATGAACATACTATGTACTGAATGAAATGTATGAATAATGAGGACATTACATACAAATGTAATTTGTTGTGTATGTTCCTTGACTGATAGGTTGGTATGCGGCTTTTTGGAGATTTTTGATAAGCGGTGCACTCTTCGTTCGGCGCAGAGTGATGCTATCAACAAGCTGAAAATGCCATATCGACGGAGCAGAACGGGCTTTGGGGATAGGGCGTTCAGTTCGGCGGGACCGTTGTGCTGGAACCGGCTGCCTTTGAAGCTGAGGACGGAAACCAGCGAGGAGCGCTTCAGGAAGGAGCTGAAGACCACCATCTTCACAAGAAGAGAGTGAGCGGTGGGCGCCCTTGGGGTGGCTGGAGCCACTAAACGGCGCCCAAAAGAAGAAAAGTCATCCAAATATATATATAGCTCGCGCCTAGTTTGAAAACCGCTGACCTAGGTACTAAGAACCATAACAATTCTACTCATATTGATTTTAAAAATGTTATTTGTTGTGTATGTTCCTTGACTTATAGGTTGGTATGCGGCTGACCACCCGTGCTGTAGAAAATGGTTCACTTTGCCAATGTCACTCCTGTTTTAGGAAAGGTCGGCAGGAGTTGCAGGGTGTATGTTCATTTGAGATTCGGGTTTTTATATTGTAGGTCCACATGTTTAAGCGCGAACTTATACGTGTCTGCTTATACCTAATGTGAATCTTTAATGTTACATATATTTGCAACTTATATTAAAAAGTTATGACCAAAAAGTTGTGACGTCACACGGTCAGATTTTTTAATGTATTTTTTGTTCCTTTCATGTTGATTATGATAATATGATGATCATGCTCAAGGATAGTATAAGGCTGACATCTTATACTATGGAAATCGGTTCACTATTGCTAATGCCACCCATATTTCAAAGAAATGCGACAAGACTTGCAGAATTAAGATGCGCTTAAGGTTTGGGTTTCAATGATTTAAATGACGAACAAACACGTGTATTTTTGCGCTTACACATGCTGAATGTGTACCTCTCACCAAATAAAATCCAAATCTCAAATAAGCATAAACTATGCAACTCTTGCCGCCCCTCCTTGAATCAGAGAGGATGTTTGGTGAAAGTGAACTATTATAACAAAATAGACGGTCAGACTTATGCTAAGAGCTAACCTATAAGTCATGGAACAAATCTACAGCTCCAAGGAAGACAGCACTAAGTCAAAAAAGATAGTTTTGCAGGAGAGCCAATTGAATGTTATTTATTCTATGGAGAACAATGCCTAAACTAATTTTTACATTAATTTATTAACGAATTTAAAAGCGATAGAGACACGGCTGTCATCTTGGAATGAAGATAATGATTTGTTACCTTCAGAAATGGAAACAAGTAAAAAACCTCAATTTCGGAGTTATGTACTTCCTTCTTCCTTGGAGCAGTCGAAATTATACAGAAACACTTTGGAATATTAGGATATTGAATCAGAAATTTGAAATGCTAAATTCGCCATCACTTTACGCTATGCTACTAGGCTTCACATATAGTGTAATTTATTTCCGCGTTTTCCACGAAGGTCGCATGCGGTGAGTGGAACTTAAATATTTTTACAAGTAAGGGGGCTAGCCTTACGCCAACTACTTCAGTTAATGTGGGGTTTCCCAGTTCCTGTGGGGGAGGGGGTAAACATCCACGGAATTTAAAAATTCACGTAAAACCAAAGCGTGCTGGTATAGGTACTTTACGTATTTCTTTTGTTTCATTGTTTTTCGTTTCATCAAAAAGGCATTAAGTATTAAAGGGAAATACGTTTCGTCTCTTATTATTACATTTTCCATTTTAAGGTCGCACGCAACGCAAAACGCAACCAAACTACACATATAGTGTAACTTCTTGCCGCGTTATCCCCGAAGGGTTTCGCATGTGGCGAGTGGAACCTATTTATTTTTACAGGTAAGGGGGCCGGCACTACGCCAACTACTTCGGTTGAAGTGGGGGTTTCCCAGCCCCCGATGGGGCTGGTACTATTTTTTTGTGAAGGCTGAGCAAGACCTTGCCGGTATTTTAATTTTTGGTTTGAAATAAATACCGAAACGGGAAATCATTTCTGGGTGAAATAAAGCAGTTTAAGCAAGGATAGAAAAAAATCGCGGTTCAAATGCAAAGTCAAAAAAAACCTACAGCCAGTAATTTGTGCAGTGGACTGCACATGACTTGATAGCATAAAATACGGTAATGTTCAGGACATATTCAATTTTCATAAAAATATTTAGTTTGTATTATTAATGAAGGTAATCTGTTTTTAATTATTGACAATCAGTCCTTGCTTCAACTTTAGTGCTTGTCCTAAGGCCGGCCTCCTAACCTAAAAAAATAATTGGTTTCACACGCCACATACAAAAAAGCGTCAAGAAGTTGCTCCATGTGTGCAGCTTAGTTTCGCGACGTCACAACGTAGCGTGGAGCCTTAAGCAAAAGTTGAAAGCGAGTTCATCTTTAATAAATGTTTGAAAGCAAAGTTTATTATTTTTTGTTTCTTGTTTGCCTTTGAAGATTCGCCAAATAACGCGAAGAAACTTCCGTGAGTTTCTGAAGGAAGAAGTAACGCCTTTAATATGAAACAATATCCACAGTCAATTGTGTAATGTTCATGCTTTAAAAGTGAAACAAATAAGAAGAATATTAGTATAACTTATGTGATGAGGGCTGTTTTTTTTAGTATTAGATAGATTTATTTTCACACATTTTAGTACTTGACAGGTTAAACATACTGTTACGATTTTTGGTTCGGATATGTTTAAAATAAAACACTACACTTCTTTTTACTTATTTATTTTACCCATTTATATTTATTTTTACAAAGACACTCTCAATTATTCCATTACACTGGTTTTAGTTCACTGGTGGAATTTGTTCGATGTATTGGTGAAGCTCGCAGATGACTGACTCCTAGTGCAAGCAACTTGCACCCTTTTTATACTAAGAAGATGGAACTGTCGAGAACACATTGTTGCTAGACTGTTAAATTTACAATTAAAGTAATCTAGTGACTTCTCTATTTACACACAATTATTAATCCTACCCACCAATACAATAAAGAATTCCTATTACATAGCTATAACTAATACGTATACTTATTTTAATATTACCTATTTACATAAAAATATAATAATTAAAAACATTCATAAGTAACCGAAATCAGCTTAGGAGAAACGGAAGCCTCTGTCTAAGCTGATTTTCACTCAGGTGAAAGATATCAACCGAAAAGGAGATCTCATTGAGCATAGCCATTGCCCTCCCCACAGTCATAACTCTAGGTAGGTTAGTCCTGCATCTTGGGAGTAGCAATAGTCTATGCTCACGTTGCCTACAATAATTGTCGGGAACATCCAGATCAATTTGTCCCAGAAGAGCGGGATTACAAATCTCACCACGAATCAAGCGGATAAAATGAACTATCAAAAATTCATTCCGTCTTGCCTCCAGGCTACTGAAACCAAGCATGCCGAGTAGGTACAAACGCACTTGGATATAGCCAAGGATAATACCCATACGTCCTCATGTAGAGAAATCTCAAGATTTTTTCTGAACCCTCTCCAGCATGAGAACATATTTGGCACTATTTGGAGCCCAAACAAGCGAGCCATACTCAAGCCTGCTCCGCTTTTGTATGAATCATACTTCAAGAGCCCTCTGGTTGCATGGTGGTCTCTGTAGAAAGCGCCAATTCTCAAGCAAGATTCACTAGCTGTAAAGTTGGGCTGGAAGTCTCATCACCACGGTAATTCTTACCTACCGAATATCGGTAATATTTGTATGAAGACCTGCCAATCCAAGATGGCCGCAAGTGAACAGCTGATTAGTCTTGATACAAATATTACCGATGTTCGGTAGGTAAGAATTACCGTGGTGATGAGACTACCATCACCGGATGGACCTTTGGTGACCCGTATTTAGAAAAGGCAGAGGATTTTTTAACACAGCGAAGAACATGTTTGAAAAATAAATGATATTTTGGTGATCTTTCATAAAATGCTGCTTTGACCTGTCCGTAGTTCAGTGGTAGTACTTCGGACTCTGAATGGGAAGGTTGTGGGTTCGATTCCCGGCGGAGCACAAAAAATATACCATTTATATTTTCAAATTTGCTCTTCGCTGGGTTGAAAAATACATACACCTTTACGAATGACCGGTCACCAAAGGTCCATCCAGCCTTAAAGCAACTGGGTCTTGCTTGAGAATTGGCGCTTTGTAGCGACGACGATCAAGCTCGTAAAAAAAAGGTCGATAGCTCAATTGGTAGAATGCTTGCATTCCATGCCGAGAACAAGGGTCAATATCAAGGTTTACTCAGCCTTCACAAGAAATGAGAACCAGCCCCCCCCGGGGAGCTGGGAAACCCCCACTTCAACTGGTTGGTGTGAGGCCAGCCCCCTTACCTGTAAAAATAAATAGATCCCGAATCGCCACATGCGACCCGTTCGGGGAGAACGCAGGCAAGAAGTTACACTATATGTGTAGCTTACTTGCGTTTTCAGCCAATTTACAGGACAGCTTCCAAAGCAATTATTCCCACGAGCAAAAAGGCCGTAGATATATTGAACGTGATGACAAAGGACCTTCCGAACATTATTGGCTGCCAATGGAGGTACATCCTATTTATAATCTGGTTACGAAACGGGGCGTACATTTTTTTATCATCACCTAAACTATCGCATAACAATCTTGCGCAAAAAATAATGAATGACAATCAGGAATGATCGCGTAGCGCCACATATGAATAGTATACATAAGTGTATAATCTAAGTTAAAAATATACATTAACATTTAAGATTCATGTATTAATGCATGCCCACAAACAGACAGTGTAAGTTTGCGCTTATAACTGCTGCATGCGTACTTACAAATTTAAATCCAAATCTCACGTACGTGTCTGGTTGTGAGAATGCATGTAATGTGAATCTCCAATGTAACATATCTTTGCAACTTACATAAGATTAGATTAGATTAGAAATAAACATGAACTCTGCAATTTTTGTAGACCTTTCTGAAGCAGGGGTGACATCGGTAAGGTGATTAATTTTTTACAGTAACTGTGGTCAGCCTCTTACCAACCATAAGTGTACACTAAAAACAAATGAATGACAATCAGATGTGACTGAATCGTTTAGATCATGGCAAGTATACTAAAGGCCCATCCAGGCTTACAGCAACTGGGTCTTGCTTGAGTATTGGCACTTTATAGCACGACCAAGCTCGTAAACACATCTGCGGCACTACAAAAATTTTCATAGACCCCTAGAGTCTTTGAGTTCTAGGGAGTCTCCCAAACAGGATTTCTTTAAAAAAAGTACCAATCGTTTGATAGACAGTCCTACCCTATTGGAGGGTTTTAGATTGTTTGAACCCATTTGAAGTTGTAGTTTGAATACATTTTCATTTTATTTGAAAAACGCAAAGAAGCTGCACATATTAGTGCTACTTTTTAAGCGTTTGACATGCCTAATCTAGGGTCATCGTTCAAAAATATTTAATGTTGTCTTCATCCATCATTCAAAAACTGCATACAAACGTTGAATGTCGCAAGTTAACCGGTTGTGTATGGGAGGCTTGTGCTGTGACGTCATGTCGAATAAAATATTTATCCTGGTTCGACTCCACAAAGAGAACCTTCATAGCCATACTGCATTCTGCATACAATTTTATTCTGTGGCTGTATCCAGCTGCCGTTCCACTAAAGTTGGTCGGAACCTCTGTTCTTGTTGCAATTGTAAGAGTCAGTTGATCAAAAAAAAAAACTTAGTCGGTATATAATTTGTTGGGTATGTTCCTTGACTAATAGGTTGGTATGCGGGTGACCACCCATGCTGTAGACGTAGAAAATGTTTCACTTTGCCAATGTCAACCTTGTTTCAGAGAAGGTCGGCAGGAGTTGAAGGGTGTATGTTAATTTACGATTTGGGTTTTTATATTGTAGGTTCACATGCGGCATGTTTAAACACGAACTTAAACGTGTCTGCTTGTGAAAATGCATATAATGTGAATCTTTAATGTTACAGATATTTGCATCTGTCTGTCGTGGGTGTCATTGGCAAAGTGAATCTTTTTTTACAATTTGGAAGGTAAGCTTAATATCAACATATAAGTCAAGATATGATACATAGGAAGGAATAAATAATAATAATATAAGGATGATTTATTTGGTGAGCGCTATTTTTGTGTGAATCATACCTCAAGAGCCCTTCGCGAGTTTGGTTGCCGCATTAGAAAGCGACGATTCTCAACCAAGACCAAGTTGCACTTTTGGTGACCAGTCTTTGATAAATGTACATGAATTTTTCAACCTAGCAAAGGGCATTTTTGAAAATATAAATGATTTGTGCTCCGTCCTGATTTGAACCCACAACCTTCCATTTACGAGTCTGAAGTTTTACCACTGGACTACGAACCGGTTATAATATGCGATTCACTATTTTCAATTTTCAGAAGAAAGCAATTTACATAATGGAATAAACATCTCTCACAATTTAACCTCGAGCAATGCTCTTCCATATTCATAATATTTTTTCGGGCATCTGTTGGAGGGTAGGTTTTGGAGATATAGCCAATACTCCGTCATATTTTATAAAGCCGACTTTGTTTACCGCCCGATGAGATATGGAAAGGTGTTTTGTATTCATGGCGAGAGCGGAGGGCACGGGAGGAATAAGAAAACGCAGAGAAACGAGCTGCCGAGGCCAGGGTACCCCGGGGCGACTCAGTTTAGTCAACATTTTCATCAGGAGGGCAAAGAACAAGCGCAAAGGGGTGAATTTAGATTGTACTTAGTGAGGATTTTGTCTGAATTTTCAGTTTTCTTTTTGTACGACAACCGCCAGCAATTTGTCGTCATAAAGAGAGGCGACTAGAATAATAATCATTATTTTGATATTACGGTTACACGATATCTTAATTAAATTCTGAGTTGTATAGAAGAGACTATAGAAGCAAATACGGCGATAGAAGGTTTTTTTTTTTTGCACAACAGGTTTCTCTTATTACAGTGCACCCTCACACAGTCATTAACAAGCTGAGAGGAACTCTTTAACTAGATCTTTGAAAGATTCTAAATTAATGTGAAATATGTCTATGTCAGCGGAGTTAATCAGAGTAACACTCCGAGTTAAGGCATGTTGTGCCATGACGTCGGTACGGGACAGCGGAAAACATGAAAAAGTTCATGCCGTCTTCCCCGGCCGTAGTCATCTGGCATATAAAGCTTAACACTCTCTAACAGGGTGGGGCGGTCAATTAAGCCGTTAATGATCTTGTAACAAAGCACCATAAGAGAACCGTTGCGCCGAGATTCCAGGCTCTTGGAGCTGGTTTCCTGAAGTAACTCCTCATGGTGCATGAACTTGGGATAATTCCCATGTTTTCTCATGAGGAGGTACCTCAAAAACTTCTTTTGGATTTGCTCCAACAGATCTACATACTTCCACTGATACGGGGCCCAAACCTCGACAGCTTACTCTAATTTAGAACGTACAATACAGTTAAAGACATCCACCATGGCTTTCTTTTTCTTTTAACAGTTTAAGTGTAATCAATTTTGTTTGTCTTATATGGACTAAGCACATAAACTGACATGATGAAAAAATAGGGGCATAAAACAGCCGAATTGCTAGGGAATATAAATATTGTACAGCAGAGGTGCCCGTACGGTCGATCGCGGGAGGTTTTAAGGTCGATCGCCAAGGATAGCTAACATTTTCAGTGATCGACCTTAAAACAGTAGCTTTCTTCAAAAGAAAAATGGATCGTACTCGTCTTACAAATGAACACCTGACAGCCTGCTTGCGTCTAGCTTTAACTGAGAATATCCCTGACTACGAACATTTTGTGGAGGACCACCAATGTCAAGCTTTGACATCAGCATCAAGATAATTTTAATTTTTATATTGTACCAGTATTATTTTAATTTGTTTTTGTAATGTTAGAGAATTTTTTTTTTATATAGATTTGACATTTTGCACTCAATGTATGTAGTTTTACTTATAGCTAATTTTTTTTAACATGCGCCCTGCAACTCTTGCCGACCTTCCCTGAAACAGAGGTGGCATTGGCAAAGTGAACCATCTTTTTACAGTATGGGTGTGATTCACACAAAAACAGCGCTCCCCAAATAAATCATCCTAATATTATTATTTTTATAGATGAGCTTAAACGTGGACTTGTATACCTGGCGAACTGTACCCTTAGTACGAGTTACAAAACTTAAGAAAAGTAAAGTTTACGGAAAATATTAAACACTGATTTTTCGCAAATTAAAATTTAATTAAAAAAGTCTTAGCAAAAGAGTTACAGTGATGAAGAAAATCAACTTCAAACAAACAAAAACGGCAAATTTTGGGGGAAATCACTTTAATAATTGCCGTAAACTTTACATTACTCAAGTTTTGCAACTCGTACTAAGGGTACTGATTGCTTTAATTGTGAAAGGAAGGAAAGAGCGAGAAGTCAAAGAACAAAATAATTGATTGGAAATTGAAAAAAAATCTTGCTTTCAATAAAATCATTACTCAGGGAGATTCAAGTGACAAAATATTTAAAAAAAACCTACAGTCTTAACCTTTACGCAGCTGTGATTAACAAAAAGAGGAAACTTACAGTGAGAATATGAATTATAATATTAAAAAATAATTCATATTTTGTTTCATACTTAGTTAAATTTATTATAATAATAAAAATGAATTGATTGTTTTTATACGCGTAGTTGAACATATTGTTACGTTTCTTTCGATGGGTCCTTAATTAAAACACAAGTTCAACACAAGTTAGCCATACAGTTTATTTACACAGACTTTCTTACAAGATTAATTTTAACAGACTTATTTTAACAGACTTATTTTAACAGATTTATTTTAACACACTTATTTATTTCGTACAGATTACAGTTATTTTACACCATATTGGTCGCCCTAGTAACTAGATATTCCTCTGTGTGAGTGCTTTGAAAGACTACTCGCTCCAGCCGATTGTCATCCTTCTTATAGCGGAACCTAGGGGCCATTCCAGCAGGCCCTAGAAAGTTCCACCACCACACTTGTATAGACGATTCTCGACATATTTATTTCTTGAAGAGTCCATTTTCTACCCACATACGCACCTTACAACTACAATCGTCTGGGCCAGAACATTCTCTCAAAACACACGTACACCAATAAGCATCTACCAGTGTATTTCGTTACATTATGTTATAATTTTTCTTTCTCGATTTACAGGTTGGTATGAGGCTGACCATCCATAATGTAAAAATTGGTTCACTATGGAAAAAACACTTTTTTTTTAATGAAGGGTGGTATGAGTTGACTATCCTTGCAAAGGTAAATATTTTTTTACAGTATGGGTGTACAGCCTCAAAGCAACCTATGAGTCAAAGAACAATTATACAAACAACGCAAGTAAACGCAACTAAGCTACACATACAATGTACCTTCTTGCCGCGTTATCCCCGAAGGACTTCGCATGTGGTGAGTGGAACCTATTTATTTTTACAAATCTGGAATAAAGCAACTTTCTAGGGATGCAATCAATGCGAGCTGGTACGTGGTTCGCTTAAACTATGAATCTCTCGTTGCATCTTTATGTGGTCTAATTAAAGCCCAAATAAAACGCAATGCAACTAAGCTACACACATAGTGTAACTTCTTGCCGCGCTATCCCCAAAGGGGTCGCATGTGGCGAGTTGAACCTATTTATTTTTACAGGTAAGGGGGCCGGCCTTACGCCAACCACTTCAGTTGAAGTGGGGGTTTCCCAGTTCCCGAGAGAGCTGGTACTCATTTCTTGTGAAGGCTGAGTAAACCTTGCCGGTATTTTGGGGCTTGAAATAAACACCGAAACGGAAAATCATTTCTGACACCCTCGGTGGGATTCGAACCCTAGCCTAATGTTTATTTATACTCAATGTCATCTGAAAACAATGTGTTTTTTTCTACTTATCAAGATACTACTGACCGCCCATGTGTGGAAGATGGTTCACTTTTCCAATGTCACCCCTGTGTCAGGGATGGTCGGCAAGAGTTGCAGGGTGTATGCTCATTTGAGATTTGGGTTTTTATATGGTAGGTCCACATGCGGCATGCTTAAGCGCGAACTTATACGTGTCTGTTTGTGAAAATGCTTATAATGTGAATCCCCAATGTTACATATCTTTGCAACTTAGAATAGATTAGGCCCATCTGAAGACGCGAACAGTATTTTTGCCAAACCGTATGCAGATTTTTAATATACTCAACGTAATCTGAAAATACTGTGTTTTTCTTTATACTTTTATACTTATCAGAAAGATCACAAAGTTATTGCATCTACAATCAATGAAAATCTGGAGTACCATTTTTTATACACTCAACGTTGAGGAATAATCTGTGACGTCATCTTTTGAACGTGTTGACTCTAGTCATATTTTTTTTTAACTCTGCTACCCTTCTAGCATACGAAGGGTTAAAAAAGGTCTTAATTTGTCAATTAAGAGAACAGAAAGGTTTCTTTTAGGAAGAATGGAGTTGATGGTTGTGGAGGTGTCCGCCTAACGACAGGAAATAATTGTAAAAAGAAAATCTGAGCCCTTAGCTTTTGAAATCTGAAAACTTTTGAGACAATATAAATGAGTATTAAGATGATTTTTTTTGTGAGTGCTGTTTACGTATAAATCACTTCCAAAAAAGCCCGTCTGTAAATGTTGTCGTTGCTACAGTAAGCGTGAATTTCTCAAGCAATACCCAGTTGCTGTAAAGCTGGACAGACCTTTGGTGGCATGTTGAGTTTGGTAAGAAAGATGAAATCTAAGAATTTTTAAAGACATATTAATTTTTTTCAGCCGAGTGAAGAGCACACCTTAAGAATGAAATGATACTTTTGTCACGACCTTCCGAGTTTGTTACTTTTAACACTGGACTAAGGACTAATTTTCTTTCATACAATGGACTTTTTAATGAACTGTAGGGTATTTTTACTCTTCAAAAAAAAATGTGACCATAACTACATAACTCAGTGACCTTAGATTTTGTTCCTTGACTATAATCTATCTATAATCTAAGTTGCAAGGATATATTCATTCAAAGCTCTCAGATGTATGCCCACAAACAAACACGTGTAGTTCGCGCTTACAAATGCTGATTGTGTACTTACAAATAAAATCCAAACCTCAAATGAACATAAGCCCTGCAACTCTTGCCGACATTCCCTGAAACAGGGGTGACATTGGCAAAGTGAACCATTTTTTACAGTATGGGTGGTCAGCCTCATACCAACCTATAAGTCAAGGAAAAAACCTTGACCTTGGTGGAAAAGTCTATAAAAGTGTGCTATCGATTTTATGTGGTAATACAGCCATAAAAACTATAATCCAAGTTGCAGAGATGTATTCACACTGTAGATTCATAATTATTGCACGCCCACAAAACAGGCACGTGTAAGTTTGCTCTTACACATGCTGCATGTGTAAAAAAAACGCCAAACGCGCGGGTCAAACGCCATTTTCTCGGTCCTTGCATATTTCATCCAGAGTCTTGTTTTTTATTATGACTTGATATCCCGTTTAATTGCTATTTGAGGAGTGTAGTCCATTCGTCAAAAAGATCGATAGCTCAATTGGTAGAATGCTTGCATTCCATGCCGAACGCAAGGGTTCGATCTCAAAGGTTTACTCAGCCTTCACAAGAAATGAGAACCAGCCCCCCCCCCCTAAATATAGGTATGTCCCTACCTCCTGAAGTGTAATCTTTTATTTTCTTGTCCATATCTATAATCTAAGTTGCAAAGATATATTACATTCAAGATTCAGATCACATGCATTCCAATAAGCATACACGTAAAAGTTTGCGCTTAACATACCGCATGTGGACTTACAACATAACAACCCAATATCAAATGAAGATAATCCCTGCAACTCTTGGCGTCCTTCCCTGAAACAGGGGTGACATTGACAAAGTGAACCATTTTTACAGTATGGGTGGTCAGCCTCATACCAATCTTTAAGTCAAGGAATCAATCAAGGAATCAATAGTTGATAATCAAAATTACAAGACTGACGATATGGTTCGAAATGACTAGGTCGTGAACGAGAATCTGCGAAGGAAAGTACAAAGGAGTAAAACGCGATAGTTCGTGCATCTAGAAACTATGAATTATGCAACTCTTACCGCATATCCGCGGAACACGGGTGGCATTGCCAAGAGCATTCATATCACCGCACTAAATTAACATTTTCCAATGATAAAGTAAAAGTATAGATATAAATAATTATAAAAAATTATAAAAAATACAGAGTTTTATTTTCACAAATTGAGTATTTATTTCAACCTCAAGTACTTTCGACTTATTATGAATAAGTCGAAAGTACTTGAGGTTGAAATAAATACTCAATTTGTGAAAATAAAACTCTGTGTTTTTTATAATTATTTATAAAAATGAATTTTCACTGTGTGAATACACAAACTTTAAAAAGTCTAAAAGTATATAATTGTGATTTTTGTTAGAGCTCGTTTCCACTTGTCGGGGGTCGGATCCGTATATAAATCGGAGGTTCCAGTGGCACAACATTATGTATGGAGCTGTTCACACTTATCGGAAACCGATTTTGTCTGAAATGTTCTGCCACTGGAACCTCCGATTAATATACGGATTCGACACCCGACAAGTGGGAACGAGCTCTAAGTCGAAGAAGAGACACGTCCCGTGATGACGTCAGAAACGACTTTCACAAAACGTTGAGAAACTAGTTCTTCTCTAAAACACTGTTCATAAAAGCCGTTTTTTTATTTCTTTTGAAATCTCAATATATAATTTTAATAAAGTAAATGCCTCATAATATAAGGTCAACAAAATAATAAACAAATTAAATACCGGTTAAGACCCATCGATTGTATACCTACTTGTCCCTAGTTGGTAGTATACCTACTTGTATTCCATGCTAGAGGGCTAAGGTTTGATCTCCACCAAGGGTGTCAGATATGGCTTTCAGTTTCCGTGTTTATTTCAAAACTAAAATAAAATACCGGCAAGGTTTACTCAGCCTTCATAAGAAATAAGAACTGTCCTTCTTCCTCACTTCATACTAAAGTGGTAGACGTAAGACTGGCCCCCTTACCTGTAAAATTAGAAAAGTTTCGACACGTCGTATTTAATTATTTTTATCCCTTCAGAAGCAAAGCGATAAAAAGTTTCACTGATATCTTGCCTGCGTTTTTTTTTTAACAAAAATAAATTTAATAAATAAAAATCTAACCTGATCTTCGAGCGTTTCTTCTAAGTTGTTCAAACTATCCATGGAGTTCATCTTGATCCCACTTTTTCTTCAGAAATATGCATCGTTTATGAAAAACTTTTGATTCAAATTACTGTCTAAAAGTTTTCAAAATACATGTATAAAAAGCATATTAGCATGTATAAAATTTATGACTTCAGAAAAAATAATACAAATGTTTTCAAAGTACGTCAAAATAAGATTTTATTATAATTAAATATTTAGTAAATACCTCACTATAAAGACATTTTTGAATATTTTTATTGTTACAAAAAAAAAACCTCGCGGAACTAGAACATGTTTAAATTATTTTAATTGTAAGTTTAACTTATTACTTTCACTTTAAACTTTTTTTAAATAATTTAGAATTACACAAATAACTTTATTTGCGATATTTAATGAAACATGTTCAAGTTTTGTTTTAGAATCGTAATGATTAAAGTTTTTGAGAGGTTAGGAGAGCATCCCCACTCCGTGACTGCCGCAGCTTTACTGAAACTGAAAACCACACAGTGTTCCATTCGACTGTCAGATGGGCGGACCTTGCGCACATGCGCACTCGAATGAAACATAGCGTCCTTCGTCACTATGGCAACCGTAGGGATGACAACCCTTACGGCTTACAGGATAAATCCATCTATAATCTAAGCTGCAAAGATATGTTAACATTTAAGTCACATATTAAATGCATGCCCACAGACAGGCACATGTAGGTTCGCGCCTACACATTCTGCATGTGTGCATACAAATAAAGAAAACCTCACATGGACATAAACCTTGCAACTCCTGCCGCCGTTCCCTGAACCGGGGTGGCATTGGCAAAAGTGAACCGATTTTTACAGCACGGGTGGTCAGCCTCATACCAACCATACTGAAATTGAGAAATTTCAGTATGGTTTGTATGGGGCTGAAATTGATTTTTTTTTTAAATGAGCAATGATTTATTGATCGCATTTTCCAAAAAAAAAATAGATTGATTTAATTTTATGCTTTTCTCATTTCCTCACTCTGCGAATCCAGTCATTAATTGCAATCTTGCTAATTTGATCAATCCATTTTAATCCTTGATCTTTGTCCAACACGCCTACCTTTTATACTCTCTTGGTACCTAGGTAGGTGCTCTCTTTTAGTCAGGCCTTCAAATAAATTATCTTTATCGTAGCAGTGACGCATCGTGTAATTTGAAGTTTTGATAACAAAATGGCCAGAATAAGATAACCAATTTTTTTATCACATTCAGTGTAGATATTTGGCGTGTTAGTCTTGTCATCAGAATCCATTTTTCCACACAAAGTCAATGTTTCAGAACTATCATCAGCCATTGAATTCGTTTTTCTAAACTTGTTGTGTCATTTTCAACTAATAAACGGTCAAAGTGTCAGCTGTTCTGCCAAAAATGGAGTTCATTGATCAAATAATTTCGAATGCAACAATACCCTGGTGCTCCACAAATGACACACCTACGGGATCGTTAAAAGATTTGATACATGAACATCACAACATACATTTGGAGCATTCATTTGAAGACAACAAAAGAATCATGCTCGAGTGCTTCAAGTCAGGATTGTGCTGTGACGTGGAACTCATCGGAGCAGAGAATTCCAGACTATCAGCGCATAAGCTGGTCCTCATGGCGGGCAGCGACTTCTTCTTGCAAGAGTTCAAGAATCCGCACGTCAAGAAAGAGCTGAAAGTCAACCATTTAAACGCTGAAGCCTTGAATGCCCTGGTGACGTTTTGCTACACTGGAAAATTGGAGATATGTGGGGAAAATGTGGTTAACATTCTGAGCACAGCTAAGTTCCTTCAAATGAAGAATGTGACTGAGAAGTGCATACTGCTGCTACAAAAATCCACTAACGTTGAAACTTGTTCAATCGTATTAACTCTAGCTCAAGATCTGGATATTCCATCTCTGAGAAAATGGGCTTTCGATTACGCGTGTGAGAATTTTAGCCATGTATCTGCAACAAACACTTTCCGAATGTTGAAGGAACAAGACTTGTATGAGCTTTTGAATTTCAGAGGTCTCGTTGTTCAGAATGAGAATTTTATTTACGAAGTTGTCAAGAAATGGATTTTTCAAAACAGGAGTGGGGAAGAAACATCCGCTAAACTCCTGAATCGTATCAACATATGGCGACTCTCTTTGAAATGTGTCAAAGACCTTTACCTAAATTTCAAGAACATTGTCGATGGGTCTGAGATTATGAAGCAGAACTTAATGAAATGTTTGGGCAGACAGACCACATTTGAACAAATGACTAGCAACAATGATTTCCCTCAAAGAGAATACCTCGATGACAAAGTGGTGGTTGTGGGCGGAAGTGAAGGAATCGAAGAAAGGTTTATAGAAATGTTTGATCTCAAGCTTGGAACGTGGTCAGAATTTATGGACATTAGTCAACATGTCAACAAGAACTTCTTCAGTGCTGTTCCTATCATCAACGAAACTTTAAATTCCGAAATTCTCATCGTGGGAGGATGCTCAGACATAGCATTGAGCACCACAGAGATTGTTGACTTAACTACAAGAACGGTGACAGTAAAATCCCCATTACACACTCCCAGATATCACCTGGGAGCAGCTCTGATACAGGATAAAGGAAACATCGTTGTGTACGCGATAGGAGGAAGAAGCTCAGGTGGAACACTCACCAAAACATGTGAGATGTGGGACACAAAGTCTTGGTTTCCCATCAATGACATGGTGCATGCACGAGCTCAATTCGGAGTTGCTGTCTTGGAAGACAAGGTGTATGTAGCTGGAGGAGCAGCAGAAATCAATGGGAAAGAAGTCATTTCAAACAGCGTGGAAATGCTCAATTTGAAAAATCTTAAATGGGAACCTGTAGCTAGCATGCAAGTTGCTAGATATTCCTTTACCCTAGTTGCCGTTCAAAATCATCTATTTGCTATCGGTGGTGCCAGTAACGAGTACAAAGCTATGGCAGGAGTGGAAAAGTATAACCCAATTACAAACAGTTGGACCAGTTTCGTCGATCTACCTTGCCCCATGTACGGCTTGGCGGGTTGCAGATTTTATGATACAATCCTGGTGTGTGGAGGAGGCGACGATCCTCGCACTCAGAAGACGGTGCATGAATACAACTTCCAGTCGGGAAAGTGGAAAACTTGGCTGCCTAATCTTGTCAAGGAGCGCTTTGGCGCAAACATATTTCTCATGCCTTATATTCCAAAGGACCTTTAACTTCAATGACCAGCAAACAACCTTTAACTTTTATGGCTAGAGAAGTATTCCAAATGGCCTTAAATTGTATGGACGTGGACTCATTGCAAATAACTTATGACTTAAATGACCTGACATACATTCCAAAGGACTTTTAACTTACATAACGGCATACATACATCCCAAAGGACATTTGACTTAGATGAAGAGGAATACATCCAAAAGGACTTTTGACTTAGATAAAGAGAAGAGGGATACCTACATCCCAAAGGACTCTTGACTTAGATAAAGAGGAATACATCCCAAAGGACTCTTGACTTAGATAAAGAGGAATACATCCAAAAGGACTTTTGACTTAGATGACCAGAAGGGCTATTCGGGATCTCAAAGGCGAGGCCGAAGGCGACTGATACCGATTCGTTGCCGAATGAAAGGTGAATTGTGATTCTCGTTTGAAAATTTGGCTGAAGGCTATTTCTTATAAAGGTGAGGAATCTCCCGGAACTGTCAAAATATAGCGCGGCCGATTTACCCCGCCGTACAGCGAAGGACAGAAATTGTCAGTAGATTATTACAAATATATGACTTATTTTCTTTAATGACCTAAATAAATGTATTCGCAAACTCATTCCTTATGTTTATTTGTGACCCACGTGACATTATTATAGGAAATTATGACGTAGAATAGGAATTACGATCTTACGAAAATTGGCATTCTGAACGGCATAATATGCGCGTCGCTAAGTACGTCATGCAGATAATTATTATGCTTTTGACAACAATAAATTTTCACAAAGAAATTGCGTTATTTTTTCACAGTTTCATCTTCATTTGTGATAAATTGTAAACATAATTATTTACAAGTGATTTTCAATCATTATAACGCTCAATTTACAAAGATTTAAGCATAGATTTAATTGTCAAATGTCAGTTGACAGCAGACGTGAAGTTAGCCTGATTTGCCAGCCTGCTATGCGAGAGCTGTGAACTATGAGAATTGCCCCCAAAGTCCAAGGAAAAATAATTTCACATAAAATGTTATTTATAATCATTTCCTAATTTTAACATATTTGAAAAAAACAAATCACCTTAAATTTTTTAATTAAAATAAATTGGGCTAGTTTTAACAAGTTGAAGGAGTAAAAGTACAATATAAACAATAGTTTTCACCAAACATTGTATTGTTGAGAACTGAGTTTTTTATTACATTGTAATGTAGTTTTATGTATTTTCATTCCGTTGTTTCGTACTTATTTGCACTTATTATTGTTTTACTACTTTTTGATGAAGTTTTAGTATTTTTTTTAAATATATGGGGAAATTTACCCTTTGGGCTGGCACCTGTCGGACGATTATCACATCGATCATCCGTCAGTCTGGCCAATCGAGAAAAAACATACAAAACCCATTGCTGTCCCTTGTAAGGATAGTCGGAAGGTCGGTAGGAACGAGAATCGCAAAACGGCAAAGGAACTCTTTCGCAAGGGCTATTAATCTCCACCGGCAACTAATATCTTTAGTGCAACCGAACATCGAGAATTGCACTTCAGGGATTCATTCCAAAATAATCTTTAACTTAGATGACCAGGAGTAGGTGCCTTGTAAATAAAATGTATTTAATAAGTGGTAACTTAAATATTTTTTGTAATCAAGTGTGTAAAGAAAAATAAAACAGTATTATGTTAGATTTTGTGATGGGGCTTCCACACGCTTGCCAACCCATCTCAAGTCAAGCGCACAGTGTGTCGTCTAGAACATGCTAGCTGGACAAAATTTTGTCTAATGGACTCATTTTGTCTAGCTAGCATGTTCTAGACGACACACTGTGCACTTGGCTTGTAGCCAAGCGCACAGTGTGTCGTCTAGAACATGCTAGCTGGAAAAAAATAGTCCATTAGACAAAATTTTGTCCAGCTAGCATGTTCTAGACGACACACTGTGCGCTTGACTTGAGATGGGTTGGCAAGCGTGTGGAAGCCCCATAAGGTTTATGTATTCACACAGTGAAAATTCGTTTTATATAAAAAAAAAAAAAAATTCTAGCATTCCAAACAGTAATCAAGAATTAAAATTTTCTCCTCAAAAAAAAAAAACAGGTAAACAAATTATGTAAACAAAGGTACCGAAGATAGAAAATAGATGTAGGGGGTGTTTCATATGAGGGGGAGGGGGAGGCATATGGGGGGTCCCCGAGTTTGTCCCCGCACCAGGGCCCCCAGAGGGGTTAATCCGGGCCTGGTTATGGGGCATCCACACGCTTGGCAAGCGCCTTGCGGTGAGTAGTGAGCTAGACGTATGAAACCTTACCTCGCAGAGACATGGTCAGGCAGATAGTTTGCATCGAGTAGGTACATGAATTTTTCACAGATCCAAAACGCTCCAGGATAGGAAAAGGCAGATCTGTGAAAAAAATCATGTACTCGATTTTATTGATTTACTATGTAAATTACCTATAGCTAGGGACTGGAAAATTTCGCGATCGCGATAAAACGAATTTATTCGCGAATTTTGATGTTTTTACGCGAATAACGCGAAATTTGAGGTTTTACGCAAATATCGCGAATTTTCGTACTTTTGGCAGAAATTGTGCGAAAAGGTTGTCATGTGTCGCTTATGCAACGCAACGATTTTGTGGGAAAGAAAAGATTCCTGCGAAAACCCTTTGCAAGGTGCAAAGCACAGGAAAATTGGTCAGTGTTATAGCCGAGGGCGCCATGTGGGCTGATCTTTTAACGTTGAACACGCTAGAACGCTAGACGCGGGGTTTGATCCCCGCCTGGGTCTTTTGACTATAAATTTGACCCTGGTTCAACAGATGTTATTGGATAATTATAAATTAATAATTCATTTAAATACACAATAATTAATTATTAATTAATGATATTAATACCTGTTTCTGGCCAGGCAGAGCAGGTTGGTGAACTGCATTCCTATTCACAAATCTATTTTATTTAAAAAATGAATGATAAGCAGAACTGTCCTGGATCCTCCAATCAGACTTGAATCGTGACATCAATGAAGGAAAATACTTCAAGGAGTGAAGCTGTTGCTGGATTAGCCAAGAGCACAACTTCAGGCTTTCATAAAAGCCAACATCCCTTGAAAAATAAGATAACCCTCATCTAGAGACTAAATGCACATTTTTTTTTTTTTTAAGTATATTGCAGGGTCGGAGTGTCATTGAAATATTAATATTTTTTTCAATCAATGGTTTTTGTAAGTTAGGTACTCTATTTATTTAGATGTTGATTCAGATCAGATGTTGTTTATTCATTGTTTTTTAAAATATTTATTGTTGTTTATATAATAAATTGTAAATATTAGTAATATCTTTTGGTTTGCAATTATATAAACCTTCATTTTGATCAAATCAACCCTAAAAATTGTACCGAATCTCCCCGTTTCTCATGAAAAATAACGCGAATTTCCCTGTTTTCAATAAAAAATAACGCGAATTTCCCAAAAAAATAACGCGAATTTCGCAAAAAATAACACCACTATTTTCCAGTCCCTACCTATAGCATATAATTAGGTACGATAGTTTTTAGATTTTGTAGATTCCTTGTTTGCTTTTGTAGCACTAGTTTAGAAATTTATTATCTTTATTTTTCAACTAATAAATCTGTTAAAAAAAACAGATTCCAGAAATTTCAATCTCGCTTATTTGACAATCTATTCATTCCCCATTTGAATAAACCGTTTTAAACCGCCAAATTTAATAACAAAATCGTTACGTCATCCTTCGTTCTCCAATAGTGTTGTAGGATGTAAATAATTTGCGCGAAAACGTAAGGCGTGCAACAGGCATAGAAGTTAAACAAACAAAACAAAGGGCGCTCACTTTTCCTTAAACTAAAAATGACGAGAGCAAAAGAGACAACAAGTATTTTATAAATCTATAGTACAGCATTGAAACTTAGCTGTCAAAGAAATATAAAAGGTCTGAGCATACATAGATTGAATGTGAAAATAGCTTAAATACGTACCATTAGTTATTACTGAATATGTTTATTGTATACAGTGCTTTAAAAATTTATGCGGTGCATAAAAACCAGCTGGTGGAAACATCTCTTGCGCTTTTCTTGTGTTGAATAGTTTTCCATTTATTGTGGATTTATTTTGGTGTTATTATTTTATCACGTAAGTAAATTCAAAACATTTACAGTTAAATATTAGAAGTTTCATTAATGGCCTGAAATTCGTCTCTTTGTCGTGTCAAAATATAGTTTTTTTCTGCCGCGTACCCGTCAACCGCCGTTGACAGAACGCTGGATTCCCGCGTATTTATTTTGCAACGGCTTCATCTTTCTCATTTCTATTATAATTTTTAGTCATTTATAAATCGTTTAAGTTTGTTAGTAATTCGCACATTAAATGCTGTGTTTCTCCATTCAATAATTTGTTTATTTTCATCCAATTTTGTGAGGTAATTATAAATGAAAACATAACCCTAAAATGCTACTACCAAGTTGATATACTTTGAATTTATGTTCTAAGTTCAAACAGGTAGGTACGCCGAAAACCATCGGAATACACTATGATAAAGACTTTTTCGATAAAATTGTTAGTGAATGCATGTATGCATTGTAAGAAACAGGATATAAAAATGGGATATTACAGGAACTGTTCTTGTGACTGTGTCGCAAATCCACTAGGGTTAGTCAGAACCTCAGTAGTTGTTTCAATTCTCCCTATACATCCATACCCCTTTAATTCATTTGTATCCATACACTTTTTCATTTCCGTCTTTTGCATTCACCCCCATATCCCATTTATCACAATTTCATCAATCTGATGAATCCATACCTGTATCCGTCTTCCCTTTCCTCTTTTTCATTCACATTTCCTTTGTTAATAAACCCTTTGTCAGTCTTTCATCATACATACTTTCTGCTGGTACAAATCTCATCACTTTATTTTGTACCTTTACTTTCACATCCTCTTTTAGCTTTTACCCATTTATAGGTATTTGAGGTGAGTCTTTGCCCCTAGCAAAATGAAAATTTGAGCATATATTTATTATGTTGTGACTGGAGATGTAATACAGATCTAAGTTGCAAATATATGTATCATTTGAGATTTGTATGAAATTCATTCCCACAAGCAGACAAGCATAATTTCGCGCTCACACATGCTGCATGTGGACCTACAATATAAAAACCCGATCTCAAATGAACATAAGCCCTGCAACTCTTGCCGACCTTTCCTGAAACAGGGGTGACATTAGCAAAGTGAACCATATTTTACAGTATGGGTGGTAAGCCTCATACTAACCTATAGGACAAGAAATCTCATTAAGGAATCTAGAAAACTTTCAAATTTCAGGATATGTAGAACATCGCAATAAAACGCAACACAACTAAGCTATGTACCTACATGTTTAGTGTAACTCCTTGCCGCATGTGGTGAGTGAACCTTTATTTTTACAGGTAATGAGACTGGCCCTACTTCAAACATTTAAGTTGAAATGGGGGATCCCATTCCCCAAGGGAGCTGATACTCATTTTTTGTGAAAGCTGAGTAAACTTTTCAGTGTTTTATTTTAGGTTTTAAATAAAAACCGAACCTGGAAATCATTTCTGACATTCTGCAATTTCCCATGCAAAATATAGAAGGGAAGTGGATGTGGAGAGACTGTTTAAGAGACGTCTCAAGACTCCCATCTTCGTCCAATCATATGGGCAAGCGCCTTTGCAGTGACACACTGTCATAAAAGGCGCTATATAATGTTTTTATTAATAATAATTATAGAAAACAATGAGAAAAAGGTGCTAAGCCCATTGTTTATTCTATTTCAGTGCATGCGATGACAGAAGCGGAAGGGGCGAGGCGCAGCACGCGAGCCGCTCTTGCGGAGATCCCGCTGCGCCTGGGGCAGCTGCGCGTGTCCCCCCCGCACGCGCCCGCGCCCCCCGACCAGGCGCGCGCCCCCCCACACACCCCGCGCCACGCGCTCACGGCCCACGCGCACCACCTGCAGGAGCTTAACACGCCCACGGGGGCCGCCTCCTCAGCTTTCATGAGCCCCACGCCCTCCCCTGACGAGCTCGTCATCCAGCAGAGAGGTAAACAACTACACTAGAGCCTCGTTAATCCAAACCCCTCAAAACGCAGGAGGGTTCGAAATAACAGGGTGTTCAGATCATAGTATTCTTGGACCGGTCCGTAATCCAGTGGCAACACTTCGGACTCGTAAATGGAAGGTTGTGGATTCGGAACCTGGCGGCGCACAAAAAATATACAATTTATATTTCCAAATATGCTCTTTGCTGGGTTGAAAAATTCATAAAGCTTTTACCAAAGACCGGTCGCTAAAGGTCCATCCAGCCTTACAGCAACTGGGTCTTGCTTGAGTATTGGCGCTTTATAGCGATGACCAAGCTCGTACACCTCTGCGGCACTACAACAAGTGTCATAGACCCCTAGAATCTCTGAAATCTAGGAAGTCCCCTGCACAAGATTTCTTAATTAAAAGAAAATTAAAATAGGGTATGTCATACCCAGACTCATACTTGATGTAACTTTTTTTCGCATCATACTAGCCGGTTTAAGGTTATTAGCATGGATGTGGTTGGGGTTTCAGGTCGGAGGAAGCTGCCAGTGGTATGGTCGCCTGACATTGATTACAAGAAGTACTCTCCCTTCCAATCCAGTTGTCGTACTCCGCCCAAGTCCGGCCTGGGCGCGCTGTCCCCCTCCAAGAACGGCATCGTCCTTCGCTCCACCCCGCGCAAGAGGCTGCTCATGATAGACCCAGACAACCCCAGCACTCCCGAAAAGACGGAAGCAGCGGGGACAACAACAACTCCCCAGAAAACTAAAAACCAAACTCCGACAAAGCTGCCCTCACTCGCTAAACGCCTCAAAATCGAAAAGAAAGCTAACGTAGACGATAAAGCCCCTCTGGAAGTGGTTCTGAAAGGAATGAGCCACGAGCAGCTGATTGATATTATCAAGGGTGTCACGCAGAAGCATCCGGAAGTTGAACAGTTGATTCGGAAAGATCTCCCAGCTCCAGACTTGAGGCACGCTGAAGAGAAACTGATCTACTTGAAGTCTAACATATTCAAGAGCCTGCCGACGTCCAGGCTGTATTCCAAGACGGATTCTCCTTCATATTCCCGCGTAGCTACACACGTAGTGGCTTTCAAGAAGCAACTGATTGATCAGGGGAGGGTTCTGGCGGAATCGCAGCACTGGCACTCTGTCATGGAGTATGTGCTCATGTCTTGGGGCTACGTGAAGGCCACTCCGCTGTGGGACATCCACGCGCACAACACTGCGAGGAGGCAGTGCTTCAAGTTCCTCGCCGCCCTCTGCGCCACGGCCTTGAGGAAGGGCAACTTTGAGAGGACGGCTCTGATGGACGTGCAAGACAAGCTGGAGAACATGATCTCCGACTGTGATGAAATACAGTCTTGCCTGATGTTGCTTCAAGTCCAGATTGGGAAGTAAACCGTGTCTTATTTTATAGCATCTTTTGCTCAACAGTACCCATAGTAGGAGTTTTTTCAGAATACTCAATACTTCGAGTATTGTGAAAAAACTCGTACTACAGGTACAGAACTAATTAGTACGCAATCAAGTACTCCCGAATATGAAGCATTTACATAAACTTCCTTGATTGCGTAAATTGAAAATATATGGAAGATACGACAGCACTCCTGGTGAGTGATTTAGTTTATTTATTTTTTTAATTTACACAATCGAGGGGAGCTTATGTTATGAAATGTTGTATACTCGAGGTAAAGGCGCTATTTTGGTTGGAAAGAGACAGTATTTTTTATATTTTTTAAATGTATGCGGATCATGGACTGAGTTTATCAGTAGCAAAATATCAATACAAGAAAATAGTTGTTGCCGTACTTAATTAATTACAAAATAAAGATGCTCAATTCCATTTTAAATGATTCTTCAAAATACCAAGAAACTACACAGATGTGCTAGCATAATTTTTACAACATGTAAAAGTCTGATGATGATATCATCAGAACTGTCTTGGATGGTGCCCCCTCTGGTGTTAGACCACTCGGACGTCCCAGGATGCGGTGGGCAGACAACGTCGAAGTTCTGGGAGTGAGGGGACCATGGAGGGAAGCAGCACAAGACAGAGAGTCCTGGCTTATGAGCCGAAGAAAGTAAAGTAAAAGTCTGATCCTCCAGAAACCGGTAAAATTCTATATTGTTGCTGTGCATAACGCAAATGCAATTTACCTGTACATATAGTGGAAATTCTTACTGTGTTATCCCTGAAGAAGTCACATACGGCATGTGGAATCTATTTTCAGGGATGAGTGGGCCGGCCTTATGCCAAGCACTTCACTTGAAGTTGGGGGTCTCCCTGCTCCCAAGGAGACAGGTTCTTCGAGTGTTAGTCCCTTTCCAGCCAAAATATCACTCGAAGCAAAATAAGCCCTTAACTTTTCATCTTGATGTACAACTGTTTAAAAATTTAATGCAAAACCTCATGTTTTATTATGTTTTCTGTATTCATTATTTAATATTGTGTCGTGCCATGTTTTATTTTACGCAAGTTGACTTGTGTGCGTCTTGTGTCTTTTTTTGTTTGGGTTTTGATCTCTCACAAAATGGCGTCTGAATTTCACCTATAAGCTTGCACAAAAGGGTTCTAAATCTAAATCTATGTTGCAAAGATATGTATCATTTGAGATTCCTATTAAACGCATTCCCACAAGCAGACGCGCATAATTTCGTGCTCACATGCCGCATGTGGACCTACAATATAAAAATCCAATCTCAAATGAACATATGCCCTGCAACTCTTGCCGACCTTCCCTGAAACAAGAGTGACATTGGCAAAGTGAACCATTTTTTACAGTATGGGTGGTCAGCCTCATACCATTATAAGTCAAGGAAAGTGTTGATCTCTTTTACTGCGAGTAACCTGTAATCAGTGGTTCAGTGTTCAGAAGCGCTATTCTGCTAAATTCCTTATGACCTTAAGGCGACAAGCTGACGATTCGTTTCCAAAAATAAGATGTACTGTGATTTTTTTATCTATGGAGTTCTTTCGCAAGCACTAGCAACCTCCGACTTGCATGGATATCCAAAGTGTAAGGAATTAAGCAGAATAGCGCTTCAGGTTATCAGTCTCGACAAATAGGCAGTTCTTATGATGACTAAATCCTCCAAGATGGCCACGCGTTAACAGCTGATCAGACAGTCAAATGTGCATTTTGTATGGTGTACAATTGACTGAAAGCTTGATCTTATCCGTTGATTTGATCTCTTAATATTTTTTTGATAAATAAATTTGGGAAGAAGAATGCAATGCACCAACATTATTTTTGCCCGGCCAATATTTTAATTTTTATTTTAATGATATATTAATTTTATTTTTAGTGGTTGTGTATTAACACTGTAAAATTTATTAATAATCTTAATTATTTTATGAAGAACAACATGTATTCTTTATTCAAACCCTATGTTTAATTTTTATTTAAATTATTAATTAATAATTAATCAATGACATCTGTTGAACCAGTCAAAATTATAACCGAGATACTCAACGGAACTCAAACCAGCATTGTTTTTATTCCAAACACATCGGTCAAAATTATCATCTTGACCGCTTGGCCATAGTGCCCGTATAAGATAACTAATATGGACCCTGTCGAGACTGTACCTGAAGGCCAAGGGGGAGGTTAAATAGAACCAAAGGCGGAAATCCAGGATCTTCAGTTACGATGAGACAAATCTATGGAAGCACAGAATGTGAATTTTCTGTATATTCACATTTTTACTCATTTTTAACAAAATCCTCGGTTGTCACTCTTGGTTCTATACTACTCTATTAGAAGAGTAACGGGGCTATTCTTAGACATTTTAGTCGTCAGTTGAGCCCACGCTTTGACAAACTGATGTTGCCTGCGCTGGAAGTTTCATCATCACGGTCATTCTTACCTACCGAATTTTGTAATATTTGTATGAAAACAAATCAGCTGTTCACTTGCGGCCATCTTGGATTGACAGGTCTTCGTACAAATGCATCATTAGTCTGTCAAAGCGTGGGCTCAACCTACGACTAAAATGTCTAAGAATAGCACCGTAAGAGTTTTAGTTTGTGAAATAGCTTCCTTGTACTTGATTTCGTGAATGCATAACGTACACAACCCAAACTTATTCACCGTTTATGTTAATTTTATAATATTCCAACATTTCATTCATCAAAACAATTTTCGACAATAATTATGTTTTTACAATCGTTATTCTTAATATTATATAGTAATATTCTCAATCAACATAAAATAAATAAATGGCGCACGTCACTTTCTTCCCATACTGATGCATGTGCCATGGAATGCAAATAGACAGACTGTAAAAAAGAGGCACAAGATAAGTAGCGTCATATGTCATAAAAGAGTAATAAAATAACAATTTTTTTTCACAGTTCTTATAAACTTAAATTAATAAACTGGTCCGTAGTCCAATGGTAACGCTTACAACTCGTAATTGGAAGTTTGTGGGTTTGAATCCCGGCGGAGCACAAAAAAAACCATTTGTATTTTCAAATATGCTCTTCGCTGGGTTGAAAAATTCATATACCTTTACCAAAGACCGGTCACCAAAGGTCCATCGAGCCTTACAGCAACTGGATCTTGCTTGAGAGTTTGTGCTTTTTATAGCGACAACCTAGCTCGCAGAGGGCTCTTGAGGTGTGATAAAAAAGCGCTCAACAAATAAATGATTACTATTGTTATTATGCCTGTGTCTAGTCTCTTGTGTGTAGTCTCTTTGGCATGCCTTACAGATTTAATGCTCATACATTTATTTTATTTTGATTGATGTCTCATATATATATTTATTTTATTTTTAGTAAGTGTGCACGGTAAACATTTCACATTGGACCTTATTAGAATGTGCCTTAATTGTGCTAGGATTCTAGTTACTCCTAGAATATGTATTTAGCAATAACTAAGTACAACATGTATGTAAGAACAAAAATCTATTATTTTTTTAAGATTTCAGCCATGAGGCAGTACGCTGCCTTAGTTATTGTTTGCCGTATAGACCATTCAGCTAATTTTACATGAGCAATGCTTGCACGTGTACTGGACCAATGTGTCTTATGAAAACAGGAAATTGATTTAAAAAAAATATTTAAAACAACTCTCACATTATTGAGTTTTACGTTTTTTCTTATCTCAGATTGTGTAGAATTTGATTCTTAATACAAATGCATTAAAAAGTCTTATTTGACAGCATTGGTCTATACGGCAAACAAGAACTGGGGGAGCGAGTAGATCACGTTGTATTCTGGACAGCAGTGTGATTTTTGCCGTAATTTTCTATAAATTTCAAGTAGTTCTAATTTTGTTATATGAACAGCTTCTAAATTATAAATTTATATGTAAAGAACCAAAGGTGGCATTGTACTATTTTTATTATTTTAAAATTAAATTAATGTATGGAGACACATAATGTGATATTTTGTGTTTTCGTGTTTTTATCTCATTTAAAAAAAAACTTAGTTTGCCGCCTTTGTTTCTATGCTACTCATGTTTTCTTTGGAATAAGATTTTGTCAGTTTATTTTTGTAAACTCAACATTGTCTACTTCCTATATAAATTTGTGAATTGTCTCTTCCTTTAAATTACAATTGCCCCTTTATTCCCTTTGGCTATTTTTCCTTTTTATTTTGATTGTCCTCTTCTTAAAATTTCAAATTGCCTCCAGACAAATTCCATTGGCATCCAAATTGTAATGTCATATGGCGGGTTGCTACGAAACTAATATTTAGTTGCTGGAGTGATGCTTTCCGGGATCTGTTGCCGTGGTCTGTGGGAGCTGGAGCTGCCGTACTTTTCGCCCATTTCTATGATGGGCTTCTTCAGCGTGAAGTATGATAATGATGATGATCTTGATGAGAACTGAACAAGCCCATCGTAGAAATGGGCGAAACGTCCGGAAGCTCCAGCTCCCACAGACCACGGCAACAGATCCCGGAAAGCATCACTCCAGCATCATCAGCCGGCAGTGTAAGCCTAAAACTCTTATTTAATATTTAGTTGCCGGTTGCCAAGGACCTAAGTCATATTGACCTGTGACATATTATGCCCTTATTTAGAACCTCATTCCTGCCCTATATACACCTTACTTATTTCAGATGTGAAATCATTACTTCAATGTTAAATTGTCTATTCTCATAAATTTGAAATTGATTTTAGTTACATAAATTTGCATGGAAATCTTCATGACTACAAGTAGTAATAAGGAAATCCTTTTGCTTTTATAAACAAAATTTACTTAGGCCTAAGTGTTACTACATTAGCTTATAGACTTTATTCCAAATGAAAAGAAATAACTTATGATACTCGAGCAGGCAGATTTTTTTAGTGTAAAGTCACATAAGCTAACGTAGAAATAAAATATCCTTAGATTATGATAGGTTTGGCTAATTTTTATTAATGTCGACTACCAATATTTGATGCCCTTACTAGGTGATAAGTCATTTTAGTATAAATCTGCGTCCGACATAGACTCGTATGTGCCTTATCTTAAACAAGCCTTAAATTTTATCTAGCTATAAATTTGATAAAGGAAACAAGAAAGTAAAAATGAAAACCTTGATTCATATGCATATCCTTTGAGTCGTATATTTTTTAAATTAAATAAATGGTTGATTCAAAATAGCAAATAAGTACCAGAGTGGTTAAACTAGAGAAAACATATTTGAAATGGCTAGAAATATTTATCAGATGTTTGTACAAAAATCAACTGAGTAACTTTTTTTTATACAATCCACACAATGCACTGATTGGTGTGAGGCCGGCCCCCTTACCCGTAAAAATAAATAAGTCGTGAATCGCCACATGCGACCCCTTCGGGGATAACGCAGGCAAGAAGTTACACTATATGTGTAGCTTAGTTGCCCTCATTTTTGTAAAAACTGTCGCTCACCGTGTGTGGTATTTGATGAAAACTCATTCAAAGAAGTACGCAAGGATAGGATAAAACAAAATTAAGCTCAGAGTTTTTGGCCACCCCTAGTTTACTGACAGGTGTTCAAGTTACAATTTAGTCTATGGAAATCTGAAGAAAAGGAATTGAAGCACTCGATAAGAAAAAAGGTTTTATGCTTTTACTTGTATTAACTTTAATAATTATTGTAACTTTTTATAGTTAGTAATAAAGGTGAAAAACAAATAATAATTATTTGATTATTCAACACACCTTTCCATTATTCTATTATCTTTTGCAGGACTAGAAAGTGAAGTTCCTCAAAACATTGATGTAGTCCTGTCAATAAAAGTTAGCAGAGTACATTGACTTGGTCACACTCAAGATAGTAAAGTTGTAGTGACGGGCCCAGATAGGTGCAGGCCAGTGGAGCAAGATTGCAAGAGGGTGGCAGACTGTCGTCCAATAGGCGGATGGGTCTGGACTCTGGAGGAGGAAGGCATGAAGAATTCTGTGGTAAAACCTGCTAAACATGGATAATTAAAAGTTACCGAAAGTAAGTAAGAATTCATGTAAATGAAAAAAACATGTGCAATGAAGTATAAATGGATGCTATCTATAATTTTTTCTCATGCCTTCTCTATGGTATATGTAACTAGTTCACACAGGTAATGAGGATAACTAGAGGCAAGTGATAATAAAATATAAGTTGGAGTTCTCAGAAAAATGGCTTGGTGACGTCGCAATTTCTTAGTTCATTTACGATTTTCAAATAATATCTACTTACCGCTTTTATCTTTTTCATGTTGGTGCCCATGATGTAAAGTAAACAATGAAAAAATGACATTTCAAGGTTAGTACCCTTTATGAACAGGCATGAGAACCTAAAATGCTCTGGGTACAGATTCATTTTTACGCAGCAAATTAAAAACTTAATTTATATTTTGTTGTATCAAAATACTTATTACATCAGATCTTCATTCATCGCATCGTACATTCTCGAACACACTAAATGTTCATAAACTTCTCATCCAATGTAGGGATGCATAAATGGAATAAAATATCGATATTAATCCAATCGATTTTTCAAACAGTAGTTGGATATTGATATGTTCATGATTATGTGATTGACGTTTATTATGTGCTATACTCAGAGTGAACTGATAAATATAAAACTTTCCTCTTCATGCAGTATAATTACAACTGAACTCTGGCAACTTCTAAAAAATGCAGGCATTGAAGTCAATAATTCATACTAGATATCGGCGTACGCGTTCCAAATCCAAATAAAATTCAAGCTGTGTATTCTACTCCAAACAAAAATTCAAGTGTGAACAGTGAATTGTAGCGGGATTCTCGACATGTATTCCAACGAGAGGCAGTCTGCCCTCGCATTGATTTTTGGATGTAAAATGTGGTTTGTGTTTTCGTTCTGTGCACTGTTTACTGGGACTTGTTACGTGATTGCTGGCGCTGGACACATATCTGACACCACCGGCTGCTCCGCCCGTCAGTTCCAGTGCGCCAACGGGCGCTGCATTCCCTGCACCTGGGTGTGTGACAAGGACGACGACTGCGACGACCACTCTGATGAGAGCCCCAAGGAGTGCCAAGTTACAGGAGGCTGGGTGTTGCACGGCAAGAGGGCCCAGCGTAGAGACGCGGGCATGGGCGAGGACAGCCTGCCAGGAGCTACTCCGGCAAGGAGCTTGCCGACTCCCCCCCGATATTTGCCCGATTTATTTTATATTTATAATTTAATATTTTTTTTTAATACCTTAACGATTATGATAATGATTTGATTGTTTTAAATATTTGACTTTTTTATTTTGACATTTTTATGTACTTAAACTTTATATAATAATTGTTATTATTTAATATAATTAATTTATTTTTGTAATTAATAAACCCCATGTTCGCCAATATAAACGCAGTTCCACTCTGCAGAAAAACCGCCATAAACTTGCTCAGAGAGAATGAATGGGTGTTTGGAACTTGGAATGTCAGAAGAATGAATGAGTGTAAGGAGAAGGAAATCGTGAATGTGATGAATGAAAAAAGAATACAAGTGATGGGTGTGACAGAGACAAAAATGAAAGGGAATGGTGAAAAAGTATTAATGAATGGTGAACTGTATATCTGGTCAGGTGTGGAAGATGGGAATGAAAGACAGGGTGTGGGTGTGGTTATAAGTGAGAATGTAAAAGGATGCATAACGGGCTACCAAAGAATCTCTCCAAGAGTTTTGACTGTTAAACTCAAAACAAACAGGATGAAAATTTTCTTGGTGGCCTGTTATGCACCTGTAGATTCAGAGTGTATGGACGTGAAAATGAGATTCTGGAATGAGTTGAATGCAGTTGTGCGCGAAAGCAAGAAGAATGAATACATTATAATTTTGGGAGATATGAATGGATGGGTAGGTACGCAAAGAGATGAGTGTGTGAAAATTGTTGGTCCTAGTGGACGAGGTGTAGTCAATGATAATAGGCGACACCTGATAGCTTTGTGTGCAGAGCACAGCATTTTTGCATCAAACACATGGTTTCAACATAAGGATGTGCATCTGTACACAAGGCAGATTGTGGGAAGTCGCACAATCATTGACTACATCTGTGTGGATGAAAGACTGAGAGGAGCCGTAAGAGATAGCCGTGTCTATCGTGGGCCTGAAATAGGCAGTGACCACTATCTCTTATGCGCTAAAATAATGATTGGAGAAGTAAGAAAGAAGAAACGTAAGAAGAAAGTAAGAAAGCCAAGAATAAAAGTAGAAAGTCTGAGTGATGAAAATGTGAAAGTGAAGTATAAATCAGAAATACAAAAAAAGTTAAGTGTGAATGAACTTGAAAAGAATGTGAATGAAAAAGATATTGAAAGCATGTGGAAGTTTATGAAAGAAGGAATGATTGAATGTGCTCGAAAAGTATGTGGAGAAACGAAAGGTGGAAGATTGAAAGGGGATGCCTGGTGGAATGCTAAAGTAAAAGAGGCTGTGAAAGTGAAGAAGGAATGTTACAAAAAGTGGCTGAACGACAGGAATGATAGAATGCTAGAAGATGAATATAAGATAGCCAAGCAAATGGCGAAGAATGTAGTTTATGAAAGCAAAGCGAATGAACAGAGAAAGATTGATGAAAAAATGAACAGGAGTTTCACCGACAGTAGGAAGGAATTCTGGAGATGGGTCGGTGCCAATAGGAATAAAGATTCTGCATTGACCACCCCAGGAATCAAAAGTGCTGTTGGTGAGATGGTATGGGAGAAGGATGAAGTATGTAAGAGATGGAAAGAATATTTTGAAGGGATTTTTGGTCGGGGCGAAAGAATTTTGTTTAGAAAAATGACAGAAGAGAATGAATTTAGGATTTTGAAAGAAGAAATAAAAGTATCTATTGAATGTTTGAAGAATGGAAAGTCTGCTGGGTTTGATGGAATAAATGGTGAAATGTTGAAAGCAGGAGGTGAATGCGTGATAGATTGGATGTACGAATTATGTAAGCTTTGTGTGAATGCAGGAGTAGTACCGATGGATTGGAGGAAGGCAGTCATTGTTCCCATTTACAAAGGTAAAGGGGACAAAAAAGACTGTCAGAACTTCAGACCAATCAGTCTACTCAGTATACCAGGAAAAGTCTTCTGTAAGGTGATTATAAAAAATGTGATTCTGACTACTAGTGAAAGGATTTCCGATATACAGTCCGGCTTTATGGCCGGTAGAGGCTGTGTTGATCAGATTTTTACTCTACGACAACTTGTTGAAAAACAATTGTCGGTGAGGCGGAAGCTGTTCACGGCCTTTGTAGATCTGGAAAAGGCTTTTGACTCAGTAGACAGAGGTATGTTATGGGATGTTTTGAAAGCATACGGAGTGAATGGGGCTCTCCTAGGTGCGGTGCATGCAAACTATGAAAATAGTACAGCATGTGTTCGTATTGATGATGAGTATAGTGAATGGTTTGAAGTTTTTAAGGGTGTAAGGCAAGGATGTGTGATGAGCCCATGGCTATTTAACATAGTCATGGACAAGTGTGTTCGAGATGCTAGACTTGATGATTGTGGATTAATGATAGGAGAGAGCAAAGTGAGTGTTCTACTGTATGCGGATGATGCTGTTCTTGTATCGGACTCAGCAGTAGAATTGCAAACGATGCTCTCTAGATTGAACGAAGCTCTGCTAGGTAATTATTTGAAATTGAATGCAAGTAAGACGAAAGTTTTGATTTTTGAAAGAAATGAAGAAAATACGAACTACGAATTTAGAATAAACGGAATGAATGTTGATGTGGTAAATGAGTTTGTATACTTGGGAAGTAAGTTTGAGAAAGATGGAAGAATGACAGGTGAACTTGAAAGAAGAGTAATGAAGGGCAGGTGTGTACTGGGTGCCACAGCTTGTATCGCCAAAAATCAAAACATTTCTAAAAATGCTCGATTGGCGGTACGCAGTGGCATACTTTTACCCACCTTGATGTATGGAAGCGAGGCCTGGACGGTGAATGAAAGTGAAATTAGTAAAGTCCATACTGTTGAAATGGACTTTCTAAGAAGTATGATTGGGAAAAAACGGAGTGACAGGGTGAGGAATGATTTTGTAAGAAAAGAATGTGGTGCAAAAGAAAGTGTGAAAGTGAAGATTAAAAGAAGTTTGTTAAGATGGTTTGGGCATATGGAGAGAATGAATGAGGAAAGACTGACGAAGAAAGTATATGTTGGTAGAATAGATGGATGTCGTGGTAGAGGAAGACCGAGAAAGGTATGGATGGACCAAATATCCGAAATTGCGAATGAATGGAATATCCAGAGTCATAATAAAAGAAGAGCTTGTATGAAGAAGGTTATGACTCTGGAGGAAATGAAAGAAGTATGCAAGGATAGAAAGAAATGGCGGTTGATCTGTGATGTTGGCGGCTAGGGTTTGTTAAAGTGAATTTGGTTTTATGATTTAGTTTTTTATGTCTATGTATATATTGTTATTTTTATTCTTTGATTTTTAAAAATGTAATTTGTCATGTATGTTCCTTGACTTATAGGTTGTTATGCGGCTGACCACCCATAATATAAAAATTGGTTCACTTTGCCAATGTCACCCCTGTTTCAGGGAAGGACGGCAAGAGTTGCAAGGCTTATGTTCATTTGAGATTGGGTTTTTATATTGTAGGTCCACATGCGGCATGTGTTAGCGCGAAATTATACATATCTGCTTGTGGGAATGCATTTAGTATAAATCTTAAATGATATATATCTTTGCAGCTTAGATTAGATTAGATTAGCAAAAAACATCGGTCGCTGGCGGGAAACATCTCCAAAAATCAGTCGTTGGGAGGGGGTGGGGGGAGGTCACTGGTGGAGGACTTTTTCAAAATAATTCATCCCAAAAACACCGTCGACGAGTGACAACACGTGAGGGAGGTAGGCACGCGATTTGAAAGGTAAAAAAAACCGCCTGTGGAGAGAGAGCTAGAAATATTAAAAAAAAAAAAAATGTTTTAGATACGATTTTGATCCTCAAAAAAATTGCGATTTTCATTTTGTATGGTTTGTGTATAAACAATGTAAAAATGCATACTGATTGAATTGTTTTTAACTCCAAAGAACTTTTTTTTTTAATAAAAAACTTTTATTTCCACAATTATATTAATTTTATTGTAATTAACACTTGATGTTTTCGATCATATTGTTATGTAAATATAAATATTGAAATAAGTATGGGTAGTTATAGTTATAAGAATCCTCAAAAGTATTGGTAGGTAAGATCGATAATTATGTATAAGTGTAGAATTCTCTAGGCTAAGTAGGTATTTGTTATAATTATAGGAATACTGTATTGCATTGGTAGGTAGGATTTTGGTTGTGTCTAGGTAGTACGTGAAACATCGAGAAGTAATAATTACTCTGGAACCGTCTAGCAACTTTGGTTCTAGATCATACTGCTCTACAGAGTATAAAGGTGCGAATGGCCTGCAGAGCGGGCCAGTATCATAGAGACTTACAAACACATCGAAGTCATCTGATCAGTGAACCAAAACCAAGTGGAATAATCGAGAAAGTAGTGTGAAAATAAATTTTGTAACTGTGTAAAATAAATAACTATTGAAGAAGACCTGTGTATTTTTAATTTGAAGACAATTGAACCCTAATTTCGTAACAATTGGCGTCAGGTGCGGAATTGTCAAGAAAAATTAAGATCTTCTGTTTAAAAATAAATAAAATAAATTAAATAGTGTTAAAATGAACTTTATTCAAATTGAACTTTGTGTGAACTGACTTTTGTGAAAACAAGTGTTTAAATAAATTTTTGTTAAAAGAAAAGACGCAAAAGCAAGTTGCTTATAAATTCTGGAACATCATATGGAACATAATTCTGGACATAATTCTGGACATAACATAATGACTATTTTACCGCATTGAGAAAGTCATCAAATTGGACCATAGTTTTTTATTATTGTGTGTGATTAAAAAAATAAAATAAATAAATAAAAATCTTGAAAAATATTACAAAAGAACGTTCCAGATTCATCGAGAAAAAGTTTTTGAATAACTATCCTTTGTTTACAAGTGTGTGAATGTACATTAACTACCTACCTGTGTGTTTGAAAGACTTGAGACGAAATAAATAATTATGTACTATCAGACATTATTATGTTAAAAAAATATTGGTGAATTAAAAATAAATATTAAAAGACAGTACCTACCAATCAGTGTAATCAGATAAATTATTATTTTGCTAAAGTACGTATTCAAAACAGCTATATATATAAAACTCAAAACTTGTACTAAATAAATTTAAAAATATTTTTGTTTTGAAGTAAATTTTGAAAAAAATGGCAACCAAAGTGAACATCAAGGACCTCAAAGTCACTGAGCTTAAAAATGAGCTTCTGGAGAGGGACCTGGAGACCTCAGGAGGGAAGGCGGCCTTACAGGCACGCCTCATGGAGGCCTAAGAACAGTCAGGCGAAGACCCGGCATATTTTGTCATGGCGTCTGGAGGGGACCGCGCCTTGGACGAGCTAAACCTCAGCATCACCGGAAACTTCACTTCCATGGAGGAGAAGATGGCTGACAACGCCAAGACCCTGAAGGAGGACCTGACCGGGCTGGAGGAGAAGATGGCTGACAATTCCAAGACCCTGCAGGAGAACCTGACCGGGCTGAAGGAGGACCTGGCAACCATGGAAGAGAAAATGACCACCAACCTGACCGGGCTGGAGGAGAAGGTGACGGGGCTGGAGGAAAAGATGAACAGCAACATGACCAGCCTGAAGGAAGAGATGACTGAGGCACTGGAGAAGAAAGTGGCAGAAAGCTCGCGAGCAATGTCGGAGATTGAGGCCCGTGTGGCAAGCCTGGAGGACCGTCTGCGTGCCGAGCTGGCTGACAAGTGCCAGACGGAGTCCACCAGAATCTCCCCCAAAGGCGGCCTTCACGACGAGACTGACCAGGGATGCTCAACTCCAACCAGGGTCACAAGAGGGGATGATGACCCTTCCCTAGCCAAGCACAACCTCCCAACCTTCGACGGGAAGACGTCGTGGGAGGAATACTTGACCCTCTTTGAGACGGCTGCCATGATGGGAGCCTGGAGCCAGCAGAAGAAGGCTTCGGTTCTCAGCCTGTCGCTCCGAGGAGACGCTCTCAGGGTTCTGCAGGCCATACCCCTGGACAACCGTGGTGACTTTGGGCAGCTGAAGCAGCGCTTGGATATGCGCTATGGCCACAAGTGCCTGGAGCAGCTGTACAAGTCACAGCTGAACACAAGGGTGCAGAAGCCCAACGAGAGCCTCCAGGAGTTTGAAATGGACATCGCCCGCCTGGTACGAGACGCTTACCCGACAGCCTCCGACGACATCTGTGAGAGCTTGGCAGTGGACAAGTTCCTAAATGGATTGCGGGAATGGGAGACGCAACAAGCCGTAAAACTGGCCCATCCCAAGGCTTTGAACGAGGCGCTCAGCCAAGCTCTCGAGTTTGAGGCTGTCAAACAGTCCATTAGGGGCCACGCCAGGGTTCGTGCAGTCGAGGCAGAGGAGGTCAAGCTACCAACAACCGAGGAGTTAATTGAAAAAGTGCTGGAACGTCTGAGACCTCGAAGACGAGACCCACGCTGCTGGAACTGCGGACAGCTGGGCCACCTTAGCACCAAGTGTCCAAAGCCTCAGAAACCCAGAAAACAGGCTGCGGAAAACTAGAAAGGGTTAATGGGAAGGGGCAACCGTTGACCCGCGCTGGAGAGGCCCTGAAATCTGCTGCTACTGTCGCAACCGTGAGAGGAAAAGCCAGCAGCATTTTTATCAATGGCATAATAGATGGAGTAACTCGTGAACTACTGGTGGACACGGGAGCAACCAGGACAATTCTGAGACGCGACATAGTGGCACGAGGTAAGCAGATTGCACCAACAAAGTGGTCTCTGCACACCGCCACGGGAGAGTCAGCACAGGTGTATGGAGAGACGATTGCCACCTTCCAAATTGGCAGCACCACTTTTGATCATCGGACGTTGGTGGCCAACATTGAAGAAGACGTTATATTGGGAATGGACATACTGGACAGATTTGGGTGCAGTTTAAATTTAAAGAAAGGGTCCATTAAAATTGGAAATGAAGAAGTCATCCTGCAAAGACGGAAAGAACTGGCTGCACGTGTTATCCTAGCCAAGAATACCGAAGTGAAGGGGCGATCCGAGATGATAGTGAGTGCCCGCCTAGATTCCAGTAGTACAAATGACCAAATCTGTATGATAGAACCGGAGAACATGGACAATGTTAACAAAGGAGTCATGGTGGCAAGAACAGTGATTCGCGCAAAGGAGACCATTCCTGTCAAGATCATGAATGTGAACAGCTACCCAGTTAAAATGAATGAAGGTTTTGTTTTGGGCAGATGTGAGAGGATAACTTCCATTGTGCAACAGATGACAAACATGTCATGCGAAGGAAACAAATTGTCAACACAATTGGAAGCCCTGGTCCACGACGCTTCCCAAGGTCTAACCGAGGAAAACAAACGGAGAGTGAGGAGTTTGATCTGCCGCTACCAGAACATTTTCGAGGACTCTAATGGCCGTCTGGGAAGAACCAAGGTAGTGCGACATAGCATAGACACCGGAGAAGCGAGACCAATAAAACAGGCTCCAAGAAGACTACCCTTTGCAAAGCGGGAAGAAGCTGACAAGATCATCAAAGACATGAGCAAGGATGGCATCATAGAACCATCAAGTAGCCCTTGGACATCCCCGGTGGTACTGGTGAAAAAGAAGGATGGTACCACGAGATTTTGTGTGGACTACAGACTGCTCAACGATGTTACGAAAAAGGATAGTTACCCTCTGCCAAGGATTGATGACACCTTGGACACATTGGCAGGATGCACCATTTTTTCCACATTGGACCTGAAAAGTGGCTACTGGCAAGTTGAATTGGATGCCAAAGATAAGGAGAAAACTGCATTCTCGACTGGATCTGGACTTTGGCAGTTCACCGTGATGCCATTTGGCTTATGCAATGCCCCCGCCACGTTTGAAAGGCTGATGGAGAATGTGCTGCGAGGACTATCATGGGAAACCTGCCTGGTATACTTGGATGACATAATCATCCTGGGAAAGGACTTCAACCATCAGTTGAGAAATCTGGAGCAAGTTTTCGGGCGACTACAAGACGCTGGACTGAAGCTCAACCCGAAAAAGTGTAACCTGTTCAAGAAACAAGTAAATTACCTGGGACACATAGTTTCTCAACGTGGAGTTGAAGTTGACCCTGCCAAAATCAAGGCAGTAAGAGACTGGCCCGTGCTGAAGGACAAACATGAAACTAGGAGTTTCCTGGGGCTGTGCACTTATTACAGGAGGTTTGTGCCAAGATTTGCGGACATTGCAAAACCGCTCACCAAGCTTACGGAAGAAAACACTCGCTTCCATTGGAGTGATTCCTGCGCACAAGCATTTGAAGAGCTTAAGGGAAGATTAACAAGTGCCCCCATCTTGAGCTACCCACGAAAAGATGGAAAGTTCATCCTGGATACCGACGCTAGTAATGTGGGGATAGGAGGCGTCCTTTCCCAAATACAGGATGGGCATGAGACTGTTCTGGGTTACTTCAGTAAAGTGCTTTCCAAGCCAGAACGAAATTATTGCGTGACCAGACGAGAGCTTCTTGCCGTGATAAAATCAGTGGAACACTTCCGCAAATACTTGTACGGGAGAAAATTCACACTACGGACTGATCATGCTGCACTGGTTTGGCTTCTGAAATTCAAAAACCCAGAAGGGCAAGTGGCTAGATGGATTGAAAGGCTCCAGGAGTATGATTATGACTCCGAACATAGACCTGGCACGCTTCATCGAAATGCGGATGCATTATCCAGACGACCATGCGCCAGTGACTGCAAACATTGCAGCAAGATGGAGGACAAGGTAGCAATTGTCCAAAGGACGACCACCGAAGATGAGGACTGGCAAGATGAAAAATTGGCGCAAGACCAACTGAATGATCCGGACTTGAAGTATGTGATGGAATGGGCGCGAGAAGGAGAAAGGCCAACCTGGGAAAAACTCGCCCCCTTATCACCAACTGTCAAGGCTTATTGGGCTCAATGGGGATCCATAGTGATAGAAGGAGGGTTTCTGAAACGAAAGATCGAGAAGGAAGACGGCACACTTAGAAGAAAGCAAACCCTCGTTCCGAGGAGCCGAGTACCGGAAATCCTTGGACTGCTGCATGGAGGAACTTCTGGAGGACATCTAGGCGTTAAGAAGACGCTGGAGAAAGTGAAAGAGCGATTTTACTGGATCAACTGCAGCGAAGACGTCAAAGATTGGTGTCGAAAATGTGTAACCTGTGCAACGGCCAATGGACCGCAAAGGAAAAGGCGAGCACCAATGCGTCAGTACAACGTTGGCAGCCCCTTTGAAAGAATTGCCATCGACATAGCTGGCCCATTTCCTACAACTGAGAAGGGTAACAAGTACATCATGGTGGTGATGGATTACTTCAGCAAGTGGGTGGAAGCTTACTCAATCCCTAACCAAGAGGCCGTAACCGTGACTGAAGTTCTAGTTACCGAATTTATCAGCAGGTTTGGCGTACCCCTGGAATTACATTCTGATCAGGGAAGGAACTTTGAAGCTGCTATCTTCCAGCAAATGTGTGAGCGGCTAGGGATCTACAAGACCAGGACCACGGCGCTACATCCACAGTCTGATGGAATGGTGGAAAGGATGAACCGTACCGTGGGGAGGTACTTAGCCAAAGTAGTGTCCAGCCATCAGCGGGACTGGGACCGACATCTGCCTTTGTTCTTATTGGCTTACCGGTCGGCTGTTCAGGAAACGACGAAGAAGACTCCCAGCAGCATACTGTTTGGGCGAGAAATGCGACTTCCTTGTGATCTCAAATTTGGCTGCAAACCAGGTGAAGACCTAGCCGGAGAAGACTATGTGACAGACCTTCGCAGGAGGCTGGATGACATCCATGATCAGGTCCGCATGAACATCGGGGAAGCCAGCGATCAAATGAAGGAGCGCTATGACACCAGAGCTGACAGCATGGGGTACAAAGCTGGTGACTGGGTGTGGCTTTTTGACCCCAAGAGGCGCCAAGGATACTGTCCGAAACTTCAGCGTTCCTGGGACGGGCCGTACGAGATCTTGGAGCGCATCAACGATGTGGTCTACCGCATAAAAAAGAGACCAAACGGAAAACCAAGGGTCGTGCACTACAATCGCCTCTCACCATACCTAGGCGATAATGATGACCAACCAGCCCAAAAAGTACGACAGTGCGTCGCATCCGAAAAATCACCAGCCTTTGAGACGTTTTGGGAGAACGCGAAGGCAGGGCAGAAGTTTCGCCAGGGAGTGACCACAGAAGTCCACAAGGACTTATTTGAGGTCACTAGGGACCACACACTGGCATGCAGTGTACCGGAAGATCTAGATATGTCTAGAGGAATTGCACGGGTCTTCCGATACAAATTCGGAGAACCGCAACCCTCGAGCAGCCCGCAAGGAAGAGCTCTGAGACTGCCGAAGGGGCGTCAACCAGCATACTGCCTGGTTGTCCCGGATTCCAGCAACCTGGAAGATGACTACAAGGCATTGTGGGACGGCCTTGTTGAGCTGCGTGACTACATGTTGGAGAATCAGCAGGCGCGTCTGGCAATACCGAAGATGGGTGGCGGCCGCGCTAATCGAGACTGGCGGATAATCCGGAGTATGATTGAAGCAGTGTTCTCGGGAGTCGGCATCAGCATCATGGTGTGCTGCGAGCAAGCGCAGCCGAGAGCCAGTGGGGAGAAATCCGTGGACTGCCACTTCTTCCTGACCACAGGGTGTCGACGTGGATCAGCATGCCCCTACCTACACAGAGTCAAGACTGTTCCGGGACGAAACAGTCTAGGTGGGGGGTAGTGTTATGTAAATATAAATATTGAAATAAGTATGGGTAGTTATAGTTATAAGAATCCTCAAAAGTATTGGTAGGTAAGATCGATAATTATGTATAAGTGTAGAATTCTCTAGGCTAAGTAGGTATTTGTTATAATTATAGGAATACTGTATTGCATTGGTAGGTAGGATTTTGGTTGTGTCTAGGTAGTACGTGAAACATCGAGAAGTAATAATTACTCTGGAACCGTCTAGCAACTTTGGTTCTAGATCATACTGCTCTACAGAGTATAAAGGTGCGAATGGCCTGCAGAGCGGGCCAGTATCATAGAGACTTACAAACACATCGAAGTCATCTGATCAGTGAACCAAAACCAAGTGGAATAATCGAGAAAGTAGTGTGAAAATAAATTTTGTAACTGTGTAAAATAAATAACTATTGAAGAAGACCTGTGTATTTTTAATTTGAAGACAATTGAACCCTAATTTCGTAACAATATCAATCATCTTCATGTAAGAATAAAATAAAAAAGGTCATTAGGTACCTATACAAAAAGTCCATATTTTAAATATCGAAGAAAATATCGATATTTGATAAAAAAATATCGGTACTTTTGACATATCGATAAATATCGCCCATCCCTAATCTAATGTCATTGTTGAATGTTTTCTCAAGTAAAAATGTAAACATGCTCTCTTTTCTCCAACCAAAACACACATATTCATTTGCAACCGTGGTTTAAGTTAATTTTGAATGTGATGTAGACGTGTTATTGTAAAAACATAATAAAATAATCAGTGTGTTACTCATCCATAGAAGTTTTCGCTTCCAACCTTGTGAAGGTAATTTGTCTTGAGAAAAAAAAACACAATATTCTAATTTTTGTTTTTCTATTTATACTTTTGCATACTCCGATTGTAAATATTAATTATGTCATTGTAGTAATTATCAAATTATACTGTAATTTTGCGATGATCTACCATTTTGATATTTCTAATTTGCCTCAGGGTTAAGTAGGTACCTACTTTGTTTTCTCACGATTTGTAAGGTGAAGTAATATGAAACATCTAACTAGGTCACGCTTCAAAGGCATATAAACAATACAAAAATAAAAAAGTGTTGTTTTCTTTGTTTTAAATGAAAAGTGGAATTATTTTGGGGATATAATATGTTACTTGATCCCCATTTAGATATGCACCTAACCTATCAATGTTCTAAATTCAAATTTCAAAAAATCCTGCATTCTTTTTTCTACAAGGATTGCCAGTGAGAAAAAAAGCCGTATGGAATTTGGAAACTGTTCAATGGAATTGGAACAAAAAGGCTATGAACATAAAACCTGTAAGTCTTGTTGCCTTTCCCTCAAACAGGGTTGACATTGGCAAAAGTGACCCATTAGAGTATGGGTGGTCTGCCTCATACCAACCTATAAGTCAAGGAACAAGGAATCATTATCTTTTTCAACTTTAGAGAGGAAAGTATCCAATTGTGGTGTGACGCAGCAGATGTTTGTTGTGTTTTTAGCAGATGGAGCGGTTATCTCACGACCTGAGCTTGGCGTTGGAGGAAAGCAACTGCAGCAAGCACGGCAGGAGGAAGTTTGGCTGGAGGAGACGCACCAGGTCTACGGGAAACATACGTAAGTGATGTAATCTTTTCTTAAGGATCTGGGACTCTATAGATCCCAAATAAATGTCTTTCTGGAAAAACTGACAAAGGTGGCCATCTCGGCATCATACCACATTTGGTTGCGAAGATCCAAAAGCCAGGCCACCTCTAGGCATGCAATGTAATAATAATAAAATAATAATAAATTAGGCTAATTTATTTGGTGAGCGCTGTTTTTGTGTGTATCACACCTCAAGAGCCCTCTAAATGAGTCGGTAATGAGTCGGACTTACCATTTTTGGAGAAAGGATGAGTTGGGAGGAATTGGGAGCGTTGTCATGACGAAAGGATCCTTAATCAACCAGAGAAAGGTCGTAAGTTCTGTAACTCCCATCTCATTCTGACTCTGTGCGTCAGGTCTAAATTTGGGTCTTGAATTTTCTAAAAAGTTAAGACCTGACTCGGTGAGACTGACAGATTGTTTAGCTATTTTACAAATTGATGCTAGCAATCAATTTACTAAACCCACCCATAAAACACACTTAAGCTGCTCACATAGCGATGCTTTGTATTACCATTGCAGTATGTCCTTTGTATGTCCATTTGCAGTCGATATCAAAACTATGAGAACTTGGTGTTTTCATGACTCATTCATCTGCCAAACTGCCCGCTTATGGAATGAGTTACCGGTATCTGTGTTTCCATCCCAATTTAACCTTGCCCTTTTCAAATCCAATATCAATCGCCATTTCCTCTCAGTGTCTCAAAACAAAGCAATGCCACACACACCACAGCACTGCGCAACTAACGACCCTGCAACCGGACATGGACAACTGCCACATCACCAACACCTCTGCGGCACTTTTACAAGTGTCATAGACCCTTAGAGTCTCTCGAATCTAGGGAGTCTCCCGCATAGGCTTTCTTAAAAAAAAAAAATCTTATGAAGGAATCTATAATCTAAGTAGCAAAGATACATTTTTTTGGTCACATAATGTGAAATATTAATGTCAACATCTCGGAAAGGTAAAAATTGGGGAAAAACGAGCTCCAGGTCAAAGAAGAACATCTGGGTAAAAGAGCCTGAGACAGGGGCTTGGAAGAAGCACAAGATTCCTCTTTTTCTTGCAGGAGTATCGAAGGTTCAAATTGTTATGATGATCAAGAAGAAAGATATATCAACGTTAAGGATTGGTATGAAGCTAACCACTCATTCCCCTAGTTAGAGCCTATCCACATGAAGCGTTTTACGCGGAATGCACTCGCGCGTTCTCCAGATACAGCTATATACATCTCGTCCAGATGTCCACTCACACGTAAAATGCGTGCAACAAGCCACACTCTCGACTCGCTCGTTTTGCAGGCGAGTGCTGCGCGAGTTGAAATACTTAAGCGCCGTTGTTTCGTCCAGTGGTAAGCGCGAGTCAGTGGCGAGTAAACTGTTTGTTGTGCTCTCTGAGGTTTGGGTATAATGTTGTAAAAATACTATGCGTCATTCTGTTACATAGTATTGGATGCACTGTAACGAGATGGATTTGTTTGTTAGGTAAAATGGAACATGAGATTTGAATTTGAATGAAAAGGAAAACAAAAGAATATAGAAGGAGAGAAAAAAGCTGACCTGGCGTGAGAGCTACAAGCATGTGTAATTAAGAATAATTAATATTATTGTGCTGTGGTTTATTGTGTATACATTGTGAAAGGAATAAAAGTAAACATATTAAAGTTAAATCGTTGACTTTTGCATCAATGGTATGCAAGACACAACACAATTACTTTATCTGGCTCCATGTTTATAACTGTCCATGGGCTCCTCTCAGCCGGAGAATACGGGAGAATGGAAGGTATTAAGGAAGGAGAATTAAGGCTGACTCCATTATCTGTGAAAAGAAATATATTTATGTACTCTTGTCATTTACAGTTTGTATTATTTTGTAGTGTAAGATTATTGTTGTAATTCACTTCTGTACTTGTGAAATATATTGTGACACGGTGTAGCTCAATATTTCATTAACTTATAGTGTGCCCACAATTTTCATCTGTCCTGCAGCTGCCCAACTCATGTTTTTGAAATCAAATATCTCCAAACATACAAAACATATCTCCTCTCTAATTTTTTTTTATCACAAAAGGCAGTGGAATTAAGTTTTAAGTTGTGCATAATTTAGCAAAATATCATGTTATACTGTAAGTTGAATGTTTACTGATAGGAAATCATTGTTGAGCAAATAAACCCTTCATTGTAAGGGTGTGGGCTTAGTAAACATTTTACACTTATTTTATTTTTATTTGTCATTGTCACAAGGAAAACTTCTGAATTTTGTAAAAATATTCACAAACAGAAATGAATGCTATGACTATAATTGCTATGACTAAAAAGCTGAAGGAAAATGAAGAACAAATTGATATCAGTATTCAAAGTGTAAATCTGTTTTCCGGCACCTGAGAAGTAAATACCTGCAATGATATATTACAATTTGTGTTTTGATGGTGATATGTATTGTTGTATCAGCAGCGGCCTGCCTAGCTGGGGTGACGGAGGACGGCAGCTCAAGTAGTCCGCCTCAGGCCGCCATACTCTCACAGGTAACACCATTGACAATATATATCTGTTTCAACCTACTTACAAAAATGGTCATTAGTAAGAAAGAGAACAAAAAACTTCACAGTTGCATTTCTGTGTACAAAAAAATTCAGGCGAATGTAAAAATGTTTCTAGAAAGGTGGCAACATTGCCGCATGCGTACTATGTCCGAACGAGTCCGAACATAGACACATGCGGTATAAATCTTGTGATCGATAAAAATCAACAAATTTTTAAGCATTATTTTAAGACATTATGGCATGTGCTATTGGGTGTCAAAACACAAAATGGGGAAAGCTAGAAAACATCAAATTTGACATGTAAAAATATCTTTTGTATGGCTGCACAACTGCAACGTTTGACAGGACTGAGACAAATGTGGTAGATAGTATGTATAAATGCAGTAAATTAGTTTCTACTTCTCTATGTTATTACTCAATGGTTATAAATGTACCCTCATACCCATCATCACACTGGGTGGAACTGTATGGTTAAAATTTAAAATTATAATTATTAGTAGTCTCTCTTCCTCCTTCCAAGGAGCAGCTTTGCCTGGGCTTGCCATCCGACAACAAATGCATGATGATATTAAAAATATAATTGCATTTCTCTTCACAAATGTGTATAAAAAAATCACAAAGGCTGGCATGTGAACGTTATTCACAAGTTTTGTGTCATGTGATGCATGTTTGCAGGCGCTGACTGACTCGGACGACCCGCAGCTGAACCAGCTGCAGCAGGAGGCTGTGGGCGCGCGCCTCTCCCGCCTCAACAACATCGAGTCCGACTCCTTCAACGAGGCCTTCTCCCCCAGCAAGCCGCCCAACGCGCGCCGCAAGAGGAAGTTCAAGAGGATGGCCATCGAGTACTCCGACCCTGCGGCCAACCAGCGCCCCGCCCCCGTCCAGGACAACACCTTCCTCATGGGACCCTCACACGTACACTCATATTACATCTTCTTCATTTGACATGTGAATGAATCAAAAGAGGTATGCAAGCATAGAGAGAAATGGAGGCAACTGTGTAGAGACTCTGGTTATCCATAGCTAAATGACAAAAGAGTTACTAAGTAAATCTAAATCTAAGCTGCAAAGATATGTATCATTTGAGATTCATATTCAATGCATTCTCACAAGCAGACACGCATAATTTCGCAGTCACGCATGCCGCATGTGGACCTACAATATAAAAAACCCAATCTCAAATGAACATAAGCCTTGCAATTCTTGCCGACCTTCCCTGAAACAGGGGTGATATTGGCAAAGTGAACCATTTTTTACAGTATGGTTCCTTGACTTATAGGTTGGTATGCGGCTGACCACCATAGTGTAACTTTTTGCCGCGTTCTCTCTGAAGAAGTCACATGACGTGTCGAGTGGAACCTACTTGTTTGACAGGTAAAGGTAAGCATAGAAGGGGAAGACCTAGGAAAGAATGGATTGATCAGATAAGTGAGATTGCGAATGAATGAAATTTACAAAGCGGAAACAAGAGAAGAGCATGCATGAAAAGAGTGATGAAAGTAGATGAGATGAAAGAAGGATGTAAGGACAGAGTTAAGTGGATGCACTTGTGTGGAGGTACCGGCCACCCCTAGAGGAATGGCGGCAGGATACAAGACAAGACAAGGCCGGCCTTACTACAACAACTTCAGTTGAAGTGGGGGTTTGCCAGCCCCTACTCATTTTTTGCGATGGCGGAGTAAATCTTGCCAGTATTTTATTTTTTGGTTTTGAAATAAACACCGAAACAGAAAAACTTTTCTGACACCCTTAGGGGGCATGGAATGCATGCACTCTACCAACTGAGCTATTCTCCGGACTTATTTAAAAACTAACAGGGCTATTCTTAGACATTTTAGTCGTCCTTTGAGCCCACGATTTGACAAACTAATGATGCCTGGGCTGAAAGTCTCATCACCACGGTCATTCTTACCTACGGAATATCGGTAATATTTGTATGAAGACTATTAGTTTGTCAAAGCGTTGGCTCAACGGACGACCAAAATGTCTAAGAATAGCACCGTTAATCTTTCCCACATCAAAGCTGACGTATCAACTGTTGGGTGTGAAAAATAGAATTTACAGTTAGTATGCCATGTTGTTTCAGCTGCACCTAGTTGCCAACTGCTCGGTGCTGAGTGTGCAGGGCCCCTCCCAGCTCAACCTCATCAACAAGAAGAAGAGGATCTTCAAGCACGGACAGGACGCGTGAGTTGCCATCTGACAAATTACTTGCAAGCTTTTCATGCCCCTCTCTCTTTCCACAACGGTACCTACTGCTTGCCAACTTGCCACTCTTTACAAAACTGCTATGTCTTCTATTGTTTTTAAAATTAAATTGTTCAGTTTTGAGGACGCAAAATGATACAACTAAAATAAGAGCATTGTAATTGTGTGGATGAAATGAAAGAGGTATGTAAGGACAGAAAGAAATGTCGGTTGATCTATAATGTTGGCGGCTAGGACTAGGGTTTTTAAAATTAGAATTTTGTATTATGTTTTTGTTTTGATGTCCATGCATAATTATTATTTGTTTATTTAAAAAATATAATTAGTTGTGTATGTTCCTTGTCTTATAGGTTGGTATGCGGCTGACCTCCCATGCTGTAGAGAATGGTTCATTTTGCCAGTGTCACCCCTGTTTCAGGGAAGGTCGGCAAGAGTTGCAGGGTTTATGTTCATTTGAGGTTTGGGTTTTTATATTGTAAGTCCACATGCGGCATGTTTAAGCGCGAACTTACACGTGTCTGCTTTTGAAAGTGCATATAATTTGAATCCTTAATGTTACATATCTTTGCAACTTAGATTAGATTAGTAAGATTTTTTTTATTGTACAGCGTCAATGTCTGTCTCACTTCAAATGTATTGTTTGTTTTGTAGGTACAGAGCAAATATATTCAGTGGGAAGAGGAAATGGTCCCACAGGGAGCGCAGCGAGGTGGGGGAGATGAGGGAGCGCTCCTTCAGCGGGGGCTGCTCCTCCAAGCCCTACTTCTTCACCAAGTCCTACCTGGAGTTCAAGAACGCCAAGAAGTACCTGCCAATAGACAAAGTGCCAAAGTTCAAAGAAAAGTTTGCCCCGCCCGTGAAAAGCAGCTTCGTAAAGAATGGGATAGAGTCTGCGCTGCAGTCCATGAATGCAAGCAAACCATCCCTGCCTGGCAGTTCATGCTTCAACTTTGTTTACAGATGTCCGTTGCCAAAAAAAGATGTTCCCGATTTTGGAAAAGCCATAGGAGTAAAGATAGCAACAGAACTGCCACCTAGTTTCAATCCTGCGGATAAAGACGGAAACTGGCCGCACGGAGTAAAGCACAAGAAACATGGCAAACACAATGGCAAGAAGTCACATCACAAGTGTGGGCAAGAACAACTGAGAAATCCTTTACAGTTTGACGACCAGGCAGGCGTGATGGACTGCTCCGTTGCTAATGAGCTCCTGAGTTCTAGTTCCCTGAGCAGCAGCGACTCGGAAGGCGTCGTCACAAATGACAGTGATAGGGAAGGCGATGATGAGCTGACGGACTGGCCGGGCAACGAGGAAATATCCTCCTTTACAAAGTGCTTGAATATTAAATCACAACGACCGCCCATGACGATTCCCTTCAAAGCTGCCATCGCCACCACCTCCAAACCAATCTCCAAGAAAGATAAGTTCCTTCCAAAGCAAGGCTTGAGTAGCTGCAAGAAGAGTGAGCCCAGCAAGCCGGTGGCAGACAGCATGGCCGACGTCCAGCTGATGGACGAAGACACAATGATGTCAGACTCTGGTTCGGTCTTAGACACGTTTGCCTGCAGCGTCACCCGTTCTCATAGCGATCCCACAGGCCCGCATCCTGCCTTCACAAGCTTCAGCGACGTAAAGAACGCTGGTCTCTTAAACAACAACGCTAACGAAGTGTTCTACAATTCATTCCAAGCGTTTAATGAGAAAGAAAAGCCAATCAACAATGACGACGATCAATTCGCCACGCGCACTAACTTTAGCCTTCAAAAGACATCTTCGAGCGACTTGAACCTCAGCGAGAAGTCCCCGCAAAGTGATCACTGTTACAGCGAGCACTCGTTGTGCTTTGGAACTCCAGAGATTCGGGAGATTAGGGCTGGTTGTAGGAGGGTGCGGGATGAACGGCCTGGCTTTGCTATCCTCAGCGCCGCTAACGAGCAGCTCTCTCGTTTCCTCCAGGACTCACGGCAGGATGAGTTGAAGCTGCCGTGCTTTAGCCATGACCAGGAGGAAAAGGAGAAGCTGGCTTCCCTCGCTAAGCTGTACTCGCTGGAGCTGCGAGTGGAGATGGGAAGACCTGTCCTCAAGAAAACAAGGTGAGACGAAAAGTTTGAAAAGTGACTTAGCTAATTCTATTTCTTTAGTTTACAATTTTTTTGAAGGAATTCAAAGAAAACACAGTTTATTTTCACTCAAATATATTTAAAAAGATTAAAATCTTTAAAATAAATTACAAACGCGTTTTCGACCTAGTAGGTCATCATCAGGTATAATTCTATTTCTTTCTAAAATTAAAATCTAATGAACATTTCACTACACAGACTCTTTCAATGATTTGTAATACCGAAACTAATAAATGAGATTTAAATTGGTCTCGTGTTCGTTTTTGAGGTTGTACCCCAAATTGTAACTGTGTGTTCTTTGAACATTAGTGTGTGATTTAGTGAATTTTTCTTGGCGGTAACTTGTCTATGTAATTAAGGTTCTAAGCAACCTATAAGAAAATATTGGTTAGTCTCCGCTGTAGTAACTTGGCATACCCCACAACTTTCTTGTCATTGTCAAATGTGTAGGCCCCAGTTCATTAATCTGATGTAGGCATACTTTTCTCGCTCTTCCCTTTCCTAATTTTGTTCACATTACTCTGTCTATACATTTTGTTCGTCTTTCATCATCCATTCTTTCTACATGACCATACAAAACCACATCTCATCACGTTCTTCTGTACATTTACTGTTGAATATTTTGTTTGCGCTGGTTTCTTGAGTATTTAATAAAACTATGGTTGAATAATTTCACTGATCGATTTATTTGAATAAATTAGATTATTCTTACAACATGCGTGTGTCACAAAATATCAAACGGAAGTAAGGTTAAAAAAACATAGGGATTATTTTAGCAAGAATTCCCTAGTATGGCAAGTGACAAAATTCATTTCCCATACAGGCGTATTTACCTAATATGATTTCTGTAGTGATTCGTATGTGCAATAATAGTTTAGTCTGACATTCACAGATGTCAGTGATCAAAAAATATCCAACATTTACTTTCATATGCTCTTTCAGCTATCATTTTCTTATTTACCCATTCATTTGTCACTCTTTTCCTGTCTTAGTTATTGGTTTGTAAAACTGTGCTATTAACTGAGAATTTGCTTGATTACTTTCAGCAATACTACGCAATCAGTCCGCGTGGAGCACACTCGGATGCACCATCAGAAGATCCTGTCAGAGTTTAAGAGGCGTTGCTATGGAGACAGCCCGTCGCAAGGCCAGCCCAGTTCATCGGCCATGGACCCCGACGTGTGCATCCAGTCCACGAGCACGGCCAACCCGTACTTCCAGGCCAAGCAAGCCTCCAGCGAAACTTCCCCACTGCAAGACTTTGACCAGGGTTTCTCCGAGCCCCATGACATTGCCGAATCCCCGCATCCCGAAGACAAAAGTTCCGCTGGCTTTTCCGGAGAGGCGAGACCGGATATCCTGTCACATATACCGTCGTCGTCTTATTCAATGAGAGATTCAACGTCTATTGATCTGGGAGAGTTGGATTAGTGTTCAGAAATTATTATGTAAGCTTTGATTTAAGAGTATTGTAGGCCCACTAAGAGCCGGTCTTATAAACATCCGTTAGTTCAATGTCGTACCAAATTTACCAAAATATAATACAAACGTCGCATTTTTCGTCTTATAAGAATCCGTTTATTTTATTTCCGTAAAAAGTTACCGACAGCCGACCCATCGATTAATGGCAGATACCAGCCGGTTAGTTAAGGTTTGAGGTTAGGTCAGCTGTCAAAGCATTGTTTCTTTGCGGTGAGTTTTGCGTGTCATTGGACTTCTACGCTTTATCCTGTTGAAGATAATTTCTTCCGACAGTGATATAGAATTCATTAAAATTGGGCTGTATTAGTCGTTTTCGTATTTGTCATACGTAACTTTAGGTTATGTTTCGTCTCTGACAGCTAACTGGTGACGTATGTTCATGAATGCACGTAAAAAATCATCGAAAATACGGGTGCATTATTGAAAACTAACGGATGGTTAAAAAAGCTTTATAGGACGACCATCGGTAAGATCAATCCGTAAGCGTCCATCCGTTAGTAAAATCAGGGTTAACTTACGGATATTTAATCCAACGTTTATAAGATCGGCCCTAAGTGGAGGGGAATATGCAACAAAGAATAATTTGGACCTCTCCAATCTAAGATACCTTGGTAGGTAGCGAGTAATGTGTCAGCTTTGTGAGCATTAAGTCTTAAGCTTGTAGACTTGAAGACATGATTTCCCCGAGTTTTCTTGTAACCAGTCATTGCACCAGTGAGCTACACTCAGACAGACAAAAATACAAACCTGCTCCTTTGTATTTGTCGAGTGGAACTTTAGAACCTTAGTTTTACTTTCTTTACTGAAAGGAAAACTCCACTTTTCATAAAGTTGATGGGGTGGGGGTGACCCTCTGACTTCTGAAAATATTTCTTGAAGCTGTTTATTGTATTGGGATCGAACCCTTGCTCTCGACATGGAATTAAGGTATTCTACCAACTGAGCTATCAACCGGACTTTTTACGAGTTTGGTCTTCGCTACCAAAGCGCCAATTCTCAAGCACGACCCAGTTGCTGTAAGGCTGGATGGACCTTTTGATGACCAATCTTTGGTAAAAGTTTATGAATTTTTCAACCCAGCGAGCAAATTTGAAAATGTAAATGGTTTTTTTTTTGGGCTTTGCTGGGATTCGAAACTACAACCTTCCATTTACGAGTCAGAAGTGTTAACCACTAGACTATGGATCAGTTGGATCTGGATCTAAAATCATCTTTTATTTGAAAGCCAAACAAAAGCAAGTAGAAATGTGAAATGGCCCAATGCCAAGTGTTGGCTACAGTACTGGCTCTACAGTACCCTTAGTACGAGTTGCAAAACTTAAGTAAAGTAAAGTTTACGGAAAGTATTACGCAACGCAACTAAGCTACACATATAGTGTAACTTCTTGCCGCGTTATCCCCGAAGGGGTCGCATGTGGCGAGTTGAACCTATTTATTTTTACAGGTAAGGGGGCCGGCCTTACGCACAACCACTTCAGTTGAAGTGGAGGTTTCCCAGCTCCCGAGAGCGCTGGTACTCATTTCTTGTGAAGGCTGAGTAAACCTTGCCGGTATTTTATTTTGGGGTTTGAAATAAACACCGAAACGGGAAATCATTTCTGACACCCTCGATGGGATTCGAACCCGAGCTTTCGGCATGGAATGCAAGCACTCTACCACCTGAGCTATCGACCGGACACGGTCGATAGCTCAGGTGGTAGAAAGTATTAATGAGTGATTTTCCTCAAAATCAGCCGTTTTTGTTTCTTGCACTTTATGCTCTTAGCAAAAGAGTTACAGTGATGACGAAAATCAAGTTAAAACAAACAAAGATGGTAGATTTTGGGGGAAATCACTCTTTAATACTTTCCGGAAACTTAACTTTACTCAAGTTTTGCAACTCATACTCAGGGTACAGAACAGGTATCTTGATTGCTTTTTGGGTCCACAAAGGTTTGATGTATCTAATGCTCAGTGTTACAAATGTTAAGAGTATATTGTAGTAATGAACATTAAATATTGCAGCCAACATCCATTTTTGACACATGGCTTTAATAGTATAGAGGATTTACCGTGCATCAGAGATTTTATCTTGATCAAGGCATGTCCTGTGTTGCGCAAACAAACTGCAGGCTACACTTTTTTCAAAGCATATTCACCATTGTTATTTCAATTGTCACGGCAATCTGGAATAGATCTTGGCTTTGTTGAATAACCTTTGCCAATGCTGCCTGTCTAACCACTGCTCTGCGTTCCTTCTGAATGTCGCATGGAGAGTTGCTGCAATATTGTTTACTAGTTTACGACACGTTAACTGTGATTTTGTGAGTTTTTAGATGTGAGAGATTACATACTATGATTATTACTAACTTAGACATAAGATGACCTTTTTTTTTCTTTCAATTCAAGACTTCCATATCTGTGTGATGGATTTTTTTTTAAGAAATCCTGTGCGGGATCACTCCCTAGATTTCAGAGACTCTAGGGGCTATGACACTTATTGTAGTGCCGCAGAGGTGTTTACAAGTTTGGTCATCGCTACAAAGCGCCAATACTCAAGCAAGACCCAGTTGCTGTAAGGCTGGATGGACCTTTTTAGTGACCTGTGTATGGGATTTATGAACAATTGCAGTTTTAACTTTAATTTCTTATTTGGCAACCTAACAGTCATTATTATTTTTACTGTTAATTGGCTTTAGTAGGTTCTTCTGAAGAATTGCGATTGTAAACATTATCATCTCTAATAACTGTTATTTGTGCTATATTTTAAAACAATCTACAAATAGGTACTGCAAAAATGTTAAGCATGAAAAACAACTTAAATTTTTCGAAATTTTTAAATATATTGTCCTGAATTCTTTAATTTTGACAAAGAAGACGTAAACAAATCACAAATTAATGTCTCCAACACAATATATTTAACACGTCAGCTGACAAAAAAATGAATGCCTGCCATTAAACAGTCTCCGGGGGTGGATTTGTATCTGAGTAAGTTTCCACGCATTTGTAGGTTAGGTTTGTTAGGCCTTTAAGCTGTGGAGGCGAGGCTTAGTCTACGGGAATTTGGTAAAGCGTGGGCTCAATGGAATACCAAAATTGTCTCAAGTATTACACTACCAAAAAAAAAATTCTTCAGAAATTTCTAAAAAGCGCAGAATTTTTCCAGCTGAAAATTGTCATACTTTGTTTACTTATTAAAGTTAAAGTGGAAGTAGAGGATAAGATGATAAATTTTCATTCAAGTTTTAGACAAAAAAATCTTTACCTGTAAAAATAAATTGGTTCCACTCACCATATGCGACTCCTTCGGGGAAAGCGCGGCAAGAAGTTACTCTATATGTGTAGCTTAGTAGCTTTATATATATAGTAGAAAAGAGAAAAAATAAATAAAACCTTGTTATCATTGTTTGTACTTGATTTATTTTACCTTTTCACTATTAATTAGCACATTTTTTGAAAAATACAACAATATTTCTTGAATGCATTAAATTATGTATTCTTCACTTAATTAATAACTTGAATAATGCAATTAACTTGATAAACCATAAGAACTATATGAAAACAAGGTGGCCATCTTATTTTTTTTTAAATATGATTTTTAAATAAGGTGGGCATATAATTTTTTTTGGAAAATGGACAGACAGGAAATCATTTTCTCTTTTGACTTTTTTGAAATTTGTTTTTACCAGTATTATCAGATTAATTATTTTCTGTCTTTGGTTTCTGAGGACTAGGATACAACCACAGCCTTTACGCACCCCAAGTATAGAAAACTTTGTTTAAACGTAAGCAAAGCATTTCACTAAAATATATGGGAACTAAAACAGCGCAACCTGTGAGCATTTTTGTTATCATATATTTTTGGTAAACGTTGTAGTTGAGTCAAGGATGGATACACGCAGGTGAGAAAACTCATATAAATATTATATGCAGTTCCCATTGTGGGCAGCCCTAAAGCTACCGGAAAACACTTGCGGTGTTATTCTTAGACATTTTAGTCGCCCGTTGAGCCCACGCTTTGACAAACTAATGATGCGTTTGTATGAAGACCTGTGATGAGACTTCATACAAATACTTCCGATATTCGGTAAGAAAGAATGACCGTTGTGATGAGACTTCCAGCCCAGGCATTATTAGTTTGCCAAAGCGTGGGCTCAACGGATGACCAAAACGTGTAAGAATAGCACTGAAAGTCTTTGCTATCATGGCGTGGAACAATGGCAAAATCTGATCACAAATTCATATTAAACTTCATAAGACCTTGAAACTGCAAAGTAGATACATGATAGGTCGGTGTTATAGCCGCGGGGATCAAGACAGGTTATTTGGAACCGGATAATGCTGGTTCGAATCCCGCGACGATAACTTCGACCCTGGTTCAACAGATGCCGTTGCATGCACACAAGCTTCTGCTTTCGCATGAAGACAACTGGCCAGGCAAAATAGGTTGGTGGATTGCATTCCTTTCCACAAATCTATTTAAAAAAAAAAAAAAAAAATTATTATGTACTAGCATAGAGCGTAACGTAACCAAGCTGCGGAGCAATACAGAGCAACTTCTTACTTACTGTGTTGTCCCCAAATGGGTCACATGTTGCATGAGGGGGCCAGACTTACACCAACCATTTCAGTTGAAGTGGGGGTTTCTCAGTTTTTAACGGGGCTGGTTCTCATTTCTTGTGAAAGCTGAGTAAACCGTGCTATTTTATTTTGGGATTGAATGAAAGTTCTGGTTCAATTTCTTCAATTTTGGTTTGAAAATGGGAAACCATTCTGACACTCTCGTTGGGGATGGAATCCTAGCCCTCGGAATAGAATGCAAGTATCTACCCTCTGAGCTATCGACCGGACTGTTATTCTGATAAAGTTAAATTCTGTATTGCTGCCTACCCTCCCTTTAAATGTCTGCACGTCCTTGGCGTGGACCACTAGGTGCATGGATGTTTGTTGACAGCTGATCCAACTATCTTACCGTCGATATATATATAGATAGAACTATCATGCTGTCTCACCTATGTGTATTCATTCGTCATGGGTTGAGTTTTACCCCAGTATTCAATAATCCTACTAACACTAATTTTTATGTAGGCACTATACTCATAAATAAAAACCATTCTAAGCCCCAGTGTTATCTAGAGCAGTGGTTCCCAAACTATGGTACGCGTACCACCAGTGGTACGCGACGCTTCTTAAGGTGGTACGCAAGCAGCCACGGCCATAGGAAATACGTAGTAAATAATAAGATAAAACGTTTTTCAATTTCGCGCTTCAAGTTAAGTACAACCGAGCCAAATATTTCCTCTTTTGTTTCGAACATGCAGCACCATTTTTCAGACTAAGACAGGCCTGTCCCGCCACGATTACAAAAATACTAAATCTGGCCCTCCACAATATTATGTTGGACACCCCTGCACTAAGAGTATTGTATTTTTTTCTATAATAAATAAATAAGCATAATGTTTTCATTAACAGTTGCAGTTTTTATTACTTTACCATTTTGAATGATTTTTTAACTGTTGCACTTCAGTGGTACGCCACTGATTTATAATTTCATTAGTGGTACGCGAAATTAAAAGTTTGGGAACCACTGATCTAGAGGAAACATTAGTAATAATATCAGGCTAATTTATTTTAAATTACAAATGATAAGAGAGCACCATTTTCGTGTGTGTCACACCTCAAGGGCCCTCTCCGATCATGGATAAGACTTTATAAAAAGGTGTCTTGAGTGCTCTGCGAAATACACCCACAGATTTGGAGTTCTTCACTCCGGGTGGCAGTCTGTTCCACTCCACCGGACCCGCAACACGTAAAGCGCGGTCTCCGAAATTTGTACGAATCTGACGGCGTGGCTGAACCAAATTGACTGCTCCATCGCCCGCGGATCTGAGTGTCCGCCTCCTTACACCCATCTCAACAGGCAACATCATGTCAGTCAGATAAGCTGGAGCCAAGCCATTGATGGCTTTATATACCATCACACAAACACAGTAGACCACCCTCTCTGGGAAACGCAGCCAATGTAGTGTTTTTAACAGCGGAGTGATGTGAGCGAATTTGGGTATCCCGAATATGAGTCTTGCTGCCGAATTCAACACAGATTGAAAGCGATTTAACTGCTTCTTTGGCTGACCACTATAAAGCGTTGAGCAATAGTCAATCCGAGACATCACAAACGCGCTCACTAGTGGGTTTTGAGAATATGGGGGTAGATATGTTAAGTTTTGTAGACAGGGATGCATTATCTTAATTAGGAGAACCATGCAATTATGTTGCCATGTGGCATCTCTGATATTTGATCTCTTTAACATAATATTTCCTCCCGACAAAGATTATAAAACGAGGAGAGTATTTTTTGTACTAAACTTGTGCCTAGTGAGTAAGGAAATAAATTATTATAATAGTTAGTATAAGATTTATATACATATACTGCATTATAACAGATTACATCAAAATAAATTATTTGAAACAACCATTTCTTATACTTAATTATTTTTTAGGCCCGTGTGTTTGAAATTTAGCTTAGTGACTTTATACTGAATGAAAAGGACAAACAACTCATGAGAGTGAGGTCCGCACATGAATTGGTAGACAAAATTGTGACGTCATGTGGCCAGGTTGCTAGGGAAAAGGCAAATAAATATTTTGTTATTGGATGCGAAGGATGGTAGTCAAGTGTGAAGTTTGGTCACTGAGAAAAAAGTCCCAAATTCAAATTTGTACTAAGTCCATTGTGCAGGTAGATTTAATTTCAGTGTAAAGTCACTAGCTAACATTGAAACAACACATTCTTAGAGTAATCTTAATTTTAGTTTTCATACTTAAGAACCTATAATACAAGTTTTAGTTTTTACTCTATTCATTATAATTTTTTTTAAGAAAAGTGAAGATGAGAAATATTGGCTCCTGTACCTCATCATACTGCGAAGAATGGTGGAACGACGTGCTCCAAGTCATAAAAGAATATTCTGTTTGTGGTTTGGCAGAAGCTCAAGAATCCTCTTTAGTGCAGCAGTATCAAGTACAAATTGTTTTCATAATCGCCAATCTTCACAGAAGAGGCTCAAGAAGAATATGGAAAGTTTTAGAACCATCCTTGAAGAAGAATGCAGTTCACAAATTTACGTCAGCCTACTTTAGAAACGTGATAAATTAATAATTCATTAGTTTATTCTATTAATTATTAACTATTTTTATTTAATAACATCTGTACACTAAGAGCAAAAGCTTGTCAAGTTTGCACATCGGGAATCAAACCAGTGCTTTTTATTCTTCAAGCAGCACAAAAACCAGATACCTAAGTCATTACAAGGGAGATATATTTTTATTAATTATAACCTAAAAATCTATGACTGAAAACCTATTTATAAACTATAATATAGAATGACCTATATCTAAAAAGTAATTATAAACAAGAAAGAATGAATCTTAGGAATAAATATAAAAATACACTTAATACTTTTAGATTGGAATCACTTAGGTACCTACCTATATAAGATTACAAGAGAAGTAGGAATGAATCACAATATGACAAAAATATATGGAAGTAAGATTCTAGTACCTACTTACAATATCTTGATATTGAATTTTATATTTGAGACAAATAAAAGTTCTTGGCGTCCTTTACATTTACATATTTGCCAAAAAAATGTTATGTGAGAATTTAAATTCAATGCTGTATAAATAAAATAATCATTATTAGGATGATACATATTTTTTGAGCGCTGTTTTTGTGTTAATCGCACCTCAATAGCCCTCTGAGAGCTTAGTTGTCGATACTCAAGTAAGCACCAGTTACTGACTGTAAGAGGGGCAGGCCCGGATTAAGGGTGGTTCGAGCGGTGCGGCCGAACCAAGGCCCCCGGGGTCCTAGGGGTCCCCAAGAAGTTTTATAAAAATATTCAATAACATTTTTTTTTACTCTCGTTGTCTTTACTCGATTCTATGGTAGGTGAGGATGAAGGAGTGGAAGAGGGGAGAAGGGAGTTGGGGTCTCTCATGACTTTCCCTGCACCAGGGCCCCAGTGGTCTTAATCCGGGCCTGAAAAGGGGATAGGCTTTGGTGACCGGAGTTAGATTACTAGTTAGTCACATTGATGATAAACTAAACAATATATTCTGTGCAGAATTTTACAAATAATTTTCTGTATTCACACGTCTGCCATCTGGTTTAGCAACTTGCAGTTTTATGTGACATTTTATCTGTGAATTAGTCCTAAAAAAATGCTATCACAAACATATAGTTTTCTAGATTACATTTGAATTAAACTTATACATATTTTTTGGTTATTTACAGTATTCAACATTATTACAATTCTATAAAGATCAATGGCACACAAGGCTTTAATTTAATAAATTTAGTTCAGTCAATCCACAGAGGAATATGATTTTAATTTATAAATAGTGAAGACTGAACTCCAAATAATATATCATATTTTTTTTAATTCTAGACCTTAGGTACCTATACATGATGTTTTGAGATAATCTATTAAAAAAATTATATATATATATTGATTATAATTATATAGTAACTAGATGTGGCACTTTGGCGCATAGTTATGGATAATGAAAATTTTGGTCGCTTAAAACTTAGCTTAGATTCTTTAGTAAACTAAATGAAAAAGGACAAGCTAATGACAATAGTGCCGATAGATTGTTATTGTTCTGTTTAGAGTTATATAAGCTAAAGTTGAAACAACACACTGATCAAAAAATGGCACAGGTCCATTTACAAAGAAACAGTTTTGTCAAGAATAGATGCAATTTTTATTGGCTAATCTCCATTAAAGAATACCTGCAATACTGTTTTACTATTTAATGTTTTCATCAGCCATTTTTCCTCATTTGACTGCAGGACTGTTCCAGATTTCCATGGAATTTGTTAATTTATTAAAATTAATGTGAAAATCAATAACTAAGTAGGTTATTTACTATTAAATCTAGTAAATAAATATTGCAATAAATTTTACATTTAAAATTGACTGTCAATAGATTTCAAAATCAGTTAAAGAAGTGAAAATAGCATGCCAAAACTCATGCAATATCAGACAAAGACAAATGTTTGTAAAAATACACTAAGAAATTTCTCAAAATTTGTAAGGGTCAGAAATTTTTGTTATATTTTTGATTGGAGGCAAGTGATGCACATGCAAATAAGCTCACGCCAAAAAAAAAATGTATTATATTTTTTCATTTTCACTCTGATGTCAAATTACTTTTGTAACATCCCAACAGATGGCATGTTTTTAATTTTCTAATAAAAATGACACATAATATGATATAGCAATGTTCTCGTGTGCAATCACACATCAAGAGCCCTTTGCGAGTTAGGATCAACCCTACAGAGCGACAAACAAGACACATAAACTTTAAAGCTTAAGGCTGGTTTTAGTGTCGCGCTGACAACGCGCTGACCGTTCAAAATATATGAACTTGTAGGAAGCGTTTTAGAATGGCGCGTAGCTGTCAGCGCGACAAGTTCATATATTTGGCTGTCAGCGCTGACGGTCAGCGTGTTGTCAGCGCGACACTAAAACCAGCCTTAGAAACATTCCGTAAATTACATCATTACTTCCTGAAAAAAAACGGGGACTGGTCTTTATGTTTCAATGCGGCGAAGAGCATTATTGAAAATGAAATGACATATTCTTAGTGCTTAGATGTTAATTGAGACCAAAACACTTTCCTATTATGAGTCTGTAGTGCTAACCACTGCACTACAGACCAATTTTACCATAGCCATTGCCTCTATGAAGTGCTTGCTGTACCTCTACTTTTTAAACCTTCGGACCTTTATCTTTCAGCATTTTCTCACACTGCAATAATTTTGAAATCTATGGACGCATTTCCAACGTTGACCTTGCAGAGTGTTCTGCATCTCACCAGCTGTTATGAGCGGCCATCTTTCGGGGTGCTTGAGGACTCAGAAGGCTCCGTTAGCCCTTCCCGGCGCGCTCCCCGCCCCAGGCTGGGGAGCCAGCGACACTTGGCTTACCATGGTTCTGCTGTGGTTGTAGCTGTACCCTAGTTGCTCTTTCGATTTCTCTACAACAAATGCAAACAAAATACTAAAGCACCATCTATAAAAAACAGTAAAAAATATTTCAAGTCACACATGTGTTCATCGAATAATTGGTTGGTTATGACTCTGGATGAAATGAAAGAAGTATGTAAGGGCAGAAAGAAATGGCGGTTGATCTGTAATGTTGGCAGCTAGGGCTAAGGTTTTTCAAAATTTTCAAATTTACATTTGGAATTTTGTAGGTATTTGTTTTTAATGTTTATACATAATATTATTATTCCTTTATTTCTAAAATCTAATTTGTTGTGTATGTTCCTTGCCTTATAGGTTGGTATGCAACTGACCACCCATGCTGTAGAAAATGGTTCGCTTTGCCAATGTCACTTCTGTTTCAGGGAAGGACGGCAAGAGTTGCAGGGTGTACGTCCATTTGAGATTTAGGTTTTTATATTGTAGGTTCACATGGGGCATGTGCAAGCACGAACTTGTACGTGTCTGCTTGTGAGAATGCATGTAATGTGAATCCCCAATGTGATATATCTTTGCAACATAGATTAGATTAGATAAGTATGAGGCTGACCACCCATGCTGTAATTTTTTTTTCACTTTGCTAATGTCACCCCTGTTTCAGGGAAGGTCGCCAAGACTTGCAGGGCTATGTTCATTTTTATGTTGAGGCATGTTTAAGCGCAAACTTATACGTGTCTGCTTATGGGAATGCATGTACCTAATATGAATCTTAAATGTACTTAATAAATCTTTAAAACTTAGATTTTTGATTGATTATAGTTACTAGTTGCTAGGACTCCAATCCCATATAGATCCCACATAGAAATGTGACGTTTGCCCGATGGGAAAGAAAATCTAAATTCGAATTTGTGCTCAGTCCACTTCGTAAAAGATAGAGGAGCCTTTTAAGTTGAAAAAGTACTGAAATAGGGCAACAGATTATTGTCACAAAAAATATTGTCTTAGAATGTTCATTCTCGGGTCAAAGACATTCAAATATTATAATTATTATTTAGATATTAACAAATTAACAGAGTAAATATTACAAAACGCAAAAGAAAACGTATTTTAGATGTTTATTTATTGAAATTTTTGTCAAATCTAAACATAGGTACTTTTATGCCATCTTTTCTTAAGTAGGTAATAATTTGAAATGTCCACTTACAGCAGGAATAACAATTTTACAAAAATAACACTAGAACGAAGGTAGTATCACTTGACTTTGAAATAAGCCAACATAGAAAATAAATCAGGACGACTTGGAAATTTTCAAACTGATATGACTTTTCTCCATTTTCAAAACTTTAGAGACACCGGAAGTGTAGAAAATCGAAATGATTATTCAGCATTATTCAAAACATTTACATTTCAAATGCTATCTCGTAGTACTCAAAATATTTTTTAAATTCTTTAAATATTTGTGCTTATAATATATCTTTCCAATAATTTAAAGGGAAAATAATGAAAACAGCAAGAAATTTGAACTGGTGGTGGAAATAGTGTCTGTCTTTAATAAGGTAGTGAATGTTTTTTTCTTTCTTTTTGTGGCCAACACACTTTATTTATTTACTGCCATGTTACCAAAAGTGCAAGGTGTATAAGTAAGTATAAAAGTGTAAGGATAGAAAAAATATGCTCGAACGAATAATGTTAATATACAAAAGAAGAAATTGGGGAAATGTCATTGAAATGTTTTTTTTATATTTAGCAAGTCATTTTGTTTAGTAAATCTACTAAAAAACGCGAATTTTTATAACAAAAATAGGTTGGTGAATTGCATAGCGCCTTACATTTTATACCTACTCAATGTTTACTAAAAGTTAAAAAAAAAAAAAAAAATGAGTTCTGCACATTTCAAAACGGCAAAAAAGTGGTGCCATCCCATAAAAGGGATCCTAGTTACTTAGACAAATTAAAAATGAATATTTGTTTGCCTCTTCCCTAGCAACCCGTCCGTGAGACGTCATAATTTTGTTTTCAATGAACTTGATGCCGAGTTCACTTAGGGTACGAGCATGTAGGCGCTTCGACATGAAGACAATAATATATTTTGATTTTTTTTATAAATATTTAAAAAATTGAAATGGTAAAACATGGTTTCAATTCACTTTGTTCTTTTTGTTTGATGTTTTAACATTTCAATTTTTTAAATATAAAAAAAGGACTTTCACTGTGTTAACAGATCAACACAAATATATATATTGATGTTTATACTCTCGGTTATGACTCTGGAGGAAATGAAAGAAGTATGTAAGGATAGAAAGAAATGGCGGTTGATCTGTGATGTTGGCGGCTAGGGTTTGTTAAAGTGAAATTGGTTTTATGATTTAGTTTTTTATGTCCATGTATATCTTGTTATTTATTGATTTAAAAAAATGTAATTTGTCATGTATGTTCCTTGACTTATAGGTTGTTATGCGGCTGACCACCCATAATATAAAAAATTGGTTCACTTTGCCAATGTCACCCCTGTTTCAGGGAAGGACGGCAAGAGTTGCAAGGCTTATGTTCATTTGAGATTGGGTTTTTATATTGTAGGTCCACATGCGGCATGTGTTAGCGCGAAATTATACATATCTGCTTGTGGGAATGCATTTAATATAAATCTTAAATGATATATATCTTTGCAGCTTAGATTAGATTAGATTAGATTAGATAGGTAGGTATGCAAATAAATACCTAATCAAATAAAGGAGCCGTCATCGTATCTAAAAAATAAATACTAAAAGATGTTTTCCATACATAAGCTGTTTTTTTGCTCTCGCCATTTTCCATTTTGTGCCAGCATAATGTTTTTTATTGTTGGGAGTGTATGGAAAAAAAATGGATCGCTTTCCGTTTTTATTTTGTATGAATGAACGTGATAAATGTGTTTTATTCAGAAAATGTTTGCAAATTATGCTTGAATGAGCATTGTTGGCATGCTCTGTGATCCTTTTATCCGTGTCTATCTATTATCTAAGTTGCACAGATAAGAAGGTATTCGCACGGGTAAATATTTCTTAGGCAAAATGTATATTGATTATGATAGACTAAAAAAAAAAGATTTTTTTTTCTCGAGGGGAAAACGTCACAATTTTATGGAACTACGGTCCTCAGCAACCAACCACAAAATATTTGATGCCTCATTTATTTTGTGGCCTTGGAATTCGAGCCGAGTCCATAGATTTAGGACTTGTTGCACCAACCTCCAATTAATATTTAATTGACACATCAAATTTGATTGCTTAGGTAATTCTGGCAAGGACCTCGGTTAAATATTTCTCAGAATTGTGTAATAATAAGATGGAATTTGAACATAAAAGATGATGTACATTAGCTGATTTACGTATTTGCAACCAAATTTTTGATTTGATGGGAGAAATCACACTTAATTTCGATTTTTTCCGATTGGAGTTTGGTGCAACAGGCCCTAAGGATTCACCTGTTCACACGTTCGTACCTATGAACAAGCGCCTTTGGGATGATCAAGCATTTATGTAAATTCCGAATTTTCTTTTCTTTTTCTATTACCTAGCTAAGCACCATTTAAATATATTTTTGTTACATGGTAACACATGTAATAATTGTAATTAATAACGCATTATATGTTGGCAGCTTTGACGGTTCGTCTCGCTAATGGCTTCCGCTTGAAACATCATCAGATTTCCTGGCCGACAATAATCTCATCCACGCGACATGATGGATTTCACGTCTTTCGCGCCATTGCTCTCATCTCTTCATCATGAATAAATGATTAATCATCGCTTAATATTCTGGAACACAGATTTTTATCTTTCCCCGCCGGGGGAAAATTTGTTGAAAGTTGGGAACACTTAATCTTGACAGGAAGTACTCGTAAAACTTTTTGTTGCCAGGTTCACAAATAGGTATTAAAAGTGTCAATAAATAATTAATGAATATTTGTTAAAAGTGGTTTCACGTTGACATCTGCGCCCCTAGTATTCCATTGCGTAAACACACCTCGATTGCGTTCGTGAAACGTGACTAAGCTACACATTTAGTGTAACTTATTGCAGGTGGCGAGTGGAACCTTAAATGGGTCGGGTTTACTCCAATCACTTCAGTCGAAGTGGGGTTTCCCAGCTCCCGAGGGGGCTGGTACTCATTTCTTGTGAAGGTTGAGTAAACCTTATTTATGTATTAAAACCTTTAGTTTACAGGTTTGTCATGAGCACTTCCTTATAATTAATTCACTGACTATGATAATAATGGTTTACCCACGATTTCTCAAATCAGTGAATCAGCACTTATTCAGTTTTACATTTAAGGTGACGATATGCTCTTCGCTGTGTTGAAAAAAAAATCATATACTGAAGACCGGCTACCAAAGGTACATCCAGCCTTACAGCAACTTGGTCTGGTTTGATAATAATTGGCGCTTTCTACCTATAGCGACGAAAAAACTCGCAAAGGGCTTTTGAGGTGTGATTTACACAAAAACAGCGCATCCCAAATAAATCCTCCTAAAATATATATTAATCAACCATTAATCATTTTTTCATCTAATACCCTAACGCCTCTGACGTGGGTTTTTTACATAATCTTTACCTCAAGACCGTTTTACATTTTGACGTCATAGTTCATTTTTCATCGTCTGACCCAGGACGCTTACAAAACATTTTCTGTCAAAATTTTGCAGTTTTTTTAAGACGATACTCGGGTCAACGCCATCACTGAAAAGGTCCGCCAACCCTAAAATATTTATTTTTTATTAAAAAAAATGCTTACAATATTTTTTATGGAATTATTTTTTACCTACCAAGCCAATATTTTCATTATTTCTGTGATGCAATTGGTCATTGTAGGTTGTTCCAAATTTGAAATTTCATGGAATTTTCAAATGAGAGTGTTGCTAGGGTGAAAAATATTATATAGAAGTAGGTAGGTATATAAACCTAGCAAAATTAGTTAACTGAAATATTTTTGTTTTTATAAAACCTTTAAGATTTTTACTTAAACGTAAGACTTGGAGAGTTAAAAATAATATTCTTTTTCTGAATACTGCACATGAGAGTAAAAACGGTTTATGGATAATGCCGAACATTTTGCATTGTGCTAGGTAGTTGGTCCCGCCAATTTTATGTAATTTAGTTGTTCCAAGTATGACATTGCAAACTTTAGTAATATCCCAGAAAGGAAATGAAGTTTGCAGTATACATTATTGCAGCAAAATCTTTGTTTGACAGTTTTGATGTAGGAATCCTAGGCTGAAGTGTACACTATGTCTAAATTGCATTTAAGATTAATATTAAATACATGCCCACAAGCAGACACGTTTACGCATGCTGTTTACGCAATCTAAATTGCAAAGATATGTATCATTTGAGGTTCATATTAAATGCATTCCCACAAGCAGACACGCATAATTTCGCGCTCACACATGCCGCATGTGGACCTACAATATAAAAAACCCAATCTCAAATGAACATAGCCCTGCATATTTTACCGATGCTTCCTGAAACAGGGGGGACATTGGCAAAGTGAACCATTTTTTACAGTTTGGGTGGTGAGCCTCATACCGACCTATAAGTCAAGAAACTATGGAATATAGAATATAATTTTGAGTTTATAATTATATAACTTAATAAATACAAAAAAAAAGAACCATAGCGTAACCAAACAACAAAAATAATCATGAAGAGAAATGCAACTCACCAACTTATTTTTGCCCAGTCAGAAACAGGTTTTATAATTATTATTAATTAAAGTCATAAATATAGACACTAGTATAACGACCGGTCCGTAGTTCAGTGGTAACACTTCGGACTCTGAATGGGAAGGCTGTGGGTTCGATTCCCAGCGGAGCACAAAAAATTTGCTCTTCGCTGGGTTGAAAAATTCATAAAACCTTTATCAGTGACCGGTCACCAAATGGGGGTCATTAATGGCAACCATTGTGGTCGATCGACTAGTCCTGGACATGGTAGTACCGTCAATGCTCCAATCAGAAGAGAACTGGCGGGCCTGGGATACCTTTGCCTCTCGCGTGATCGGAGAGAAGGAGGATGCCGAGCGCGTAAGGCGAAGGATGAACACGACCCGCCAAAATTTAGTCTCTGTCGATAGTAGTGTTAATGTAGATAGTAGTCTTAACACAATGTAGATAGTGTAGATTTGCCAATTGACGCAACTGAAATGTGAAGACATGCTGTGCATGTAAAGACACACCACACCCCGATGTCATGCTTGACGGCAGTTCCAGGGTGTGGCAAGATGCAGAGGGGGGTTTTAGTGAGTAAAAATCTCACATATCCTGCCGGCGGAAACAATGGCAGGAATCTTTTGAAGATTTTCCCCTCTCAATAAAAAAATAAATTAAAAAAAGCCTTATAGCAACTGGGTCTTGCTTGAGAATTGGCGCTTTGTAGCGACGACGATCAAGCTCGTAAAAAGGTCGATAGCTCAATTGGTAGAATAATAATAATAATAATAACAGGCTGATTTATTTTAAATTACACATGATAAGAGAGCGCCGTTTTTGTGTGTGTCACACCTCAAGGGCCCTCTCCGATCATGGATAAGACTTTCTAAACAAGTGTGCCTTGAGTGCTCCTCGAAATACACCCACAGATTTGGAGTTCTTCACTCCGGGTGGCAGTCTGTTCCACTCCACCGGCCCCGCAACACGGAAAGCGCGGTCTCCGAAGTTTGTACGAATCTGACGGCGCGGCTGAACCAAATTGACTACTCCATCACCCGCAGATCTGAGTGTCTGCCTCCTAACACCCATTTCAACAGGTGAAATCATATCAGCCAGATAAGGTGGGGCCAAGCCATTGATGGCTTTATATACCATTAAACAAACACGGAAGACCACCCTCTCCGGGAAACGAAGCCAATGAAGTTTTTTTAACAGCGGGGTGATGTGAGCGAATTTGGGAATCCCGAATATGAGTCTTGCTGCCGAATTCAACACAGATTGAAAGCGATTAAACTGTTTCTTCGGCTGACCACTATAAAGCGTCGAGCAATAGTCAATCCGAGACATCACAAACGCACTCACCAGGGTCTTAACCGCATCTGACGGCAGACATTTTCTTATTGCCTTTATTTGGCGAAGCGAAAAAAAAGAAGAAGCTATTGTGGCATCTATTTGCCTATCCAGTGTCAGGTTGCGATCCAGTAAGACTCCTAGAAGTCTTACCGAATCAGAAGGCTGGATTAGCTTACCTCCTATGGAGAGTGGTACTCTATTCTATGCTGTGGTACTCTATAGAATGCTTGCATTCCATGCTGAGAGCAAGGGTTCAATCTCAAAGGTGTACTCAGCCTTCACAAGAAATGAGAACCAGTCCCCCGGGAGCTGGGAAACCCCCACTTCAACTGAAAAGTGGTTGGTGTGAGGCTGGCCCCCTTACCTGTAAAAATAAATAGGTCCCGAAGTTCCACATGCGACCCCTTCGGGGAAACGCAGGCAAGAAGTTACACTATCTGTGTAGCTTAGTTGCGTTTGCGTTTTTCGTACTTCGGTGGTTTAAAATATCCAATATATTTATCTCGTTTTCGAATACAATCATACATTGCCGACTTTAGTTCTACGTTACTCATTTTCAAATGTCTCAATTTGTAACACATTTATAAAATTTAGATTTCAATTTCAAAATAATATCCACGTTTTAGTCTTTTGTTGCATACGTTTGCCTCTATGGTTTGCTCGCCCGTGGACTGCAGGTATTGTAAAATTTGTACTACGTTTCTATTATTTGACAGTAACATCTACAAAGCGAGTGTTGCCTTGGAAAATATAAAATATTCTTATTTTGTGCACCTGCAATGTTTCTAGAAGTAGGGTGGGGAAGTATTATTTTTTCGCAAATGCAGCAAAAATGATAAGAAATGCCTTTGTGCTAAAGTGATGTGTAAGGAAACGTTATTCGAATAACAAAATGTATGTGCTACAAAATATGTAAGTATTTTATACTGAACGAGGGGTTATGTAACAAAATCGCAAAATAATGATCTTGTTTTCGAATAACGTCTGCACATTTGAAAGACATAAAAGTTGTGATGCCACGCGACTGTCAATAATAATCTAAAATTTAAAGTTCATATTAAATGCTTGTCCACAAACATGCACGTGTAACTTCGCGCTTACAAGTGCTGCATGTGTACTTATATTAAAAAACCAAACCTCAAATGAACATAAGCCTATACCAACCTATAAATCAAGGGAGCATGACAGGAAAAACTCTAAAAGATAGAGTCCGCAATGATTGGGTGATGAACGAGTGTGGTATACAAGAGAATTTAAGAAGGGAAATACAAACAAAACACAATGAGATGGTACGGACATCTTAAAAGAATGGATGATGAACGACTAACAAAGATAGTGTACAGAGGAAATTTCAGAGGAAATCGTGAAAGGGGAAGACCGAGGAAGGAATGGATAGACCAAATAGGTGAAATTGCGAAAGGATAGAACCTGCAGAATAAGAATAAGAGAAGAGTATGTATGAAGAAAGTGAATGAATTTAGTAGAGATATGCAAGGACAGAAAAAAGTGGAGACGCATCTGCGGAGGTAGCGGCCACCCCTAATGGAACGGCGGCAGTATACAGTACAGTACAGTTCACATAGCCGAGGGATGTTTTGAGTGTTGGGAGTGCATTTATGAAGCCGAATGGTAAATTTCGAATTGTCCGGAGATATTCGCATTTCTGACCCACCTCCCTTGCTGCTGGGCGCAGGCGTGAACAGCAGTCTTGGCGACTTGCAGAGCAGCACGGCCTTGTAGGCCTGGCGGTACTGCTTGTTCATGATGACGTAGATGATGGGGTTGATGCAGGCCGAGAGGTACAGCAGCATGTAGCTCATGATGTGGAGAGCTGCAACCAACAAGTTCATTCGAATCAATTTCGACTATTCGAAAAGCGAGAGCAGATTCAAATGTGGAATAGTTTGATATCTCACTATTAATTCGAGCATTAGAAATTTAAACTATATGTTGTAGATTGATAGAATAGACTGTGTTTGGAATTTTTGAGAGTACAAAAATAACATTGACGCAAACATTTAAATAATGGTAGGTAAATTCAATACTTAAATAATGTATTTAGGGAAATTTGAACTAGTCAAACTCAATCATAATTGTATATTGCAGTTGTTGCATTCCTTTTGATGGGTAGAAGGCCCATAATAGGGCTTAACAAGCAAATTCGTCCTCTTACTTAATCAAATTCTTCACGGGTAGATTGATTCAACAGTCTAACTTGCTGGAATAAAAGTGCTGCATCATCAACCAAGAAACAAGTATTTTTAATTGAAGCCCAATCCGAAATCACCAGCCAGAATCCTGTACAGGCTGAGAGCATATTTAGAAAATAAATAGGAGTGAGCATTCGGTGAACATACAAGTAGGATATTCAAAAATACAATAGTTTGAAATGGATTATTATCTATTAATTAAATAATAATAATAAATAAATTAAATAATAATTTAATTAGAGAGAATATTTGAAAAAGTAATCTTTCGCGAGAGAAATCGAAAATTCGAATTTGTCCAAATCGTGATGTCACATAAAATGTTATATTTTTGTATGAAAACTCCTTGACTGATAGGTTGGTATGCGGCTGACCACCCAAACTGTAAAAAATGGTTCACTTTGCCAATGTCACCCCTGCTTCAGGGAAGGTCGGCAAGAGTTGCAGGGCTTATGTTCATTTGAGATTGGGTTTTTTATATTGTAGGTCCACATGCAGCATGTGTAAGCACGAAATTATGCATGTCTGCTTGTGGGAATGCATTTAATATGAATCTCAAATGATACATATCTTTGCAGCTTAGATTTAGATTTAGATTTAGAAACGTCTTTATCTAACTGATCTACTTCTAAGAGTATTCTTATACATATACATTTATTTTATTTGTACAATTAAGTATTGACCGACAGGATACCACCTTTGAAATATTCTTCAAAAAATAAAATGCGTGTTAAAGAAGGCAGGTATTTTGGGTTATAAAAATCCGTCTCTAGTGTTATCTGTGGCTGATATTTTAGCACTGAAAGAAACTGATTTTCCATTTATGATTCTTTATGTCATAAAGAAAAAGATAATGATTACAATAACCTAGACTTCTTCTCCCTTATTCATAAAAAGATTTTTTATTTTTTAACCTTTCCTTAAAATAATAATAATAATAATAATGATTGGACAATTTGTATACAGCGCCGTTTAGTGGCACTAGCCACCCCAAGGGCGCTTAATTATTTTTTCTTAATTCTTAATTCTGCTTCCTTGTCTTATAGGTTGGTATTCCTAGACTTATAAGTTGGCAATTCCTAGACTTACAGGTTTGTAAGTGGCTGACGACCCATACTGTAAAAATGATTCACTTTTCCAATGTCACCTCTGTTTCAGGAAAGGTCGGCAAGAGTTACAGGGCTTATGTTCATTTGAGATTGAGTATTGATATTGTAAGTCCACATGCGGCATGTGTATGCGCGAACTTATATGTGTCTGCTTGTGGGCATGCATTTGATATGAATATTAATATATCTTTGTGACTAAGATTATAGAACCTATTGAAATTTGTGGGTACGTCTTTTGAAAGTCTTTCGTACAAAAAAATTGATAGAAGCCTGATTTTTGTTTCAACAAAATTTTCAAATGAAAAAGGCCGTTTATTTTGAAAAGAAGTCAATAAACATTATTCATAGAATTGTTTGTTTGATTTTTGATAACCTTTAAATACTTAATTTCAATAATAAATTATAAGTATTATTTTCGATATTTGAGAACTACTACTAACTGTGACTTCCCATAAAGCACTTGAATTAAGGCTGACCCTATAATTGTGAAAATAAACAGCTACTGTAAAATACCTATGCTGTGCCGTAACAAGGCGTTCTCTTCACGTATTTATCTATAAAAAAAAAACGATTCTAATGATAGTGTGAATGATAGAAGAATGACCGGTGAATTTGAAAGAAGAGTAATGAAGGGCAGGTGTGTACTGGGTGCCACAGCTTGTATCGCCAAAAATCAAAACATATCTAAAAATGCTCGATTGGCGGTACGCAGTGGCATACTTTTACCCACCTTGATGTATGGAAGCGAGGCCTGGACGGTGAATGAAAGTGAAATTAGTAAAGTCCATACTGTTGAAATGGACTTTCTAAGAAGTATGATTGGGAAAAAACGGAGTGACAGGGTGAGGAATGATTTTGTAAGAGAAGAATGTGGTGCAAGAGAAAGTGTGAAAGTGAAGATTAAAAGAAGTTTGTTAAGATGGTTTGGGCATATGGAGAGAATGAATGAGGAAAGACTGACGAAGAAAGTATATGTTGGTAGAATAGATGGATGTCGTGGTAGAGGAAGACCGAGAAAGGTATGGATGGACCAAATATCCGAAATTGCGAATGAATGGAATATCCAGAGTCATAATAAAAGAAGAGCCTGTATGAAGAAAATTATGACTCTGGAGGAATGAAAGAAGTATGTAAGGACAGAAAGAAATGGCGGTTGATCTGTAATGTTGGCGGCTAGGGTTTATTAAATTGGAATTTGTTTTTATTTGTAAATGGATGTTTTGTATTTGGATATTGTTGTTTGGTGATGTATAAAATGTAATTTGTCGTGTGTGTGTGTTCCTTGACTTATAGGTTGGTATGCGGCTGACCACCCATGCTGTAAAAATGGTTCACTTTGCCAATGTCACCCCTGTCTCAGGGAAGGACGGCAAGAGTTGCAGGGTGTATGTCCATTTGAGATTTGGTTTTTATGTTGTAGGTTCACATGAGGCATGTGCAAGCGCGAACTTGTACGTGTCTGGTTGTGAGAATGCATGTAATGTGAATCTCCAATGTAACATATCTTTGCAACTTAGATTAGATTAGATTAGATTAGTGTTATACATACTATTATTATTTATATATATTTTAAAGTAAGTGTGAAAAAGTTGCATCTTGTTATTTTAATGCAGGGCTTTGAGCTGCAGTAGGTACAGTGTTGCATCAATCGAGGAATTATGCGCCCTTGGTCAGCATTTCTCCAGTGCTGCCATAACTTCCCTCATCACCTGCATATTTTTAACATTGCCTGACAGAATGGCGGTTTTTATTACGCCTGGCAACTCGCACTCGACGGGAAAATATAAAGTCTCGAGTATTTGGAAATGCTGCAGCTTTTGGAATGGATTTCATAAATTTTGATTATACCACAAAATAATATGACATCGTTAAAGCTGGAATATTTTTTTTGTTTTCCGTTTATTTTTCTTCAACCTTTCTATGTACTACCTGCCATTCTATAAATATCTAAACAAAATTATAATACCAGAAATAAATGCTCTCAATTTCAAATAATGCCAATTATATCAAATGCACATTGTTCGGTTGATAGCTCAGTTGGTAGAGTGCTTGCATTCCATGCCGTGAGCTCGGGTTCGAATCCCGCCGAGGCGAGGGTGTCAGAAATGATTTCCCGTTTCGGTGTTTATTTCAAACCCCACAATAAAAATACCGGCAAGGTTTACTCAGCCTTCACAAGAAATGAGTACCAGCCCTCTCGGGAGCTGGGAAACCCCCACTTCATCTAAAGTGGTTGGCGTAAGGCCGGCCCGCTTACCTGTAAAAATAAATAGGTTCAGATCGCCACATGCGACCCCCTCGGGGATAACGCGGCAAGAAGTTACACTATATGTGTAGCTTAGTTGCGTAGTTGCGTTGCGTTGCAAGATTTATACCGCATGCGACTATGTTTGGACTGCTCCGGGCATAGTACGTACGCGACAATGTTAAAATAATATTAGGATGATTTATTTGGTGAGCGCTGTTTTTGTGTGTATACACCTCAAGAGCCCTCTGCGAGCTTGGTCGTCGCTGTAGAAAGCGCCAATTCTCAAGCAAGACCCAGTTGTTGTAAGGTTGGATGGACCTTTTAGGGACCGGTCTTTGGTAAAGGTTTATGAATTTTTCAACTCAGCGAAGAGCACATTCGAAATATAAATGGTATATTTTTGTGCTCCGCCGGGATCCGAATCCACAACCTTCCATTTACGAGTCCGAAGTGTTGCCACTGGACTACAGACCGGTCCAAGATGCCAACGACACGCGGAGTACCTGAGCGGTCACCCATCCAAGTACTATCCGCGCCCAATGTTGCTTAATGTTGCCACCTTTCTAGAAACATGTTTACATTCGCCTGAGTTTTTTTGTACACATGGAAATGCAACTGTGAAGTTCTTTGCTCTCTTTCTTACTAAAGACCATTTTCGTAAGTAGGTTGAAACCAATATATTATATTGTCTATTTTCCTTAAAATAATTTCTAGCCCACAGATATCATAAGACATAAGTCAATGTTCCAGAACCGTTCAGATTTTTTAACTTGAACTTGTAAGACTTTGAGTTTTATATTAGGGATGCAGAACAAAAACTTGTTGTTTTATTACATTACCTGGGTAGTGCACCTCCGTATCCGTGACCTTGACTATAGTGATGGGCAGGTAGCAGACCAAAAAAGACAGGAAGATGGCCAGCACCATCTTGGTGATCCTCCACTCGTTCCTGCGCGCCTTCAGCTCCCTGGCCCCGCTGGCAGAGCTGCCCGGAGCCGCCGGGGCGCCTCCTGAAGATGTTGGCGGTGAGTTCTGGTGGTGCTGCAGGGCACTGGCTGCTTGAGCTGCTTGCGCTGCCTTTGAGTGAGCGCGCATGCGATTTTCAGAACTGCAAAACGAACAATATAATTAAATCAAATCTGTATGAGTACCAGCCCCCTCGGTAGCCGGGAAACTCCCACTTCAACTGAAGTGGTTGGCGTAAGGCCGGCCCCCTTACTAGGTACTGATCATACTGGCTCGATACATCGCACGCTTAATCATAAAGAGCAATAACTCAAAAAATAAGAACGTTGGGAAATCACGTTTGAAGTTCAGACAACCAGTACAACTTGTATGGGATGAAAAAGGCGACCGATGTTTTATCTCGGTCATATTCGTCCAAATTGAACGGCTGTCGCATTCTACCTATTCTCCTCGCATTGTTCTTGCGTTTTATTACAAAATCTCGATTTTCCCAATTTTTGAGTTATTTCTCTTTATGATTAAGCGTCCGACATATTCAAACATTTAGTTTAAATTTATAGATTCAAAGTTGTACTCTAAAAAGTAAATTGAAATTTCTGTGAGGCTACATCGTTCAACTGCATTTTGAACAAGCATACAAACTCACAGCGCGCCCTGTATTGAAAGCGTTTAATATTAAAATGAAATCTCTGTCAGGGGCTGATGAAAGATGTACAATAGTCTATCGTTCTGCTCACTTGAGACGTTCTTCAGCAACGGGGCTCCTTCAGAATGAACAAAGCCACTTCGGACAGCATCTTTGAAAACGAATTCAAGTCATGAAATGGCGAAGAAGAAGTATGTAAGGATAGAAATAAATGGCGGTTGATCTGTAATGTTGGCGGCTAGGGTTTATTAAAGTGAAATTGGTTTTATGATTTAGTTTTGTTTTAATGTCCATGTACCTATATATGTTTTATTATTTATTGATTTAAAAAAATGTAATTTGTCATGTATGTTCCTTGACTTACATATATGTTGATATGCGGCTGACCACCCATACTGTAAAAAAATGGTTCACTTTGCCAATGTCACCGCTGTTTCAGGGAAGGACGGCAAGAGTTGCAGGGCTTATGTTCATTTGAGATTGGGTTTTTATATTGTAGGTCCACATGCGGCATGTGTTAGCGCGAAATTATAATTGTCTGCTTGTGGGAATGCATTTAATATAAATCTTAAATGATATATATCTTTGCAGCTTAGATTAGATTAAATTACATTAGAAATGGCATTTGAACACTAACAGTGCCATTCTTAGACATTTTGGTCGTCCGTTGAGCCTTTATGTTCCGTGATCTGTGGTTGAGCCCATGCCTTGACAAACTAATGATGCCTGCGCTGGAAGCTTCATCACCACGGTCATTCTTATCTACCGAATATCAGTAATATTTGTAAATGAAAAAATGAAAAAATTCACACGCCCTGAGTGATGATGATGATGATGATGTCTAGCCGGGAGTATGTATCCTAGGTACATCCTGGAGGTATCTATCAATCTTAAAATTACAATTGGTTACCATGTCTGTCAGAAAAGATTATTTTTTCAACTTATCAGCTGTTCACTTGCAACCATCTTGGATTGACAGGTCTTAATTCAAATGCACCATTAGTTTGTCAAAGCGTGGGCTCAACGGACGACTAAAATGTCTTAAGAATAGCACTGTATGAGACGCATTCAACATAATATTAACATGTCCAAAGTAATCCATTTTATAAATGAGATGATGCACACGCATTAATATAGATAAAATTGTGACTTCACATGGCCGGGTTGCTTGGAGAAAATATTTTTTTTTTGTTACTGGTTGCTAGGGGCTGTAGTCCGTAGTCCCATACAAGTGTGACGTTTCCCCGTCGAGAAAAATGTTTTCAGTTCAAATTTCTCTATAAACTCTATATAATCTATAATCTAAGTTGTAAGTAAAAAGATTTTAATCTATAATCTAAGTTGAAAAGATATATAAGTATTCAAAACTCATATCAAATACATGCCCACAAACAGAACGTGTAAATTTGCGCTTAAAAATGCTGAATGCGTACTTACAAATTAAAACCAAACCTCAAAAGAACATAGACCCTGAAACTTTTACCGACCTTTCCTGAAACAGGGGGACATTGGACAAGTGAACCATTTTCTACAATATGGGTGATCAGCCTCAAACCAACCAATAAGTCAAGGAATTCTCTTCATTACTAGATATTCCTGGTGGATTTCACTTCGTCATTTAGCGGTGAGGTGTATAGCAATTCAGCCGTGAGCAAGCAACGTAAATAAAATGTTACTAAGCATCATATATAGCACAACTTATAACCGTGCTGCTGCTGAAGAGATCGCATATGACGTAAGGGGGTCTTACTTAGTTAACCTGACGTCAACCTATTCACTAGAAGCTTACCGACTCCTAAAAGAGCTGGAGTAAGCCTAGCCACGGTTTTCGATTCTTGGTTAGAAATAAAATGTGAAATCGTTTCTGATACTCTTGTTGGTGGTCTTATAGAAGACTACTAGGAGTTTCCTGGAGAGACCACACTACAAATGAGGAGGTTTTCCAAATAATCTAAATAGAAAGGTATCTGCTCAGGACCTTGTCCGATAGGTGTGCAAGATACATAGATCAGCCATGTAATACGACAAGAAGGCCTCTTGCATGCCATAATAATAATAATATCATAATAATATCAGGCTAATTTATTTTAAATTACAAATGATAAGAGAGCGCCGTTTTTGTGTGTGTCACACCTCAAGGGCCCTCTCCGATCATGGATAAGACTTTCTAAATAGGTGTGTCTTGAGTGCTCCGCGAAATACATCCATAGATTTGGAGTTCTTCACTCCGGGTGGCAGTCTGTTCCACTCCACCGGACCCGCAACACGGAAAGCGCGGTCTCCGAAATTTGTACGAATCTGACGGCGTGGCTAAACCAAATTGACTACTTCATCGCCCGCGGATCTGAGTGTCTGCCTCCTTACACCCATCTCAACAGGCAACATCATGTCAGTCAAATAAGGTGGAGCCAAGCCATTGATGGCTTTATATACCATCACACAAACACGGTAGACCACCCTCTCCGGGAAACGAAGCCAATGTAGTGTTTTTAACAGCGGAGTGATGTGAGCGAATTTGGGTATCCCGAATATGAGTCTTGCTGCCGAATTCAACACAGATTGAAAGCGATTGAACTGCTTCTTTGGCTGACCACTATAAAGCGTCGAACAATAGTCAATCCGAGACACCACAAACGCGCTCACTAGGGTCTTGACTGCATCTGACGGTAAACACTTTCTAATAGCCTTAATTTGGCGTAGTGAAAAAAAAGAAGAAGCTATTGTGGCATCTATTTGCCTCTCCAGTGTCAGATTCCGATCCAGTAAGACTCCTAGAAGTCTCACTGAATCAGAAGGCTGGATTAGCTTACCTCCTATGGAGAGTGGTACTCCGTTCACTAATAGGTGATCACGCCTAGATGATGGAAGGGATATCTGAGGGGACCAACTCTAGGGGACGCCCACGCCAAGAATACCTGGAGGACCTGTTGGTGGACGTGCGCTGCTCATCATATGCGACCTTAAAAGAGCCGCACAAGACAGGGAAGAATGGAGGAGAAGAATCAAAGAAATTGCTGCAAGCCAATCCCAGGATTGAAACTAGAGAAAAAGACTCTTGTTAGGGGTCGAACCCTATACCCTCTGGCATGGAACGCAAGCATCCTACAAACTGAGCTATCGGCATTACAGAAAACCAGTTTGGAGATAAAGCAGTTGGCTTTAACATAATCGCACGTTTAATAATAAAGAGCAATAACTAAAAAAACATGAATGTTGGGAAAACGCGTTTGAAGTTCAGACACCCAGTACAACTTGTATGGGATGAAAAAGGCGGCCGATGTTTTATCTCGGTCATATTCGTCCAAATTGAACGGCTGTCGCATTCTACTTATTCTTCTCGCATTGTTCTTGCGTTTTATTACAAAATCTCGATTTTCCCAATTTTCGAGTTATTTCTCTTTATTATTAAACGTGCGATATGTGTGCAATGTATAAACTTACTTAGATTTATTTTTTAGGAAAACTACTAAAGAAAAGTTGCGGTCAAAATTCATTTTCACCAGGTTCATTGAACCGTTTCAAAAGTTCAGTTCAGTGTACCCCAGTGCAAATAAATTTCGTCCTTACGCGATATAATAAATATACTCGCTTGTGATGCAAAAAAAATGAGAAATGCCTTTGCACGACCTCCGAGGGTCCCTACAAGGAGATCCTAGAAAGTAGGGTGGATCGTGAAAACAGATTCGTATTTTTCTTGCGAAGATTAAAAAAAAAATTAAGTAAATTTTCACAAAGATCACAAAATTACTATAAAAGTTTACATACTACATGGGAAAGCCACAGCATCAACCCTAATGGGTGATTTAATTTTCATGTATTTTTTGTTCTATTTACGTGATTGCTATTAAATTGATCGCGCCTTCCTGCACCTTCTAGCTCCAGAACTCGCTATCCTCTACAACCGTATCTAACGTTCAAAATACCTAATCTAATCTAATCTAAGTTTCAAAGATATGTAACATTAAGGAATCACATTATATGCATTTTTACAAGCAGACACGCATTAGTTCGCGCTTGCACATACCGCATGTGAAACTACAGCATAAAAACTCAAATCTTAAATCCGTCCTTCCCTGAAACAGGGGTGACATTTACAAAGTGAACAATTTTCTACAGTATGGATGGTCAGCCGCATACCAGCCTATAAGTCAATGAAACCTAGGATTTAAAAACTTTCCCAACACACATTATTCCACATATTTTCTTAAGATTTTCTAGTAATTTCTTAATTTTTTATGATTAAGTTTAAATTGATCAAACCTTGTCGCCGTGGTATCACAATTTTTGGCCGAATGTTCGTTAAAAAAAATCCCTATGTACTTCGTCGTCAGTAAAAGACAAAAAACTTCAATGCAGGCATTGAAGTTTTAAGAATACATTTTCAAGTTAAGATTTTCTAGAAATTCTCTACTATAAATTAGATGCACCCTAGTGCGCAGTGGTTACAAGTAAAATGAAAAATGTCCGGTGCAGATTTTGAAGAAATTGTGCTGCATTCAAATTGCAAGTGTTGCTGTCCACCCACATCTTTACAATATACTTTACAAAAATGTTTAAATTGTTATTTAAAGTCTAGCTGGACCACAAATATTTTCTAGCACTCCGGTGGGACAAAAAGTAAGTATTGGTTTGACTATATTTTTTTCTCTCTTCATTTTAAAAGTTTTGAATGTCCGTTTGATAGCTCAGTTGTTAGAATGCTTGTGTTCATGGCCATAGGGCTCAGGTTCGACCCCCACCAAGGGTGCCAGGAATGGTATTCCGGTGTGTCTGTGGATAAGTATCTGTGTCCGAGCTGTCTGTGATTGTAATGTCTTTGACCGAAAAGTCACGAAGACGGACTGTCACGTGACCGATTTGTCCATGGATGAGCTGTCTGTGGACGAGTTATGATTGACCGATTTGAAGTGACACGATGCAACACTGCCAATTATTTGGATCGTGAATTTTGCATTGCTGGCTTTCTGTTTTGGAGTGCCTTACCGCACGAGCTGAAGGCTGTGGAGAGTGCAAATGTAATAGTTAGTCCAGTGGTAGCACTTCGGACTCGTAAATGGAAAGTTGTGTGTTCGAATCCCTGCGGAGCACAAAAAAATACCATTTATATTTTCAAATTTGCTCTTCGCTGGGTTGAAAAATTCATAAATCTTTACCAAAGACCGGTCATCAAATGGTCCATCCAGCCTTACAGCAACTGGATCTTGCTTGAGTATTGGCGCTTTGTAGCAACGACCAAGCTCGTAAAAAGTCCGGTCGATAGCTCAGTTGGTAGAATGCTTGCATTTCATACCGAGAGCAATGGTTCGATCCGCACCTAGGATGTCAGAAATGATTTTCCGTTTCGGTGTCTATTTAAAGCCGAAATAAATAACGGCAAGGTGTACTTAGCCTTCATAAGAAATGAGAACCTGCCCCCTCGGGAGCTAGGAAACCCCCATTTCAACTGAAGTTATTGGTGTGAGGCCGGCCCCCTTGCCCGTAAAAATAAATAGGTTCCGAATCACCACATGTGACCCCTTTGGGGATAATGCAGGCAAGAAGTAGCACCATTTGTGTAGCTTAGTTGCGTTTAAAAGCACGTCTGCTCAGGGGATGCTATGGCTCTTCAATGGCCTTGCAGTGACTTCGCAAAACGAATTGTCTTATTATTATTATTATGAATCGGCAAACCTGTGCACCACCCAGAATATCCTGGCATAGCAGATGATGATGATGATGCAGGGCACCAGGAAGGCAATGACGAACAGCGCCGTCTTGGAGGACCTGCCCCATCTGTCGTTGTTGATGGAGCAAGTTCCCAGCTTGTCATCGTAGCCAAAACGACCTGGAACAAAACAACAACCATAAGCCTTCACAGGGTTTTACTTTACTTTTACTTTACTTTCTTCGGCTCGTAAGCCTTAAAGGCTCAGGGCCTCCCGCACCACAATCCTCCAGGACTCTCTGTCTTGTGCTACTTCCCTCCATGGTCCCCTCACTCCCAGAATTTCGGCGTCGGCTTCAATGTTGTCTGCCCACCGCATCCTGGGACGTGGGGACACATGAGGGGAAACCATCCAAGACAGTTTTGGTGATCCTGGAGTCCTCTGCACGTGCTACATGTCCGGCCCACTGGAGTCTTCTTGATTTCATTACCGACACTATGTTTGGGTCTTGAAACACGGACATCAGCTCCGCGTTGGGCCGGATACGCCACCTGTCATCTTCAAATACAGGCTCGAAAATGCGACGAAGCATTTTGTTCTTAAAGACAGGTTTTTATGTTAATTATAAATAATTTAGTACTGAAGACATCGTCAGATGAAACAGAAAGAGTAAACGGTTCTGGAGGGACCATATAGACCGCATGGACGAAGGAAGGATAGCCCGAGTCGTGGCACAGGAGATACCGGACGGCCAGCGTCTACCAGGCTGCCCTCCCAAAAGATGGAAGAACAGCTGGTCTACTGCATCACAGGAGGAATCTAATCTATAATCTAAGTTGCAAAGATATGTTACATTGGAGATTCACATTACATGCATTTTCACAACCAGACACGTACAAGTTCGCGCTTGCACGCACATGCCGCATGTGAACCTACAACATAAAAACCAAATCTAAAATGGACATACACCCTGCAACTCTTGCCGTCGTCCCCTGAGACAGGGGTGACATTGGCAAAGTGAACCATTTTATAGCATGGGTGGTCAGCCGCATACCAACCTATAAGTCAAGGAACTTCCACAGGAAGTTCCACAATAAAAAAATCATAGATCTTTGTCGGTGTTATGGCCGAGGGGGCCAAGTGGGCTGATATTTCTAACGTATTTGCAATAGAATTACGTTGGTTCGATCCCTGCCTGGGTCATTTGACCATAACTTTGACCCTGGTTCAACAGATGTAATTAAGTAATTATCAGTTAACAATTCATTAAAATAAACAATAATGAATTATTAATTGATGATATTAATACCTGTTTCTGGCCAGGCAGAAACGGTTGGTGAATTGCATTCCTCTTCACAAATCTATTTAAAAAAAAAAATGAAGAAGAATTTTTGTATGTGTAACAATTTCTTGCCGCGTTTTCGTATGGCGAGTAGAACCAATATATTTTCCCAGGTAAGAGTCCAGCCTTACGCCAAGTACTTCACTTGAAGTGAGGATTTTCTTGCTCCCTAGGGGGCTATTATTTTTGGCGAAGCCTACGATAAACTTGCCGGTATTATTATTTTGGGTTTAAGGTAAACACCAACACGGTAAAGTATTTCTGATACTCTTATGATATGAGGCTGACCCTCATGCTGTACAAATTGGTTCACTTTTGCCAATGCCACCCCGGTTTCAGGGAAAGGCGGCAGGAGCTACAAGATGTATGTTCATGCGAGTTTTTAAAAATCTTTTATCTGTATGCACGCATGCAGAATGTTTAAGGCGCGAACCTACATGTGCCTGTTTGTGAGCATGCATTTAATATGAGCCTTAAATGTTAACATATATTTTCAGATACGCAACGCAACTAAGCTGCACATTTAGTGTAACTTTTTACCACGTTATCCCCGAAGGGTTTTCATATAATAGATTATTATTGATTGGGGGGGTTCGAGCCCACAATGCTTGCATCCTAGCACTGAGCTACCGACCAGACTGGTATCCCGAAATGTTTCGAAAATTAAAATCGTTCGAAAAGCAAGTTCTAGATGGGAAAACATCCAAGTTTTTATTGTCTGTAGTAACTAAGGAAAATAACGAAATGCAGTAAAAAACAATTTTCTTTATGATCACTAAAGCTTTGCGCTGTTATTCACACAGCAAATACATGGCTCACCCGTCGCCTAAAGTGAATTTTTCATACAAAAAAAAACCGTGAACTGTGGATCAACTATGTATCAAATATTTTGCGAATAACACTGCTAGTTACCAGTTAAATCTAACAGTAAGATGGATATGCATTGTTTTTTTTTCCATATTTTGGTCAGTGATTGTTTTTTAGGATATTTAGTTGTGGCCGTGTTTGAGCTGTTGCAGTGTTCCTACAAAGTTGGAGCTTCCGAATGCTTCACCTATTTCTGAGATAAGCTTCTTCAGTTTCTTCCACGTGATGTGAAGTTGATGAAATCCTAATTAGTTTCAATTACATCCCCTTCACACCCCGCTAAAGATGCTCATCACAGATATGAGCGGAACGTCCGGAACGTCAAATTCCTCAAATGAACCACGACTTGAGATCCCGAAAAACAACCATTCAATGTCGACCAAGTCATTTATGTTTAAGATAAAGTCGGCAAAAGTTGTAAGCTTATATTAATTTGACTTGCAGGTTTTCTACGTATTTGAGGAAAGTGTCGGTGTTATGGCCGAGGGGTTCAAGTGGGCTGATCTTCCTAGCGTATTTGTAATAGAATATCGTTGGTTCGATCCCCGCCTGGGTCATTTGACCACACCTTTGAACCTGGTTCAACAGATGTTATTGGGTAATTATTAAGTAATAATTTGTGAAAATAAGCCAGGCAGAATCTATAATCTATCTATAATCTAAGTTGCAAGGATATATTCATTTAAAGCTCTCAGACGTATGCCCACAAACAAACACGTGTAGTTCGCGCTTACAAATGCTGAATGTGAACTTACAAATAAAATCCAAACCTCAAATGAACATATAACTTTTGCCGACCTTCCCTGACACAGGGGTGACATTGGCAAAGTGAACCGTTTTTACAGTATGGGTGGTCAGCCTCATACCAACCTGTAAGTCAAGGAATAGGTTGGTGAATTGCATTCCTCTTCACAAATCTATATAAAAAAATGGTACTTGAATTTTTTTTTTTTGTAAAAATTGGTGAGAAATTTCACTAAGTGAAGAGATCATCAGGTGTTTCAAATTATGCAATAAAATGGAATATATCCTCCACAACCTTTCATGTGAATTTGGAATTTAAAATTTCGATGATGGAAACTTGGACTTATTGTAGACCTGAAAAGGCAAAAATAAAAGTGGCAGTTGTTAGATTGGAGAGAGGCCAACGGTATGCTGATAAACATGAAAAACCCTGATACAATATTTAAGTCGTTCAATTTCCCCTCCAAAAAAAAACTGCCATTTTTTGACAATGTAAACCATCCCTAAGGCAGAGTAAAACAAATTGGCATCGTACAGGAAAAAGTGAACAATTTGCAAAATTTGTCGGTGTTATGGCCGAGGGGGCCAAGTGGGCTGATCTTTCTAGCGTATTTGGAATAGAATAACGTTGGTTCGATCCCCGCTTGGGACATTTGACCATTACTTTGGCCCTGGTTCAACAGATGCCATTGGGTAATTATTAATTAATACTTCATTAAAATAAAAAACAAGAATGAATTATTTATTGATGATATTAATACCTGTTTCTGGCCAGGCAGAATAGGTTGTTGAATTGCATTCCTCTTCACAAATCTATATTTTTTAAATAAAAAAAAAAAAATGTAGTTGTTTATAAGAGATATTTATTTAACTGTTTTTACATATTAACTTGTTTATAGCATGCAGATGATCATTTTTAACACTCCAAATCATGCTTTTCCAAGATGATTTTTTCCAGACCTGATTTATTTACTTGAAGGTTTAATAGACAATTCCAAGACAAATTAACTTGGTCACTTTTTCCCGTACGATGTCGATGACATAATTATTACTTGGAGCCATTTCCCATTTTACTGGTTTTTTATGTCTCGTTCCCCCATTAAGCATTATTTTTTTTATCTTTGGCATGAATAATAAAATTGATTTTTTTACGTAACTGCAATGTTGAAAAACAACGTTAATTTGTTTCCTTTTTTACACTCCCATCAAAGAAGACAACTCTGAATTGTACCAAGTGTACCAAGACGGCCAAGTAAAAAAAACAACTGGCTATATTGGCCATCGTAACCAGACAATGGACCATCAGAGCTTGGAGAAGAAAGTTTTAGTGATGTCCTCATTGGAGTGCAGGGCAGTGGAAAGACCGAAAGCAATAATAATATAATAATTAGGATGATTTATTTGCTGAGCTTTGCTTTTGTAAGAATCCCGCCTCAAGAGTTCACAGCGAGCTTGGTTATCGCTATAGAAAGCGCAATACTCAAGCAAGACCCAGTGGCTGTTAGGCTGGATGGACCTTTGGTGACCGGTCGTTGGTAAAGGTTTATGAATATTTCAATCCAGCGAAGAGCATATTTGAAAATATAAATGGTTTATTTTTTTGCGTTCCGCCGGGGTTCGAACCCACAACCTACCATTTAAGAGTCCAAATTGCATAGAAAAGATGAATGACGAAGAAAGAAGTAAGAAGTATGCAAGGTCAGAAAAAATTGCGGTTGTTTTAGATAATGTTTAGTTTTTTTTCTGTAAGTTTATTTCTTAATTTAAATTTCAATTTAATGTTAGCTTCTTTTTTTGTATTAAGTACTTGAATTGTTATGAGGCTGACCTCCCACTTTAATCAATGCCACCCCTGTTTCAAGGAAATGTGACAGGAGTAAAACGGTAATGATTTCTGAGATAATGGTTTTTATTAGCTTACCACTTATCCAGCATGTGTAAGCGCGAGCTTGAAATGACTACTTGTCTGCGTTCATTGAAAATTAATGTTAAATGCTAGTGAGCCCTTGCAACTTGGACTATAGATTATACATAGCACCCTCTTAACATTGCTACAAAGTATATCTGAGCACTCGATTCCTTTATCGTCCGTTTCTTAAGAGGCCTCCCCCATTTGTTAAGGGGTGAGTGTCGGCTAGATACACATGCGAGAAAATGGAGATATCGGGTTTTCATATTTCAAATAAAGTGGCGATCACTCAGCCAGCGGTAGGGATGAAATAAATATCACCACGTCGGCAATAAATACAGGGATGGAAATGGTTTTATTCAAATATATTGAGAAATGATGTGGAGAAAAAATGAAGTGTGTTGCGTACAAAAACTACGCAAGTTCAATTGGATTATAATATAAGATTGTTTTAGGAAATAACAATAAAAGTGAAATAACAAAAAAAAAATGGTAATCTGTTGGAACAAAGTCCGGAGAGTACGTGGGATGTCACATTCCAATTGAAGCTCCCCTAATTTGGTAGCCGTCTGTTGTGCAGTGTGTGGTCTAGCGTTGCCATGAAGCAGCAGTGGCCTAGAGCAATTGACCAGCCTCGGTTGTTTAGCAGCTAGCTTTTCCATCATGGTTTGCAGTTGCTGACAATAGACATCTGCCGTAATCGTCTGACCAGATTTAAGAAAGGTGTAGTGAACGATACCGGCACTAGTCCACCAAACGCTCACAAGTAACTTTTTTTGATCCAATTTTCGCTTGGGGCATGATTTAGCTGGTTTGGCAGGGTTCAGCCATTGCGATGAGCACTTCCGACTATCGTGCAGGATCCATTTTTCTTCACAGGTAATAATTCGATTTAAAATCCCTTTCTTTAATTGTCCGGTTGAGTAATGTAACGCAGCAGTTGACGCGCGTTTGTTGATTTGCTTCACCCAATTTGTGAGTACCCACCTTTTAAGCATTTTCACCTTTCCAATTTGCTTCAAGTGGATAAAAATAATTTAATCACTAATTTTGCAGCCTACGGCTTACTTGGACGTGGTTTGCGATGGATTCGATCTCACAATAGCCTTCCATTCCGCATTATCAATTTTGATCTCAGGCCGTCCACCAGGCTTGTTCTGCAGGCCGAATTTTCCAGAACGAAAATGTTGGAACCAAAAACACACTATGTTTTATTTTGCGACACCGTCACCATACACATCATTAATCCTTCCAGCCGTTTCTGCAGCACTGTAGCCACAGTGGAACTCGTACTCGTAAATAACGCGATATTTCAAGTTTTCCATTTTGTACAATGAGTGACGAAAAGAAAAAAACAATTGAGAAACGAACAAATGAATTACAATTTTCAAAACACAAATACATAAGTAAATAGCTGTATAAATTTGAATTTGAAATTCTTAACCAAAGAGAAGATATTTGAGTTCAAAGTGGCCAGTCCGGCAAATTGCCAATTTCATATGTAAGGACCTAATATATCTGTGCAACTTTGATTATAGATTACATTCACGAATTTGAAGAAGGTAATAAAGACAAGTGCTTCGCTCGTTTGTACAAAGCATGGGCCATATGAATGTTTAGATTCAGAATAAAATAATAATATTATAAGTATGTCATTTTATCACGGTACATTAACCGGGCGAAATAATGTGGCGGATTTTTCATCATTTTCCCGGGATTTGAAAACAATTTCGTTCATCAGACGGGAAAATGAAGTGGAAATCGTGCATTTTCGAGGGAAAAGTAAAAAAAATGTGTTATTTGTTTGAAATGTTTTTTGCGCTCGTTCAGAAAAACGACTTGAAGCATGAAAATGTAGAGATGAAATTGCGTTTTTTTATTAAAAATATTGCAGGGATAAATTTTGAAATTTTTTTTTTCGTTTGAAATTTTGTAGACGCGTCGGATTAAAGTTTTTCTTTGACAGCATGGATGAATAAATATTCAAATAAGTTTCTAAGAGAGTAGTATATTTTTATGAACATTTTGACAAATTCACATTTTGAAGAAGGCCAAACGGAAAGGTGTTGCAGGAAGTAGAAGAAAAAAGTGAGCTTACAAATCACAGTTTGAAGAGACAAAAAACGCAACTGATAGGTCACTAGATTGGACATTTCTTTCCATTTTTGAAGAAAAAACTTGAGAAAACGTATTAAAGGTCATTCAAGAACAGGTTTTTAAGAGGCTCATGGAATATGGAAGTTTTCTATTCGCAGCTCAAGAGGATATTCACCAACAAAGATTATTGGTTGGCATAACAAGGCACTTCGTTTAGAAGATGACGATGATCAGTCAATATTTATTTAATTTCAATGAAAGGTTTTATTTTGATTTCTTGGGCCATGTTTTAAATTGATGAAAATTGGTCAACAACTGATGATCCACGAAAAATCGGTCATAGACAAACTGTCCACGGACAGTTCGGCCGTACAAAAATTGGCCACCCGACTGTTAGCCCACACGAATTTTCAGCCACATAGGATATATGGTCCAGAGACAGTTCCATCACATAAATCTACAATTAAATAAAACTGCAGTAATTACAAAAGTTTCTTGGAGAACAAGCTCTCTGCGATGAAGCTGTCTTCGTCTGGTGTTTCTATTTCAATATTTCGAGGCCCCTAATCCGACAAATGATCAAGATGCCTCGATGACGGGGACGCAATAACTGCTCCGAAAGCCTGGACTCTCGAACCAAAGGAATTGCCACTCATCTTGCTTCTCCCACCAGTGGTCCAGGTCTCGGCCGACTGTAGTCTCCGATCCCCAATGCTGCTCCCAAATTAGCTATCTTGATGCCACACACGATTATCACACTTGGAGAACACGCGCACGATTTTATCTTGACTGAGAACCTTTTTCGACAGAATTTGAGAACAAGTCTCGACAACCTTCCTAGACGAAGGATCTAGCACAAGTGGCAATGCAGGTAGGTAAAATAGATTTTGGGCAATTGTGGTAAAGTTGTGGATAAGGATATTGATTAACAGGATGACCAAAAGATGTCGCTTTGGCGCGAACGGTGGATCTATATTGTACTTGAGTGGAATGTCTTATGAGTTTATGACCGAATAGTCCACGGACGAGCTGTTTTTGTTGTTGTTGTTCACGGCGATTTTTGATGACACGATAATAGAACAGTTAATAGATGGATGAGATGCACTCACCCCATATCCCCAGCAGGGTGGGCACCTGCATGCCGTAGCTGAAGAGCCAGCTGAACGCGATCATGGCGGCAATGTAGGTGCGCTTGTACACGCGCGCGTACAGGCCGTGGTGCGCGATCATAATGTACCTGCAAGCACAGACAAGTCACCGGTCAAGGTCAAGGCAGTGACCATCGATAAAAATCAAAGAAATAGACGGAGCAACAGATATGTTTGGCGTGCCAAAAAAACTACGCTAAAAACTATTTCGTGTGGTAAGACATTCCACAGCAGAGGGCCAGCAATGCAAACAGCACGATCTAAATAATTATTCATGTTGCTTCTGCGGGGAACCCTGAGTCTATTTCCAGCAGTGATTCCATTTCCAGTTCCTTGACTTATAGGTTGGTATGCGGCTGACCACCCATGCTGTAAAAATGGTTCACTTTGCCAATGTCACCCCTGTCTCAGGGAAGGACGGCAAGAGTTGCAGGGTGTATGTCCATTTGAGATTTGGTTTTTATGTTGTAGGTTCACATGAGGCATGTGCAAGCGCGAACTTGTATGTGTCTGATTGTGAGACTGCGTGTAATGTGAATCTCCAATTCAACATATCTTTGCAACTTAGATTAGATTAGATTAGATTAGATGCATGCAGATCTCAAAGCACTACTTTGTACTCTACCATCTCCTTTATTTATTCCACATTTTTATTCCATAAGTGTGGAATCAGACGCTACTGTAGACCGCAACAAGAGAAATCGTCCATCAACTCTCAAAAGCATCTGTGAGCCAGCCTTGTACCCATGAAGAAGCACATCGGAGACATGTGTGGAATCAGAAGCTTCTATAGACCGCGGCAAGAGATCCCGTCCATCAATGCACCGGAGCATCTTTAGGTACTTGTTGACGGTGACCTTGTACCTGTTTACGGTGACCTTGTACCTGTTTACGGTGACCTTGTGCCTGTTTACGGTGACCTTGTACCTGTTGACGGTGATGAGGGCGATGCTGAGCAGCGACACGCCAATGTTGCCGTATCGCATGAAGGGGATGGCCATGCAGAGCGCGTTACCATGGTTCCAGGTGCCCGAGCTGTAGCGGGAGATGGCGAAGGGCAGCACCACCAGGCAGAACACAAAGTCGGCCACGCACAGGCTGCAACATCACACAATACACCTTCAATTTGGTGTCATAACTACGGTTATTCTTACCTACCGAATATCGGTAATATTTCTATGAAGACTAATCAGCTGTTCACTTGCGGCCATCTTGGATTGACAAGTCTTCATGCAAATATTACCGATATTCGGTAGGTAAGAGTTACCGTGGTGCTGAGACTTCAAGCACTGGGTGAGCCTTGGCTAAATCAAAAATTCTCCTCCACTCTCGAGAACAATATAGAGATGTGTGGAGAGGTTCACTATAGAAGGGTCTGGAATATGCGAGAGGCGTCCGTTTAGACGCTATATATTTGGACCGCAATTGTTTGAGAGACCAGGTCGATTGAAACATTGAGTCGTGAAGTCGATAAGCTATGAGTTAGAAAAATATTAGTAAATTGTAGACCGACGTTGTGGAAAATAAATCTTGACAAATAAATAAATTGCAGTTTGATTAAAAGAACGCAACTACAATCATAACAATATGTTTTGTTCTCATTTGAAATACATAATATTTGGTAGATTGCTGCACCTGATGATGAAGGCCGCAGCCACGTTCCTGACCTTGGGGCAGCGCAGCAGGGCGACTATGGTAAGCAGGTTACCCAGCACGCCCACCACCATGATGAGGACCGTCAGCACGGCGGCCGTGGTCAGCAAGGAGCGGGAGAACCTGGAAACCATCAACACAACACTGAATTTCAAATCACGCAACTAACTAAGATGCACTTATTCATTTTCGACGAAGGCCAACCACACTCACAGGAGGTCCGCCCTGATGGGCGATCGTGTAACCGATCCGAAACGTCGGGTCGAAAACAAAAATAGTCAACGGATTACCCGAAAGCCTATTAACATGGATAAAATCCGTGAAAACTTAAAACTGAACATATTATATACACGAACATATACATTTTTGACACCCTTGGTGGGAATTGAGTCATAGCATTTAGAATTCTACCAACTTAGGCTCGATATGTTCAAGTTTAGTAGTATTTAAGTGAACTACTGCTATAACCGAGAATTACCGAAGTAACAAGCCCCGCCCCAAAATCTTGAAAATAATTACAAACGCAACTAAACGCAACTAAGCTACACATATAGTGTAACTTCTTGCCTGCGTAATCCCCGAAGGGGTCGCATGTGGCGCTTCGGGACCTATTTATTTTTACAGGTAAGGAGGCCGGCCTCACACCAACCACTTTCAGTTGAAGTAGGGGTTTCCCAGCTCCCGGGGGGGCTGGTTCTCATTTCTTGTGAAGGCTGAGTAAACCTTTGAGATCGATCCCTTGCTCTCGGCATGGAATGCAAGCATTCTACCAATTGAGCTATCGACCTTTTCACGAGTTTGATCGTCGTCGCTACAAAGCGCCAATTCTCAAGCAAGACCCAGTTGCTGTAAGGCTGGATGGACCTTTGGTGACCGGTCATTGGTAAAGGTTTTATGAATTTTCCAACGCGGCGAAAAGCAAATTTGAAAATATAAATGGTATATTTTTTGTGCTCCGCCGGGAATCGAACCCACAACCTTCCCGTTCAGAGTCCGCAGTGTTACCACTGAGCTACGGACCGGTCCAATGGCACCGGACAATGGCATTCAAAAGCTTTAAAACAAACAACAGCTGGTTATAAAAATCAAATGCTTAACCTTCATTAAGCTGAAAAACGACACAAAAAATGTTTGCAACAATTTTGACGTACCTATCCTTACATTAAAAAAGAACAGCTGCTTTCAGTAATGACGACGCCATCTTTAAAATCATTAGTTAAGTAACTAAATATTTACTGGCTAAATTCGGTGAGTAAAATATTATGAAAATTTAACTAAAATTGCATTTTAGTTAACTTTACCATACTTGAAAATACCGGACCTTAGCTATCGATCGGACCTAATCTAATCTAATCTAATCTAATCGAAGCTGCAGGGTATATCATTTAAGATTTATATTAAATAGTATATCATATTAGTATATCATTTAAGATTTATATTAAGTGCATTCCCACAAGCAGACATGTAGGTATAATTTCGCGCTAACACATGCCGCATGTGGACCTACATTACAAGAACCCATCTCAAATGAACATAAGCCCTGCAACTCTTGCCGTCCTTCCCTGAGACAGGGGTGACATTGGCAAAGTGAACCATTTTTTCACAGTATGGGTGGTCAGCCGCATACCAACCTATAAGTCAAGGAACCTATCTTTTTGTTATTATAAGTGAAGGAAAAAATAGTTATATATCTGTGGTAAGATGGCTAAATATGATATGTGACATTTTGAAAATTTTACAGGAGAGCAATTGTAAAGTTTGGTTTGCTGTGAAAAATCCAAACCTCAATGTAATTTGTCATGTATGTATGTTCCTTGACTTATAGGTTGTTATGCGGCTGACCACCCATAATATAAAAAATTGGTTCACTTTGCCAATGTCACCCCTGTTTCAGGGAAGGACGGCAAGAGTTGCAAGGCTTATGTTCATTTGAGATTGGGTTTTTATATTGTAGGTCCACATGCGGCATGTGTTAGCGCGAAATTATACATATCTGCTTGTGGGAATGCATTTAATTTAAATCTTAAATGATATATATCTTTGCAGCTTAGATTAGATTAGAATGCATTAAAAAAAAACAAATCTCAAATTTTATAAATTCTACACATATATAATTTTGCTATCTTATAGATCACGCGGAGACGAATCCAACGGTATCCATAACTCAATATTGCAAAAAATGTCACATATCACATATAGCCATCTTACCACAGGTATATTAATCTATGTATCTATTTATTTAGTGATTTTCCTGAAGAAAGTGCTGTAGTTTTGACAGATGATGGCTGCGACATGAGTCAACATTATATTTTACCCTTTTTACCTCCATTGACAGAAATTCAATTTCACTTCGGCGTGACAAATTTTACAGACGAGGGATTTTTTAGGATTTTGTGCTCAGTCGATGTGACAGGTACAAAAGAATACCAGATCCTTAACCTCTGTCAGGTAACCCTAGAATGTTCAGACAGATATGAACAGGCCTTTAGCACCTGAAAAAGTGTGCATTATCTGCTCTTTGAATTCAGATGATATTGCGGGTCACATTGTATATTTTATACTCAGTAATCGCTGCCTTAGTTCTTGTTTACCGTATACGCCAATACACATTGTGTACTGGACCAATGTGTCTTATGAAAACAAGAAATTTATTTAAAAAATATTTAAAATAACTTTTTTAACGGTTTTTCTTAGCTCAGATTGTGTAGAATTTGATTCTTAAGACAATTGCATGAAAAAGTCATATTTGACAAAATTGGCGTATACGGTAAACAAGAACTGGGGGAGCGAGTTGGGTAGCGCAGAGATAAAAAAAATCCTTCGAATAAAAAGGGTTAATAGGGGAGGAGTCTATAATCTAAGTTGCAAAGATATATTTAAATTTACAGCTCATATCAAATGCATGCCGAGCAACAAATACATGTAGTTTGCGCTTAAAAATGCTGAATGTCTACTTGTAAATTAAATTCAAACCTCACATGAACATAAGCGCTGAAACTTTTGACGACCGACCCTGGAACAGGGGTGACCTTGGCAAAGTGAACTATTTTTTACAGTATGGGGGGGTCAGCCTCATATCAACCTTTAAGTCAAGGAAAGGGAATGGCGTGTAAAAAAGTACTCAATCTTAAAAAAAAGTAATGTTTGTGTTAATCCAATATCACCGTGAAAATCTAAATAAGTAAAAAAATAATAAATAAAAACGTATTCAGTTTTTCCTTTCATGAAATGGTTTTAAAAAAAAAATTGCCAATGTCACCCCTGTTTCAGGGAACGTCGGCAAGAGTTGCAGGGCTTATGTTCATTTGAGAATGGGTTTGTATATTAATTAGTAATTATCAAGTCCACATGCGGCATGTGTAAGCGCCAACTTATACGCATCTGCTTGTGGTAATGCATTTAATATGAATCTCAAATGTAATATATTGATACCCTCTCTTCAATAAATCAAAAAGACTTGGTTGAAGGTTTTTCTTTTTCGTTTTTATTCTCTTTTCAGTACAAGTTACAAACAGAACCGGTCTTCGGGCCAACAGGCCGACAAACCTTATGACAAATTATTCCCTTTTTATTACAATAAAACACAAATTTTGTTACAGTAATTTTGGCTCGGCCGGTATCTTGCCGAACGCCGGCCAATCAGCGTGTAGGGTTAAGTTTTGTCAAGGAGTTCGACGGATGGCGAAATTCAGGGCCTGCACAAAAAAGTGTGCCGTATCAATTCCCACCATCTTCTGTTGACAAAACTTAACCCTCCTTACGCTCTCAACCCTTGCCACAGAATTTTCACCCCTGGCCACGGTTCCTTCATCCTTTTCCTTCTCTTCCGATGTTCGTGGAGAGGTGGTGCGCGCTGAAGGCGAGGCGTCGTATCCGGCGGCCTCGTGTACTGCTCGATCGGATCCTCCTCCTGCTTGTCGGCGGTAACCTAAGCTGATCTGGGTGCACGCCTCTGCTGGTGCGGGGTGGCTGTTTCCTGGCCATCCCATGGCTCTGATTCCTCTTCGAGCCGGAGTCCTCTAGCACGAGTTGTCGTCCACTCTGCACCTCCATGCTGACTGGTTTCAAGTTCCTCTTGATCGTGTCAAACGTCGAGTCTTCCACTTCACACACTTGCGGGTGGGATTCGCGTTCAAAGTACAGCTCGTTCTCCAAAGAGTCATCTTCCATGTCTCTTGGCAGCGCGTCTGCCTCAGGCTCTGCATGGCTCCCATTCTGACCAGGGCAGAAGTGGCTGAATTCTGAAACTTCTGGAGCCAGTGTCTCTTCCACACGTTGAGACTCCTCGACTGCTCTCAGAGTGTCCTCAGGAACTTCTGCGTCCCTCAGAATGCTGACACTTGCATGCTCCGGTTCACCTTCATCCTGGCTTGATTCCGGTTGCGAAGGCTTCCCCTCACGGTCGGGGCAAGACCGGTCGAGATGTGGCCCTGAATAGTGCCAGTATGTCCGTGCGGTCTCTTGCTCGCTACCTGGCCGTAGCTGCCATGCCATTGGACGCTTTTTCTGGCCTGGTGACTGCCTTTCAGTCTGATGGTGATAGGCTGCTGGCTGCCAATCCCCTTGCCGTCGCCCTTCTTGCTGATGAGATCCGATGCTGCCCCTGCTTTCACAGCCTGCCGCAGCTGCGAGAAGCTTGCTCCAGGAGGCGCTGGCGCTCTGAAGCCTCGCCTGGCACTGCGGCAACAGGAGGTCCATGGTGTGCTGGATGACCTCCTGCTCCGAGTGCGTGCTGCAGAAGCGCTTGGCCAGCGCTCTCTTCCTCAAGATGAATCCCATTGCCTCCTCCCTGAGCTCCTGCCGTCCATAGAGGTACAGGAAGTGGCCTCTCTCCCTCCTTGACTTGCTGTTGAATCTTCCCTCCAGGGCACATTCAACCTCCAGCCAGTCTGTCACTGGGAGCTCCGCCATCCAGGCAGCCGCTTCCCCCTGCAGCCAATCCATTGCCCACATCACCCATTCGCTCTCTGGGGTTGCGTTTTCCTTGAAGTACGCCAGGGCTGACTCCAAAAATAGCCCTGGGTCTTCCTCCGGCTTCCCCGAAAATGGCATGGGGAGCCGTGCCACTGGCGTCCTGTATTCATTGACTGAAGCTCCCTGCTCCATCAAGTCATCACAGGGCCGCGCAGTCTTCATTGTCTTGCTTCTGGTTCTTTGTTGGGCGCCACAAGTCAGTCCTCCGGTACTTGGGTTGTCACTTTCCAAGTGACTTGGCCCCACGTTCGCGGCGTCAATTGATACCCTCTCTTCAATAAATCAAAAAGACTTGGTTGAAGGTTTTTCTTTTTCGTTTTTATTCTCTTTTCAGTACAAGTTACAAACAGAACCGGTCTTCGGGCCAACAGGCCGACAAACCTTATGACAAATTATTCCCTTTTTATTACAATAAAACACAAATTTTGTTACAGTAATTTTGGCTCGGCCGGTATCTTGCCGAACGCCGGCCAATCAGCGTGTAGGGTTAAGTTTTGTCAAGGAGTTCGACGGATGGCGAAATTCAGGGCCTGCACAAAAAAGTGTGCCGTATCAATATCTTTGCAACTTTGGTTGAAGATTATATACTATAGACACATGAATATATTTTTTTAGCCACCTCTGTTTCATGAGCCCATACAAAATGTATAAATTCTGAACAGACGTTGGATCGTTTATGACTGAGAAACGCCTGGACATCGTAGAGTTAAGGTTCAGAGATAATATGTTGTAGTTTTGAAGAAGCAAAAATTGAATCGACCTGTGGAAAGACTTATTGATAAATTACTGACAAGATGCTTATATTTATTTATGGAGGAATAAATAAAATACATATTTGAATGATTTATTTTACGGTCTTTGTGAGAATCGCATGCAAAACATTAAAATAGAAAATTTATGGATGGTGGGGGTGTATATCGTTTATCTTGTAATGACTGCAATTCCGTATATGTTGGACAAACTTCCAGATCTATAAATGTAAGGTTGAAAGAACATAAGAGGGCTTTTAGGGGTTTGTCTGGTTATTCGGAGATGGCGGACCACTGTATCGAAAATGACCACTCGTTCAATAATGACGGTGTCAGGGTTCTCCATTCCGGATGCAAGGGCAGACAACTAATTGCCCTAGAAACTTTAGAAATCCACAAACATAAAAATTCTAATTCTTACAATTTGGTCAATGTCCAAATTCCTGCTGCCTCACCTTTGTTATTAACTAATTGTGCTTCTTTATCGTGACTTATTAATTTGATTTCTCTACGGTTTTTGTTTTGTCAATTTTTTAATATTGTAATTATAATATGTGTCATCTCATTATTGTACCTATTTGTCATAAATTATTATTTTTATTTAGATTTCTCTATGGTTTGTTGGTTTGTCAATTTGATAAATCATTATATAATATTGTAATTATATTATGTGTCATTTCCTTATTGTACCTATTTGTCATACCTAAATCATTATTTTTATTTTATTTCTCTATGGTGTTTGTCTTGTCAATTTTTGTAATTTAGTATCCTCTTGATAATGACGTGAATAAGTCGAAAGTACTTGAGGTTGAAATAAATACTCAATTTGTGAAAATAAAACTCTGTGTTTTTTATAATTTTTTATAATTATTTATTAAAATAGATGCAGGTGGCAGAAGGCCCTCCCGTGAGGCTAACACTCTCTCCAGTGTAAAAGACAAGGTGGCTCAGAACATAAACTAGCAATGATAGCCATAAGTTAAGGAATTTAAAGGCTCGATGATTTTAAATGACACCCTGTTGGGTTTTGGTTCTGAACATCTATTGTAAGTTTTGACTTTAGGCCACGCTGAGCGTGATGTTAGTAATTCTTACCTACCGAATATCGGTAATAATATATCAGTAATAAATAAACACGATTTATTTACCACAATAACGGCTAACAATGTACCTACTGATTAGTTTTCCTGCTCTGCCTATATCGACTTCGCGTCACATTGTTTAAAGCGACCCTGGCTCTCCGCAGAATCCCTGCTCGTATATTTAGTTAGGAAAGAGACGATTCTTGCGTGTTCGAGATTATTAGCAGTCTACTGTCATCTATATCATCATAGTACTAGCTGTTCGATACTATTCCAGTTACACACCAGCAAACTACGTGCCTAGGTACATAGTTCCTAACAATATATACAATTTATTTCATTTTAAAAAGTTGTCTAGTCATTTATTGTATTGACTTGTTTTTTTTAAACTAGAAGACGTTTTTTGGAAAATAAAACTAGCCACCTTTTCAAAAAAATTAGACATAAAAAGGGAATGCTTTTGAAATCGACGAAGTTGAAAAAATTTCAAAGTTTTCCTCTAGCATTTCATTGAAAGTTTTTTACTGAATTTTTCACAACTATTACAAACTTTTTCAAGTAATTCGGCTTAAGGCTTTTCATTGGTCCACTGCATAGTTTATTAAACTCGATGAAAATTTAAAAGAAATCATCTTTAAAATTCCATTCGCAGAAAAATATTTCAACGTTAGTCGATGAAAAATATTGTGAAAATGGAGATTTAAAGAAAATTCAGTTGGGGATATTGCTACGAACTTAGGAGTGTGACCTTACATCCATGCATAGAACAGTCTGGCACTAGTATGATGAGGATAGTAGTACGAACTACGAAATAAAAGTATCTGCGCGCACGTAGACATGAGTTGTCCATGTTGGTGGTAGTGCGTAGAATGGCGTTCTGGTGTGAGCGAGAGATCGAAGAATGATCTGGAATATGAAAGAAAGATCTCTGCTGCCCCTATAAAAGAGGACTGCAATTGGGTAGCAGCCAGAGTGACGATAAAACATTGAGCCGTGAAGTTGGTCGAGAGCCAGAGCTGGAAATCAATTGTTTTAAATTGTGAACTAAATTGTGTAAAATAAATTCTGTTAAAATAAATAATTGCAGCTTAATTAAAAGAGAACCTATAAAAAATGTAACAATATACAAAATAATTATTTAAAGCTGTTGCCATTGCGCTCCCCCAGTTCTTGTTTATCGTATACGGCAATCTTGTCAAATATGACTTTTTCATGCAGTTGTCTTAAGAATCGAATTCTACACAATCTGAGCTAAGAAAAACCGTAAAACTCGATAATGTGAGAGTTCTTTTAAATATTTTTAAAATAAATTTCTTGTTTTCATAAGACACATTGGTCCAGTACACATGCAAACATTGTTCATGTAAAATTTTCTCAATGGCGTATACGATAAACAAGAACTAAGGCAGCGATTGGTAGTGTAAAGGCATCACAGCTAAGTTGACTTTGTAGTAATGTAAAATGTTTCATGGGGCATCTTCCGTTGTCAGGACTAGCGACTCTCAGATCCGGAAAAGATGCTTTGTCACAAAGATTAATAGGAACATTTTGTGTTCAGTGGTTTGTCAGAGCGGAAATTCACACTTGTTCTCCAAATGTGGGACAAATATTTCCGGTGACGATTTCAAAGCATTTCGCTTTTGAGCTTATCAACTGGAGTTCAGTCTCCTGGAACTCAGCCTGGACCTTCTTACCCTCCTCTGACTTACAGGTCACCATCAAGAACCTTTTTAGATAAGCATTTCGTCCATGTATCGTATGGATCGACTAATCTTGACTTACGCCTCTGAAATCCTTTTTTTTAGAAATCCTGTGCGAGAGACTACCTAGATTTCTGAGACTCTGGGGTCTATGACACTTTTAGTAGTGTTGCAGACGTGTGTACGAGCTTGGTCGTTGCTACAAAGCACCAATACTCAGCAAGACCCAGTTGCTGTAAGGCTGGATAAAACTTTAGTCACCGGCTGTTGGTAAAGGTTTTATGAATTTTTCAACTCAGCGAAGAGTATAATATATTTGAAAATATAAATGATATAATTTTTGCACTCCGCCGAGATTCAAGCCCACAACCTTCCATTAACGAGTCCGAAGTGTTGGCACTGGACTACGGACCGGTCAAATCTGAATATTATAAAAAAAAATGAGAAATCGATTGCAAGATTTGAAACAAGGATTTTCAAAATTATCTACAGTTCGGTGAGTAACAATGGTTGGTGCCTTCAGAAGAACAAACCGGTTTGACCGGTCCGTAGTCCAGATGGTAACACTTCGGACTCGTAACTGGAAGGTCGTGGGTTCGAATCCCAGCGGAGCACAAAAAATGTACCATTTATATTTTCAAATTTGCTTTTCGCTGGGTTTTAAAATTCATAAACCTTCACCAAAGACCGGTCATCAAAAGGTCCATCCAGCCTAAAACAACTGGGTCTTGCTTGAGAACTGGCGCTTTCTTCAGTGACGACCAAGCTCGCAGAGGGCTCTTGAGGTGTGATACACACAAAAACAGCGCTCACCAAATAACTCAGCCTAATTTAATTTTTTAATTAATTTAACAAAGAGCTCTCTAACAAAGTAACATCTGTGACTGTAGAGAACCCGATTTGATCAGTTTCATCAAAGTAATAGCCTGCAGTGGGCTGGTCACATGATGAAAATGGACGATGCCAACCTCATTAAGCACCTAGGAGTCTCAGTACATCAAGGCCGAATGAGATCAGGAAGGCCAAACATGTGATAGATGGAAGGTGTCAATGCAGATGCAGCCATAGCAGGCATTCGTAGCTGGAGAGCAAAGGTAATGGACAGGCGAGAGTAGAAGAGAATCTTGGATTCTCATCCAAAGCCCACTCAGGGTTGTCGAGCTAATGATGATGAATAGTCACATTTGCAATAGGCAATCAGAATGATGGCCCACGTTTTTAGAACCGCTTGGTCTCCCATACTCATGTGAGTATCAGATACGTTTGCTTGTTTGTTTAGATATGACAGCTACTGTCAACGCATTTCAATGATACGCCATGCTATGTACCTTAAGTAATAGGTTGAAATGAGGCTGACAACCTATGATCTGAATGTTGTTTAACTATCCGGCTCGAAGGACCAAAATATTGAAGAATTAGACTGTGGCTGCCTTTTTTGGTTTAGTTGTGTAAATAATATTATACACTGGTTTCTTTGGTAACTTCTTTTATTACAGAAACTTAAGAACATCGCGGAAGAGCGAAAGATTGATGGAATAGAAAGAAAACTATACGATATCTAATAACCTTTTGTAAGAACAATAGATAGTGCCAACAACGACCAAATTCACCACCCAATTTTATAAATTTAACCAATATCATTCTTTTCAAAATATATATAGTCGGTGTTATGGCCGCGGGGCTCAAGGCAGGCTCTTTGGAAACGGATAACGCTGGTTCGAATCCCGCGACGATAACTTCGACCCTGGTTCAACAGATGCCGTTGCATGCACACAAGCTTCTGCTTTCGTATGAAGACAACTGGCCAGGCAAAATAGGTTGGTGGATTGCATTCCTTTCCACAAATCTATTTAAAAAAAATATATAAATAAATATATAAATACCAACCTACCAATTTTAATGAATATGTTAAAATATTTTCACGTGTCACGATTGAACCACTCTGAACTATACGTCCTGTACCAAGACAAAACGGTCAACGGTCTATACGGTCAACCAAAGTCAGCAGAGTCCATTGGCTGCGACACATCCTGAGTCTGGAAAATATGGTTGTGATGACGGACCCAAAGAAGCGTATACCATAAAGAAGGGTTCACTTTAATAAATGTTACCCCCGTTTCAGGGAAGGGCGGCAGAATTGGCAGGATCGGTGATCTTTTTAAATTAGTTATTTAATAAATACACATGCAGTATGTGCTAGAGCGAACTCTAGCGTGTCTACTTGTGGGCGTGCATTAAATATGGTTCTTAAATATTGATAAATACTTACAACTTTAATAATAATTATTATTGTGTTTGTTGTGCTCTGATTTGTCACGTATCAAATTCAAATCAAAGTAATCATCAAGCAAACAACAGATTGCTTCTCACGTTCTGCAATGTCCCCCCCCTTCCATATTATTCTATCATCTCCCCTCCGTCACATGTATCTCTCCACTCCCCTCTGTCACATGTATCTATGCCATCTCTCCACTCCCCTCTGTCACAAGTATCTCTCCTTCTTCCATCTCCCTCTCGACACAATTATCTGATTCCCCACCGTTGTATCGTGTACTACTATATTAGTTTGATTAGTGACGTTTCGTTAATGGAACGCACGAAAACGAAAGTGTTCAATTTGAAAAAAAATACGTCACAGTTTATAGTTGCAAGAACTTGTATAATTTTTTATACCACTTAGGGCCTGCTGCACCAACCTCTAATCAATATTTGATTGACACATCAAATTTGATCGTTTAATTCTGGTAAGGACCTCGGTTAAATATTTCTCGGAAATGTGGCGAGGGAAAATATTTATTTTCACAGGAGAGGGACCAACCTTTCACCAACCACATAATTTGAAGTGGGAGTTTTCTTGCTCCTGTGGTAGCAGGTTCTTATTTCTCGAGATACCTGAGTAAACCTTGAGGGTGATGATTTGAGTTATTAAAAGAATACACCGAAATGGAAACTAATGTTAGACAGAGTGAGACAGAGAATGGTGGTACACAATGGTATATTGTTACCGACTTTGATGTATGGAAGTGTAGCATGGACAGTGAGAACGATAGCGAAATGAGTAAAGTATGCACAGTGGAAATGAAGCATTTGAGAAGCATGACAGGAAAAACTCTGAGGGATAGAGTTAGGAATGAATGGGTAAAAAAAAATCTAATTTGAAAGAGGATGTTCCTTGACTTATAGGTTGGTATGCGGCTGACCACCCATGCTGTAAAAATGGTTCACTTTGCCAATGTCACCCCTGTTACAGGGAACGACGGCAAGAGTTGCAGGGTGTATGTCCATTTGAGATTGGTTTTTATGTTGTAGGCTCACATGAGGTACGTGCAAGCGCGAACTTGTACGTGTCTGGTTGTGGGAATGCATGTAATGTGAATCTCCAATGTAACATATCTTTGCAACTTAGATTAGATTAGATTAGATGTGAAAGTTAAGGTACATAAGAATGTGATGAGATGGTTTGGGCATGTGGAAAGAATGAATGATGATAGACTGACAAAGTATGTATGCAAAGAAAGTGTGAAAGGAAAAAGAGGGAAGGGACGACCGAGAAAAGTATGGAGTGATCAGGTTGAGGAGATTGTGAAAGAATGGGATAAACAAAGTGAGCGTAAAGGAAGAAAATGCATGAAAAAGGTGATGGATATGAATGAATTGAAAGAGGTATGTAAGGATAGGAAAAAATGGAGGCAACTCTGCAGAGGCTCTGGCCACCCCTAGCGGAATGGCGACAGAGTTACAGTTACAGGTACAGTTACAGCCTCTAACGGGGCTATATTTAAACATTTAAATCGTTCGTTGAGCCCACACTTTGACAAACTAATGATGCATTTGTATCAATACTTGCCGATCCAAAATGGCCGCAAGTGAACAGCTGATTTGTCTTCATACAAATATTACCAAAATTCGGTAGGTAAGAATGATCGTGGTGATGAGGCTTTCAGCCCAGGCATCATTGTTTTGTCAAAAGCGTAAGCTCAACCGTCGACTACAATTTTTAAGAATAGCACTCCTAGTCTTCTAGTTTTGAAAGCAAGCGATCTACCAACTTTAGCTATAGACCGGATAAGGCTCTGATATTATATACGCAACTCGCAACTAAACGCAACTAAGCTACACATATAGAGTAACTTCTAGCCGCGTTATCCCCGAAGGGGTCGCATGTGGCGAGTTGAACCTATTTATTTTTACAGGTAAGGGGGCCGGCCTTACGCCAACCACTTCAGTTGAAGTGGAGGTTTCTCAGCTCCCGAGTGTGCTGGTACTCATTTCTTGTGAAGGCTGAGTAAGCCTTGCCGGTATTTTATTTTGGGGTTTGAAATAAACACCGAAACGGGAAATCATTTCTGACACCCTCGGTGGGATTCGAACCCGAGTTTTCGGCATTGAATGCAAGCACTCTACCACCAGAGCTATCGACCGGACTATAGATTTTTGCTTTAAATATTCCATTGATTTCTTTGTGGCTATATGTTGAAATACTGTCATTGAACAAACGGTTGTCGAAGCGCGGTATTCGGCGGCCATTTCCCGCCACCGGAAGTCCGCCATTTTACCTACGGACGTAAATTGGCGCGAAATCATTGAAGCATATCCGCATTGTTACAGTGCAGTCCTGTCCCCAATGTATGAACATTCCGTTTCAACTGAATAATAGCGTTACGCAAAACAATACATGGAAATTTAAGCAGCGCCTCTAGAGGGCGTTTTACTTTCTATGTATTTTTTGTAAAACGCGGTGAATGAGTTTAAGCTTATTTTTTTATACTTGGAGTACTGTTCATAGACAATATTATACACCTAAAACTCAATCAAACGGATAATTCGACCGGTCCAGATAGATAGTCCAGTGGCAACACTTCGGACTCGTCAATGGAAGGTTGTGGGTTCAAATCCTGGCGGAGCACAAAAAATATATCATTTATATTTTCAAATATGCTCTTCGCTGGGTTGAACAATTCATAGCACCCTTACTAAAAACCGGTCACTAAAGGTCCATCCAGCCTAACAGAAACTGGGCTCTGGGCTGGGAAACTCTTGCTTGAGTATTGGCGCTTTGTAACGATGACCAATCTAATCTAATCTAATCTAAGCTGCAAAGATATATATCATTTAAGATTTATATTAAATGCATTCCCACAAGCAGACATGTATAATTTCGCGCTAACACATGCCGCATGTGGACCTACAATATAAAAACTCAATCTCAAATGAACATAAGCTCTGCAACTCTTGCCGTCCTTCCCTGAAACAGGGGTGACATTGGCAAAGTGAAACATTTTATACAGTATGGGTGGTCAGCCGCATACCAACCTATAAGTCAAGGAACAAACATCGCAAATTACATTTTTTAAATCAATAAACAATAAAATAAACATGGACACTAAAAACAACTAACACGTCCAAAATCTGGTGAATGGAAATTTCAGGAATTTGGTCCAGGAATATTCTTTGAAATTCTCGTTGGGGATCGAACTCTAGATTTTAGAACTAGGATTTTACCGTCTGAGCTATCGTCATTAATAATAATCTATAATCTAAGTTGCAAGGATATATTCATTTTAAGCTCTCAGATGTACCTAGGTATGCCCACAAACAAACACGTGTAGTTCGCGCTTACAAATGCTGATTATGTAAACGCAACTACGCAACTAACGCAACTAAGCTACACATATAGTGTAACTTCTTGCCGCGTTATCCCCGAAGGGATCGCATGTGGCGAGTTGAACCTATTTATTTTTACAGGTAAGGGGGCTGGCCTTACGCCAACCACTTTCAGTTGAAGTGGGGGTTTCCCAGCTCCCGAGGGGGCTGGTACTCATTTCTTGTGAAGGCTGAGTAAACCTTGCCGGTATTTTTATTATGGAATTTGAAATAAACACCGAAATAGGAAATCATTTCTGACACCCTCCTCGGTGGGATTCGAACCCGAGCTCACGGGGTAGAACGCAAGCACTCTGCCAACTGAGCTATCGACCGGACTACTTACAAATAAAATTAATAATTAATAATTCTACAAAATTAAAAATCCTCATAAACATGATGAATTCATTGACTTGATTACAAATTTTGAAAGCACAGCTGTTGACGGTTTGGGTATCAAAGCAAAAATGTAATTTTCATTTCAGAGCTTTAACCTTTTCAACGGGTTTGCTTTCATTATTCTCTACTCCTTTGCCGACCCATCGAAGCCTGTTTAATCCGGCAATATTAACTTTCAGTCGCAAATTTTCATATTCAACACAACAAAGTTCACAGGAAAAAATTGGTTTCGGAAAACAAGAGTCAATTTTCTACAGGCAATGACTCTGCCAAGGCAGTTTGACGACCTTGCTTAAACAGTATTGTTATGGAATACTCCTGACAAAGAGTACACGTTCCAAGAAATTTGTGAAGAGGAAGAAAATGTATAGGGAATTTGTTAACTCCTTTGCTTGAGAGCTTGCACTAGCTTCGCATCTCGGAAGGAATAGACCACAAGCTTTGCTTGATGATCTTTAAGACTCTTCGTGGGCTGGCTCCTGACTATCTGGTTGAACTCACGAGAAGAGCTTCTTTAAATGAAAGGGGAGCTACTCTGAGGTCGGCTGGGTCATGTGCCAGTCTGTTGGATCTGCCGAAAAGACTATCAAGTACAGTCTTCGGGAACCGTTCTTTCCGTGTTGCCGGGCCAGCGGCATGGAATGCTCTGCCAGAGAGGCTGAGAGTCCAAGAGGATGAGACAGCCTTCAAAAAGATGCTCAAATCATTCCTGTTTTCCCGCTAGAGCCCACATGCGCCTTTGTAGTGATGTAAATCACAAAAAGGCGCATATAAATTTAGTTTATTACTATTATTATTATGAGGCTGACCGTATAAAATGGTTCACTATGCAAATGTCACCCCTGTTTCATAGAAAGTGAGCAAGAGTTTCAGAGTTAATGTTCATTGGAGGCTTTAATTGAATTTGTAAGAACACACTCAGCATTCGTATGCGCGAAATACACGTTCCTGCGTATATTGGTTTCACGGCAAAATGCTCCGAGCGACTACCTGCTGCTGCCCCATTGCAGTCCCTTTATATAGGTACAACAGAGATATTTCTTACATGTTCCAGATTATTCGATCTCTTTTCTAGATTATACTAGACAGCTGTTCCACTACCATGATGGATTACACCAGACGGTTTTCCACACACTATTGTACCTGTACAGGCGTACGTAGGTTTTTCGAAGTTCGTAACACTATCACCATCATACTAGTGCCAGACTGTTCTATGTATGCGTGTACAGTCGCACGTAAGTACTCCAAGCTTGTAACAAAACTATAAGATCTACAGATAGTCTGCAGACTCTTGGCCGGCATTTTCGTCTCTACAGAACTGTTCGTTAAATCCATGTTTTAATTTTATACCAAATATCGAATATTGACTGTTCAAATTTGTACACAATGAGAAGTTTATGTTACCCTTTATATTTCTCACCCTTTGTTCTTATTTTCAAGACTGGCACTCTGTTAAAAGTCTCAGACTGTTGACAAATGAAATGCAAACGTGTTTTATACAAGAAAACTACTCCGGCACAAGGAGGTTAAATTAGAAATTTAAAATTTAAAACAAAGACGACATGCTAAAATAAAACCTATAATAGTTTTGAGGCTCTAGCTAGGTATGCTGAATCTAAAACTAGGTAATCTATGATCTGTACCCTTAGTACGAGTTGTAAAACTTGAGAAAAGTAAAGTTTACGATAAATATTATAGAATGATTTCTCCCAAAATGTGCCGTTTTTGTTTCTTATACTTTATGGTCTTAGCAAAAGAGTTACAGTGATGAATAAAATCAAGTTCAAACAAACAAAAACGGCAGATTTTGGGGGAAATCACTCTTTAATAATTGCCGTAAACTTTACATTACTCGAGTTTTGCAACTCGTACTAAGGGTACTGATCAAAAATATATACACATTTAAGATTCGTATTGAATGCATGCCTACAAGCAGATAAGTGTAAGTCCGCGCTGACACATGCCGCGTGTAGACTTGCAACATAAAAAACCCAATATAAAATGAGCACAAGCCCTGCAACTCTTTCCGAATTTCTCTGAAAAAGGAGTGACATTGACAAAGTGAACTAATTCTTACGGTGTGGCCAGCTTCATACCAAGCTATTAATCAAGGTGCAAGAATAAACAAATATGATCATGATCCGTCGATAGCTCGGTTGGTAGAATGCTTGCACTCTATGCCAAGAGCTAGGGTTCGATTCCCACCGAGGGTGATTGATGATTTTTCCATTTCGGTGTTTATTTCAATCCTAAAATTAAATACCGGTAAGGCTTACTCAGTCTTCATAATGATAATGAGAATCGGCTCCCTCAAAAGCTGGCAAACCCCCATTTGGTTTCCATAAGGCCGGCCCCCATACCTCTAAAAGGAATCCCCTCATCACATGCGGATTCCGAATAGAATGGTGAAACCGGAGGAAGAAGAATAAATGTGGGAAGACCCTGACTGAGATGGATGAATGAAGTGAGGAGGGATACGGCTTAGCTTCTTCAAGTAGCCAACTGGAGAACGGCATCGGAAGATAGCCTGAATTGGAGGCAGAAGTTGTCAATATCCAGAGTCATATGAAGGAGAGCTTGTATGAAGAGGGTTATGACTCTGGATGAAATGAAGAAAGTATGTAAGGACAGAAAAAAATGTCGGCTGATCTGTGATTTTGGCGGCTAGGACTAGAGTTATTTAAATTAGAATTTTGTATTATGTTTTCGTTTTGATGTCCATACATATTACTATTTATTGATTTTAAAATGTAATTTGTTGTGCATGTTCCTTGACTTATAGGTTGGTATGCGGCTGACTCGAAGCATTTTCTACAGCATGGGTGTGCTGTAGAAAATGGTTCACTTTGCCAATGTCCCCCCTGTTTCAAGAAAGGTCGGAAAGAGTTGCAGGGTGTATGTTCGTTTGAGATTAGGGTATTGCGGCATGTTTAATAGCGAACTTATACGTGTCTGCGTGTGAAAATGCATATTATGTGAATCCTTTATGTTACATATCTTTGCAACATAGATTAGATTAGATTAGATTAGTTGAAGGAGTCCAAGGCTCGAGTTGGACTGTAGCGCCGAAGAAGACGAAGAAGTACCTTGAATCCTCCGTGATGTCTTCCAACTTGGTGTTGTTGAGGGCCATCCACTTGTTGAGTAAGTCATTGGTCGCCATGTATCTTGGAAACACCTTTTCACTCATCCTTGATGATTAATAAAACCTGAAGACAAAGAAAACAGTACATATTAAATTAGCAAAGCACTTATTCGTATGATATGTATGTATCGATGGATGTCGTGGTAGAGGAAGACCGAGAAAAGTATGGATGGATCAAATTTCTGAAATAGCGAATGAATGGGATATCGAGAGTCATAATAAAATAGGGCTTTTCAGAAAAAGTTTATGACTCTGGATGAAATGAAAGAAGGTTGTAAGGACAGGAAGAAATGGCGGCTAATCTGCAATGTTGATTTGTAATGTTGGCTCATTCATTTATGTTACATTTTTTGTATAGGAGAGTATATGTTTTTTTTGGTACAGATTTCTTTTTAAGGTTTTGTTGTTTTTATATACTTAAATGTTATTTATTATTTATATTCCTTGACTTATAGGTTGGTGTGAGGCTGACCACCCATACTGTAAAAAATGGTTCACTTTGCCAATGTCACCCCTGTGTCAGGGAAGGTCGGCAAAAGTTGTAGGGCTTATGTTCATTTGAGGTTTGGATTTTATTTGTAAGTACACATTCAGTATTTGTAAGCGCGAACTACACGTGTTTGTTTGTGGGCATGCATTTGAGTGCCTTAAATGTTAATATATCTTAAATTATCGATATGAGAAAGATAGTGAAATAGATCAGGCACAAAAACAGCTGTGGGTTTATTAAGTATTAGTAAAGAATTACAGTTTATTTACAGTGTGAAAGGAAAAAGAAGTAAGGGACGACCGAGAAAAGTGTGAAGTGATCAGATTGAGGAGATTGTGAAAAAATGGGCTATACAAAGCGAGCGTAAAAGAAGAAAATGCATGAAAAAGGTGATGGATTTGAATGAATTGAAAGAGGTATGTCAGGATAGGAAGAAATGGAGGCAGCTCTGGCCACCTCCAGCAAAATGGCGACAGATATACAGTTACAGTTACTGCGTCATGTTTAACATGCGGCAAATTAGATCAAAATTGTACATGGACTATCGAGTGGATTCTGTTCCTGACGAAGATACAGTGATAAAACTATTACAGGAATTAATCGAAATGTTTGACTTTATGGTACCATTCTAATCTAATCTAATCTAAGCTGCAAAGATATATATCATTTAAGATTTATACTAAATGCATTCCCACAAGCAGATATGTATAATTTCGCGCTAACACATGCCGCATGTGGACCTACAATATAAAAACCCAATCTCAAATGAACATAAGCCTTGCAACTCTTGCCGTCCTTCCCTGAAACAGGGGTGACATTGGCAAAGTGAACCAATTTTTATATTATGGGTGGTCAGCCGCATAACAACCTATAAGTCAAGGAACATACATGACAAATTACATTTTTTAAAATCAAAGAATTGACTTTTATTTATTTTTAATTTTTTATACCTGACGATGATCTAAGATCGAAAACGTTAGTAAAATTCAAGAATAAACAATTGTAAAAGTGAAAATATACAACAGGCCCTGCGACCTGGAATCAACTACCACCAGAAATCCGGAGGTCTAGGACGATTGAGGAGCTAAAGAGGAGGATGAAGACACACCTTTTCGCCCAGTAAACTACTAAGCGCCCTTGGAGTGACATTGAGTTACGAAACGGCGCTGATAACGAAATCATCATCATCATCATCATCATCTATTCTAATCTAAGCTTCAAAGATATATATCATTTAAGATTTATATTAAATGCATTCCCACGAGCAGACATGTATAATTTCGCGCTAACGCATGCCGCATGTGGACCTACAATATAAAAACCCAATCTCAAATGAACATAAGCCATGCAACTCTTGCCGTCCTTTCCTGAAACAGGGGTGACATTGGCAAAGTGAACCTTTTTTTTTACAGTATGGGTGGTCAGCCGTATACCAACCCATAAGTCAAGGAACAATTAGTGTTTGATTTAAATCCTTAAACTAAATAATTATCAAAATATTTGAGTTAGGTTGCTTTGACGTGGGGAAATGGTCAAGTCATTCTCCTTCATAACAGAAAATTTGACCGCTTCACATTGTACAGCTGAATTGAAAGTGAAATTTAAAACGCTTTTAAGTGGCGTAAATTAGGACAGAGCTGGTTAATTGTCACTCAGTACCAAATGTTACTGCCACCGTCATTGTCACGACCATTGTGAGGGGTCTGCAGACAATTGAAGTAATTGGGAAGGCGCAGGGCTGACCGGTCCACTGGGAATAGTCCGACTACAGTCAGGATGGTGTTCGTGTCAACACTAATCAGTCAAAGATGTTGGCCATTCACTGAAAAGGAGCCGAAGGGGATATTACGAACTATGCTATATAATCTATCTATAATCTATTTACCTATAATCTATAATCTAAGTTGCAAGGATATATTCATTTAAAGCTCTCAGATGTATGCCCACAAACCAACACGTGTAGTTCGCGCTTACAAATGCTGAATGCGTACTTACAAATAAAATCCAAACCTCAAATGAACATAAGCCCCACAACTTTTGCCGACCTTTCCTGAAACAGGGGTGACATTGGCAAAGTGAACCATTTTTTACAGTATGGGTGGTCAGCCTCATACCAACCTATAAGTCAAGGAATGCTATAATAATAATCATATAAGGATGATGAGCGAGCTTGTTCGTCGCTGTAGAGAGTGCCAATTCTCAATCAAGACCCAGTTGCTGTAAGGTTGGATGGAACTTGAGTAAAAGGTATATGAATTTTTCACCCAGCGAAGTATGGAGTGATCAGATTGAGGAGATTGTGAAAGAATGGGATATACAAAGTGAGCGTAAAAGAAGAAAATGCATGAAAAAGGTGATGGATATGAAAGAATTGAAAGAGGTATGTAAGGATAGGGAAAAATGGAGGCAACTTTGCAGAGGCTCTGGCCACCCCTAACGGAATGGCGACAGAGTTACAGTCACAGTTACAGTTACAGAAGAGCATATTTGAAAATGTTTTTTGTGCTCCACCGGGATTCGAACCCACAACTTCCATTTACTAGTCAGAAGTGTTAACCACTAGACTACGGACCGGTCTGTGAACATATAATATTATTCTTATATCCGTATCCATCTTAAGAGTTTTGTATTTATAACATCTCTGCCCTATCATGTAGCTTCACAGAGATTTAATTCAGTGGTTTCAACTTCTACCTAGACAAAATATCTACCAAGTAGATGGGTGTTATTTTCAGAATTTTCAGAATTTCTTTTTTGTTTTATTGCCATGGCACCGAATTGAAAAGCAATTAGATATTTGGGAGAGGATTGCTTTCATTAAATTCTAACGTTGAAAGAAAAAAACAAAAAACAACGCCAACCAATACACGGTGCTAGGTGCAGTAATTAAAATCCTGGAAAGTGTGGTTCAATGGACGGCATTTAGAATTCAATCAATAAATGGTTGATTAAAACTGCACTAAGTACCAAACAGTGCTATTCTTAGACATTTTAGTCGTCCGTTGAGCCCACGCTTTGACAAAATAATGATACCTGGGGTGGAAGTGTCATCACCACGGTCACTCTTACCTACCGAATTTTAGTAATATATGTATAAAGGCTAATCAGCTGTTCCATTGCGGCCATCTTGGATTGACAGGTCTTCATTCAAATGCGTCATTAGTTTGTCAAAGCGTGGGCTCAACGGGCGACAAAAATGTCTAAGAATAGCACCGATATTGGTCAAATTGAGAATAGATGGAAAACGTATTTTGGATGGTACAAAAAGATAAATAAAATAATAATATTAGGATGATTTATTTGGTGAGAACTGTTTTTGTGTGTCTCACACCTCAAGAGCCCTCTGCGAGCTTGGTCGTCGCTGTAGAAAGCGACAATTCGCAAGCAAGACCCAGTTGCTGAAAGGCTGGATGGGCCTGTAGTGACAGTAACTTGTTCATGCAGTGCACACTAGGTATCTATAATCTATAATAATCTATAATCTAAGTTGCAAAGATATATTCATTTAAAGCTCTCAGATGTATGCCCACAAACCAACAAGTGTAGTTCGCGCTTACAAATGCTGAATGTGTACTTACAAATAAAATCCAAACCTCAAATGAACATAAGCCCCACAACTTTTGCCGACCTTCCCTGAAACAGGGGTGACATTGGCAAAGTGAACCATTTTTTACAGTATGGGTGGTCAGCCTCATACCAACCTATAAGTCAAGGAATATGAATAATAAATTACATTTAAATATAAAAAAGAACAAAACCTTACAAAGAAATCTATACAAAAAAAGTCAAAAATTTCCTATGCAAAAAATGTAGCAAATGAATACACCAACATTAGAAATCAACATTGCAGATTAGCCGCCACTTCTTCCTGTCCTTGCATACTTCTTTCATTTCATCCAGAGTCATAACCTTTTTCATACAAGTCCTCCTTTTATTATGACTCTGGATATCCCATTCATTCGCTATTTCAGAGATTTGATCCTTCCATACTTTTCTCGGTCTTCCTCTACCACGACATCCATCTATTCTAGCAACATATACTTTCTTCGTCAATCTTTCATCACTCATTCTCTCCAAGTGCCCGAACCATCTTAACATACTTCTTTTAATCTTCACTTTCACACTTTCCCTTACACCACATTCTTCTCTTACAAAATCATTCCTCACCCTGTCACTTCGTTTTTTCCCAATCATACTTCTTAGATAGTCCATTTCTACTGTATGGACTTTACTAATTTCCCTTTCACTCACCGTCCAGGCTTCACTTCCATACATCAAGGTTGGCACTAGTATACCACCGTGCACCGCCAATCTAACATTTTTTGAGAGATTTTGGTTCCTGGCGATGCAAGCGGTCGCACCCAGTACACACCTGCCTTTCATTATTCTTCTTTCAAATTCACCGGCCATTCTTCCATCTTTTTCAAACTTACATCCCAAATATACAAACTCATTTACAACATCAACATTCATTCCATTAATTTTAAATTCATAATTCATATTTTCATCATCTCTTTCAAAAATCAAAACTTTCGTCTTTCTTGCATTCAACTTCAAATTATTACCTTTCAAAGCTTCGTTCAATCTAGAGAGCATCATTTGCAATTCCACTGCTGAATCAGATACAAGGACTGCATCATCCGCATACAGTAGAACGCTTACTTTGCTCTCTCCTATCATTAATCCACAATCATCAAGTCTAGCATCTCTAACACACTTGTCCATGACTAGTGTTAAATAGCCATGGGCTCATCACACATCCTTGCCTTACACCCTTAAAAACTTCAAACCATTCACTATACTCACCATCAATACGAATGCAGGCCATACTATTCTCATAGTTCGCATGCACCGCATTGAGTAGAGCTCCATTCACTCCGTATGCTTTCAAAACATCCCACAACATACCTCTGTCCACTGAGTCAAAAGCCATTTCCAGATCCACAAAGGCCGTGAATAGTTTCCCCCTCACCGACAATTGTTTTTCAACAAGTTGTCGTAGAGTGAAAATCTGATCAACACAGCCTCTACCGGCCATAAAGCCGGACTGTATATCGGAAACCCTTTTGCTAGTAGTCAGAATCACATTTTTTATAATCACCTTACAGAAGACTTTTCCTGGTATACTGAGTAGACTGATTGGTCTGAAGTTCTGACAGTCTTTTTTGTTCCCTTTACCTTTGTAAATGGGAACAATGACTGCCTTCCTCCAATCCATCGGTACTACTCCTGCATTCACACAAAGCTTACATAATTCAAACATCCAATCTATCACACATTCACCTCCTGCTTTCAACATTTCACCATTTATACCATCAAACCCAGCAGACTTCCCATTCTTCAGACGTGAAATAGACACTTTCATTTCTTCTTTCAAAATCTTCAATTCATTCTCTTCATCTGTCTGTTCATAAATTCTTCTTTCACCCTGGCCAAAAATTTCTTGAACATAGTTTTTCCATCTCTTGCATACTTCTTCATTCTCCCATACCATCTCACCGGCAGCACTTTTGACTCCCGGAGTGGTCAATGCAGAAGATTTATTTCTATCCGCATTGATCCACCTCCAAAATTCCTTCTTACTGTCGGTGAAACTTTTGTTAATCCTTTCATCAATCTTTCTTTGTTCATTCATCTTGCTTTCATAAATTATAGTCTTCGCCATTCTCTTAGCTATCTTATATTCGTCTTCTAGCTTTCTATCATTTCTATCATTCAGCCAATTTTCATAACACTTTTTCTTAACTTTCACAGCTTCTTTCACTCTATCATTCCACCAGGCATCTCCTTTCAATTTTCCACCTTTCGTTACCCCACATACTTTTTTAGCACATTCAATCATTCCTTCCTTCAGATCTTTCCACATGCTTTCAATATCTTTTCCACACACATTCTTCTCAAGTTCATTTACACTTAAAATTTTGTGGAGCTCTGATACATACTTCTCTTTCACATTTTCTTCATTCAGCCTTTCTACTTTTATTCTAGTCATTCTTACTTGCTTCTTGCGTTTCTTCTTTCTTACTTCACCAAGCATTATTTTAGCACATAAGAGATAGTGATCACTGCCTATTTCAGGCCCGCGGTAGACACGGCTATCTCTTACGGCTCCTCTCAGTCTTTCATCCACACAGATGTAGTCAATGATTGTGCGACTTCCCACAATCTGCCTCGTGTACAGATGCACATCCTTATGCCGAAACCAAGTATTCGATGCAAAAAGACTGTGCTCCGCACACAAAGCAATCAGATGTCGCCCATTATCATTGACTACACCTCTCCCACCAGGACCAATAATTTTCAAACATTCATCCCTCTGCGCACCTATCCATCCATTCATATCACCTAAAATTACAATGTTTTCATTCTTCTTCCTTTCATGCACAACCGCATTCAGCTCATTCCAAAAACTCATTCTCACCTCCATACACTCTGAATCAACAGGAGCATAACAGGTCACCAAGAAAAGTTTCAAACTGTTAATTTTGAATTTAACAACCAAAATCCTGGGAGAAATTCTTCGGTAACCCGCTATGCATCCCTTCACACACTCACTCACAATCACACCTACACCCTGCCTTTCATTCCCATCTTCCACACCTGACCAAATATACAATTCACCATTCGCTAATACTTTCTCACCATTCCCTTTCATTTTTGTTTCTGTCACACCCATTACTTTTATTCGTTTCTCTTTCATTACATTCATAATTTCTTTCTCCTTGCAATCATTCATCCTTTATTATATTACCCTTCGTCGTCGTCATTCGTCGTCGAGTTTCGATTTTCAAAATCAATGCCATCACAGCAGATGAAACACATTCATGCTCTATAGCAAATTAATTTTTGTATATATGCTGCAATGCGGCGAGCTTACGCGTGTGTGTTTAGAAATGTATGAAAACTTTTAGGAATTAATCTGTTTGTTCATACTAAAAATGTATGGAACAATATTGACATCTAGCGGCAAAACGTAAAAGTTTTTTTTACATTTTCTTTTATTTCATGCAAATTAAAAATAAAAAAAAAGCCAAATAAAAATGGATTTCAATCTGTAATCTAAGTTGCAAACATATATAACATTTGAGATTCATATTACATGCATTCTTACGAGCAGACATGTATAAGTTCTAATCTAATCTAATCTAAGCTGCAAAGATATATATCATTTAAGATTTATATTAAATGCATTCCCACAAGCAGATATGTATAAGTTCCCGCTTAAATATGCTGCATGTGTACTTACAACATAACAGCCCATTCCAAATGAACATAAGCCCTGCAACTCTTGCCAACCTTCCCTGAAACAAAGGTGAATTTGCAAAGTAAACCATTTTTTAAAGTATGGGTGGTCAGCCTCATACCAACCTATAAGTCAAGAAAATTATTTTGTGTATTTCTTTACATAATCTAAGTTGCAAAGATACATACCATTTAAGATTCATATTAAATGCATTCCCACACGCAGACAGGTACAATTAGTTCACGCTTACAAATGCCCAATGTGGACTTGCAAAATAAAAAAACTAATCTCAAATGAACATAAGCCCTGCAACTTTTGCCGACTTTTCCTCAAACAGAGATAAAATTTGCATGGTAAACCATTGCTTACAGTATGGGTGGTCAGCCACATACTAACCTTTTAGTCAAGGAAATTATTTTGTTTAGTTCTATAATCTAAGTTGCAAAAATACATACCATTTGAGATTCATATTAAATGCATTCCCACAAGCAGACAGGTACAAGTTCACGCTTACAAATGCCCAATGTGGACTTGCAAAATAAAAAAAACTAATCTCAAATAAACATAAGCCCTGCAACTCTTGCCGACTTTTCCTCAAACAGAGATAAAATTTGCATTGTGAACCATTGCTTACAGTATGGGTGGTCAGCCACATACTAACCTTTTAGTCAAGGAAATTATTTTGTTTAGTTCATTAATCTAAGTTGCAAAGATACATACCATTTGAGATTCATATTAAATGCATTCCCACAAGCAGACAGGTATAAGTTCGCGCTTACAAATGCCCCATGTGGACTTATAAAATAAAAAACTAATCTCAAATGAACATAAGCCCTGCAACTCTTGCCGACTTTTCCTCAAACAGAGATAAAATTTTCATTGTAAACCATTCTTACAGTATGGGTGGTCAGCCACATACTTACCTATAAGTCAAGGAAATTATTTTATTAAGTTCTATAATCTAAGTTGCAAAGATACATACCATTTGAGATTCATATTAAATGCATTCCCACACGCAGACAGGTACAAGTTCACGCTTACAAATGCCCAATGTGGACTTGCAAAATAAAAAAACTAATCTCAAATGAACATAAGCCCTGCAACTTTTGCCGACTTTTCCTCAAACAGAGATAAAATTTGCATGGTAAACCATTGCTTACAGTATGGGTGGTCAGCCACATACTAATCTTTTAGTCAAGGAAATTATTTTGTTTAGTTCTATAATCTAAGTTGCAAAGATACATACCATTTGAGATTCATATTAAATGCATTCCCACAAGCAGACAGGTACAAGTTCACGCTTACAAATGCCCAATGTGGACTTGCAAAATAAAAAAAACTAATCTCAAATGAACATAAGCCCTGCAACTCTTGCCGACTTTTCCTCAAACAGAGATAAAATTTGCATTGTGAACCATTGCTTACAGTATGGGTGGTCAGCCACATACTAACCTTTTAGTCAAGGAAATTATTTTGTTTAGTTCTATAATCTAAGTTGCAAAGATACATACCATTTGAGATTCATATTAAATGCATTCCCACAAGCAGACAGGTATAAGTTCGCGCTTACAAATGCCCCATGTGGACTTATAAAATAAAAAACTAATCTCAAATGAACATAAGCCCTGCAACTCTTGCCGACTTTTCTTCAAACAGAGATAAAATTTTCATGGTAAACCATTCTTACAGTATGGGTGGTCAGCCACATACTAACCTATAAGTCAAGGAAATTATTTTGTTAAGTTCTATAATCTAAGTTGCAAAGATACATACCAATCGAGATTCATATTAAATGCATTCCCACAAGCAGACAGGTATAAGTTCGCGCTTACAAATGCCCCATGTGGACTTATAAAATAAAAAACTAATCTCAAATGAACATAAGCCCTGCAACTCTTGCCGACTTTTCCTCAAACAGAGATAAAATTTTCATGGTAAACCATTCTTACAGTATGGGTGGTCAGCCACATACTAACCTATAAGTCAAGGAAATTATTTTGTTAAGTTCTATAATCTAAGTTGCAAAGATACATACCAATCGAGATTCATATTAAATGCATTCCCACAAGCAGACATTTATAAGTTCGCGCTTACACATAATGCATGTTGACTTACAACATAAAAACCCAATCTCAAATTAATATAAGCCCTACAACTCTTGCCAATCTTCCCTGAAACACAGCTGAAATCTTCAAAGTGAACCATTTTTTAAACTATGGGTGGTCGATTTTCTTTTACAAAGGCTGCATGTTTTTATTTTACATGTTTTCCGAATTTTAACGCGAGGAAACTATGCGCAATATACACATTCACCAAATGTTAAGGGGTTGGGCTGCGTAGCAGCCAGGGGCAACGCCCCTAGTCTTCCTTACATTCCATGTCCCGAAAACCCATTCATTCTTTCTATGAAAATTAGTGGTGGCATTTCCACAATGTACAGATTTAAAATTATTGTTGGTGGCCATTGCTACAAAACAAAATGTTAAGAACTAAAGTGAGTTTAAAAATACAAATAAAAAATACAGCTATAAAATTAAAACAGAATATAGATTGTCCATATAAAAGTGTAAATTGTCCATTTCACGTCTTCTGCCATGTTCATCAGGTAGGTATTACAGGTAGGTAGGTAGGTATACAATTTTGATTTTTTAATTCTTCTTTCCATTAATTTTGTTCTTGTTCCAAATTATTCAAAAAAAAAAGTTGAGGTTATGTTTCAAAAATGTTTCTTTAAAAAATTTATCGTAATTATTGTCTTTTTAAAAACCTCCCATCCATCCACAAATGTCAATTTCAGTTGTCGAATTTGGACGAAGGCTGCGTGTACAATGTGATTCCCGAAATAATAGATCTTGAAAAACTGTGTAGCACTCACGGCCAATTTTACATTTCAATTTTTTCCACAAATAATAATAAATAAGGTATGCTATCTATAATGTAAGTTGCAAAGATATATTACATTTAAGAGTTATATTACATGCATTCTCACAAGTAGAAACGTATCAGTTTGCGCTTACGCATGCCGTATGTGGACTTACAACATAAAAACGCAATCTCAAATCAACATTAGACCTACAACTCATTTCGACCTTCCCTGAAACACAGGGTGACATTGACAAAGTAAACCATATTTTACAGAATGGGTGGTTAGCCTCATAATTTAAGAAACAAAAGCGACAGCCTTAAGGCGTGTTATAAAGCTAAATCTGCCGTTTTTTTTCTTACCCTTTATGGTCTTAGCAAAATAGTTACAGTAGTGAAAAAAATCAAGCATGTTTATTATTTTATTATCTTAATTATAAAGCTTAAGCAAAATAAATAATTTAAGAATTGCCACCACAAAAAAATATTTAAAAAAACGCGTTTTTTTTACATTTTTAGCTTTTTTTTCGTGTGTGCTGTATTTTGGATTTTTTTTTCTTTTTACTTACAGAACTATACATTGTTTAGGTTCAATACTTAACATTTTTTCAATAATGTCAATAGTTTTTGAGTAAATATGGAAAAACTGAAACAACTAAATGAATTAAATTGTAATTAAATCAAAGAACACAGTTTTTCCATATTTACTCAAAAACTATTGACATTATTGAAAAAATGGTAAGTATTGAACCTAAACAATGTATAGTTCTGTAAGTCAAAAGCAAAAAAAAAATCCAAAATACAGCACACACGAAAAAAAAGCTACAAATGTAAAAAATACGCGTTTTTTTAAATATTTTTTTGTGGTGGCAATTCTTAAGGTAGGTATATATTTTGTTAAAGATTTATATTTAAGATAAAAAAATAATAAACATGCTTGATTTTTTTCATTACTGTAACTATTTTGCTAAGACCATAAATTGTAAGAAACAAAAATGGCAGATTTAGCTTTATAACACGCCTTAAGCTAACGTTGAAAACGTACATACAAGTATGAGGAATACAACAATGTTCGAGATGCATGATGTGTGTTTAGCATAAACAATTATGGGAATAGGCGGATCATTGTCGTGCCATAAATAAATTATATTTTTTGTCAACAATATTGTAATAATTTTTATTGTATTCAAATCACGCCTCATTGTAGCGTGAAATTGTCTTTTTACATACAAATAATAAGCAGGGTCGCGCATTCTCATATTGAATCCCGGTTTTATTCAATAAAGGATTTTTATTTATTTAAATAGTGAAATATTTCCTGAGATTTTCTTCATTTCAAGATGAAGAAAATCTGTTTGTTCTTTTGCCTTTCACGATTTCCTATTTTTTTTTTTTTTTTTTTGAATGCAATCTTGTTTTTGAAAAACTTGATTTTCTTTAAATTACAAAATATTGATATATTTCGTATCATGGAATCTATCAATATTATAAAGACTTAGAATATTCACTTTTTCGTTGATTCTCAGCTAAAAATATATATTCGGATATTAGACTTCCGTGACGTATAGGTCGGTATGAAGCTGACCACCTATACAGTAAAAAATGAAATATCCGAGTTAAATTAAGTTTTGAAATTTGTTTAATTTTAAAATTAATATAATTGTCAAAATGTCAAACGACCGTAATTCTAACTTAAACCTCACTAGTAAAAAATGCTTCACTTTGCCAATGCTACCCCTGTTTCAGGGAAGCTCGGCAAAAGTTACAGGGCTTACGTTAATTTGAGGCTTCAATTTTAATTTTTGTAAGTACACATTCAGCATTTGTAAGCGCAAACTTACACGTGTCTGTCTGTGGGCATGCATTTGATATGAGTTTTGAATGTTAACATATCTTTGCAACTTGGATAGATGATAGATAGATAGATGGATAGATGTCATTTTAGATAGAAAATGATTTAGATATAAGATGTGTCTTATGTCTGCTTGTGAGAATGCATATAATGTGAATCCCCAATGTAACTTATCTTTGCAACTTAGATTAGATTAGAATAGATTGTTAGCGACATAGCCAACTTCTTTAAGAAGCACCCTCTCTGAACGACGACTGAGGAGGAACAGTTCATACCGACTTGAATATCGGGATCTAAATCCCTGAGTACGGAATTCATAATAATGTTAATTCAACAGTACCCACTAAGCCCACACTAGTCGATGTTCTCATAAATGTTCCAAATAAAGGAAAGTTACTATTTACATCAACCTGGCTTATAAGACATTCTGAATGTCTTCAAGAAAATAATGAAGAACTAAGTGACTCATCCATCGTGAGTCATGAAATAAACCCTGAGTAATTAATGTATAAGACATGATTATGTATGAAATAAATGGAGGCGACTCTGCAGAGGCTGTAGCCACCCGTACAGGAATTATATTACATTTTTTAATTTTGCAACTACTAAAAAAAATATATGAATTATTTTATTAAATTTAAAGACTTGATTAATTTTTTTGTTAAAAAAAAGTTTAAAAACTTTGTAACTTCCTGGGAGAAACAAAAACAAGTTTTGCTCTTGAAAGCGAAACGTCGGCAGATGTATAAGTAGCTGCAAATAGAACATGGTCAAACCCGAAAGAAAACAAAAACGATTTTTTTTATTATAATACGGGAATTGTAGTATTTTTTAAAAGGTTTTTCCCCCTGGGCTTGAGTTTCTGAAAACTGCTCTGTCAGCTAAAATGAAGAGGGGAGCGCTCCTAATATTCCTAATTCAGATATGTTTTACAAACTTTGATGCTGGTATCAATTAACCATAATTATGTACACTCCTTGATCATTATTTTACAGCTAGATTTAGGTTTAGTTTATTGTTTATTTATATTTAAAATCTGTAACCTAAGGTGCAAAGATATATAATTGTTTAAGTTTCGAAATTAGCACATGTCCAGTGAAAATTTAGGCTTTCATGCTGCATGCACATACACAAAATAAAAACTTAAATGAACATACATTTTATACGTCTTACCGCTCTTCCCAGAAACACATTCCCAGAAATCGGCAAAGTATAACATTTTGTACAGAACTGGTGGTCAGCCTTATACCAACCTATAAATCAAGAATCTATGATAAAAGCGTCTTCAATATTAAGTAACTTCTGTGTACTACAAATTTTTAGTATCAGTTTTCCAAATTATTTAAGTTTTCACGATTTAATTTTTGTTTCATTATTTTGATTTTATATTTTTATTAATGATTATACGAGTATATACCTGTGCTATGAAAAAATGGTTCAAAACGGCGATCTGAACAAAGCGTGTTTGAAATAAAAAAATTAAAACTCGGGTACGATTCTCGTCGACTTTTTATCCTGGTTTAAAACATGCCATTCATTCAAAGAAAAACTAATATTTGTAATATTTTTTAGTGTTGATCTGTTAACACAGTGAAAGTCCATTTTTATAAATATTTAAAAATATAAATGGTAAAACATTGTTTTAATTCACTTTATTCTTTTTGTTTGCTCGAATATTTTCGCCTAATGAGGCATCAATTTGTAACCATTCTGCTCTTGAAGATGCCTCATTAGGCGAAAATATTCGAGCAAACAAAAAGAATAAAGTGAATTAAAACAATGTTTTACCATTTATATTTTTAAATATTTATACTAATATTTGTGGCCAGAAAAAACATATATGCTGGTGAATTGAACTCTTCTTTGCAAATTTACCTAGCGGTTTACAAGTTTATCTTACACTATGAGCAGGGGCTGTAGTGAAGTTTGTCCATTATTTGGGTCTGCTATGGTCCCCGATCCAGAGAGATCCTATCAGATCCAGACAGATCTAATCTAACTCAATCTTTTGGGGGAGTTACACGAATTTTAAACCGAGAAATTATAATCTAGAACAGAGGTTCCCATGGTCAGTAATTCTTAACCAGAGGGTCATCTATCTATCTATAATTTATAATATAATAACATTTAGGGCCTGTTGCACCAAGCTCCGATCAGACAAAAAACAAAATTAAGTGTGATTTCCCTCATTCAAATAAAAAAAATCGTTGCATATACGTAAGTCAGCTGATTAACATTATATTTCCTGTGAAAATTCCATCATATTATTACCCACTTCCGAGAAATATTTAACCGAGGTCCCCAACAGAATTAAGGAATCAAATTTGATGTGTCAATCAAATATTGATTGGAGGTTGGTGCAACAGTTAAGGTTCACATTAAAATTGCATGCTTACGAGCAAACACGTGTAAATTTGCGCTTGCACATGCCGCGTGTGTACCTACTTACAAGACAAAATTAAAATCTTAGATGAAAATGAGCCCTGCAACCCTTTCTGCTCAAACAGGGGTGGCATTGACAAAGTGAACTATTTTTATGTCATATCCTTGTTGTTCTATACTACAGCGAAATATGAACTTAGTTAATTCACCTACTGACTTATCATTTGTTTATACTTTGACTTGACCTGCGGGATCAAAATATAATGTACTCGTAAATAATGCTACAATCACCTATAAAGAGTGTATCTTGCACAATTTTAATAAATTCTTGCACTTCCTACTTGCTTAGTCGGCCGTAATATTCCACTGCTGAACATAGGCCTCCCATGAGAAAAAAACTACGAGTATATTCTATCAGAGCTTCCGGACTTTTCGCCCATGGGCTTATACCGTCATGAAACTGTCTTTATAGTTTTATCGACATCATCCCGGTACCAGAATGTTTAATTCCTTGACTTAAAGGTTGGTATGAGGCTGACCCCCCGTTCTGTAAAAATTGGTTCACTTTTACCGATGCCACCCCAGTTTCAGGAAAAGTCGGCAGGAGTTGCAGGGTTTATGTTCATGTGAGGTTTTGTTTATTTGCATGCACACATTCAGAATGTGTAGGCGTGAACCTACATGTGCCTATCTATGGGCATGCATTTGATATGTGCCTTAAATGTTAACATATCTTTGCAGCTTAGATTATAGATTATAGTGGCTGTCTCATATCAACTTCTAAATCAATATAGAGAACACTTGATTTTTCCACCATGGATCGTTTCTTTGTCCACGGTTTGCAAGGAGAGTTGAGTCACACATTGAGGTCGTAACTTTAGTTGTGGTCAATTAGAGATTGGTCTCGTCACTTGACCCTGTTGTGTGACTGTGTGACCCCACTCATGGGTCCTCCCCCGCTCATTCCGTTAAATGTAGCGGAGGGTTAACGAGTTATGTATTTTAAATTACTTAACCGATAATAATTAACTGTTAACTTGCCACTTCACGGTTTATTAATGCAGTGTTTGCTGGGCAAGGAACTTTCTAGTAAAATCTTGCAAGGGCGTGCATCCCATACAGGCACATGCACTTGTAAGTTAGACCAAATATAAATAAATAAAAAATGATGATTCATTTGGTGCGCGCAGTTTTTGTTTGAATCACACTTCAAAAGCCCTCTGCGAGCTTGGTCGTGATTCAGTTGCTGTAAGGCTGGATAATAATAAAAATAAATAAATAATGTTCTACACTTATATAGCGCTATTACGTAACTAACGTCACTTCAAAGGCGCTTTGTAGGATGGTCCAAACAAAAATCTTATTTGTAACTATTCTGCTCCCGAAGATGCCTCATTAGGCGAAAATATTCGAGCAAAAAAGAAATAAATAAGTGAATTAAAACTTTGTTTCCATTTGAATTTTTTAAATAATTAAAAATGTTTTCAGTTGCTTTTTAAACCGTTCCTCACTGTGTTGTTCTCTGAGGGTCACTAGGAGTACATTCCAAGCCATCGGAGCTGCGACACAAAAAGCTCGGTCACCGAACACCGTCCTTGTGGCTCTGCCTGGGACCTGGAGCAGACTCGCGTTAGCGTCTCGGGACCTAAGTGTGCGTCCGCGAGTTGAAATCTCCTTCCTTCAACCATGTCAACAAGGTAAAGCGGCGCCATTCCGTGCAATGTCTTGTAGATGAGTGTGAACTTGTATTGAATTCTCTCATTGATCCTGAGCCAGTGCAGTTCCTGCAGAAGGGGTGTTATATGGCAGAATTTAGACTCTCCGAAAATCAGCCGTGCTGCCGAGTTCTGTAGACTGCAGCCTCTTAAGCTGCTTCATCGGCTGAGAGGCAAAGATCGAATTGCAGTAGTCCAGTCTGCTGATAACGAAGGCATTCACTAGGGATTTAATTGCCTCAATGGGAAGACATTTCTTGATGGAGTACAGCTGCCGCAATCCAAAAAATCCTGCTCTCACGGTTTTTCTGACGTGATTTTCGAAACTCAAACAGCGGTCTATCTCGACTCCAAGCAGCCTCACACTCATTGAAGGATGAATGTCGCTGAGCATGGATGGACCTTAAGTGCAAACGCACAACCTTCCAATTTCTAGACATTGTGAAAGATTGGGATTTAAGTTATGAATATAAAATAAGGAAATTTAGAAGAAAGGTGATAATTATTAATGAATTGCAAGAGGTATTCAAGAAGAGAAAGAAATCTCCGCATAGGCTTTGCAAATCCCTAGCGGAATGGTGACAGGGTAACAGTTACAATTGCAGTACGTGTCATTAGAACGCCAATTCTTGTGATTTTTTAAAAGTATTCAAAAGGGCAAGAATTAAGTCAATTGTGGTTACAATAAAATATCTACGCAATAGGAAATGTACAGCGGTTAAGTGAGTAATACTTTATGACATTATTACTGAGTTTATATGATAAGAAGTGTGCGATTAAATATTAAAACAAATGTAAAAACGATGATTAGTTTTTAGAGTTGTAATGAGGATTAATTTTATCTAAGTTTGCGTTTAGACTGACTGGATGCTGCTGCAGAGACGTTAAAATGGAAATAATGCTTGATCATAATGAAAAGAGAGCTTGTATGAAGAAGGTTAAATGAAAGACTCTGGATGAAATTGAAGAAGTGTGTAAGGACAGAAAGAAATGGCGGTTGATCTTTAATGTTAGCGGCTAGGACTAGGGTTTTTAAAATTAGAATATTGTTTTCTGTTTTAGTTTTTGATGTATGTATGTATATACATATTATTATTTATTGATTTTAAACATGTTATTTGTTGTGTATGTTTCATGACTTATAGGTTGGTATGCGGCTGACTAACCATACTGTACTAAATGGTTCACTTTACCAATATCATCCGTGTTTCAGGAAAGGCTGGCAAGAGTTGCAGGGTGTATATTAATTTGAGATTTGGGTTTTTATATAGTGAGTCCACACGCGGCATGTTTAAGCGCGAATTTATACGTGTCTGCTTGTGGGATTGCATTTCATATGACTCATAATGTAATATATCTTTGAAACTTAGATTAGATTATATTAGATATTTGCCTATACCCTATGCACGCGCCTGCTGATAGTTGTTATTTAAGAGCACTGTTACATGTAAATAATTGCAATGTTGGTTAGGTATAACAATGCTATGACCTCTGAGCGACGGTCAAGCTGAACAACGCAGCACTAGCGCCAGTGAGTCTTTAACATGGTTCTTCATTGTTCTCGTAGTTAAATAAAGTAAACACGAGTAATGAAGTCGGCACAAACAACAACAAGGTGAAAACTGTGACGTCAAAAAATCCAGCCGGATGCCTACGGATTTAGCCAATCATTATTAAGTTTTTCGTTGATATGTCCGTTGGTGGAATGGCTTAATTCCATGCCGAGATCAGGGATTCGATTATAATATAATATAATCTAAGTTGCAAAGATATATTATTTAATGCATGCCGCAAACAGGCAACTGTAGGTTCGCACCTACACATTCTGCAAGTGTAGTACATAGGTACACCTTCTTGGATTCTAGATATGATCCGTAGATCCGTAGTCCGGTAGCAACACTTCGGACTCGTAAATGGAAGGTTGTGGATTCGAATCCCGGCGGAGCACAAAAAATAAAGGTATCATTTATATTTTCAAATTTGCTCTTCGCTGGGTTGAAAAATTCATACACCTTTACCAATGACCGGTCGCCAAAGATCCATTCAGCTTTAAAGCAACTGGATCTTGCTTGAGAATTGGCGCTTTGTAGCGACAACCAAGCTCGTAAAAAGTCCGGTCTACAGCTCAGTTGGTAGAATGCTTGCATTAGAGCAAATTGCAATAGAGCAAACACATCAAACTTTGCAGACAGAAGCTTTGCGGTGGCCGGGCCGGTGGCCTGGAACAATTTACCCATCGGTGTTCGCGCGAACCAGCCTACCACCACCTTCAGAAAGGAACTGAAGACACTACTTTTCTCGAGAAGCCATGGCGCCCTTGAGATGGTCCTGGACCATTAAATGGCGCCACAGGAAAGAAATCATCCATCATCATCATCATCATCATCATTTTATACCGAGAGACAAGGGTTTGATCCCCACGTTCGTAGGTGTCAGACATGTTTTTCCGTTTTGGTGTTTATTTCTAACCCAAATACCGGCAAGGTTAGCTCAACCTTCACAAGAAACGAGAACCAGCCCCATCGAGAGCTGGGAAATCCCCACTTCAACTAAATAGGTCATGAATCACCACATGCGACCCGTTCGGGGATAATGCAGGCAAGAAGTTACACTATATGTGTAGCTTAGTTGCGTTTTTTTTTTTTTCGAAATTCGATTGAATATAATTTCTGCCACTAGGTGCGTTAGGAATATCCGAGCCCTGAATTCAAAAATAGATATCTAAACTTAAAGTTCTTAGTCAGCAGTTCAATGCGTCTATACAAGGTGCGGGCTTAAGTGGTATGTGCAATTGTTCATGCTTAGTGTTGCCATTGCGCAACACTGCATTCTAATGATTTTCTTCTTATATAAAACATGCACATTGGTGACGTCATTTGTTTATCAATGAAGTCTGCACATAATAAAAAAAAAAATGACGTCATTCGGCAGGCGTACTGAGAATCCACTGCGGATGCAGCTTGACAATGAAAAGAAGCGTATAATTGCTAACTTTATTATTGGAAAATGTTTGTAGCCGCAGCGTAATCTATAATGTATGATCTTAGTTGCAAACCGGTCCGTAGTCCAGTGGCAACACTTCGGACTCGTAAATGGAAGGTTGTGGATTCGAATACCAGCAGAGCACAAAAAATCCATTTATATTTTGGAATATGCTCATCGCTGGGTTAACCAAATCATAAAACCTTGCCCAAAGACCGGTCACTAAAGGTCCATCCAGCCTTACAGCAACTGGGTCTTGCTTGAGTATTGACGCTTTATAGTGACGCCCAATCTCGTACACACCTCTGCTGCACAACTAAATCTAAGGAGTCTCCCGCACAGGATTTCTTTAAAAAATATATATTAAACAACATTTGAATTTCAGATTAAATGCATGCCTTCCCTGAAACAGCATTGGCAAAGTGAACCATTTATAACTGTATGGTTGGAATAAATTGGAATTTGTTTTCTGTGTGTTGATGTCCATACATATTATTATTGATTTTAAAAATGTAATTTGTCGTTTATGTTCCTTCACTTATAAGTTGGTGTGGGGCTAACCACCCATGCTGTAAAAATGGTTCACTTTGCCAATGTAGCCCCTGTCTCGGGGAAGGGCGGCAAGAGTTGCAGGGTGTATGCCCATTTGAGATTTGGTTTTTATGTTGTAAGTTCACATGCGGCATGTGCAAGCGCGAACTTGTACGTGTCTGCTTGTGAAAATGCATGTAATGTGAATCTCCAATGTAACATATCTTTGCAACTTAGATTAGATTAGATGAGAAGAAAAAGAAGACGATAAAAACAATTATATGCCATTGAAAATAACTTTTTTTTTTCTATTCAATATTCAGAAAACCAATCTTAGTACAAATATTTCCAAGCACGCCTGAGGTTTTTTCTTAATGGACATTACGGGAAATGCCTCCATACAAATAACGGAAACGCATATTTTGCTCGGTTAGTTTCGCAATGATAGAACAATTATAAATTCATTTGATGTATTTTTATTGAAGCAAGTATGGAAATGTTTTCAAGAAATAATGAATATTACTCAATGCGAAATACCTAATGCATTTTAATTTTATTATCGGTGCAGGCCTCTTAACGTGTTTACTTACCTTGGTTGATGAAGACAAATTATGCAATTGTAATCTAAGTTGAAAATAATAATGTGAAAATGAAACAAAGTTTTTATCAGATTTATTTCTCGAGCGCTTTCGATGTTTTCACACCATTATCAAGAGAGCAACTTGATAATAAGAGAGCAACTTGATAATAAGAGAGCAACTTGATAATAAGAGAGCAACTTGATAATAAGAGAGCAACTTGATAATAAGAGAGCAACTTGATAATAAGAGAGCAACTTGATAATAAGAGAGCAACTTGATAATAAGAGAGCAACTTGATAATAAGAGAGCAACTTGATAATAAGAGAGCAACTTGATAATAAGAGAGCAACTTGATAATAAGAGAGCAACTTGATAATAAGAGAGCAACTTGATAATGGTGTGAAAACATGGAAAGCGCTCGAGAAATAAATCAACTCGTGAAGAAAAATATTGTTTAATTTTTACATCATTATTTTTAAAGTGAATCTTCACTATGAACTTTTTATCTAAGTTGCATAATGCAAACATTCACCAAACAAACACCTCTGCGGCACTACAACAAGTATCAAAGACTCCTAGAGTCTCTAGAATCTAGGGAGTCTCCCGCACAGGATTTCTTAAAAAAAAAAAAATACAAATCAAATATTTTTTTAATAATTACAAAATCAAAATAAATTATCAACATCATTAGGCACAAAAATGTAGACATTGTTTACGAAACCGGTCGTACATGACTAAATTTTACTCGCCCTATGCTGTGAAAACTTTTGCCAATTCCACCGGAAAGGCGGTAAAAGTTGCAAAGTTGATGTTCATGTGAGGTTTGGTTTATTTTGTATGCACACATGCAGTATGTGTAAGCGCAAACTAAGTACAATCTGGTCTTCCAGGAACCGGATACAATCCTTGTGGTTGCCTAACCATGATGGAAATGTTATGCACGTTCCTGGGGTCTAAGACAAATAAAAGAAGGCACTCTTATCTGGATGGTGAAGTGTTATATTTTTTTGATTGGTTATTGGTAATATACTAAAATAAATAAAGCTTACTACTTTCACACGGTATTTATTTATCTATTATTTTAGATTATTTGTTTTGGGCTTCTATTAGCTGATAAGAAGCCCCCTTTTAAATCTCAGTCAATATTGGAAATACTGTATTGTTTGAGTAAAGAAACTATATACCTACTTATATGATTTTAACAAAATTATCTAAAAAAAAATATTTTGGCTAAATTGTTTAATTAACCATCATTCAGCATTCTTGCACGTTATTTCATGAATAACATTCATGAGTGATCGTGTGGAACCGAAATACATACACGTAATTCTCCCTACAGAATGACACTCCAGCTTGTCATTCCTGCATGTTATAACATATATAAATTTTATTCAAGTATGCTGATATCCAAAGCAAGGCCAATCCAACTAAGCTGTACTTATAGTAAAAATTCTTAGCGCTTTGTCCTCGAAGGTGTCGTATGTGTTAGTAGAACCTATTTATTTTAAAAGGTAAGGGGGCCGGCCTCCCGCCAGCTATCCCATTTTTAGTTGAAGACAGAGTTTCTTGTGAAGGCTGAGTATACCTAGCCGTTACTTTGATTTTAGGTTTTGAAATACATATATACACCGAAACGAGAAATCATTTATGACACCCTTGGTAGGAATCAAAACCTAGCCCTCTGGCTTAGAACTCAATCATTCTGGCAAATGAGCTATTGGTAGGACTGTAAAATAATTTATTAAAAACAAATTATTGATAATCAGACGTGGCTGATCTATTTATGTAAATCATATAAATCATAGACTCTGAATGAAATGAAAGAAGTATGTAAGGACCGAAAGGAATGGCGGTTGATTTGCAACAATGGCGGCTAGGGCATTAATTCTAAGTGTAATATTAAGTTTAATTTTAATTTTACTTTATTTTAATTTTAATTTGTTATGTGTCTCATTATGAATTTCTGTATATCATTTATAATTTTTTGTGCTCCTTGACTGATAGGTTGGTACGAGGCTGACCACCCGTGCTGTAAAAATCGGTTCACTTTTGCCAATGCCACCCCGGTTCAGGGAACGGCGGCAGGAGTTGCAAGGTTTATGTCCATGTGAGGTTTTCATTATTTGTATGCACACATGCAGAATGTGTAGGCGCGAACCTACATGTGCCTGTCTGTGGGCATGCATTTCATATGAGCCTTAAATGCTTACATATCCTTGCAGCTTAGATTATAGATTATTATAGATTATAGATATGTACTACATATGATTAACATAAAATAACTACACGTGTTTGTTTCATCTGAGAGTTTTGAATGAGTATATCCTTGCAACTTAGATTATATATTATAGATAGATATGTGTTATAATAAAGTACTTGCAACTTGGATTATAGGATAGGAAGGATAGAAAGAAATGGAGGCAGCTCTGCAGAGGCTCTGGCCACCCCTAGCGGAATAGCGACAGAGCTACAGTTACAGTATAAAAATAAATTTAAAAACTTTCCCTCACCTTTTTGATAAATCCAAAATGTCACAATTCTTCCAAAAATATTTCAATTTTTTTCTTGGCAATGTTTTTTTGGAATGTATTGAATTTAAAAACACAAACAATAGTTGATTTTTTAAGCTGATATTTGGTTGTACACTGTCTTCACTATTTGAATGAAAAAATAGAAAAAAACTGTCAAAAATATTAATTTAAAGACGTAATATTTGTCATTCATTTCACAAATTTATTTAAAATGTCAAAGAAATGCAATTGAAATAGATATGATTTTTTTTTGCAACAATATCTATCAAACTTATTATTTTTGAAATATTTAATTTGATATGTAGGTGCAATTTACGTGTATTATTTTAATTTGTTTATTATTAACGTATGGCAAGCGCGTCGTGTTCTATTTTCGAATTTCAAACTCCGAACAATCGTGTTCTTTTTATTTCAAATTTCGGAAACGTCAAAACACAGCGCCATGTTTTGAATTTGGAATTTTTCCCACCGCTTTTGAAAATCGAACAACGCGCCAAAACATCTGTTTGACAACTGAATAACTAGTGTTGTCGGGTGCGAGCAACAATGATAAAAATAATTATTATTAGTACAATGGCTTCCACACAACGGAATCGGTCACTGCGTCGGTGATTTTACCGGTCATGGTCGCCATTTTACTTGTTGTTTAGACTGAATTTAGATGACAGCTAAATGAGGGCTTAATTACAACATTAGGGCCAATAAACTGCTATAATAAATGCTTATTGCTTTATATTTCTTCCACAAAACACATCTTAAATTGTAGCAATTCAGCTTACTTCACATTGAACTATCAAAAGTAACGCTATACAAGATGGCGGCATTAGTTCCAATTTCCACTATGTTCGTTTTACGCCATGTAGGTCTGTAATATAAAACCTAAGTTGCAAAGAAATGCTAGAATATATTATTGCCACAAGGAAACACGTTGAAGCTCACGCTTGCACATGCGGCATGGGTACTTGCTAATTGAAGGGTCTTATTTAAAATTTAAATAATTTTGTATTCAATCTTTTTACAATCGAAGATTATGAACTTAATACTATTAATTTAAATGTAGTTCAAGTTGTACCTGTAACTTGACGCTATTCTGCTAAGGCTGGCCAGAGCCTCTGTAACGTGCTTCATTTTTTTCCCTATCTTTTGCACTTTTTTTTTTTCTTCATTAGTATTCATCACTTTTTTTACATTTCGCTTTTTCACATTACTTTTAAACATCACATTTTTTAATGCAAAAACTTTATTTTTGGATTGTTGTTTAAATAAACAACACTTTTAAATTTTTAAAACACTGTTTTTTAATTTCACACAAATATAATATATTTAAAAAAATTAAATTTTAAATATTTTAAATAATACTAACGTTTTAGACTAATATAGTCATCTTCAGGTAGGAAAAATTAAATTAATTAAAATCAGTGTTTTAAAAATTTTAAAGTGTTGTTTATTTAAAAAACAACCCAAAAACATGAATTTTCACAGTGTTAATACACAAACCATAAAAAATACAAAAACTTTATATATATACATGTGTATGAGTCATTCAGAATCAAAGGCGACAATCCAGGGTTATTTTGGAAAATAAATGGCTGTACAGAGAATGTCATTTAATGTGTTTTAGTATAATTGATGTCTTGAAAAACGCTACAATGCAATCTTTGGTTCTGTACGAGTCAAATGTGCTTGATATCTACACAAATATTAATGCAAATATTGTAGAAAAAACTATAAGAAATGACAGATCTCGCCACTCAAAGACACAATCAACGCTCATACGTGTCAACAGTAAGTGGCAAATAGTTGGCCGATGGTCTAACTTCGGCATAATACGTTGTTATTCCCCTCCAAAGTGTTAGAAAGAGATGGCGTTAGGTTGGTTGACTACCAACTATTCATTTATTATCATTTTATTCAATTAGCAGTGTTACTTATAAATTGGGAATAAGATTTATGCCTGGTATAACGAGGGAATAGCAATAAATTGTTACTTATAATCATTTCATAAAGTTAACTCGGGTATAGACCTGGCTTAACGACCTAGAGCCATTATTCCTGGTTGGAGGGTAGTATAAGCTTGGAATAACAAGTTTTTGTCAAATGACATCTGTCAAAAGTGTAAATCGTATTCAAAAGTATGGACGGATTTTCGCAATTCTTGACAAATTTAAATAGAATTAGCAACATTCGGGCACGAAAAGTGTACAAAAAAAGAATTGATCCCTTTACGAAATATACGGATTCAGAATTCAGGAGCAAATATCGCTTTTCCAAAATTAACATGCGGTACATAATAAATTTGGTGAAAGACGATTTGGAAGGTTGCAAGCGAGGTGGAAAGATTCCTGTAGATCTTCAAGTACTAGCCGCTATTCGGTACTGGGGTCGAAATGAGGTAAGAATCAATATAATTATTGACCTAATCGATTGATGTTGATTGTAGTTCGCAATTACGAAATTTCTAACCTCACAATTCTTAAATAAAGTTTTAAGCTTTCACTCACAATTGTTGAATAATTTGCAGATACAAGATGACTGTGCTGATATCCATGGCTTTAGTCAACAGACGCTATCCAGGGTGTGCCGAAATGTAGCAATTGCATTTGCAAGAAAGGCCCCTGAGTTTATAAAGATGCCAGCATCGTTGGAAGAGCAAGCAGCAGTAATCACAGGTTTTCATGCCATCAGTGGTTTTAATGGAGTTGTGGGTGCCATAGATTGCACCCACATACGTATACAAAAAGTTGGTGGTGAAATAGGACCACTTTACATAAATAGGAAAGGATATTACTCCTTAAATGTGCAGGTATTTAATCATAATTTTCAATATACGTTGTGAAAAAAACCCTATAGTTATGGTAAAAAGATGCTGACATCGGTTTTATATGGGACTGTCTTCCATAGCAACCGATAACAAACTACTTATATGGGTTTTCCATAGCAACCCAGCCGGGTGACGACACAATATTGTCTATGACAATTCATGCGTGGACCTCATTGCTGTTTTCAGATTCTTGGAAATCAGAAAGAATGCTGTAGATAGTAACTTCTCAAATAATTTCTCTCATCTTAAATACTTATTAAATAGTTGATGTCTTTTCACCAGGTGGTCTGCGATGCCAAGCTGAAAATAAGGGATATTGTTGCCCATTGGAGAGGAAGTGCACATGACAGTCGCATATTCAGGGAGAGCAGCATAAGGCAACGATTCGAAAATAACGAATTCAGAGGTCGGCTAGTGGGAGATGGTGGTTATGCTTGCACTCCCTATTTATTTGTGCCACTTCGCAATCCCACAAACCCTAGTGAAATGGAGTACAATAAAGCTCAAATAAGCACAAGAAATACGGTGGAGAGATGTTTTGGAGTTTGGAAGCAAAGATTCCGCAGTTTGCTCTGTGGTATGCGAGGGTCATTACACACCATCAAAACCACAATAGTAGCTTTGGCTGTGTTACACTGCATTGCTATCGATTTAAAAGATGGACATTTTGGTAAGAAAAATAAGTATATTTTTTCTAGAAATAATTATTTTTTATTATACCAGTGAAAACACAAATTTTAGTATAAATGCCAGCTAGTTACTAAAACATGATAGACTATCTCCCCAATAGTATTAACTTAAATTTGTTTACAGATATATCGGAAGAAACTCAAGTGGAGGAAGTAAATAACTTGGAAAATGACAATCAAATAGGTATTATATCCAGAGAAGTTTTTATTCGGCAGAATTTCTAAATTTTATTTTATTATACCTTTTGCTTGTGTCAATAAAAACCTAATTAAACATGTGCTTTTTTTTATAATACTACTTCACAATAAACTATAAAGTTGCTTAGAATCTTTTTTTTAACAATATGGAAAAATTACAGAGAATACTATTTAAAAAAAAATGTCTACATTCTCTGAAGCTAACATTTTCAAGATGTTGCAAGAGATTGCTAAGAGAACTAAACTTTAGAATTTCCAGGGTTTTTTTATATTAAATTCTTGACATTTCCATCAATTTTGTTTATTTCTTTTTACAAAGTAAAAGCCATGCTTTTTGATAAAAAAAAAAAACAATAAGCTTGAGGAGTATTGAATGAGACAAAATTAGAAATTGTGATTGAATTTGTACTAGTAAATCTCAAAAGTATTTTGGAAAGAAATGAAGAATAACCAGAGAACAGAGAAAACAAGTTTAGAAAACAGTTTAATTGAAAAATAAATTTGAGAACAAATCAATGTTACAAAAAAAAATTGAATGATAAAATGAGAACAGTTTGGAAACAAAACAAAGTGACGTAAAAATGAAACAAAACAAATACATGTATCGTAAACAATTGATCTCATACCCATGGAGATGAAAATTTTGAGAGAAGTATAACTTAAATATGGACAGGAATGATTGTGTAATGAAAGAATGTGACTTAATGGAAAATGTGAGGAAAGTATTCACTAAATATTAGATGCGACTTGACTACTCTAAGAGCTCTATCGTTTCAATGTGCTCTGCTCTTGCCATTTTCATTTTTAAAGTGCTCTCCTCTCTCGCCAATTCTACTCTTACAAGATGCTCCTCCCTGGCCCATTCAAGTTCTTTTTCACTCCTCTTCTTCATCAATTCGCGCCGGAGGTTCGCGTCATCGTGGAGTATTTTTATTTTTTGAGAATTCTCTTCCCTCATAAGCTTCAGAGTTTCCTCGTAAAGCTTATTTTTTAACTCCTCATCCTGATTTAATACCTGCAATAAAAAATAAAATAATACTGATTATAGGTGCCATGTATTTTTAGTTTGTGTAAATTATATATGTGATAAATTACTTTTTTTGCTTTTTTCTTGATTTTTCTTTTCGGAGTCTCAAGGCCTGTCAGAGGAGTCGAAGAGTGTTCCTGTAAATAAAATGGGTGGAAATTTAATAACTTACGTTAATTAAGTTTTCAAAGAAGAATTAAGCAAGCATTTCTTTGAAAAAAAATAAGTTGTTAAGCGCTGTTTTGTAACTTTGACCACCTCATTATCATAGCTTCTTGGATGCAGATGTATCTTCAAAAATATTAACCAAACCTCTGACATTCATCTCCACTCTTAACTAAAGGGCAATACAGTAAACCTACGGGACCTAAAATACTTGCAAGAAATGACATTAAGGGAAAACAATTATGTGGGGAATGATAAAGTAAAAAAAGAGTGAAGGTACTAAAAATTAATATCATTACAATATTTATTACACTTACGGATATGCTTCCAGCTTCAATCATGGCAGGTTTTACCGCACTTGCTGTCCATGCTGTATCCACATCTACATACTCATAAAAAACTGGAGATTCAACCTGCAAAAAAACAAATATTTGGAAACATTTTAAAGCCAATAAAGATGTAATTATGTGTGTAAATATCAATATGCAAATTAAAACATGAGAGTGAATTACATATCCTTGATGTATCCATGTAGAAAATCATAATAAATAAATATAGTATGAACATTAACAAGGGCCATGAGCATTCCTTCGCTGTGAGCACGATACAAGTCCAGCAATTATATTAATACACTGATATGAGCAGATTATATAAGGAACAAATGCTCAATCCAAATGTTCACATCGAGCAAATGATCATTTCAGTCACCAGTTTAACATTAGATATGACCTAAGAAACCAGGTTAAACATTTGACGTTGAAAATATTAGCAAATACAAAAACATGATATTACCATTAAATTTGTCTCCGCAGGTTCAGAATTTGTTGTCAAATTGCTATCCACAGTATTTACCTGAGAAAAAATAATTTGAAATATGAAATAAGTTGTAATGCTCACAAATATAATATTTATAACAATTTCTGTGTTACTTATAAATTGAGAATAAGATATAAATAAAAAAAACATAATACGGACCTTTGCACGAATCGAATCACTATCGAATTCGTTTGTGTCTGTGTCGAATTCTGACGGCAACAACTCGACTAATTCAAGATCTTCAGGCAGTGGACTTGGAGGTTTGGGGCCACCACCTGTAGCAAATACTTGCCGACGATGGTCGCCAATTCGTTTTTTCGAAGCTGACTTAAACACCTTCCACTGGCTTTTCAACTGAGTAAGGTCTCTTTTTTTTTTGTTTAGTGCATTGAATCTAAAAAGTAAAAGTAACATTTCTCTCAAAGCATTACGAAAAATACAGATTACGACATTGTGATTAAAATAAGTTACACTCACTCATGGTCCACCTTCTCCCAAGCCTCTTTTTTTACTTTTAGGGCATTTGTTGTCAGAAGTTTGCTCTCGATCACACTTATATGGGAACGAAGGCACTCCCGGAGAAGTGTCTGAAATATGTAAAATAGAGGTTGGATTATTCTTATAACAATGTAGTCACGGGTGGCGGATATTTTATTTTTATAATTCTTACCTTTTCTTCTTCCTCCCAATTTGAATTACGTTTTCTGGGATTCATCATTGAAAAAGCTCCTATACGCGGTGTGTCAGCTGTCAGATTAGAATGTCAAAATAATGCGCGCTAGAGGCATAAATAAAAATCTGCGCATGCGCAGCCTCAGGGTGGTAACATGGAAAAATAATTTATTGAGAACAGTAATTCCTTGCTTATGCCATGGTTATAAGTAAGAAAAATTTATGCCAGGTATAACTTTTTACACCTGGCATAGCTATGCCCGGTGATAAGCTTAGAATAAGAAAATCTAATAAGTAACACTGTAGAAGTTGTACACTGTAAAGAATGGTAGGTATCCATTTAAATAAATATGTATATTATCTAGTTTATCTGGATGTATTTTATAAGTTATGCATACTTGTTTTTTTTTACTAATTCATAGAATATTTTTTATATAGTTTCCTTGAATTATAGGTTGGTATGCGGCTGACCACCCATGCTGTAGAAAATGGTGCCAATGTCACCCCTGTTTCAGGGAAGGTTGGCGGGAGAAGCAGGGTATATGTTCACCACATGCGGCATGTGTGAGCGCGAAATTATGCGTGTCTGCTTGTGGGAATGCATTCAATATGAATCTCAAATGATACATATATTTGCAACTTAGATTTAGATTTAGACTGAACGATCCTGATAGCCGGATGGCCCAACCAAATCCATGCGACGTTGCAACTTTTTTGCATGGCATTTGAGTGGACTCCATCCACTCAATGACTCCATCGCAAAATTGCCAAAATGCCATTGACACAATTTTTTGTTTACATGATTTTAAAATTTGATGTACGGAAGTTTATAAGCATATTTTTTACAAAGTTTGCAAATGTACGAAAACAAATGGCTTAGTTAAGGTTTTTAATCATTAATGAATAACCTTGAAAATATAGTACCTACCTAGTGCTAGTACTATTGTCATTAAAGGAACCTATACTCTCAGAGCTGTGACGTTTGTCCGCTGAAAAGGTATTTTAATTTAGAATTTTGTGCCGAGTCAATTATTATTCTATACGCCGTGCCTGTACCTATGGTGACAGCACAGAAGATCACATGACAATACAGAACAAGACAAAAAACAATAAAAAATGATATTTTCCGTCCTAATTGTGGTATGTTCTTTTTCAGATATTTTGTGTTATGTTATTTTTTGTCGTGTGCTGTTTTTTCATATTTTGTTTCCTCATGTGATGTTTTGTCATGAAACGTTTCGACATGTGATGTTTTGTCATGTTCTGTGCTATCATGGAACCGCATTGTATACGTGTCATGCACTAGGTCCTAAGAGATCTCATATATAGTATTTTCAATGACTAACGATATAGTAAATGAAAAAAGAGTAACTTATGGATAAAGGTATTTGTGACTCAGTCACATGCTTCCAAAGCAGGTAAGAAACAATGACTCAAATGTGACTCAGTACAGTCAGTAGGTACCTACTTATTTTTTTTCTTCGCTAAACAAAGCACGCAGTCATTGTGACAGAAAAATAATTATGTAATACGTAAGAAGGAGGCATAAGCGAATTTAAATAAGATGTAATTTTACAAATCCGTTTTTGGCAAAAAATAATTAGTCATTGTAAATACGTATAATATCTGCGTTGATTTTAAAATTATGATATTTTTTTAGTACATAAATAAAACGGTAATCCAAGCGTTGATATTGAAGATTTATTGTGAGGATAACCACGGAAAAGAGAGCATTTTATTTAAAAAATAAACATGTTTTAATTTAAAAATAATATTAATTTTGGTATCGACCGGTTGATATCTCAGTTGATTGAATAATTGTATTACATTGGAAAACAAAAAACTTTCAGAACTTAAGGAATATATATTTTTTTTTTTTGGCATCTCACCCTGAAGGATGTTACAGCCGTGGATTTATCTGTTAGTTGCAGGAATGTTTAAGAATTAATTTGTAACATATTTGTGATGATTTTAGATCTTTATACAATTTTTAAGAATTGATTTGAACAAAATGCTATTAATTTTAGAGGAATTAAGAGCCAAGAGGTGTTCTATGTTTACCGGAAATGAAATGTTTTTGAATTTGAAATAAATATCTAATGCATCTCGTAAGGGGCATCCAATTATTAATTTTTAATTAATCAAATTATATTGAATTTAAATTTTTATTTAAAAAAAAAAAACTTAACTTTCCAGATTTAATTCAGAGCATAAGTTTTTGATCCCTACTCGAGGCATCAGGAATAATGTCCCGTTTTTGTGTGTGTTTCAAAACCAAAATAAAAATACCGGCAAGGTTTACTCAACCTTCACATGAAAGAAGAATCATCTCCTTCAGGAGCTGGTGAACAGTAAGTTTGACAATTATATTAATTTTAGAACTAAACAAAATTTCAAAACTTAATTTATCTCGAATATTTTAACAGTAAGTATCTTCTTCAAGCCACATGCGACCACCTTGATGACAACGCGGTAAGAAGTTGGTCTATATGTGCAGCTTAGTAAAGTTACGTTTTTTTGTTGATTTTTATCACCACCATGATCAGTCATAGCATGATGGAAAAATGGTTGATTTAGCTAAAATAAAATATTCTCTCTATTATAATATGGCAAGGCTATTCGTTGTTACCCGGTATAATGTAGTAATTAAGCAATTATAACAGCAATGCTATGCTCATTGCACCCAACCAGTTATATCAGTGGTATGTAGAAAAGAAAAAACAACGGAGCCACACAGACTCTCGACAGTGTGAGTCGAAAAATATGCAAGTACGTATTTTATGTACTTACTTACAAGCCAAATTTCTGTTGTCGTCTGCTTAAAACCTTCGCCAGGGTGAGAAGTTTCCACATATATAATGATAATATTGACTGGTCCGTAGTCCAGTGGTTAACACCTCTAACTCGTAAATGGAAGGTTGTGGGTTCAAATCCCAGCGGAGCACAAAATATACCATTTATATTTTCAAATATGCTCTTTGCTGGGTTGAAAAATTCATAAACCTGTACCAATGGCCTGTTACCAAAAATCTGTCTAGCCTTACAGTAACTGAGCCTTGCTTGAGAATTGGCGCTTTGTAGCGACGACCAAGCTCGTAAAAAGTCCGTTCGATAGCTCAGTTGGTAGAATGCTTGCATTCTATGCTTCGAGCAAGGGTTCGATCCCCACCGAGGGTGACAGAAATGATTTCCCGTTTCGGTGTTTATTTCAAACCCAAATACCGGCAAGGTGTACTCAGCCTTCATAAGAAATGAGAACCAGCCCCCTTGGGAGCTGGGAAACTCTCACTTCAACTGAAGTGGTTAGTGTGAGGCCGGCCCCCGTACCCGTAAAAGTAAATAGGTTCCGAACGCCACATGCGACCCCTTCGGGGATAACGAAGTTACACTATATATGTAGCTTTGTTGCATTTGCGTCTGCCTTTTTATGCCCAGGGAAGAACAGCTCTTTTTCCTTTATTCTTGCCGGGAATCGAACCTCATATTTTCTGATTAGAAATGGTGTTAACCACTGCACTATTAAGTATTAATATGTAGCACTAGGCCGTTGTTAAATTCTAAGGAATACCTAATTTATATTCTTGTTTCCTTGAAAACTCCACAGAAGAATTATTTATTGATATCTCCACACAATTTACCATTTATAGTTATAGTATGTAAGATACAACATAAGAATGTTTTGTATAAAAACGTGGTATGTGTGTGACACAGATTCCTTGTTTATTATTAATTATGGACAATGGTTCTCAAACCTAGTTACAATAAAAATAAAAATAAACTTTCAATAGGGAGTGGGGAGACCCTAACTGAAGTGGCTGGACGACATCAAGGGACCAGCAGAACACAGCAGTTAATAGAAAGGCATGGAGAATATTGTAAGAGGTGGTCTACTTCCAGGAGTGGACTGAGAAAGGCTGAGGAAGAAAAATAAGCAGATCCCATAAAATCGTGGTATTTTCTGTATGCTTAGGGTCTGTTGCACCAAACTCCAATCAGACAAAAATTCCATTGTAATAATATAATATTAGGATGATTTATTTGGTAAGCACTGTTTTTGTGTGTATCACACCTCAAGAGCCCTCTATATTATGTAGTTAATAAGAGTTCAATTCAAAACTCTTAAATTCAGAGTTCTAAGTTCTGTGTTAAACTATTGATGTGTTTTTAGTTCCCGGAAACCGAAAAAAGCAGGACAAAATAAAGGATTTAAAAAAATTCTTATCAGTAAATGCTAAAAAAGATTACATTATTTTTACAAAATATTTGCTCTGGAATTGAGATAAAATTCCCCTAAAATTGATACGATAAAAAATATAAATGCAGTTTGAAAAACACTATTATTATGTTATGTATATACATATAACTTTTAAATTGAAAACGAAGATGTTTTAAATAATATATATTTGTTGTAAGTGTCTTTATACACAAGTTGATTCAAAAGACAAGTGTTCCCCTATTTTATTGAGAACGTTTATTTGTTCCCTTTTTTTCAATTTTGAGGTTATCTTTATGCTTAGAATCGTGTAAACCTAATTGAGTCAATAAATGTATTCACATGCGGCATGTGTAAGCGCGAAATTATGCATGTCTGCTTGTGGGAATGCATTTAATATGAATCTCAAATGATACATATCTTTGCAGCTTAGATTTAGATTTAGATTACAATAATTTATTACAGTGAAGAAAGAACGAAAAAAATAAAACAAACATAATTTTTTTGCGTTGTAAAATGTTTGAAAGAAAAAAAAACTTAGATAAATTTAATACAACTAAATGTGGAATTCAGTAAGTTTAATTAAAAGTGATACTGTGTAACTCTTGCCGCTTTTTCTTGAAACAGGTATGACATGCAAAGGCACATATTTTTTTAAATTAAGCGCTTTCAGCGGTGGTGTCTGTGTACAATGATCAAATCTCCTCTTCCTGCTTGCTTGCAGGCATACTGTTTACTGTAACTGTAACTCTATCACCATTCCGCTAGCGGTGGCCAGAGCCTCTGAAGAGCTGCCTCCATTTCTTCCTATCCTTACTTCTTCTCCGGTCGATAGCTCAGTTGGTAGAGTGCTTGCATTCTACCCCGTGAGCTCGGGTTCGAATCCCACCGAGGAGGGTGTCAGAAATGATTTCCTATTTCGGTGTTTATTTCGAACCCCATAATAAAAATACCGGCAAGGTTTACTCAGCCTTCACAAGAAATGAGTACCAGCCCCCTCGGGAGCTGGGAAACCCCCACTTCAACTGAAGTGGTTGGCGTAAGGCCGGCCCCCTTACCTGTAAAAATAAATAGGTTCAACTCGCCACATGCGACCCCTTCGGGGATAACGCGGCAAGAAGTTACACTATATGTGTAGCTTAGTTGCGTTTTTTTTTTTTTTTTCTCCAGTTTCAATCGTAGGATTGGTTTGCAGCAATATCTTTTACTTTTCTTCTCCATTCTTCCCTGTCTTGTGCGGCTCTTTTTAGTTCTGCATATTATGTTGAGCAGCGCACGTCCACCAACAGGTCCTCTAGGTACTCCTGGCGTGGGCGTCCCCTAGAGTCCCCATCCTTACATGTCTCTTTAATTCATTCATATCCATCACCTTTCTCATGCATTTTCTTTTTTTACGCTCGCTTTGTACATCACATTTTTCACAATCTCCTCAATCTGATCACTTCATACTTTTCTTGATCGTCCTTTACCTCTTTTTCCTTTCACACTTCCTCTGTTTATATACTTACTTTGTCAGTCTATCATCATTCTGTCGTTCCACATGCCCAAACCATCTCATCACATTCTTTTGTACCTTAACTTTCACGTCCTCTTTCAAATAACATTACGAATATTAATTTAAATGTTAATCTTTTTAACTTAGATTATAGATTACAGTATAGATCAGTGGCTGCCAACCTGTGGGAGAGAGTTATGTGGAGGGCGATCGGGGGGCGATTTAGGGGCGATGGGCACTAAAGGAGAACCACCAGTCTCACACGACGATGGTATTAAAAGGAACTAATCAATTGTCTTTATTTATTTTACTAACCACATATCAACTAAACCTTTGCCAGCTCATTTCTACGATATTTTTGTTGGAAAACTGAATATTTTTCTAACGAAAGTTTCATTACAAGATCATATTTTCTTAGAGGCGGGAAGAAATGTAACGGAACGGTAGATTCAAAGAAGGCGAATATTATCATAGCGGTCTAACTGAGGAAAACGTATAAAACTATGATCTTAAATTTGAAGAACTATTAATTAATGATTCAAGTACTTGTCTCTGGTCAGGCAAAATGGGTTTACGAATTGGATTTTCCATCACGAATTTATGTATTTTAAAAAATCCCACCTACTCCTGAAATAGACTATCTAAGAAGTATGATTAGAAAAATACGGAGTGAATGAGTTTGCGAAATGATTTTGTAAGAGAAGAATGTGGTGAAAAAAAGTGTGAAAGTGAAGATTAAAAAGAAGTTCGTTAAGATGGTTTGGACATATGGAGAGAATGAATGATAAAAGACTGACGAAGAAAGTATATGTTGCAAGAATTAGATGGATGTCGTGGTAGAGGAAGACCTCTACCACGACACCACCTTTAGTGTGCATTAAATATGAATCTGAAATGTTAATACATCCTTACAATTTATAGCATGGATTCCTGTTATATAAATATAGTTTACAACGTAATATTCAAGAGAGACTTTAATTATTCAGTATTTTATGGATTAACTTTATTTCCTGTAATATAAATCATGTAAGACTTTAACAAAGTGATTAATTTTAAGCTTGCTTTCGCATCCCTACGGGATTAGAGTAATAATTTATGCGTGCTGAGAAAATTGTTCCTAGTAGTGATGTTCCTTGACTTATAGGTTGTTATGCGGCTGACCACCCATAATATAAAAAAATTGGTTCACTTTGCCAATGTCACCCCTGTTTCAGGGAAGGACGGCAAGAGTTGCAGGGCTTATGTTCATTTGAGATTGGGTTTTTATATTGTAGGTCCACATGCGGCATGTGTTAGCGCGAAATTATACATGTCTGCTTGTGGGAATGCATTTAATATAAATCTTAAATGATATATATCTTTGCAGCTTAGATTAGATTAGAGATTAGATGTGCAAAAAAATTTTTTTATGAGAAAGTATAAAAATATTTTTTTTTGGGTTTTATTTTCACAAATTGAGTGTTTAATTAACCTCGAATACTTTCGACTTGAGTTTTTGTGTTTATATGGATTTCCAAAGTTTCGAAACTTTGGAAATCCATAAACACGATAATTATAATTTCTTATAGTTTGATCAATGTTCAAATTCCTGCTGCTTCACCTTTGTTATTACCTAATTGTACCTCTTTGTCGTAACTCATTATTTTTACTTCTCTATGGTTTTTGTCTTGTCATGTTATGTTATTTTAAAATAACATATAAAAAACAATCTCCAAGTGTACAGTGTGTTTTGTGGGCCGAACGGAGCCGAACGGTCACGGAAGCGGCCGAACTGCGCCGTGTGATCTGATCGGGCCGTCGCTCATCAGTTCCCGGCAAGATGTCAACCGATTAAGACGTCGGCGACCAAGCACCAAGCGGTGCAAGAGGGGGCATTACAATGGAGCTCCCTCCTCCCCATCTACTTGGTTTTCCTGCCAGCAAGGCACCCGCCTTGTGGACCAGAGGCATAGGAGACATAGTGCATAGGAGCACCCACCCAGGGGCTCTAACGTGTGGAGGCGTCCGCCTCGTGAGCCGCCGCTAGCCTGGGGCGCTGCCCCAGGCCATTCAGTTCGGAACTCCAGTCAACAGAGTAGGGAGTATTTAAGTGACAAGTTCAGGTCTGGCCATTCCCTTATTACCCCTTTTCCCCCATATTACCAAAGTAAATAAACCCTTATTTGTTCATGTTAAACTTATCTTTTACTATAAAGCCTTCCCAAAATACAAGTAAGCAACACAAGGAAAGAACCCCACGCCCTGAGAGTGATGCTGATGAGAGCTAGCCGAAAGTAAGTATCCTGAAGGTACAGCTTGGAGATACCCTTCCATTGTAAACATAACAGTCAGTTTTGTAATAGTGCCCTCTTGATAATGACGTAAGCAAGTCGAAAGTACTCGAGGTTAAATAAACACTCAATTTGTGAAAATAAAACTCATGGGCATGGGTGCTGTAGAAAATGGTTCACTTTACTAATGTCACCCCTGTTTCAGGGAAGGTCGGCAAGAATTGCAGAGTGTATGTGCATTTGAGATTTGGGTTTTTATGTTGTAGGCTCACATGCGTCGTGTACAAGCGCAAACTTATACGCGTTTGCTTGTTAAAATGCATATAATGTGAATCCCCAATGTTATATATCTTTGCGACTTAGATTAGATTAGAAAAGACAGTAGGTACCATTGTTTTTTTTAATCATCGCTACCTATTTGGTTGACAAAAGGCCAATTTGGGTAATGGTTTTCTTCGCTCAAATTTAATAAGAGTGAAAAATTGTTCCACAGGAAAGGTTTTCCCTGCTCCATCTCCCATTTCTCATTGTCCTGGAGTGTGACAGAACTGCGTCATGTCAGATGACAATTATAGCCTCATTTGACTGAGTGCTTCCATAAAAAAAATAGGAATAAATTGCAGATTTTCATTGTAGGAATAATCATATTTTTTGGGTTTTTTTTTCCACCCATACTGTAACAAATGTTTAACTTGGCCAATGTCACCCCTGTTCCAGGGATGGCCGGTCAAAGTTGCAGGGTTTACGTTCATTTGAGTTTTGGATTTTAATTTGTAAGTACACATTCAGCATGTATTTAATATGAGCTTTAAATGTTAATATATCGTTGTAACTTGGATTATAGATTATTCAAGATTTACACATGCAGTTTAACTTCTTGCCATGCTATTCTCGTACGGGTTGTATGTGGCGATTGGGACCTATACATTTTTGCAAGTAAGGGGGGCGGCATGACGCCAACCACTTTGTTGAAGTGGGGGCTCTTGTGAAGACTGAGTAAACGAGTGTTTCTTTTTTGTGAATAGATTTGTGGATAGGAATGCAATTCACCAACCTATTTTGCCTGGCCAGTTGTCTTCATGCGAAAGCAGAAGCTTGTGTGCATGCAATGGCATCTGTTGAACCAGGCTCGAAGTTATGGTCAAGTGGGCCAGACGCTAGATTTGAACCAACGTTATTCTGTTCCAAATACGCTAGTCGAACATGCGCCTCTACCCCCTCGGCCATAACACCGACATGATTTTTTTTGCTAGTATTTTATTTTGAACGGGAAATCAATTCTGATACTTGGTGGGGATCAAATTCGAGCTCTCGACATGGAATGCAGGCATTCTACCAACTGAGCTATTGAACAAACTTTTTATGAGCTTGAGCGAAGAGAAGTTTTAAAAACATAAGTATATATGTTGTTCTCCGCTGGGAATCGAACTCACGACCTTCCAACTAGGAGATACTAGACTATGGACCGGTTTATGCTGTTAATTAACATTTGAGCCTTCAGCCAATAGTTCGGAATATCTAGCTTTGTGTGTGCGTCTTACGAAGTATGTCCCTTCAATGAGTATACTTCTGTGTGTGAGACGGTAGAGGGAAGGCAAAATTGCAGAGGAAGAAGAAGGAACTGAAAATAGAGAATATAATCTCTAATCTAATCTAAGTTGCAAAGATATGTCATATTAAGGATTCACATGATATGCATTTTCACAAGCAGACACGTATAAGTTCGCACATGCCGCATGTGGACTTACAATATAAATCCCCAAATCTCAAATGATCATACACCCTGCAACTCTTGCCGACCTCCCCTGAAACAGGGGTGACATTGGCAAAGTGAACCATTTTCAACAGCATGGGTGGTCAGCCGAATACCAACCCATAAGTCAAGATACATACACAACAGATAACATTTTTAAAATCAATAAATAAAAATATATGTATAGACATCAAAACTAAAACAAAATTCAAAATTCTAATTTAAAAAAACCCTAGTCTTAGCAGCCAACATTACAGATCAACCGCCATTTCCTTCTGTCCTTACATACTTCTTTCATTTCATCCAGAGTCATAACCTTCTTCATACAAGCTCTGGAATATCCAGAGTCCTTACATACTTCTTTCATTTCATCCAGAAACATAACCTTCTTCATACAAGATCTGGAATATCCAGAGTCATAATAAAAGATAGAAGAGGAAGAAAAAATATTTTGACAGGCTGGAAAATTTACTAAAATTCCATAAAGTATCTGTCATGTCTTGCGGATTTGCCATAAGCTCCAAGAGACGCGTTGACGAAATTCTGAGCAAGTTTCTTCTTCGGAAACAAAAGAAGCTTCCTCGAAGTGGAATCCCCGAGGGAAAAGTTGTGACAACAGTAGGCAAAGTGAAAAGCGAAGTTTCCAACGGCAGACTTTTTCAGCAAGGCGGCTTGCTAGCTTGCTTTCCTTTGTCATAGTTTTCAGAATTTTAATAACAATAACGAAACTGTAAGAGTGTGTGTGTGAAAATCTCCTTCCTGTAATACTCTGCCATATGGAAGAACGCACATAGACAAAAAGACGTGACGTCACTTGCCTTGGTGCTAGAATATTCGGTGAATGGTTGCAAAGCACACTAGCACATATACATGAAATCTCCAAACCTACATGATCTCCTCTCCCTGATAAATATTAACGTACCTGTTAAGAAATCCCTGTCCAATAAACTTACCTTTTTCCCACACTTACTATAGACAAAATGCATTTATGTGGCGTGCAAGTGACAGTTTTAATCTTAACGCAGATCATTTTGATTTTGACCTCTTCAATTCTAAACCAACGTTGGTAAGACAGCGGATGACGCAGAACTTCTTTGTATCCTAGGTTGTATTTCTCATTACTATTTTTACTTTATTTTCTTTTTATTGTCTTTCAGCTTTGTTTAATTATGTCTCCCATTACTATTTTTAGTTTATATTTTCTTTCTTTTGTTTTTATTTTATTTTGTATTAATCTCTTGTAATACTCTTCTCCTTTGTTTAATTTAATTTGTCTTTATACGTGAGGACCTCTTATTGGCTTCTTGTGTCTACTGTTACTTTTAATCCTGTTTTTTTTAACGCTGTTGGTCTTCCTAATAAAAAAAAAAAAAAAAAAAAGGTTTGATCAGGTCAGGGAAACAAATAAAATAATGAAAAATGTGAAAGATTTATTCAAAGAGGTACACATGGATAGAAATAAGAGGCCAGAGGTTCTGAGTCCAGGCCTGTAAAAAAATCGTCAAATTTTTAGTTAGTTTTTTAGTTTAGTTTAGGTAGGTATGCGGCTGACCACCTATGCTGTAGATGGTGTAGGTTTAATTTGCCAATGTCACCCCTGTTTCAGGGAAGGTCGGCAAGCGTTGCAGGATGTCTGTTCACTTGAGATTTGGGTTTTTATATTGTAAGTCCACATGCGGCATGTTTAAGCGCGAACGTGACTGCTTACGAAAATGCAAATAGTTTGAATCTCTAATGTCACATATCTTTGTAACTTAGATTAGATTTAGTTACCATCATCATCTTTAGTAAGAAACCTGGAAGCAAGTCCTGGCATTCTGTATCAACCGTTGCCAGCGCTGTCTACCTGTATGCATCACTTTCCTCCTACAGCTCCTTACTTCCAACGCACGGCCACCGTCCAGCCACCTTGTTTGTCTTCCCACTTCCTTCAGAGTCTCACTCACTTCACTTTTTCACTTCACTTCTTATCCTATCTAAACTGTATTATTGGTTTTCCTTGACTAACAGGTAGATATCATACTGTAAAATTGGTTCACTCTTGACTTCAGTGAAAATCGACATGAGTTGTAGGGTGTATGTTCATTTATTTTTATTTTTAAGAAATCCTGGGGGAAAGACTCCCTAGATCTCAGAGACTCTAGGGGTCTATGAAACTTGTAGTGCCGCAGAGGTTTCACGAGTTTGGTCGTCGTTACAAAGCGCCAATACTCAAGCAAGACCCAATTGCTGTAAGGCTGGATAGACCTTTAGTGACCGGTCTTTGGTACAAGTTTTATGAATTTTTCAACCCAGTAAAGAGCATATTTGAAAATATAAATGGTATTTTTTTGTTCAATTTTCCATTCACGAGTCCAAAGTGTTGCCACTGGACTACGGACCAGTCAAATTTGAGGTTCAGGTACATTTTTTTATATTTTTTAGGGTGGATTTATTAACACAGTGAAAGTCCATTTTTAATTATTTAAAAAATTAAAATGGAAACAAAGTTTTAATTCACTTATTTATTTATTTTTTGTGCTTGAATATTTTCGCCTAATGAGGCATATGAATTTTTTGCATAGGAAATTTTTGACTTTTTTTGTATAGATTTCTTTGTAAGGTTTTGTTCTTTTTTATATTTAAATGTAATTTATTATTCATATTCCTTGACTTATAGGTTGGTATGAGGCTGACCACCCATACTGTAAAAAATGGTTCACTTTGCCAATGTCACCCCTGTTTCAGGGAAGGTCGGCAAAAGTTGTGGGGCTTATGTTCATTTGAGGTTTGGATTTTATTTGTTAGTACACATTCAGCATTTGTAAGCGCGAACTACACTTGTTGGTTTGTGGGCATACATCTGAGAGCTTTAAATGAATATATCTTTGCAACTTAGATTATAGATTATAGATTATAGGCATCTTCAGGAGCAGAATGGTTACAAATATATTTTTATAAAATAATTTTCAAAACAATTTTTTTCAAAACAAAAACAAAATTCATAGATAAAACATTTTTTTTTTTTACATTTTTGTACACTTGCAGCTTGTGTAAGCGTGGACTTGCACGCGTTTGCTTGTGGATATGCATTTAATATGAATTATTAAGATTAATATATCTTTGCAACTTAGATTATAGATGGTCCATTCACTGCATTTGACTATTTGTCCCAGCCAATGCAGTCTGGTTATTTTTAATTTTTGCTCTCATCGAATCACTTTTTTATGTTTATTTTCCATAATATGCTTGTTTCGCACTGCAATTCATTTAGATGTTTTGATAACAAAAACGATTAAAATGTATTTGAAAAGAACCGACAACAATTCGGACTGATTTTGACACAAGAACCAAAATGGCGAACTTACAATTTTGACAAGACTATTATTCAAATGAAAATTGACAATATTTTAGCTTAAAGAAAGTAATTTAAGTGATGTTGCACAATACTACATGTTTTTAATTTCATAACTTCAATTTAGAATACGTATTCTTCAATTTTAAATATTTAATTCAAAGTTTTTTCGATAATTTATACTGATAATTTATTATTTACACACCGTAAATTCACGTTCCATTTAATCTCTTTCGAGATTCGTAATTTGAATGTATATTTTTTCTATGTAACAATATCCTATGCGCAGTCGACATGTGCGCACTACTAAGCGACATTGTTCGAAATTCAAACCCTCCATCGTTTATGTGAAGCAAACTTTCTTCAGGTTTCAGTGCTCGCTCTGCAGGGGCGCTGTAAGGACGCGTGGAAGTGCGCTCGCTTTCTGTAAAAACACTACGTAAAATTACGACAACGCGTGGTTACAAATACATATTGAAAAGCATTTTAAATTTAACAGTATTTACGTATTAATTAAGTGTTTTGTGTAGAAGTATTGAATTTTAATATTGGAATAAGTGTGTTATAGACTTTTTGCTGAGAATTTTCAATCTACGAGGGATCTTGGAAGATCGGTGAGTAAAATTTGATTTCTAAAATATTTTTTGCTGTGGGTATGCAAGTTTTTAGCATGCCTTCATTTTGTTAAAGGAATAAAATAAAATGCATTATTTGTGTTTTGAATGTATATATTTTTTAAATTACACTTTTTTTTTAACCTTAAAATATAGAAGTTGAATACTAAAACGAAAAAATGTTAACTTCCGCGTATTTGTGTATGAGCAAGGAACTTTAAAAATTAAATTTTGAAAAGATTTTTGTGAAACACTGGAAATTCATTTTAAAAAATTGATTATTTTTCAATAAAAAATTAAAAAATAAAATAAATTAAAAACTTTGTTTTATTCCACTTTTATTGTTTTTGAGTATGTTACAAACGTTTTCGGAATACCTTCCATCATCGGGTAACAACAATTACTAAAATCAAACTTAAAAATTAAGACATGGGTGTGGGATCTATTGGTGGTAAGGGAGGGGGTAGCAAGGTAGGTATGTGGGAGGGAGATGGTGAGTTTTGGGGCGGAGCTAATATTGTTAGGAGAGGAGACGTAATGGCGGGAAGTTGAATATTTAGCATATTACTTTTATTTCTATGTTTATTTATCTCTAATATTTCTAATATGTCCAACTTTCTCCCTTTTTGGCAGCTATTTATTAATTCTAAATTATCTATATTAAAACTGTGTCCTTTTTCTCTCGCGTGTTCTCCTATTTCAGAGTGAATCAAAACGTTTTTGATTGCTTTTTTATGCTCCATAAACCTTTCAGATATTTTTCTACCTGATTGGCCAATGTAGAACATATCGCAATCATTACATTTTATTTTGTAAACTCCACTGTAGTCTTTTTGCGGCAGTTTTGATTTGTTATTAAGGATGTACTTTTTAATATTAGAGCTAGTGTAAAATGCTGCTTTAAAATTGTCTTTTTTACATATCTTTACAAGGTCTGTTGTGAGCTTCCCTGTGTATAAAATCCTTCTCCATGGTTTCGTCTCTTCACCGTTTTCAGGCACTTTATAATAGATGTATTTTTGAATGGTGAATGTTCTTTTCTTCTTTTTAATAATATTTTTAATTGTGTTTTGGTTGTAGCCGTTCCCTCTCACCATCTCCCTCCCACATACCTACCTTGCTACCCCCTCCCTTACCACCAATAGATCCCACACCCATGTCTTAATTTTTAAGTTTGATTTTAGTAATTGTTGTTACCCGATGATGGAAGGTATTCCAAAAACGTTTGTAACATACTCAAAAACAATAAAAGTGGAATAAAACAAAGTTTTTAATTTCTTTTATTTTTTTATTTTTTATTGAAAAATAATCAATTTTTTAAAAATTACTGTTAATAAGTGATTCCTGTGGAAACAAAGGCGGCAATCTATGTATTTTTTTCAGAAATGATATTAATATATAAAAAATATTTTCTCATCAACATGCACGCATCCAAAACAAATCTTTGATTGCCGTTTTCGTTTCTATACGACTGTACGAGTCATTGCCTCTGAAAAAAGTTTGGATTCATTCAAAATTTACTATGAAAGTCGAACCCGAGCAGTCGGCATGAAATACAAGCACTCTACCAACTGAGCTATTGACCTGATTTAACATACCAAAATACACGTAAATAAAAACGCAACTAAGCTACACATATAGTGTAACTTCTTGCCTGCGTTATCCCCGAAGGGGTCGCACGTGGCGATTCGGGACCTATTTATTTTTACGGGTAAGGGGGCCGGCCTCACACCAACCACTTTCAGTTGAAGTGGGGGTTTTTCAGCTCCCGGGGAGGCTAGATCTCATTTCTTGTGAAGGCTGAGAAAACCTTGAGATCGAACCCTTGCTTTCGGCATGGGATGCAAGCATTCTACCAATTGAGCTTTCGACCTTTTTACGAGCTTGGTCGTCGTCGCTACAAAGCGCCAATTCTCAAGCAAGACCCAGTTGCTGCAAGACTGGATGGACCTTTGGTGACCGGTCATCGGTAAAGGTTTATGAATTTTTCAACCCAGCGAAGAGCAAATTTGAAAATATAAATGGTATATTTTTGTGCTCCGCGCGGGATTCGAACCCACAACCTTCCATTCAGAGCCCAAAGTATTACCACTGAACTACGGACCGGTACCAATAATGTAAATTAATCTTTGCAAATTAGATTATCGATAACAAAGGGTGTCTAATTTTCAAATGCAATAGCCTTCCCCCTAGCATTGATGAGTAGGTTCATCTATTAATTTGGTTTGGTGACCTGATTAACGCTGTCATGACTAGATCAGCCTTCGTATATATATATCAACGGTGAAAAGGAAGTAGGACATAAGCGATATTGTGGCCAAAAATGAGTTATGAATGCTATCCTACTTAAAATTTTCCGCTCTTTCTAATGAGCTAACTCCCACAGCTCTACGATGTTTTTGTTGTTGTTGTTGTTTCTTTGTTATTTTTTTAAACTAAAATGTTATTTATTATTTGTATTCCTTGACTTATAGGTTGGTATGAAGCTGACCACCCATACTGTAAAAAATGGTTCACTTTGCCAATGTCACTTCTGTGTCAGGGAAAGTCGGCAAAAGTTGTAGGGCTTATTTTCATTTGATGATTGGATTTTATTTGTAAGTACACATTCAGCATTTGTAAGCGCGAACTACACGTGTTTGTTTGTGGGCATGCATTTGAGGGCTCTAAATGAATATATCCTTGCAACTTAGATTATATATTATAGATGCCCAAGCAAACAGCTGTGTTTTCGAAGTATGGTTTTGGTGTAACCGACGAGATTTTTGCCTTTTTTGTCCTAAAAGCGCTTGTGACATAAAAAAATTGTAAAAAATCGTAAAACCACATTAATATGAATACCAATAAATGCCTTATTTTTATTTTTATTTTAGAGCTGTTTTGATTTTAACGACATGATAAAAAATAAAAAAGTTATGCCATTTTTCGGCAATCTCAAACTTTAAACTGTTCTCCTGAACAATTTAATTGTTGTCGCTTATGCGCTATTGCCTTTCAACCGTCGATATAATACCCCAAGTATAAGCCCTTACGTTAAAGCTCAACCATAGCGATTATCAAAAAGAAATTGGAACTAAAGCAGCATCTCTAGTGGGCGTTTTAGTTTCTCAACATTTTTGGTTGAACGCTGTGGTAGAGTTTTTAACGTTAACCCTTTCAAACCGTGTGTATGTTTAAGCTTAAATAGATTTCAAAAGAAGTTAATGACAGGTATACTCAAGCCCTCCTCATACCTTTCCTGTATGTATGTGTCAGAAGGACCCAAAGCACATGGACGCACATACAAAGCTATATATTCTCATAACACTATTTTTATTTTCCGTTTTAGTTTTCGTTATTGCGTGAAACTTCTCCTAGCAAGTGAACTACTTATTTATTATCAGGCAGTGATCATGAAAAACTTCTGAACTGCATTATTTTCACACATCTGAGAAGCCCATGTCAGCTTAATTAATATTGTCGACTGCTCCAAGGAAGAAGGAAGTAACTCCGAAATCTAGGTTTTTGACTTATTTCCATTTCTGAAGGTAACAAATCATTATCTACATTCCAAGATGAGAGCCGTGTCTCTATCTCTTTTAAATTCGTTAATAAATTAATGTAAAAAATAGTTTAGGCATTGTTCTCCATGGAATAAATAACATTCAATTGGCTTTCCTGCAAAACTATCTTTTTTGACTTAGTGCTGTCTTCCTTGGAGCAGTTGATGTCACTTATTCAGTTTTACCTTTCAGATATATCCCCCACTTCAACTGAAAGTGGTTGGTGTGAGGCCGGCTCCCTTACCTGTAAAAATAAATAGGTCCCGAAGCGCCACATGCGACCCCTTCGGGGATAACGCAGGCAAGAAGTTACACTATATGTAGCTTAGTTGCGTAATATCGATGTATACATTTTGTTTGTTAAAAATAGATAGCATAACTTATATAATTTCAAGGCTATAAAAAAGTATGAATCTTAGAATAATAATATGGACATGGTTTTCCGTGCAAAAAAAAGTAAAATTAATGTAGACATACGATCCCGTCCGAGGGGGTTAAGCCCTATACTTTGACACATTCCCGCCCAAATCAACATTCCTGACGAGCAGCCATCAACCATACAGTCAGGCGGCATTTAGTTGATTAAAATATTATATTACCTGAAGTGTTAGGTCGATTCAGATTCATTACTATGGACTGTTTGCTTGATCAAATAACAATGAATTATTTGATTTATTAACAATGTTCCTATTGTCATGGCAAGGCATGCAATTCGTCGACCTATTTGGCCTGGGATGAAAGTGTCATCATCACGGTAATTCTTACCTACTGAATATCGGTAATATTTGTATCAAGACTAATCAGCTGTTCATTTGCGGTCATCTTGGATTGACACGTCTTCTAATCTAATCTAATCTAAGTTGCAAGGATATGTTACATTGGAGATTCACATTACATGCATTCTCACAACCAGACACGTACAAGTTCGCGCTTGCACATGCCTCATGTGAACCTACAACATAAAAATCAAATCTCAAATGGACATACACCCTGCAACTCTTGCCGTCCTTCCCTGAGACAGGGGTGACATTGGCAAAGTGAACCATTTTTACAGCATGGGTGGTCAGCCGCATACCAACCTATAAGTCAAGGAACACACACACACGACAAATTACATTTTATACATCATTAAATAATAATATCCAAATACAAAATATCCATTTACAAAAAAAACAAATTCCAATTTAATAAACCCTATTCGCCAACATTACAGATCAACCGCCATTTCTTTCTGTCCTTACATACTTCTTCATACAAATATTAGCGATATTCGGTAGGTAAGAGTTACTGTGATGATGAGACTTCTAGCCAACGCAACGCCAGAAACAGTAATTGACTTTATCAATTGTAAATTCATTATTTTATGTATATCAATTATAAATTTCTGAAATAGCAAATGAATTTGTCGGGGTTATAGCCGCGTGGGCCAAGAGGGCTGATCTTTCTAGCGTGTTTCGAATGGAACAACGTTGGTTCGATCCCCGCTTGGGTCACTTGACTTTAACTTTGACCCTGGTTCAACAGATGTAATTGGGTAATTATTATTTAATAATTCATTAATAATAAACAATAATGAATTATTAAATGATGATATTAATACCTGTTTCTGGCCAGGCAGAATAGGTTGGTGAATTGCATTCCTCTTCACAAATCTAAAAAAAAAAAAAAAAAAAAAAAAAAAAAAAAAAAAAAAAAAAAAAAAAAAAAAAAAAAAAATGAATGGAATATCCAGAGTCATAATAAAAGGAGAGCTTGTATGAAGAAGGTTATGACTCTGGATGAAATGAATAATATTGTAAGGGAATGAAAGAAATGGTGGTTGATCTGCAATGTTGGCGGCTTGGGCTAGAATTTTTTAAAATTCGAATTATATCTGCTTTGATGTTTTTACATATTATTAATTTTGATATAAGAAAATATTATTACCAACATTTTTTTAGCACTGTAGCCAACGTCTTCAGGAGACGCACATTCTGCACGACGAATAAGGATGAACTGAAATTTTCTCTATTTTTTTAACAGTCAACGACCCTCTGGAGAATAAAGGGTATCTCAAAATTCATTTAATTAAATTATAAAAAAAATACGTAAGAAGATTAATCGAAACTTTTAATTAATTCATACAAAATTAATGGTAGTCGGAAAAAAAAACAATGGACGCCTAAACTTTTCATTTAAAAGTTCAAATAAAGAACATGAAGATTGTATGCTTTAAAAATTGACATGAAAAAAAATCAAACGTTTTTCTTGCCATTATATACCGTTCAAGTTTTGGCGAACAACTTTTTAATTTCCTAAAAAAATTCAACCCTTTTTACTAAAGTTTTGACGGAGGGATGATTCTTTTAGTAATTGAGTATTGTAATGAAAATTTTTAAATTTGAAAAACAAAACGAACAATTTTAAAGCATCCTTGTCTGAATGTTTTTTTTTCAATTTTATTTTTTACTTACAAGTGTGTGCTTGTGAGTATGAATTTATTATGTCTTAATTTTTTTGCACATCTTTGCAACTTTAATTAGAAATTTCATATGAAGAATGAAGGAATAAGGAGAAAGATATGGATGAATTGAAAGAGATTTGCAAGGGTAATAATAAATAGAGGCGTCTTTCCAGCGTGCCTGGCTACCTCTAACGGAATGGCGACAGATTAACAGTAAGCCATTTTCTATTCCATGACGATTTTCTTTTTTTTTTGGTGAACATTTAAAAGTGTCTGAACATTTTAAATCCCAGCTCTTCAAACTTTGCATTAATTCATCGTTTAAAACTAATGAATGCAGTTCCCGAACTTTTTGAAGGATTCCTTTGGTCGTTTTTTTTTTGCATCCCTTGATTACCATTACCGGAGCTAGAGGAAAAGTTTATTCGAGTAAAATCCATTTATATTCATATTTGTTGAAAGCAATTAAAACAGTTTTAGGCGAAACTTTCACAGCGTTTAGTATAAAATTTGAATGAAAAACGACACTAGCTATTTTGCGTATCAGAGATGGTCAGAATTTCTGATAATAGCAAACGAATGAAGTAAATAAGAGTGTGTAGGTTGATATGAGGCTGCCCCCTAATACTGTAAAAACTGGTTAGTCTAGTCAATGTCACCCCTGAAGGGTGACAAAAGTGCAAAGCTTATCTTCAAGTATACATGAGGCTTGCGTTGGCGTAAAGATTAGATTCAATTTTGTGTTTTATAATATTTCTAAGAGTACCCGACATGTTTCACTACGTCAATTGGGCTTCAATACTCATCATCATCATCATTGGCACGACAACCCGGAGTGGGTCTTGGCCTCCCGCAGCAACCGCTGCCAGCGCTGTCTATCCAACGTCTTCCTCCTCCAGTCCCACATTCCCACTGCACGGCAATCCGCCATCACTCCATCCAGCCATCTTGAACGTGGTCTTCCCACTGTCCGGCGTCCCTCCGGGTCCGTCATCACAATGGGCGTCAATACTGGAATTACTAATTTATTTCAATAGATATAGAGAGCAGTTTTACGCACTAGTAAATAATGTTAAATTTGCGACTTAGTCAGGTATAGAGACATCTCTTTTTATCGTGTTATTTTTATATTCTTAACAATCATTTTTTGTATAATTTTTTCCTCTTTTACATTACTTATATTCCTTGACTCGCTACCTTTTATTATTTAGAACAAATAACTTGCAGCATGGAAAAACAATGTTTTCACAAATAAACCGGAAAACAGTTGACACGTCAACTGGCAGGGTTTGCTAATGAAAACGCTAAAAACATTTCCGTTATTAGCTGCTAGCCAATGACGTCTGCCCGCCGAGATTTTTTGAAATATGGAGCACTGTTTGGAGCTTAGAATTTTTAGGAACTGGCGTATACAAATGATTTCATCCGGCCACTGTCCCCGAATGATCAGCTTATGTATTTGACGTCTTGAATACTAAGTACGTGTGTACTTTCAGCGCATTTACATGATGGTCCGTTCAGATAAGGCCAGCAGTAATCTAATCTAATCTAAGTTGCAAAAATATGTTACATTAGGGATTCATATTATATGCATTTTCTCAAGTAAACACGTACAAGTTCTTGTACATGCCACATGTGAACCTACAACATAAAAAAACCCAAATCTCAAATGAGAATACACCCTGCAACTCTTGCCGACCTTCCCTGAAACAGGGGTGACATGTGCAAAGTGAACCATTTTCTACAGCATGGGTAGTCAGCTACATACCAACCTATAAGTCAAGGAACATATAAAACAAGTTCTATATTTAAAATCAACAAATTATAATATATACCTATGGACATCAAAAGCTAACAGAAAACAAATTTTAATTAAAAAAACCCTAGCCGCCAACATCACAGATTAACCGCCATTTCTTTCTGTCCTTACACACTGCTTTCATTTCCTCCAGAGTCATAACCTTCTTCATACAGGCTCTCCTTTTATTATGACTCTGGATATTCCATTCATTCGCAATTGCGGAAATTTGATCCATCCATACCTTTCTCGGTCTTCCTCTACCACGACATCCATCTATTCTTGCAACATATACTTTCTTTGTCAGTCTTTTATCATTCATTCTCTCCATATGCCCAAACCACAAATGTATCGTTATCTCACCTAGTTATGTTTCTATATAAAAAAAATCGATTTTCAAAATGCAGAGAGCTGCTTTGCTTAACCCTCCTCGTTACACCTCCTGTTTGTAAATAATATGTGTGAGAAGGACGCACAGCACATGTACGCTCATAAAAAGCTGTATATTTTCCAACTGGTGGAAGGTCTTTCCAAGAATTTGATTGAGTCGATGCTATGGTCCAGCGGTACAGCATTGGAACTCGAAGCATTGACATTGAGAATGCATATAATGTGAATCCCCAAAGGTACATATATTTGCAAATTAGATTAGATCTGCCAGAGTTGGAATATCTTCTTCTTTATTCACTGCCTACGTCAGAGCACGCTCATGTAGGTGCCTTCATATTTCTCGAGTAAAATAATTTCCAGGGCGTCTAGCCCAATTTCCTTTTCGCTCACACACACGTCCTCACACCCGCACGTCCTCACGTCCTCACGTCCGCACGTTCGCACGCCCTCGCGCCACGTGAAATGTAATAATGCAAGTGAACCCTCCAAATAATTTACAACTGTACCATGACCAATTAGTGAATGGTTTATTCTAATATATAAAGCATTGGTAAACTTCGTAAATTTTGGCCAACTTTTGCCAGCTTGAGTGAAAATCGACGGGAGTTGCCAGGTTTACGTTCATGTGAGGTTTACTAGTCTTTTCCCCAGCAATCCAGCAGTCATATTTTTTTGGTTCATGAAATTTTCGCCGAGTCCATGTTATGTATCAAAATATAATAATGAAAATCTTACTTCCTTAACCCCACTCTAACACATAATATTGTAGACAATCTTATATCCTTTATCATTATCCTGGTTGTACCCTTAGGACAGGGGCGTGCATAGAATTCAGTTATGGATGGGTTAAAAAAAATCTCGATTTTGACAATTTTCGAAAGAACCGGTCCGTAGACTAATGGTTAACATCTCTGAGTCGTAAATGGAAAGTTGTGGGTTCGAATCCCGGTGGAGCACAAAAAATATACCATTTATGTTTTCAAATATTTTCCAAAGACCGGTCACTAAAGGTCCACCAAGCCTTACAGCAACTGAGTCTTTCTTGAGAATTGGCGCTTTCTACAGCGACGACCAAGCTCGTAGAGGGCTCTTGAGGTTTGAGTCACACAAAAACAGAGCTCACCAAATAAATCATCCTAATATTATTAATATTATTGAGATCGGCTCAAATCTCAAACAAAAAGATAACAATTGTAGTATTTCCAGACATACGTATAACCTTTGCTCTAGTTTAATGTTGAAAAAACGTGGTATTTTTTAGTGTATGCTCAATCGTCGTGCAAAAAAGGTGTCCTTTGAAGACGTTGCCTAAGACGGCAGCGAAACATCGATAATAATATAAGTTTCAATTTATAATTTTTGGATGAAATTTTTCAAGCAAAACACTGTTTATTTTCACTATAGACTTTATTTAAAAGATTAAAATCTTTAAAACAAAATTACTAACGTTTTCGACCTAGAAGGTCATCATCAGGTATGATTTGATTACAAATAGATCTCCTCTTACTTGTTTAATTTATTTAATTATTTCATTAATTTAAAATCTTACTGTATGTGTTTTACCTACCTGACATCATTTGTACCTATTGACAAAATTTCATAAAATAAAATTAATTTCTGTAATCAAATCATACCTGATGATGACCTTCTAGGTCGAAAACGTTAGTAATTTTGTTTTAAAGATTTTAATCTTTTAAATAAAGTCTATAGTGAAAATAAACAGTGTTTTGCTTGAAAAATTTCATCCAAAAATTATAAATTGAAACAAAATGAATTTTCACAGTGTTAATACACAAACAATACAAAATATAATAATATAAGTGTTCACCGAACGGTTCGTCTAGTATCTGAAGAGTATAATCCATCCATTAAGTTAATTGTAATTTGTGAATGTGTCAAACGATCGTAACTCTATAATCTAAGCTGCAAAGATATGTTAACATTTAAGGCTCATATTAAATGCATGCCCACAGACAGGCACATGTAGGACCGCGCCTATACATTCGCATGTGTGCATACAAATAAACAAACCTCACATAAACATATTGCAACTCCTGCCGCCTTTCCCTTACCCGGGTTGGCATTGGCAAAAGTGAACCAATTTTTAAAGCACGGAGCGTCAGCCTCATACCAGCCTATCAGTCAATAATCCATCCATTATGTTGATTGTGTTTTGTGAAGGTGTCAAACGATTGTTAACTCCAGTTTAAATTTTACCTTTACAACTATTTGCCTTCATCGAGGTTCCGCCACTGCCTTAGGACCATAATAAAGGCATTAAGTGGCGCAGTGCCTGTAGCGGCTAAATGAGATACCGAATCCCGGGGGACTCAACGCCATACCGGGAAATACCGGCACTATAAGCGGGTCTTATCTGGCGTGTACGAGCACATAAAGCTATTAAGGATACTGTGAATGAATTAGGTCATTGCGTAATAATACTTAATATTAGGATGATTTATGTGGTGAGCGCTGTTTTTGTGTGCATCACACCTCAAGAGCCCTCTGCGAGCTTGGTCGTCGCTGTAGGAAGCGCCAATTCTCAAACAAGACCCAGTTGTTGTAAGGTTGGATGGACCTTTCAGTGACCGGTCTTTGGTAAAGGTTTATGAATTTTTCAACCCAGCTAAGAGCACATTTGGAAATTTAAATTTTATGTTTTTGTGCTCCGCCGGGATTCTAATCCACATCCTTCTATTTACGAGTCCGAAGTGTTGCCACTGGACTACGGACCGGTCCAAGAAATGCCAACAACACGCGGTGTACCTAGCGGTCACCCATTCAGGTAGCATCCGCGCCCAATGTTGCTTAACTTCGGTGATCTGATGAGAACCGGTGCTTTCAACATAGTATCGTCGTTGCGCAGGGTATAGACACTATATTTTCAGTTAAAATAATAATGTAAGCATGTCTACAGCCTTACATTATTTGAATTATTTCTCTATCGCCGATTTCTCAAAAGCAGAATATTCCCTGGGCTGGAAGTCTCATCCCCACGGTAATTCTTACCTACCGAATATCGGTAATATTTGTATGAAGACCTGTCAATCCAAGATGATTAGTCTTCATACAAATATTACCGATATTCGGTAGGTAAGAATTACCATGGTGATGAGACTTCCAGCCCGGACAGACATGGTAACCAATTGTTATATTAAGATTGAGAGGTACCTAAGTAGGACACTTTTTTTTGGACCGGTCCGTTGTCCAGTGGCAACACTTCGGACTCGTAAATGGAAAGTTGTGGATTCGAATCCCGGCGGAGTACAAAAATATACCATTTTTATTTCCAAATGTGCTCTTCGCTGGGTTGAAATCTTCATAAACCTTTACCAAAGACCGGTCACTGAAAAGGTCCATCCAACCTTACAACAACTGGGTCTTGCTTGCTGAGTATTGGCGCTTTCTACAGCGACGACCAAGCTCGCAGAGGGCTCTTGAGGTGTAATTCACACAAAGACAGCGCTCACCAAATAAATCATCCTTATATTATTTATTATTATTACCGGTCCGTAACTCAGTGGTAACACTGCGGACTCTGAATGGAAAAGGTTGTGGGTTCGATTCCCGGCGGAGCACAAAAACTATACCATTTATATTTTCAAATTTGCTCTTCGCCGGGTTGAAAAATTCATAAAACCTTTACCAATGACCGGTCACCAAAGGTCCATCCAGCCTTACAGCAACTGGGTCTTGCTTGAGAATTGGCGCTTTGTAGCGACGACGATCAAGCTTGTAAAAAGGTCGACAGCTCAATTGGTAGAATGCTTGCATTCCATGCCGAGAGCAAGGGTTCGATCTCAAAGGTTTACTCAGCCTTCACAAGAAATGAGAACCAGCCCCCCCGGGAGCTGGGAAACCCCCACTTCAACTGAAAGTGGTTGGTGTGAGGCCGGCACCCTTACCTGTAAAAATAAATAGGTCCCGAAGCGCCACATGCTACCCCTTCGGGGATAGCGCAGGCAAGAAGTTACACTATATGTGTAGCTTAGTTGCGTATTATTACTCCCGGCTAGCAATCATTATCATCATCACTCAGTGTGTGGGAATTCTTTCTCGGGGTTCTATACAAATATTTCCGATTTTCGGTAGGTAAGAATTACCGTGGTGATGACACTTCCAGCCCAAAGCTTTGTATTGCATGCCTGTCGGAGAAGAAGCGTTTTGCATAATACATATAATACTTATCCTTTTATTCTGCATGCATTAAAAGTATGGGTGTTTGTTTCTCCGTACCAAATTGTCGTAATAAATTTCCCCGCAACTCTATTTGCTTTCTTTCCACCTACTTTCGTTTCCTTGCGGGTTTTATATAAGTCCACTCATCATATAACAGCTTGAAACGCAGAAGTTTTACAATAATTCCGCAGTTATTTACTGAATGTACATTGTGCACTCGCCAGTGGTATTGTGTGTGTAAATAGACTAAACTGTCAAAATATTCATTGCTGTTTAGGCAAACACAATAGAGGTGTTAAATAATTTTAAGGTTAGGTAAACTGAACTGTCTTTTTGTATCAGAATTGCATGAAACTCAACTTACATACTTTGTTAACGGGTAATATAAATACCAACAAATGAATTCTCCTTAGATTTCAAAACGGATTTTTAAATAATTAAACTGTAACTGTTACTCTCTGTCACCATTCCGCTAGGGGGGGCCAGAGCCTCTGCAGAGTTGCCTCCATTTCTTCCTATCCTTACATACTCTTAGATAGTCTTAAACTTCAATCATCATTAGATAAACTAGTCGACTGGTGTCACTTCAATAACCTAAACCTTAACATTTCTAAATGCCCAATAATGAGATTTTATAAAATTAAAAATCCCTGTTTGCATGATTATTTCATAGGTCAACAAAAGTTAAACAGTGTTTTGGTTATTTCTGACTTAGGTGTTTTATTTGATCACAAATTATCGTTTATAAATCATATAAACTATGTTGCGGGTAAGGGAATGAAAATGTTGGGTTTTGTAGCAAGAACAACCAAGGACTTCAATAATATTCTTAGTATTAAAACGCTTTACATGTCACTAGTTAGAAGCTCCATGGAATATTGTTCCCCCGTATGGTCACCCTATTATGCCTGTCATATAAAAGCCATTGAGCGCATTCAACTTAAATTTGTAAAAATTATTAATTTCAAATTAAGAATTCCCGTCTCTGAATTTAATGCACAATATTTACTTAGTATTTTGAATCTTAATAGTCTCACTGATAGGCGTTTAATCAATGACCTCATTGTGCTTTTTAAAATTAAACACTCCTTAATTGATTCACCAATCCTACTTTCCGAACTTAATTTCTCCATCCCTTCATTTATTACCCGCAACTTAGTTCCTTATCGCACTGTATCCACACATACATCTACACACTTCTACAGCCCACTAATACGTATTCAACGTTTGGGTAATATATACAATGAAATAGATTCTGACACTCATACAAATCCTAAAACATACAAATATAATTTAATTAAGTACTTCAACTCCCATGGTACATAATAAGTACATAATAATTATTGTAGAGTTGCATCTCATATAATATTGTACTGTACTATTGTTTACTCTAGTTTTATCAAATTTCTAGTTTATTTTTGTTACTTTAATATAAGACCTTGCTTTTTCTTTTTTGTTTTTTTTTTGTTTTATCTTTGTTTTTATTTTTTATTTTCTACTTATTTTGTTAACTTTTTTGCAATGTATTTCAATTTTTGTTTACCCTCATCTGTGCGTTCTTTTATTTTACCTAAGTTTTAATATTATTACTTGATCATGCTCTTATTGCTCTATATGCTATATGCTCATTGCTCTTATGTTTTTCTTCTTTCTTTTCTCTCTTATGTTTTTCTCTTCATCTTCTTACTTTTTGCATAAATATCTTCTACTTTTATTCTGTAGTAATCTTATTGTAAGCTTTATTTTGTAGTAATCTGTTTTATTTTGATACTGTTATGTCTGTAATGTATTTTTATTTCTATTTTTGTATACATGTAAAAGGCACAATGTGCCGTTAAAGAATGAATAAATAAATAAATAAAATAAATAAATACTCTTTCAATTCATTCAATCCATCACCTTTTTATTTATTTTCTTCTTGTACGCTCGCTTTGTATATACCATTCTTTTACAATCTCCTCAATCTGATCACTCCATACTTTTCTCGGTCGTCCTTTACCTCTTTTTCCTTAACTTTGTTTAAATAAAAATACGTATTTTAGGATTTAGGACCTGATGCACAATTTTCTAATCAATATTTGATCGAAACATCAAAATTGATCGCTTAATTCTGGTAATGACCTCGGTTAAATATTTCTCGGAAGTGGATAATAATATGATGGAATTTGAACAGGAAAGATGATGTAGGTACATCAGCTGATTAACGTATATGCAACCAAATTTTTGATTTGATGGGATAAATTACCCTTAATTTAGATTTTTGTCTGATTGGAGCTTAGTGCAACAGGCCCTTGGTTGTTTACACACTGAAAGTCCATTTTAGACCAAATGTCAAGTTCTTTAAAAAATCAATTATAATTCACTCCAACACAGCTCAACTTACATTTCACGCTCCTTGACTGATAGGTTGGTATGAGGCTACACCCCGGTGCTGTAAAAATTGGTTCAATTTTGCCAATGCCACCCCGGTTTCAGGAAAATGCGGCAGGAATTGCAAGGTTTATGTTCGTGTGAGGTTTTGTTTATTTGTGATTTCTTGACTTATAGGTTGGTATGAGGCTGACCACCCATCCTGTAAAAAAAGATTCGCTTTGTCAATGTCACGCCTGTTTCTGGGAAGGTCAGCCAAAGTTGCAGGGTTTATATTCATTTGAGGTTTGGATTTTAATTTGTAAGTACACATTCAGCATTTGCAAGCGTGAGCTAACACGTGTCTGTTTGTGGGCATGCATTTGATATGAGCTTTGAATGTTAATATATCTTTGCAACTTAGATTACAGATTACAGACATGCAGAACGTGTAGGCACCAACCGACGTGCCTGGTTATGGGCATGCATTTATTTTGAGCCTTAAATGTGAACCTATCTTTGCAGCTTAGATTATAGATTTCAAAATAACTATCAAACTCAAACTTTTTTGTACCAAAAATGTTTCTTTAGGAGCAATTATTAAATAAGAAAATAATAATTTATATTTCAAGAAATATCGAAATGAGTATAATACTAAATTTCACTTCAAAGACTTGAAATATTGAATTTTATAACGAACAGTATATTCACAGTACTTTTTTTCTTTTTCACGTACGTTCATGAACATCTTATAATATTTGTTATAAAATATTCAAGGAAGAAATTATTTTTCCTAAAAGAAAACATTTATCCTCGCAGTGGCGTAGATAATCTCTTAATGTAAAAAAACACACGCAATAAAAAACACATTAACTTACTTTATCTGTTTCATATTGTTTCTAAGATAACACTGGATTATTTACTATAATGGGGTAATAATTGGGAATTTATTTAACTGTATGAAATCGCCGGAAAAAAAATGTTTCACGATCAAATAAAACAAAGTCTTCGTTCTAAGATAAAAAGGAAGAAAAAAACTTTATTATTATATTTTCAATTGCGCTGTATATATAATTTGTTACGTTTTCTGGCTCTTTGACAAAAAAAAAAGATAGTTGTGACATTTTTTTTTTTTAAATAGAATAGATTTGTGGAAAGGAATGCAATCCACCTACCTATTTTGCCTGGCCAGTTGTCTTCATGTGAAAGCAGAAGCTTGTGTGCGTGCAACGGCATCTGTTGAACCAGGGTCGAAGTTATCGTCGCGGAATTCGAACCAGTGGTTACAAATAACCCGACTTGATCCCCGCGGCCATAACACCGAATTATTTTTGCAAAAAATATATATTTCAAATAAAACAACCCTTAAACTTGCCACTTGTCAACGACTTGGTCGATCTCTCTCCTTAAGGAAAGACTCGCCTTATATAGTAGTACTAGAGAACAGACTAGTATCCAATTCGGCTTATCTAGATCCTTTACGGACAGTCGAAAATTCTAAAAGAGTCATAATCAAATCTAATAAAATAGCATAGATATGTAACATTGGGAATTCACATTATATGCATGCTCACAAGCCGACACGTACAAGTTCGCGCTTGCACATGTCGCATGTGAACCTACAACATAAAAACCCAAATCTCAAATGTACGTACACCCTGCAACTCCTGCCGTACTTTCCTGAAACAGGGGGGACATTGGTAAAGTGAACAATTTTCTACAGCATTAATGGTCAGCCGCAAACAAACCTATAAGTCAAGGAACATACACAACGAATGACATTTTTTAAATCCACAAATAATAATAATCTGTATTGACATCAAAACTAAAACATAATACAAAATTCTAATTTTAAAGACCCTAGTCCTGTCCGCCAACATTACAGATCAACCGCCATTTCTTTCTGTCCTTACTACTTCCTTCATTTCATCGAGAGTCATAACCCTCTTCATACAAGTTCTCCTTTTATTATGACTCTGGATATCGCATTCATTCGCTATTTCAGAAATTTGATTCATCCATACCTTTCTACGTCTTGCTCTACTACGACATCCATCTATTCTTGCATCATATACTTTCTTCATCAGTCTTTCATCATTCATTCTCCCCATATGCCCAAACCATCTTAATTAGGATCTGTTTAATGTATATTTACTATTTTACAATAGAACTAGCGGATCGGAAAAGCTTCTATCAGATAATTATACCCCAGCGTAAACTTTAAATGAAACAACACGTTATATCCATTAGAGGGTTAAACTTGTGAAAGCTCTGCTAGGCTAGTTTCCATAGAATTAGAGATTTCTAAAAACCTCACACATATGAGCATTTCCCAACGAACTAAATACAAAGCCTATTAACAAACTAACCATCATTATAGGCTAAATAGGATATTCAGAGACAAGTGAAAGCAGAATCTGCATTGAAAAGGTTATGCCTCTAGATGAAATGAAAGAAGTATGTAAGGGCCGAAAAAATGGCGTAGATCTGCAATGTTGGTAATTATGGGTCCTATTTTTCTTATAGATATATAGTCCTATTTTTCATATAGATTTATTTTATTTATTGTTTTGTACACATATCATAGATTATTATTTTTTTTTGGTTCCTTGACTTAAAGGTTAGAAAATGGTTCACTTAACCAATGTCACCCCTGTTTCAGGGAAGGTCGGCAAAAGTTGCAGGGCTTATGTTCATTTAAGATTGGCTTTTATATTGTAGGTTCACATGCGACATGTTTAAGCGCGAATTTAAACGTGTCTAAAATCAATAATCTATAATTTTTATAGCACGGGGGGTCAGCTTCATACCAACCTATCAGTCAAGGAGCTGCTTGTGGGAATACGTTTTATACATTTTTTTTTTTTTAAGAAATCCTGTGCGGGAGACTCCCTAGATTCTAAAGACTCTAGGGGTCTATGACACTTGTTGTAGTGCCGCAGAGGTGTACGAGCTTGGTCGTCGCTACAAAGCGCCAATACTCAAGCAAGACCCAGTTGCTGTAAGGCTGGATGGTGACCGGTCATTGGTAAAGGTTTATGAATTTTTCAACCCAGCGAAGAGCACATTCGAAATATAAATGGTATATTTTTGTGCTCCGCCGGGATCCGAATCCACAACCTTCCATTTACGAGTCCGAAGTGTTGCCACTACGGACTACGGACCGGTCCAAGAAATATAAATCTTAAATGTAATATATCTTTGCAACTTAGATAATAGATCACTTCCCCGATAACATGGGGGGAAGTCTTGGTCTCCTTGATCAATCGCAGACACCGCTGTCTGCCAACCAAAATTCCTATACAAATTTCCAATGTTAAAATCTTATACATATATATGTAGTATACCGACTCAATTGTATGTCTTCTTTTCTGTTCACAATAAAAGAGTTTTTTTGTGAACACTAAAATAATAAAATACAAAATATTCTCCGTTTCGCTCGAGTTGTGAGGATAAATAAAATAGATAAACACGCTCGTGAATAATCCCACAACAAGGATCCACTCGTATTCAATCAACTTTTCAGCGTTCAATTTCACGAAAAGTGAAGAATAATACGTATATATTTTTCATATTTCTTCCCCCCCCGCCTCTGTATAAAGGGAAATCCAGATTTGTACATGCGTACATTTGTAAATAAAGAACTGAAATTTTCTTGAAGAAAATGATAATTCTGACAAATTTAATGACAATGTCAAAATTTAATGTCAAATTAAAAAAAAAAATGTAATTTGTCATGTATGTTCCTTGACTTATAGGTTGTTATGCGGCTGACCACCCATACTGTAACAAATGGTTCACTTTGCCAATGTCACCCCTGTTTCAGGGAAGGACGGCAAGAGTTGCAAGGCTTATGTTCATTTGAGATTGGGTTTTTATAATGTAGGTTCACATGCGGCATGTGTTAGCGCGAAATTATACATATCTGCTTGTGGGAATGCATTTAATATAAATCTTAAATGATATATATCTTTGCAGCTTAGATTAGATTAGATTAGATTAGAATGGAGTCGGAACGTTTTTTACACGGATGTTAAAATTTTTAATACTTTGAATGCGGGGTAATAGATTTTAGAGACTCAAGGGGTCTATGACACTTGTTGTAGTGCCGTAGAGGTGTTGTTTACGAGCTTAGTCGTCGCTACAAAGCGGCAGTACTCAAGCCAAACCCAGTACCTGTAACGCTGGATAGACCTGTAGTGTCGGGTCTTTGGTAAAGGTTTTATGATTTTTTCAACCCTGCGAAGAGCATATTTGAAGATATAAATGGTATATATTTTGTGCTTCACCGGGATTCGAACCCACAACCTTCCATTTACGAGTTCGAAGTGTTGCCACTCGACTACGGACCAGTCGAATGATCATGTGCCATTAAGGTCTATTTTTCACACTTTGAGCTTGTGCAAGCGTGGACTTTCACGCGTTTGCTTGTGGACATGCATTTAATATGAATGTTCAAGATTAACATATCTTTGCGAGTCTAAAGTGTTGCCACTGGGCCACGGACCCCTTATCTGTGAAAATACATAAGTTCCACAGACAACGACAAATCGGTAGATAGTTCGACTATTTGTGCAGCCTAATTGTATTTTTAAGGTCTTTTTGAGACTGTACCTTCGGAAGTGTGGACAGCCTTTAATATTCCCGATATTTATTCTGTTCATTTTTCTCCAACTGTCAGATATCTCTTTCTCTTGCCTCCTCCCCCCAGTTTGGGAGGCCTTTGTCCCGAATTCCCCCGCCCTTTAGAAAACTGCGCATGTTATTATGTATACTCTTCCGTCAACCGCGTCCGGATCGCCTAGCCAATGAAAACAACAAATAAAACAACAATAGGCTGAATCTATACATTTTTTTATTTCATAAATGATAGACTACATTCTTTTAAATACATCTGCGTTGGTAAAAAAACAATATCTAGCTTAGTTTTTAAATTATAGCATTTTAAAATTCGCGCATTTTCGATTTCCGGTAAAACAGGACATTTTTTTATTTAGGCGGATGTGACGTCGATTGATCTTCGGATTGTACCGACGCGACAGCCCCAGGTAGTCTGTCGGATCCATTTACGTCATTTTGATGTCACGGCGTGGCTAGCCGGCCGCGCTGCGTTTTGGCGGGACTCAAATTTTCGGCATTTTATTTTTTTTAAATTATCAATGATATATTTATTTTTACTCCTTAAAAAATATATGGTTGTGATCCTTTAAATGTACTCTACACAACCACATGATTTTCAACCGTTTTCCCCACCACTGTAATTACCCTATTGTACTGTAACCTTAGTATACTCGTAAGACATTGCTAAGTTGGCGAATTTAATTCCTCTCCACGAATTTATTTACTTAAAACCTGAATAAATTAAAGCTCCAGGGTGAGCACTCTCATGTTTTCTAACGATCGTATCGGTTGATAGCAAGCGATAAAACATAGCGACGTGTAAATAGCTGGTGCAAATTGTATGGAGAGCATTTGACTGCCCGATCAGTTGTTCTATCGATCAAAACGATCACTAACTATGACGAGAATCAAAACACACCCAAAAATGACTCAAATTGAATAAGAAATTTCAATTTTAAAAGTTAATTTCCAAGTAAAATGCATCATTTATCCCGCTCTTCTGGGACAAATTGATCTGTATGTTCCCGACAATTATTGTAGGCAACGTGAGCATAGACTATTGCTACTCCCAAGATGCAGGACTAACCTACCTAGGGTTATGACTGTGGGGAGGGCAATGGCTATGCTCAATGAGATCTCCTCTTCGGTTGATATCTTCCACCTGAGTGAAAATTAGCTTAGACAGAGGCTTCCGTTTCTCCTAAGCTGATTTCGGTTACTTATGAATGTTTTTAATTATTGTATGTATTACGTTTAACCTGTCATGTACTATAATGTGTGAAAATAAATCTATCTATCTATCTTTCCTTTTTCTCTTTTCCTCCCCAAAACACAAGCTATGCTTACTTTGGGGAGTATTTATTGTAATTAGATTTTTAAAATTTATTTTTATTGTAATACTTTGTACATATTGATAAAAAACAATAAAGACCTTATGATTATGATTATGATCTATTTACCATATTTTGCCTACCTTAAAGATACATTTTCCGGTATAGGATGCACGTCCCTGGTTGGTCATTGTGAAGTGCATTAGCGTTTTTCTCTTTCTGACGTTTTGTATCCTCTCTTTTTTTTGCCATCCCGCTTAATCTCAGAAATCGATCTTAATTTTTTACTTACTTTACCCAAAAAAACACTCACAGAGGAAGTGTGAAAAGAAAAAGAGGTAAGGGACGGCCAAGAAAAGTATGGAGTGTTCAAATTGACGAAATTGTGAATATACAAAATAGAGCGTAAAATAAGAAAATGCATGTAAAAGGTGATGGATATGAATGAATTGAAGCAGGTTTATATATATGAGGATAATTTATTTAATTAAAAATTAATACATGACAAAAGAGCGCCGTTTTTGTGTATGTCACACCTCAAGGGCCCTCCTAATAATGAATGAGATATTTTAAAAAGGTGCTGTTTGAGTGCTTTCTTAAAAATGCCAACAGATTCCGAAACCCTCACTCCGGGTGGTAGTCTGTTCCACTCCACTGGTCCCGCAAACCGGAAAGCGCGATCCCCAAAATTAGTGCATATTTGACGGCGAGGCTGCACCAACCTGACAGCTCGACACCCCGCTGACCTAAGTGTCCGCCCCCTCACACTCACCTCAACGGGGAAAAACATGTCTGCCAGATATGATGGAGACAAAACATTTAGGGCTTTAAATACCATCAAACACACACGGTAGACCACCCTCTCAGGAAAACGAAGCCAATGTAGTTCTTTCAACAGCGGAATGATCTGGCCGCATTCAAAACAGACTGAAATCTGTTCAGTCGCTTCTTTGACTGGCCGATTTATAGTGTGGAACAATAATCAATTCGGGACATCACAAAAGCACTCACCAATGTTTTAACCACACCCGGCGGTAGACACCTCCTGATAGCCCTTATTTGGCGTAGGCCAAAAAATAAAGCGGCTATTGTTTTGTCAACCTGCTCCTCCATTGTGAGATTCCGATCCAGCATAACTCCCAAAAGTCTCACAGAGCTAGAAGGCTGGATCAAACTTCCCCCAATGGAGAGGTATGTAAGGATAGTAAGAAATGGAGAGAGCTCTACAGAGGCTCTGGCCACCCCTATCGGAAAAGTGACAGAATAACAGGAGAACTGTTGTATTTTCCATACATTTTTCTTTTCACGTGATCTCGAGGAATTAAAAAAAATATTTATGCTCATTGTATTTGTAACGAGAATAATAATATGTATATTTACATGTACTAAATGGAGTACAATTTTTGCATTAAATAAATAAATTGAGAGATGGAGGTCATGGCCTGATTTTCAAAACAAAATATTTATTCGACCAAATTTGTTAAAAATAAACACTTAGTTTATATTTGAAGCTGTGAGTGAATACGCAAGTACCTACTTACTATATGGAACCAAAAGCTGTTTTCAAATAACACTGTAGAGAAAGTCAAAAGAAAATGTAAAAGCGGTGTAAAACATGTAAAAACATATTACTTAACTAAATGTCTATAACAGGGGTGTCCAACATAAAACAGTGGAGGGCCAGGTTTAGTGTTTTTGAAATCGTGGTGGGCTAAAACAAATACCTACTCAATTTCGCCTTTTTTCGAGTTGCAAGGCTATAATGTTCATTTGAGATTGGGATTATATTGTAGGTTCACATGCGGCATGTTTAAGCGCGAACTTCAACGTGTCTGCGTGTGAGAATACGTTTAATTTGAATCTTAAGTGTAATGTATCTTTGGGGCCGTCCATAAATTACGTCATCGATTTTGGCCGATTTTCGACCCCCCCCCCCCCTACAATCATCCCATAGTCACTATCTAATGACCCCCCCCCCCCTTCTTGCTGTAAGAATGGATGGAGCTTAATAATTAATAATGTTATATTACTTACATAATATTTTGTATATTTTGTAGAAATTGGTATTTACAAGAACGACGTCACTTTTGGTACTCGTACATCCGCAGACCAGACTCCCCCCCCCCTTAATGCGAATGACGTAATATATGGACAGCCCCTTTGCAACTTAGATTATAAATTATAATCCCGTGGCTTCATATCAAAAGACGTGTAAATATGGCATTTTAAATTGCATGCAAAAATGGGACGCGTGAATGAACAACACGATTGTCACGCACAGATGACGGGCATGAATGACACGCATGAATGAAATTGTTCAGTAGGCTCTACAATACGTTTCCGCATTACATCACTGTCATTGACAAGCAGCGACATTCATTGTCGGCGAGCACTAGTTTGGCGTAGTGTTTTTGTGCTTTCTCCTCCATCCCAAGACTTACAGCATCCATCTCTCATGAGGGAGCCGCCCAGCTGTCAGAACCAACAGACTTCTGGTGCACGGAAGTGGAGTGGGAAAGGGAAGCTAACAAGTCTAAGAAAAGATCTGACAACACTAAGACTTATTTAAAAAAAAAATGTGAAGAGGAATGCAAGTCACCAAGCTACTCACGAAACATAACATTTTAAATAACGTTAGCATGATCAGTTGATGGACAATTAAAAATTCTGTTTCTTATTTCCAGTAAAAATAACATTGAGTAGCAGAGACTATCTTACTGCATTGATAAATACTATCTACCACTTTTGTCTCAGTCCTGTTTTAATGTTGCAGTTGTGTAGTCAAACAAAACAAGTTTTTACGTGTCAGACTTTATGTTTTTTTGCTATCTTCATTTTGTGTTGTGACACCTAATTTCAAAACATGCCATAATGTCTTTTAAAATAATGCTTTTTTCTTATAAATTCGTCAATTTTATGGATCACAAGATTTATACCGCATGCGTCTATGTTCGGACTGCTCCGGGCATAGTACGCACGTGGCAATGTTGCCACTTCTCTAGATTTTTGTTTACATGCGCCCGAGTTTTTTTTGTACACATGCAAATGCAACTGTGAATTCGCGATTCGGGACCTGTTTATTTTTACGCGTAAGGGGGCCGGCCTCACACCAATCACTTTCAGTTGAAGACGGGGTTTCCCAACTCCCGGAGTGGCTAGTTCTCATTTTTTGTGAAGGCTGAGTACACCTTGCCGGTATTTATTTTGGGTTTGAAATATACACCGAAACGGGAAATCATTTCGGACACATTCGTTGGGGATCGAACCCTTGCTCTCGGCATGGAATGCAATCATTCTACCAAATGCGCTATCGACCGAACTTTTTACGGGCTTGTTCGTCGCTACAAAGCGCCAATTCTCAAGCAAGACCCACTTGCTGTAAGGTTGGATGTGTCATTTGACGACCAGTCTTTGTAAAGGTTTATGAATTTTTCAACCCAGCGTAGAACGAATTTCAAAATAAAAATGGTATATTTGTTATGCTCCGCCATGATTTGAACCCACAACCTTCCATTAACAAGTAGGAAGTGTTACCACTGGACTACGGATCGATCCTAACAATATGACAGAAAACACAAAAACTCCTTCTTTGTCTTTTTAGTTTTGATGGCGATGTCAGGCTAAATTCAGATGAGTATTTTTCTGCGGACTACTTTTAAGACCAAGTCCGCCACGCCACTGCTTTGACTGCCTTTTAAGGGAAACGTACATACATTCCTTGACTTTGTAAATGCTGTAATGTGTCAGAACCTGTCACGACCTACATAAGTACAAACAATTGATCCAATATTCCAGTATGTTCCTATCCTTATATTTTAGAGACGCGACCTTGAATGGGAGTATATTTCTTCTTTCACTTATTTTCCTATCGTCGCTGGAGATTAGAAATTATCGTGGATATTTCAATTTTATTGGCATTTCAACGGAAGATTAATGACAGATTCGTGAAATTCCTAATTTGAATTTAGAATTTTGTTTTCTTTTGTTATCGCCCTGCTGGATTGTCTATGGTGAGTGTTGCCAGTAAGATAAATCATTTGAAAAATTAGCATGGTAGGTATACAATAAAAAATAGTTTTAAAAATAGAGACAAAACGTTTTCGACATGGATGTTCCAAATTTGATATTCTCATTGTTCTCTACAATACTTGCCCATATTCTAAAATCCATGTAAACTTGGTTCAATGCTCCCTTATTTCCAGTTCTTCTCAAGTTGATAATAAACGCACAGCTCCGACGGTAACGTGACTAAAATAATAAAGTTAGCTGTAGAAACTCCGAGCGCGGTAATCGCCCAAGTTTCACTTACACCAACTAGTAAAGTTGTCGGGTGTGTCTTTTTGTTACAAGATTTAACAATTATTTCCCAAGTTTGACCCTTAAGTTTTTATACTCACAACTAATAGGCATTCGACATAGACATACCTACAAGGAAAAGTGACAAAACAAAACGTATGTAGGTACACTTGACTAAAATGTAAATCTAGGATATTCTACAAAATGTGATAAATAAATGGAAACATAGGAAATCCGCTGTTACTGTTACTGTTTCACTGTGACCGTTCAACTCGAGGTGCTCAGTGCCTTCACTTCTTCCTATTCTTGCATCATTTTTTACATACTTCTTTTATTTTATTCATATCTAGCACTTTTACCTACATTTCATTCCACACAATATGTATCATCAATTTAATCAAGACATAAATTTCTCAATCTTCCTTTTCATTTATTGTCTTTTACATTTCCACGTAGAAAAATCCAAATTTATGTTCTTAGTTGCAAAGGCATGTGAAGCTCATTAGATTCATATTTAGTGCACGCTAACAAGCACAGACGTGTAGGCTCACGTGCACAAATGCTGCATGCTTATCTACTTAAAGCCCCATGCGTCAAATGTACATAGGAAAACTCTTGTCACTTTTCTCTGAAACAAGAGTAACATTGGCTAAAGTCAACCATTTTTTTAGAGTACGAGTTGCCAGTCACATACAAAACCATAAGTCGAGCACACTTTTTATATGAAATAATTTTTGCTTACTTATTTGTCATGTATGTTCCTTGACTTATAGGTTGGTATGCGGCTGACCACCCATACTGTAAAAAAAAATGGTTCACTTTGTCAATGTCACCCCTGTTTCAGGGAAGGACGGCAAGAGTTGCAGGGCTTATGTTCATTTGAGATTGGGTTTTTATATTGTAGGCCCACATGCGGCATGTGTTAGCGCGAAATTAGACATGTCTGCTTGTGGGAATGCATCTAATATAAATCTTAAATGATATATATCTTTGCAGCTTAGATTAGATTAGATTAGATTACTTTTATACTTCTTACAAATTGAAACTTTTGAGTAAATACGCAGCTAGAAGGCTAATATCAATAAAAGTTTGCGATTTTTGTAGAACAACTTGTTTATTTGCCATTTTCCACACATTTTTATTTGCAAACTTTCACCACACTTTAGCGGGTTGTCATCTCTTGTTTTCGACAACATTTTGCGAGCGTTATACTTTTCCTTGGATAAAAACTCTGACATGTCTTTCCAATACTTTCATAAAATGCAACCAGCTTGCATTTTATCTCACAACTTTTATTTTTTCGCATTTCTTCACAATATCAGCTGCGTTGCCACGACCAAGCTCGCAGAGGTCTCTTGATTCAGCGTTTGAAATGTTTTTATGTTTGTCTAATCTAATCTAATCTATGCTGCAAAGATATATATTATCATTTAACCATTTAACCTTACAACAACTGGGTCTTGCTTGAGAGTTGGCGCTTTCTACAGCGACGACCAAGCTTGAAGAGGGCTCTTGAGGTGTGATACACACAAAAACAGCGCTCACCAAATAAATCATCCTAATATTATTTTATTAAGATTTATATTAAATGCATCCCCACAAGCAGACATGTATGATTTCGCGCTAACACATGCCGCATGTGGACCTACATTATAAAAACCCAATCTCAAATGAACATAAGCCCGGCAACTTTTGCCGTCCTTCCCTGAAACAGGGGTGACATTGGCAAAGTGAACCATTTTTTACAGTATGGGTGGTCAGCCGCATACCATCCTATAAGTCAAGGAACATGCTCCGATGGGCATTATCAGCGGTTGGCTAGTCGCTGCGATCTGTGAGCGGATCCTGTAAGAAGATCACAGCGGCTAGCCAACCGCTTCATAATTTTGTTTGTGAAAAACTGCCGACATTAAAAAATGAAATTTAATTATCGCCATTAAGAAGGCAGTAGTTAAGTACCCAATAAGTTTTTTGTAGCAAAAAAATGAGATGGATTAATGTTTTTTTATTTGATAAAAGACATTTCGCAAATACAAGCAATGGTACTTATTTTTGGAGATAAATCCTAAAGTAAGACCGTTTTGTTGCCACAGCGGTCTGTATAAAGACAAATGCGCGAGCTTTGTTTCAAAATAAATCAAAATAAAATGAACAGAAATCGGAGTTTGCGGAAAAGATATGCTCCACATCGGAAAGATATTGTTTATTTATTTATTTATCGGGTTTCACGGAAACGAGTGCCATCTTTATTTCTATATCTAATCTAATCTAAGTTGCAAAGATATGTAACATTGGGGTTTCAATTATACTCATTTTCACAAGCAAACACGTAAAAGTGCGTGTTTTTACATGCCTGATGTGGACCTACAATATAAAAACCCAATCTCAAATGAACATAAGCTCTGCAACTCTCGCCGACATTCCCTGTAACAGGGGTGTCATCGGCAAAGTGAACCATTTTTTAAAGTATGGGTGGTCAGCCTCATACCAACCTATAAGTCAAGAAGTATATAATTCTAAATTGACATCTCAATCTAAATCTAAGTTGCATAGATATGTATAATTTGAAATTCATATTAAATGCATTCCCACAATCAGACACGCAACACAAGCAGACACAATAGTATAACACACACAGACATAATAATGCATAATATTCTAAATTACCGAAAAAAAATATGAACCAACGATAGTTCCTTAATCCAGGGAAATAAATGAATATTTTTGTTGTTTTTATTTATTTTATGTGTTTATTTTATTTTGTTATTATTTTATTATATGTTTTTATTTACTGAATCATCTTTTGGTAATTTGTCAGACAGTTGGGAGACGCCTGAAACTCATGAAAGAGAAAGTTTGTGACATTATCAAAATGAAAAAAATGATGTGGCAAAATATTTCGTCCTCTTGTAGGAAGAAATGTCCAAGTGATTTTTTTTTTTCAAAAATATTATGTATACTAAATCGGATCGCCTTTACTCTATAAAGTAAGGATATAGTTTTACCATTTAATACAAATAGCCATGAGGAGACACGTGTAAGTTTGCGCTTACACATGTTGTACTTGGACATTTGCATAGTGAACCAATTCTTATAGTATGGGTGATCATCGTCGTACCAACCTGTAAGTAAAATAACAAAAATTATAATTGACACGTAAATATAAAAGAAATTACATAAATACAGCATCTACAATTTTAAATAAATATTTAAAGTATAAAAGGTTTGTACGATGGAGCAAAAATGGTTAAACTCTCTTCGCTACCTACTCCAAGTAAGAATGGCGTAAAATGTGACGTCACTCAAGAAGCATATTTGTGTATAAAAAATGTAATTCGACGGTTAAAAGGAAGTGAGCGACGTTTTGGACAAAAATGAGTTATGACTCTGGAGGAAATGAAAGAAGTATGTAAGAACAGAAAGAAATGGCGGTTGATCTGTAATGTTGGCGGCTAGGGTTTATTAAATTGGAATTTGTTTTCTCTTTGTTGTCCATAGATATACACTTTTTAGATTTACACTTCCATTGTTCGGCCAGTTGTGTTGTACGGATGCGAAGCCTGGAGTCTGACTCAAAAACAAGAAAAATCTCTCCAGGTCTTTGAGAACAAAATACTTCGTCGCATTCTCGGACCTGTATTTGAAGATGACAGGTGGCGTATCTGAACCAACGCGGAGCTGATGTCCGTGTTTCAAGATGCTAACATAGTGTCGGTAATGAAATCAAGAAGACTCCAGTGGGCCGGACATGTAGCACGTGCAGAGGACTCCAGGATCATCAGAACAGTCTTGGATGGTGCCCCTTCAGGTGTTAGACCACTCGGACGTCCCAGGATGCGGTGGGCAGACAACGTTGAAGCCGACGCCGAAGTTCTGGGAGTGAGGGAACCATGGAGGGAAGCAGCACAAGACAGAGAGTCCTGGAGGATTGTGGTGCGGGAGGCCCTGAGCCTTCAAGGCTTATGAGCCGAAGAAAGTAAAAGTAAAAAAAGTAAAGTGTCCATAGATAATATTATTAAGTGATGTATATAATGTAATTTGTCGTGTATGTTCCTTGACTGCTCTCCAGAACAATTTAGTTTTTGTCGCTTATTGCCTTTTAACCGTCGATATACATTTTTTATTTGAATTTCGTGATTTAACCGTTAACGTAATTTTTTATACTAATGGAACAGTTTGTATTTTTTTACTTGGATACTTCCTAATGTACGATGTCGGAATAATGCCCTCAACGAATAATAAAAAAAGATTTTTCAAAAGTGACAGGACAAAGCCTTTTTTATATACGTCATCGTACAATTGACCATTATTTTGAAAAAAATATAAATTACGTAGCGGCTGATAAAGGTTTTGACGTTGATTAATTAATGTTAAAAAATAATTTACTCTGAAACATCATGTCAAAATTTTTTGCGGGTTTGTTAAAGTATCCCTTTAACATTTTCAGTTTTGATCGTTGACATAATAAAAAATTTAAACCATTTTTTAAATTGAAATCTGTGGATGATGTTTTCATGTCATTTTAATTTTTCCAGAATCAACGTTTTACTTGAAACCTTTTTTCATTAATTTAAAATGTTATTTTAATAAATGTTTCAGGGAAGGTCGGCAAAAGTTACAGGGTTTTTTTTTTTTAAAGAAATCCTGTGCGGGAGACTCCCTAGATTCTAGAGACTCTAGGGGTCTATGATCATTTGAGGTTTGGATTTTAATTTGTAAGTGCACATTCAGCATTTGTAAGCGCGAACTTACACGTGTTTTTTGTGGGCATGCATTTGATATGAGCTTTGAATATTAATATATCCTTGCAACTTATTTTATAGATTATATGCTCCGCCGGAACCATTCTCTGAAAATTGTCAGCATATGCTAAACATTTTTTACAGTATGTGCGTTACGCCTCATATCGACCCAAAAGTTAATGGTGTGAATTTTGGATGCATCTCGATAGACAGACATCTAGCGCCAGATGGGCGATTTTTTTGTATCATTGAAAACAAGCTATTGTCAAAATTTAGGTTGGCATATTTGTTGGTTAATTGTATTTATTTTAGTTACCTACATTTAATAAGAGTTTTAGGCTCGGACCGGTCCGTAGTCCGTAGTGGCAACACTTCGGACTCGTAAATGGAAGGTTGTGGATTCGGATCCCGGCGGAGCACACAAAAATACCATTAATATTTCGAATGTGCTCTTCGCTGGGTTGAAGAATTCATAAGCCTTTACCAATGACCGGTCACCAAGGGTCCATCCAGCCTTACAGCAACTGGGTCTTGCTTGAGTATTGGCGCTTTGTAGCGACGACTAAGCTCGTACACCTCTGCGGCACTACAACAAGTGTCATAGACCCCTAGAGTCTTCAGAATCTAGGGAGTCTCCCGCACAGGATTTTCTTAAAAAAAAAAAAGGCTTACACGGCCGGCTGATGATGCTGGAGTGATGCTTTCCGGGATCTGTTGCCGTGGTCTGTGGGAGCTGGAGCTTCCGGACGTTTCGCCCATTTCTACGATGGGCTTCTTCAGCGTGAAGTACGATGATGATGATGATCTTGATGAGATCTGTGATGTCAGTGTGTGTGCACTAAGGGTTTATATGTCTACCAATGGTGCTTTTAAAACGACTAACACACGCTGTAGAAGCAAGACGGTAGACATATAAACCCTCAGTGCACACACACTGACATCACAGTTCTCATCAAGATCGTCATCATCATCATACTTCACGCTGAAGAAGCCCATCGTAGAAATGGGCGAAACGTCCGGAAGCTCCAACTCCCACAGACCACGGCAACAGATCCCGGATAGCATCACTCCAGCAACCTATATGTATTCATTGTCCAAATTCTACTATTTCTGGAAAAGATACACGCCTTTCTTTTAGTTCCAGTTTTGGTATTTTTTAATGTAAAATAAAGTAACCAAACCAAAAATGTAAAAATCCACACTTAAATTTCATAAATGTAATTTAACTACAATATATTTTAAAGAATGGAAAAAACGGATTTTACTGACCGTGTAAAAGAGAAGAACAATTTTCTCTACGTTTCATCGGAGTCATATCCGACGTCCTCAGGAGACGTGTGTCCTCTATAAGGAGGAACCACGAACTGTTGAAATTGTTGTTGGATCGAGGCCGAAGGTTGTAGGTATTTTTAGTAACCTTCGGAGATACATCCATAGATGTCGCTCTACTTCCAGTTGTACAGAAGGACGATATTATGTCTTCTTGTGAAATCGTCCGATTAATAAAAGGGTGTCGTTCTTCTCTTTTACACGGTCAGTAAAATCCGTTTTTTTCATTCTTTAAAATGTCTAACGACCGTAAAAATAATTTAAAATCTTTAATAACTACAATATGTCGTACTTCTTAGTGGTGGCGGATTGCCGTGCAGTGGGAATGTGTGCCTGGAGGAGGAAGACGTTGGATAGACAGCGCTGGCAGTGGTTGCTGAGGGAGGCCAAGACCCACCCCGGGTTGTCGTGCCAATGATGATGATGATGATGATGTCGTACTTCTCTGAAAAAATGGTGGCTTTGACAAAACTATTCTTACAGGACGGGTGCTTAGCCTCACACCAACACATTAGTCAACTTTACAACAAAAAGATAAATTGAGAAGGTTTACGGTCGTTTAATTTTGTTAAAAAAAAAGACTAATTAATCTGGAAAATTTTGTTTTATGAAAAACGAGCCAGACTGCAAAATATTTCGCTAACTTTCACACAATACAAACGAGCGCTTATCCATGCGTATTAATATTAGTCAAAAGTTTTAATCAGTGCTCCAAGTATAAAACTTTACTCATCTAAACTCAGTCATAGCGTTTGGCTGGTCATGTATTGCAGCCTCCACATGAGTAAGCTGGAATAAACATTTATTATTATTATTATATTATTTAGTTCCTTGACTGATAGGTTGGGATGAGGTTGACCACCCATACTGTAAAAAATGGTTCACTTTGCCAATGTTACCCCTGTTTCAGGGAAGGTCGGCAAGAGTTGCAGGGCTTATGTTCATTTGAGATTGGGTTTTTTTTATATTGGAGGTCCACATGTGTGAGCGCGAAATTATGCGTGTCTGTTTGTGGAAATGCATTGAATATGAATCTCAAATGATACATATCTTTGCAGCTTAGATTTAGATTAAGATATCAGGAAAGTAACAAAAATGTGAAAAATATTTGTAACCCTTTCATTTAATTTTTCCTCTTATTCTCAGTTTGACAAATATAGTACTTAATCTATAATCTTTTAATCACTAGGTAATCTAAGTTGTTCCTTGAAAGTTCCATTATATGCATTTTCACAAGCAGTCACGTATAAATTCGCGCTTAAGCATGCCGCATGTGGATAATATAAAATGTATTATCGCATGTCATAATATAAAAACCCGAATTTCAAATGAACATACACCGTGCAACTCCTGCCGACCTTCCCTGAAACAGGGGTGACTTTGGAAAAGTGAACCATTTTCTACAGCATGGGTGATCAGCCGCATACCAACCTACAAGTCAAGGAACATACACAACAAATTACATTTACATTATGAGCTTTAAATGCTAATATATCTTTGCAACTTAGATTATAGACTTCCATGTTTTGGCAAAACGCTGTGCATGCGTTACTCTGTAAAGTTACATATAAAGGTACACTCGTACCCTTTGTACGAGTTGCAAAACTTAAGTAATGTAAAGTTTACGGCAATTATTTAAGAGTGATTTCCCCCAAAATCTGCCGTTTTTGTTTGTTTAAACTTGATTTTCTTAATCATTGTAACTTTTTTGCTAAGACCACAAAGTGTAAGAAACAAAAACGGCAGATTTTGGGAGAAATCACGCTTTAATATTTTCCGTTAACTTTACTTTTCTCAAGTTTGCAACTCGTACTAAGGGTACTGGTGCAGAATGTGAAACGCTTTACAGAGTAATTACCCATGGTGTGTCGCCGTGGAGATGAATTCTTGTATTTTGTTGGAGAGTTTTGCAAAATGCTAAATTCGCATAACTGATTACAGAGAAATATAGCTTTTATACCGCACGAAATAATTCGTTTATTTGTGGGAAAACTTCAATTAATTTTGTTTTCGAAACGTTGCACTGTAACTGCAACTCTTTCGCCATACCACTAGCAGACACCGGTACGTAGTCTAGTGGTCAACTCTTTTGATTCGTAAATGGAAGGTTGTGAGTTCAAATCCTGCCGAAATACAAAAAATAATATACATGACAATGACAATTTGTCGTGTATGTTCCTTGACTTATAGGTTGGTATGCGGCTGACCACCCAAACTGTAAAAAATGGTTCACTTTGCCAATGTCATCCCTGTTTCAGGGAAGGACGGCAAGAGTTGCAGGGCTTATGTTCATTTGAGATTGGGTTTTTAAAATTTAGGTCCACATGCTGTTAGCGCGAAATTATACATGTCTGCTTGTGGGAATGCATTTAATATAAATCTTAAATAATATATATCCTTGCAGCTTAGATTAGATTAGATTAGAATATACCATTTATATTTTTAAATACGCTCTTCGCTGGGTGAAAAATTAATATTCCTTTACCAAAGACCTGTCTTGCTTGAGTATTGGCGCTTTGAAGTGATGACTAAGCTCATAAACACCTCTGCGGCACTACAACAAGTGTCATAGCCCCCTAGAGGCTCGTAAATCTAGGGAGTCTCCCGCACAGGATTTCTTAGAAAGAAATAAGGCGGATTGGTCTTTACAGGGTTTGCTTCCATTTCATACACATCTATTCTAATCTTATCTAAGTCGCAAAGACATGTAACATTGGGGATTCACATTATATGCATTTTCATAAGTGGACCCGTATAATTTCGCATTTCTAATGACGTATGTGAACGTACAACATAAAAACTAAAATCTAAAATATACACCCTGCAACTCTTGCCAACCTTCCCTAAAACAGGGACAACATTGGCAAAGTGAACCATTTTCTACAGCATGGGTGGTCAGCCGCATACCAACCTATAAGTCCAGGAACATATGAGTCGTATAACTGCAAACGCCGTCATCTCCAAAATTTATGATTTTTGAGATAATGATTCAATTTGATTCTGCGCAGTGTAACAAATCATTTGCTGTGTGCGATATAATGTAAACCTCACTTAATCCTTCGTATTTTAATTGAAAAAGTATGATTTCGTGCAAACGCCGTCATCTCCAACTGGTGTTGTCGTTTTACAAGTTTACAAGTTTATTTTTCTCAAAATCATCGCGTAAGGAGTTGACGGCGTTTGCATTTATACGACTCATATAATGCCTTTTTTAAATTGACTATTTATTTTATGGAAGTCCATACAGATAATATTATATTAAAGGGCCTGTTGCACCAACTTACACACATCAAATTTGATTGTTATTCTGGTATATGTAAATGTTTTTCAGTGAATCACACTTCAAGGGTCTCAAAAACTGCTCTTTTATCGTTTATCAATCTCAACTCAAGCGAGTCCCAGTTGCTATGAGGCTAGATTTTAGAAATCCATCCGGAGAAAAAATTTCAATCATTTGTTGGTAAAGCAGTTTCCCAGTTTACCGATGCGAATTTTCATTTGCAAGATGGCTGCCGGCGGTAAATTTAAAAATAGAAGACGCTTTTCCCGCTCATTTTTATGGAAAATTACATTTCTCTCTGTGGTGCACAATTTCCTTTTTCAGATAGCGAATGTCTATATTGAGCACACTGAATATTTCTATTCATTTTCTATTTTATTTATAGGAATATTTACCCATTCATGTTTATATGGTTGCCTTGAAGAAGGCACTAATTACGAAAAAAAAAATTGTCATAAATCGTACGCAGTTTGGTTTTATATGCTAAAATCTAAATCTAAATCTAAGCTACAAAGATATGTATCATTTGAGATTAGCGCTCACACATGCCGCATGTGGACCTACAGTATAAAAAACCGAATCTCAAATGAACATAAGCCCTGCAACTCTTGCCGACCTTCCCTGAAACAGGGGTGACATTGGTAAAGGGAACCATTTTTTACAGTATGGGTTTTCAGCCTCATACCAACCTATAAGTCAAGAAAATGCCAAATTATGCCAAGATAAAAAATAATTTCAATACGGCTCTTAATCCCTCAAAATATTTTTATGTGTTAAAGTTTGTTTTAACTCTGCGAAATGAAATTTGAAGTTTAAAAAAGGCACTTTATACCGCGTAAAGTAAATGACAGTTTATACTAAAATGTGTGTCGGGATAAGAGCGTTGTGTGAGCTTTATCAAAAAGTTATTTCAAGTTTTTTTGCTACATTTTTTGTGTATAGGAAATTATTGACTATTTTTGTAAAATTTATTTTTAAGGTTTTGTTATTTTTAATACTCAACTGTTTTATTTTGCATAATTGATTCTAATCAAATTTATATTGCATACGTGATTCTAATCACGCTGGTGGAACAACGCTTGGAATCATCCACTATGATCGAGAAATCAAGAACAGTCGAGAAACACCCGTATGAACGTATATAAATGTAAGCCGCAATCGTGAGCAGGCCAGAGTGTCGATTAAAACATTGAACCGTGAAGTCGAAAGCAAGAGCTAGAAATCAGTACATTGTAAATTGTGAATCAAATAAATAAATAATTGCGGTTTAATTAAAAAATAACCCAGTAAAATCATTATAATATTATATTTCTGCGGGCCACGTGTTTGGCAGGCCTGGCTTACAGCAAAGTCAACGAATTTTCTTCATTCATCTATTGTCTTTTAAAAGACTGTTTTTTTTTTTTTAATTTTGAACAGTTCTTCTTTTTGGCCTGTTCAGTGTTTATGCCGTGTCAAAATTAAAATTAACTTCTCAACGCAATATTATATTTTTTGTAGAGAAATAAGAAACAAAGAAAATGCAAAATATTCTGTAAACTTTACGTAATGGTGACATTAATACTTGTCTTAAAAAAACCGACCAACTTTATTAAATATTTCTTCATTCTCCTCACAATGTTCCCTTATATTTTTTATCTCATTATTCTCTTGAAATCTCAGCAATACCCGCAGTACGCGTAAATAGAAAAAAGTGTATGAAAACTAAATCAGCCTAGAGGTGCTATTATATTATCTTCAATACATTTTTCTATTAACGCGATGGTGGGGAATTCACGCAATGCTTTATACTAGGGGTACTAACGCATTATCTCAGTCAACATTTTTGACGTACTCATTTTTTTATTTGACGACAAAAATGTTTAGCTTCTTTATAAAATGTAAATATGAATTTAAAAAATATTCTTTTGTCTACGACCGGTCCGTAGTCCGGTGGTAACACTTCGGATTCGTGAATGGAAGGTTGTGGGTTCGAATCCCAGAGAAGCATAAAAAATGTTCCATTTACATTTTCAAATTTGCTCTTCGCTGGGTTGAAAAATTCATAAAACTTTACCAAAGACGGTCATCAAAAGCTCCATCCAGATTTACAGCAACTGAGTCTTGCTTGAGGATTGGCGCTTTGTAGCGACGACCAAGCTCGTAAAAAGTCCGGTCGATAGCTCAATTGGTAGAATGCTCGCATTCCATGGCGATCTCAATGCTTACTCAGCCTTCACAAGAAATGAGAACTAGCCCTCTCGGACGCTGGGCAACCCTCGCTTCAATTGAAAGTAGTTGGTGTGAGGCCGGCCCTCTTACCCGTAAAAATAAATAGGTCCCGAATCGCCACATGCAATCCTTTTCAGGAATAACGCAGGAAAGAAGTTACACTGTATGTGTAGCTTAAATTCGTTAAACATGAATAGAAACTCGATAAAAGGTGCTAGTGTTTCTCACTTGAAATTGAGTTAAGTTACTTTATTTGGGTGATACTCAGTTTGGGTATTTATAGCTTGAGGGCAATTACTCACACGTGAAATGTATCTTCACTTTACTCAACTTTGATACATGTCTAGACTCGATGCAATTAAAAACTTGAGAGGAGGAAAGTTCACTCAAATAGGTAAAGTGACAGAATTTCTTCGTACGGCCCATGTCTTGAAAAATGTACATACGTAGATACAATATACAAGATAAGTTTTTTTTTATTTCCAATCTAATCAAATGTATGTTGCAAATATATGTAACATTTGAGATTCACATTACATGTGTTTTCACAAGCAGACACGTATAAGTTCGCGCTTAAACATGCCGCATGTGGACCTACAATATAAAAACCCGAATCTCAAATGAACATACACCCGCAACTCCTGCCGACCTTCCCTGAAACAGGGGTGACATTGGCAAAGTGAACCATTTTCAACAGCATGGGTGGTCAGCCGCATACCAACCTATAGGTCAAGGAACATACAGAACAAATTCCATTTTTAAAATCAACAATTTAATTATTTCTTAACTAAAAAAATATATTCATGAGATCAAGGCGTCCAGGGCTGGAAGTCTCATCCCCACGGTAATTCTCACCTACCGAATATCGGTAATATTTGTATGAAGACTAATCAGCTGTTCATTTGCGGCCATCTTGGATTGACAGGTCTTCATACAAATGTTACCGATATTCGGTAGGTAAGAATTACCATGGTGATGAGACCTCCAGCCCAGCTATCTTTCCATCTTTCAAGAGGTCTTTCTTCTGGGCGTTGACCTCTTGGCAACTCATTTGCTACCAGGTATGCAAGTCTCCAAAGACTCATTCTGAAGACGGGATCTCTCCTAAATAGCCTCATAGATCTGCTCCATCTCACTATGTTCTTTATTTCTCAGGCTTTTCGTATGTGGTCATTGCAATGCCTGAGATCATTAAAGATAAATTAATTTCAAGATGATAAGATTCAGGGATGGCTGTTTTTGTGTGAATCTAACCTCAAGAGACCTTTGCATGCTTGTTCGCTTTTAGACAGCGCTAATTTTGCAAGCATGGCCTAGTTCATGTAAGGCTGGATGTATCTTTGTGAGCGGTCTTTCGGTCTAAGTCTAATCTAATCTAAGTTGCAAAGATATGTCACATTGAGGATTCACATTATAAGCATTTTCACAAGCAGACACGTATGAATTCGCGCCTTAACATGTGAACTGACAATATAAAAACCTAAATCTCAAATGCAACCTTTGCCGACCATCTCTGGAACAAGGGTGACATTGGCAAAGTGAACCATTTTCTACAGCATGGGTGGCCAGCCGCGTTCCAATTTATAAGTCAAGGATTATACACAACAAATTACATACAAACTTGTCTTATCTCATCTAAGTTGCAAAGATATGTAACATTGAGGGTTCACATTATACAGTATGCACTTTTTTACAAGCAGACACGTATGAGTTCGCGCTTAAACATGCCGCAAGTGGACTAACAATGTAAAAACCCTAATGTCAAATGAACATACACCCTGCAATTTTATGCCGACCTTCCCTGGAACAGGGGTGACATTGGCAAAAGTGAACCAATTTTTACAGCAAGGGGGGTCAGCCTCATATTAACCTACCAGTCTAGGGGCCAACATGACGGGAAAATTAATTTAAAAAAAAAATACTCTGAAACATGCAAATGCACCTTTTATTTTACAATATTTAAGGTCTATATTCATCATCATCATCATCATTGGTACGACAACCCGGGGTGGGTCTTGGCCTCCCTCAGAAACCGCTGCGAGCGCTGTCTATCCAACGTCTTCCTTCTCTAGTCCCACATTCCCACTGCACGGCAATCCGCCACCACTCCATCCATTAAGGTCTATATTAAACCTGTAAAATCAGTCAAGGGGCACAAAAAAATATAAATGAAGTACAAAAAATAACTAATATAATTTTGATATCTCTTGATGGGGGACAATTGAAATGATTTCCTAAGAAAACAAACAAATGAGACGTGTTTTCTGTAATATATATGGAAAAGCGATGCCGCATCTTTGCTCCTCGAGCCATTGTGTGTCATTTGCAGACGTTGCCAACAATTTCCATCATTATTTTTATTGCGCCAATAAAGTAACGAGACCCATTCTTCTTTTGAAGACTGGGTTTGTCTGTATTGGATCCCTTTTGTTGAACATCTTCTCGTTTGTTCTCGAAAAATCAATTATCCATTGAAACGTTTTCTGATCAGATGATGAAAAGGCAAATGAAGAAAGCAAATAAAGAATAATAAACAAGAAAATGAGGTACAAGTATTATTGTTTTTTTTTTAATAAAGGAAACTCCATGATACAGCTTTAATCTAAGTTACAGAGACAAAATTGAAGATCCGGTTAAGATTCTAGTTGGGTTCTTTTAATCGAACTGCAATTTATTTTTCAAGATTTATTTTACACAATGTCGGTTTGCAATGTACTGATTTCTAGCTCTTGCTTTCGACTTTACGACTCAATTCTTTAATCGACCTGTCTCTCACACAATTGCGGTCCAAATATATAGCGTCCAAATGGACGCCTCTCGCATATTCAGGACCCTTCTTCGCACTTTTGTATTGTTTCTTATTAGTCTTGTTACCTAAGCCTTATCTTATACCTGAATGATATCATAAGTAGTGCACTCCAAATTTTTGCTTGCTAATAAATAATTATAAATATCTGTAATAACTGAATTGCGTGAAGTGTATTGGTGTTTACAGTGTAAAGCTAACTCAATTTTTTATCACAAATTGTTCGCGGTTCTCTCTGACTGCTGCTTGTGTGTTTTTTTTTCAAATTAAAAATAAATGTTTCAACGCTTGTAATATCAATAAGGACTATTTTTGTAAATCTGTCCAATAAATTGCAGCCAATAAACATAATTGCTTATATTATTGCTGAAGACTTTGTAGCAGGGCTGTCACTGCAATTGGGATAAATAAAAATAAACACAATAATCAAATAAATTGTACCTGTGACATAAAACAATAATATTATACTTAAATAATATAAAACTTAAATAACCCGTGAGAAAAAAAAATATATATTATAATTACAAGTAACTTCTTTTTTTTTTTTCCTCTTGTCCAACGATTTTTAACAATGGAATCAAACGTTGTTCAACTAATAACGGAGGCATCAAACCTTTTGAATACCATGCAACTGGCGCTAATAAATGGCAATAATTCTGCAGTGAAGGCAGTTAAGGAGTTGACTTCTAAATTGCTACCCACGACGGCGGGACTGGCAAGAACGATGTCCCTGATTGGAGTTTTAACCGGCAAAATGGAAGGGGAATTGCAGACATTCAAGAGTAAGCCCATTTCAATGGGCGAGTCGGAGGACTCAAAGCATAATTCTATCTTCGATGCGATTAGCGAACTCGAGGAACGACGTGAAAAATCTAAGAATGTAATGTTGATGAATATTCCAGAAAGCGCGGCCTCTACCCAGGTGCAGCGACTGAATGATGACCGCAACACTGTCATGAATATCGTCAGTAAGTTCGATGAAGTCAAAACGGATTGTATCAAGGTATCCAGAGTTGGAAGAGTGGCGGCTGACAAAGTAAGGCCTGTTAAAGTTTCCTTTGCTGATTCTTCGGAGGCCAGATATGTGCTGCGTAATAATAGGCTTCTTGGCGATGGTGTGCGAGCTAAAGCTGATCTGACTCTCTCACAGAGGGAACATCTACGGGGTCTATGGAAGGAAGTCGAGGAGAGGCGAATGGCTGGTGAGGAGGAGCTGACGGTGAAATTTTTCGATTCAATTCCAAAGATTGTAAAGCTCCGAAAAAACTTACCAGGAGAATCGGCGCAACTGCCTACTATCAGAACGTCCGTGGAGTAAACACAAAACTATCTGAATTATCTATTAGTGCATCTTTAACTTCATATGATATATTGTTTTTTACAGAAACCTGGTTGAATGAAGGTGTGCGTGACGGAGAGCTTGGTTTTGACCGTTACTGTGTGTATAGGAGAGATCGTGATCGTAAAGATAGTGGCAAGTCCAGGGGAGGAGGTGTTATGATCTGCGTTGCCAAAAGGTTCAGGTCCTGTATAATAAAATGTCTGAACACTTCATTGGAGCAAATATTTGTTAAAATCATTCTCCCGATTGGAATTTTAATTGTGGCTTGCGTATATATTCCGCCAGGTTCAGACTCTGAATCCTACTCCAATCATTGTAAAGATATGGAAAGAATCCGTTTTAAATATCCAGACGCTAAAATCTTGGTTGCTGGGGACTACAATTTGCCGGGCGCCGAATGGTGTGAGTGTGAGGCCAATGCGGTGATAGATGATGAGTGTACCGCCGAAATTAAAAACATGTCCTCGTTCCTTGGTTTGGTTCAGTGTAATCTGGTACGTAACAGTTTAAACCGATTACTGGACTTAATATTTACAGATATTGATGGTCTTAATGTTTCCACAGCCGCGGAGATCATCCTGCCGGCTGATGCCCATCACCCCCCATTAGAGATAGATTTTATTGTGAATTATGAAAGGGAGTCCTTGCCGGAAAGAATTACAAAAAACTTCAAAACTTGTGACTACGACGTCATAAATAACCATCTTAATGAGGTTGATTGGTCTTTCCTTGATACAAATACCGACGTAAATGAAATTGTGTCACAATTTTACAACGTTATAAATAGTTCCGTTCACGATTTTGTGCCTATCAAACGGCCACCATGGGGGAACTACCCCAAATGGTTCACACGCGAACTTGTTGATAAGATTAGTTTGAAAAAAAGATTGCATGCCCAGTATAAGGCAACTGGGGACCCCAGTGACTACGAAGCATTCAGTAGGGTAAGAAAGGAGTGCCAGGTGCTTTCAGCAGCGCTAAAACGTGAATTTTATAGAAACATAGAGAGACAGTTACCAGGAACCTCCGTGAATTTGTATAAACTTGCCAAATCTTTAAAAGACGATCATAGCGATTACCCGAAAATAATGTATTTCAATGACAGGTCTGCCAATAGCGTGAGTGATGTAGTGGACTTATTTAGAAAATATTTCCTGTCAATCTACGAGGACGTTCTCATGGGTGTCAACACTCCGGCGCTCCCGCTGACTGATCGAGTTCATATCGCGCGTGTGATATTTTCCGTGTCGGACGTGCAGCATGGTATTGATTCGCTGGATACTAATAAATCTGCAGGTCCTGATCAACTGCCGCCTGTTTTTATTAAGAATTGTTCAAATGTTATGTGTTGGATTTTACAAAAAATATTTAATAAATCTATTGAATCGGGAATTTTTCCAACAGCTTGGAAATCTAGCAACATTATTCCAATTTTCAAAAAGGGAGATAAATCTGATGTCACTAGCTATCGCCCAATATGTATACAATCCTGCATACCGAAGTTGTTCGAATGTATTCTTCTCAGTAAGATTAAGAGTGACTTAGCACTCGTTATATCGGACCAACAGCATGGTTTTATGCAAAACCGATCGACCTTGACAAACCTTTTGGAATTTCATTGTGATATCATGGATGCTTTTGTTACCAGGAGTCAGACGGACTGTGTATATACAGACTACTCCAAGGCGTTTGACCGCGTCTCCCATACAATATTATTGGCAAAGCTTCTTTCTCTTGGTATTGATGGTGCACTCCTTGCGTGGTTTTCGAGCTATCTTGCTGAAAGGGAACTTAGGGTTTGTGTGTCGGGCGTTGTTTCATCTCCTTTTTTGGCGAAGAGCGGTGTGCCGCAGGGCTCACATCTCGGACCCATTTTGTTTAATATATTTGTCAATGATCTCCTGAGCGGGTTTGACGGGGTGAGATTTGTCATGTTTGCTGATGACTTGAAAATTTACAGAGTGGTTAACTGTATTGGTGACTGCGAGATATTACAAAGAAATATTGACGTGCTTTATGACTGGTGTGTGAAGAATGATTTAACTTTAAACATAGAAAAATGTCAAGTAATGCGTTTCCACAAAATTAAGAATCCCACGGTGTACCCTTACTCGATTGATGGTACACAGCTTATGTCGGTTGCGCAAATCAAAGATTTGGGAGTATTGTTGGACGCGGGATTAACATTTGTACCACACATAAAGGCAACTGTGGATAGGGCACTCAGAACATTAGGATTTTCCTTACGACTGTGTGAAAATTTTTATAACGTGCACACCTTTATTTATATTTTTACAAGTTTGGTGAGGCCATTGCTGGAGTATAACTCCGTGTTGTGGTCTCCTCACTACCAGGTACATATACGTAGTATAGAAAAGGTACAAAACAAACTACTTCGCTTTATCAACTTCAAACTCGGAATACCCATCTCGGATATCAATTATAACCAACTCCGAGAATCGTATAAACTTGCACCGCTCTCGGCTCGGAGAAGTGCTGCTGACATGGTTTTTCTATACAAACTCATTAATGGCTTGACCGACGCGCCCCAACTCCTATCAAAAATTAATTTCCGTGTCCCAATAAGGAACACGCGTAACGTGGATACTTTTGATGTGGCAGACTGTGCCGTGAACTACCAGTATACTCGCCTTTTCAGCGACTGCCCAGGGAGGCGAACAAGCTGGAGGTTGATATTTTCTCCACGGGATTCTATACATTTAAAAAAATAATAAATAGTATGTAGGTATCCGCATTTTGTCGGTCTCTCATCATCCATTCTTTCCGCAGGCCCAAGCCATCTCAACACATTTTTTTTTTGTACCTTTAGTTTCACATCTTCTTTCTTTCTTGCACAACACATTGTAAATTGTATGTTGTATTGCATTGTATGAAAATTTTTTTTATAAAAAAATCCTTGAAATTTTAAATGATCTTTTGTTTATTCTATTAATTTTAGCAAATTTTACACTTGATTTAGTATATTATGTTTGTGACAACCCTGATCAAATAATGAAGATTTGTTGTTTATTACAACAATTTTTGTATACAACAATTACTTACACTGGTTTATGGTTTTTGCATTATTATTTTTAAAGTTTATTGTTATTATTTTTAAATTGTTAGCTCTATTGCTTTATAACCATCGTATATTTACATCTTTGTATATTATTTATGTGTCATTTATTTGTGTTATATTTTAAGATATTAGTTTTATACCTATAGATACAGTACCTACTTATGTACCTACATATTTATATTTATCGCAATGTTGTAAAAGGCTATATAGCCGTTTATTCTTCTTAAATAAATAAATCTTAGCACATGCATAGATTCAAACTCACAGAAGACTATATTAGAGGCATACACATACACATAAGCAACCTAAAATCAGGTTCATAAGTTTGTGACCATACATACATAGCTGTTATACGTATCTGCTTGTGGGCATGCATTTATTATGAATCCTGCATGTTAATGCATCTTGGAAGATCTTTAAAAGAAGGTTTAAATAAAAAAACCGTAGTAGGTACATTGAAACAATCATTTTAAGACCTAAAAAAGAATTGACGGAAATAAAGTAATGAGATTAAAGCTCTTTAAAGGCTTCTGACCTCGTTTAACTTTTCAACAAAACAAAAAAAAACTTTTTTTACACTCCCCGTCGAAATGAAGAAAAAAGTTGAGAATTTTTTGTTCATTCATTCTTAAAAGCTCGCTTGTAAGAGAGCTTGAACAAGGGGAAAGCTTTCCATCTGAAATAAGGCTTTGCAGGAAGTCGGATGTAAATTTGAAGAAGCCTTAAATCTCAAGCAGATGTAACTGACACTGTGCGTAAAGAATTATGCCTTACATTTAACAGAATTATTCATTAAAAGCTTCTATTCTTGTACGCTTATCGATGGCTGTAGGATGGCTACGTAGCCTAAATTTTTCGTCATTGAAAAATATATTTCCTTAACTTTTATGTTCTCGGCATTGTTCATAATTTATCTAAATAAAAAAATAAACATACGAAAAACTGTCGCCACAAAATATACTTGTTGAAATGTTAAATAATTATATCCAGGTGTTATCATTCAGACTGAATGCAACTGGTTTTTGTTTGGATATTTGCGCTCCTGTAACTGTAACTGTAAATCTGTTGTCATTTCGCTAGGGGTGGCCAGAGCCTCAAAAGAGCTGCCTCCATTTCTTCCTATTCTGACATACCTCTTTCAATTCGTTCATATTCATCACCTTTTTCATGCATTCTTTAAATCTCGCTTTGTATATCCCATTCTTTCACAATCTCTTCAATCTGATCACTCCAAATTTTTTTTTGTCGTCCCTGTCCTCTTTTTCCTTTCTGTGGCGGCGACAAAACTTACATATAGCTCTTGAGGTGTTATTCACACTAAAAATATGTTAAAAAAATCATCCAAGTATTAAAAGCTGTTTTTCCGGGATCGTATTATAAATCTACTGATTCATTTTTAAAAAATAAAGTGAATGAACCCTGTCAATAAAAAATAAATGGAAAAAAAATCCGAGTAAAGAAGGCGCATCGGTTTTGACGAGATTTCCAATTTTATACGGGGAATTTTTCGAGTACATGAACCAAATCAAATTATCGAAAAAAAAAAATCAAAAAGTTTTGTCATTCATTTGCATGCAGTACACGGCTGTATAAAAAATAAAACTGGGATCGCTGTTTGGGGTTCAAAGAATACGTTGTCAGTGATTTCGGAAAAAATCAGCCAATATAAAATAAAATTTGAATAATTTTATGCTAAACGAAAAATGAACTTTCTGTATTTATTTTTTTACAAAGTCTTTTAATGAAAAGGTTCCTGAAAAAATTACATAATTTGAAAAGGTAATTTGCATGATTTTACTCTGTTAAATGTTTTCAGGAGGTAATTTGAATAAGCAGAATGTTAAATTTTTTTTTTTAATTTTATCCTTCACCATCTAAGGTGTACATTTTTTTATATTAAGTACCTATTTATTTAGAGAATAATCTATCTTTCCGAAAAAATTATAATGTAGAAATTGATCCACTTGTCGTCATTTTATCAAATTGAAATTTTATCATATTTCATGTCAATGACAGTGCATTCTTATTAAAAGGTTTTTTTTTTGAACAAAAAAAAACAATAATTGATGACTTAGTAACACACTTAGTAACACACTTAGTTACCTAGTAACCACTCACTAAAAACAATAATTGATGACTTAGTAACACACTTAGTAACACACTTAGTAACACACTTAGTTACCTAGTAACCACTCACTAAAAACAATAATTGATGACTTAGTAACACACTTAGTAACACACTTAGTAACCTAGTAACCACACACTCAGTAACCACTTAGACACTTAGTAACCTTTCATTTAAAAAAATAAAAAGAAACAACAAATTGTATTAGGTTTTTGTACCTGACGATGGAAACATTGTCTCCGAAACAGGTCGTACATTATGGAATTTTACTCGCTCCGTAACCTAATACAATTTGTTTTTTTTTGATTTTAATTTTTTTTTTAAATAAACTTTGTTTTATTCCTCTTTTATTGTTTTTTTTTTTGAGATTTTACTAACATTTTCGGAGAACCTCCATCGTCGGGTAGCAATAAAACAATAAAAGTGAAATAAAAAAAAGTTGTATTTTAAATTATTTATAAAGAATAATAACACCTTTTAATAATGGCTTTCCACAGCATTTTACAAAAATCTTTCGAAAAATGCTTTCTTACGGTGTTTTTTTAATGTATCGACTACCGTTGCAAAGGTCATCATCAGGATGTGATAGACTAGCAGCATGTATATGATGGTTGAGCAGATTCTTTACTTTATCTTGTCAAATGCGGTGTACCACAGGGTCCTGTTTTGGGACCTGAACTATTTACTTTATACATTGACTATATATACATTGAAAGGATACCAGAAATGGTGCTTCTTCTCCCATGGATAATATGCAAATAACCCTATCGTAAATAATTAGCTCATTCTGATCAGAGACTCGAGAGTGATATGATAGGGTTAATCTAGGAAGTAGAGCGATAGATGGCACATTATATACTCAAATTAAATCCCCCGCAGACAGAGATAAAATGAATTTCTTCAACACCAAGACAACATATTTGTTGTAATAATTCAATTTTTTATCAATATTGTAAATATTGTTACGAACTATGAAATCAAAATCTACGCCTACCAATACATATACGATAGTGTGGGTAGAATAATCTGGGAGTAGTCCGTGATGGTGGTAGTGCATAGAACGGTGTTCAGGTGTGAGCGAGAAATCGAAGAATGATTTGTAATATGCGAGAAAGATCTCTTTTTTACCTATTATATGTAGCGACTGAAATGGTGTGGAGAGCGATTAGTCGCTCCAAGCATTTTGCCGTGAATACCACTAGACGCAGAGATTATCAATTGTTGTAAATTTTGAACCAAACCGTGTAAAATAAATAATTGCAGTTTGATTGAAGAGAATCCTAACAAAGTCGTTACGGTATCAAACTATCCTTGGCAAAAAAAAAACCTCAATCAGACTCCAGACAGAGATGAAAATAATAATACATAATTAATTGAATTTAATAGTTCCTCTCTGTTGAAATGTATAAAGTTATAGCAATCTCGTTTATTTAAGGTTCTGAATTTTAAAATGTACTACATTTAAATAAATAAAAAAGAGAGTGCACTTTAAACGAAAAATATTTTAATGACATTTTTCAGTCTTTTGCATTTTGTGCATTTCTGGTATTTTGCAAAATAAAAAAGAAGCACAAACATTTACCTCTTCCAGAGAGACACCTTCAAAACTCCTTAATTCACCCAGAGCTCGGGTTCAGCAAGCCAGTACTCGGTGCGCAGAACATCCAAGTGTTTGTTTCCTTTCATGTGAAAATAAAAATAAAAAACGCAAGAATTTCAGCGACGCAAACGTAAAATTTTTCTTTTAAATTAAATGCAGATTTTCTCGTAAGACCATTTTCAGGTTGCGATTTTTTTTAATGATGAAAATTAAAGTAATTAAAGTAGTACGAAGAAGCTCTTTGAAATATTTCGTAGTTCTACTGGTACACGTACAGCTTATTTTTGTTATGTATTTGTTTGTGAATGTAGGTTGCAAGGTTCTTTACATCCGCTATAAGTATGAAGTATTTTAAACGGAAATTTGTGTGAATTCGAAAAGGTTTACTCAGCCCTCACAAAAATGTGATACCTCCACTTCAATTGAAGTGGTTGGTCTAAGGCCCACAACCTCACCAGTGTATTGATTTTAGTTGGGTTCTTTTAATCAAACTGCAATTTTTTTTTCAAGATTGATTTTACACAATGTCGGTTTACAGTGTACTGATTTCTAGCTCTTGGCTTATCGAATTCGCGGCTCAATGTTTTAATCGACTCTCAAAGCGGTCCAAATATGTATATACAGCGTCTAAACGGACGCCTCTCGCGAATTCCAGACCCTTCTATGATGTAACCACACACTTCTGTATTGTTCCATATTATTCTAGTTACGCACACACACAACTGCGTGCCTGGGCACATGCACACATTCAAACTCACAGTAGACTATACTAGAGGCGGATACACACACATAAGCAAGCCACGCAATCGGACTCATAAGTTCGTAACAATATATCGGTTCTTCCTTTGAGGACAATCGGCGGCAAGAAATTGCACTATGTGTGCAGCTTAATTAAATGATCAGCAACCTGACAATCCATAAGCAAAAAAATAAAGCTTTCTAAAATCTAAATCTAAATCTAAGCTGCAAAGATATGTATCATTTGAGATTCATATTAAATGCATTCCCACAAGCAGACATGCATAATTTCGCGCTTACACATGCCGCATGTGGACCTACAATATAAAAAACCCAATCTCAAATGAACATAAGCCCTGCAACTCTTGCCGACCTTCCCTGAAGCAGGGGTGACATTGTCAAAGTGAACCATTTTTTACAGTAAGGGTGGTCAGTCGCATACCAACCTATCAGTCTTTGCTCAGGTTTTATCTATCGGTGAAATTCAAGGTCGCACTTTATTATTGAAGTGAGTGCTTAGCATGGGACTGTCTTTGAATAACACTGATAGGGTTTGTTTGCTTCGTCAAGAGCTTCTCATTATGTCATATGAGAGCGTGTTGAGTGAAGAGCAACCCTTTATAGACCCTTACGGATCCCACCCTTGATTACAACTATGTACATATAGCAAGACGAAATAGATACTGTTACTGTGACTAGGAACCTTCAAAGCTTAAATTGACGGTAGGTTGGTGACCATCAAACATAGAGGAACGGAAACTAACTTACTGCATTGATACATACAATCTACCACTTTTGTCTCAGTCCTGTCAAACGTTGCAATTGTATAGTAATACAAAACACGTATTTACGTATCGAATTTAATTTTTTATTGCATTTTCCATTTTGTGTTTTGACACCCAATTACAACACATATGGCATATTGTCTTAAAATAATGCCTTTTTCCTTAAAAACCGTAAATTTTATCGATCACAAGATTTATACCGCATGCGTCTATGTTTAGACTGTTCCGGGCATAGTACCTACGCACGCGGCAATGCTGCCACCTTTCTAGAAACATTTTTGCATTCGCTTAATTTTTTTTTGTACGCATGGAAATTCAACTATGAAATTGTTTGTTCTCTTTCTTATTAATGACCATTTGTGGGTTGAAACATATATATTATATTGTCTATTTTCGTTAAAATTATCTCTAGTCCACAGATATCATAAGTCAATGTTGGTGACAGTTCGCTGCCTTAGTTCTTGTTTATCTTATACGCCATTGAGAAAATTTTACATGAGCAATGTTTGCATGTGTACTGGACCAATGTGTCTTATGAAAACAAGAAATTTATTTAAAAAATATATAAAAGAACTCTCACATTATCGAGTTTTACGGTTTTTCTTGGCTCAGATTGTGTAGAATTTGATTCTTAAGACAACTGCATGAAAAAGTCATATTTGACAAGATTGGCGTACACGATAAACAAGAACTGGTGGAGCGAGTTGAAGGAGGGGGTTTTGTGATAGTCCAAGTAACCTTTTAGGTTTAAAAAAGGTTACAAAAAGGTCCCAGAACCTTTTTTAACCTTTTTGTAACCTTTTTAAAACCTAAAAGGTTACTTGGGAGGCCAACAAACTGAGAAAGTTAAAAGCATTTTTTGTTGCTTTTATCTTTTATTTTAAACGTTATTTACTTCTCGTTGATCCTTAAAAAATGACGTTTTACACGATGACGGCTGCAGTTTGTAGCCGATTTTCACCAACAATTGAACTATAATCTATAATCTAAGTTGCAAAGAAACATAAAATTTAAGTTTTATTTATTGTAGAGGCATTAACTTTGTAATCGTTCATAAAAACAGCTTTGTTTTCGATTACGTGAGTATTTATTTTTATACCACAACCGGTTTCGCAAACATCCGTTTGCATCGTCAGGTGGATCAATTGATACACATTGATTCACCTGACGATGCAAACGGATGTTTGCGAAACCGGTTGTGGTATAAAAATAAATACTCACGTAATCGAAAATAAAGCTGTTTTTCTTTTATCCATAAAATTTAAGATTCATGTTAGATGCATTTCTATAAACACGTTTATGTTTACACATACCGCATGTGGAAAACCCAATTTCAAATGAAAATATCGCTTGCAAGTCTTGCTAACCCTCCCTGTGAAACACGGATGATATTGGAAAACCATGGATTCATCATACGTGAGCCTAGGCAAGCTGGTTGGTGTGAGTGACGTCTCTGTTATAGTGTAGAACAATGCTCTAGTAGCATCTACTAGAAAGTATCTACCATGTTCTCAAACATGCAAGAATCGTCACTGCCGCACATAAAAATATGAGCAAAGATTCTGTGGGACACACAGAGTCGCTTTGACTATTGTAACGCGAAGACCTATAAGCTAAATTTAGATCGCAATCGAATAAAACGAAGCCCAAATCAAATCATAACACTATTCTGAAAATAGCCTTACCTAAAAATAAACGATACTAAAGCTACCTGTCTTAATCGATACTTAAAATAACCTATCGCAAAAGTAATCAATACTGAAAATACTTATCTTTAATGAGACTAAATTAAGCCTATGATAAAAGCAACCCAGTGTTCTGTTGGTGTCTCAAATAAATAAACTATGCCAAAAATTACCTTTTCGAAATGAAAAGTAACTATAATCTGTAATGCCTAATCTATAATCTAAGTTGCAAAGATATATTAACATTCAATGCTCAAATCAAATGCATGCCCACAAACAAACACGTGTAAATTTGCTCTTACAAAATGCTGAACGTGTACTTACAAATTAAAATCCAAACCTCAAATGAATATACACCCTGAAACTTTTGCCGACCTTCCCTTGAACAGGGGGGATATTGGCAAAATGAACCATTGTTTACAGTATGGGTAGTCAGCCTCATATTATACCAATATAAGTCAAGGAATAACCTTTCCCAAAAATAAACGATACTAAAAATAACCTATCCTAAAAGTAAACGATTTTGAAAGGCAGTCTTCTCTTGTGTTTGTTGACGTTAAAAAAAAATGAACTCTTCAAGTTCACGCGTTTAGTTGAAACTTTGTCCATTACAGATCTTTACCACGCGATTCCTCGATATCATAAATCTCCATCGTTCAGCAGGATCCACACTATTCCTTCTCCATTCTTACATTCCTCAGTTCTTCTTCGCGCCAGAACTTTCTCAATTTCCTCTGGCTTCATTCTTTAGACACGTCTCATCTGAAACGAAAGCGTAAAACTTCACGTTTAAACTCTACCAAGGTATTTTCCAAAAAAATGTATGATGCGAATGAATGGGATATCCAGAGTCATAATAAAAACAGAGCTTGTATGAAGAGGGTTATTTTTTGATCTGTGGTGTGGTGATGACTTTGGATGAAATGAAAGAAGTTTGTAAGGACAGAAATAAATGGCAGTTGATCTGTAATGTTGACGGCTAGGGTTTTTTTTTTAAATTAGAGTCTTGTATTTTGTTGTTGTTTAGATGCTTAAATAACAATCTATAATCTAAGTTGCAAAGATATATTAACATTTAAAGCTCATATCAAATCCATGCCCACAAACAAACAATTGCAGCTCGCACTTACAAATGCTGAATGTGTACTCACAAATATAATCCAAACCTCAAATGAACATAAGCCCTATATCTTTTGACGACCTTTCCTGACACAGGGGTGGCATTGGCAAAGTGAACATTTTTTTACAGTATGAGTGGTCAGCCTCATACCAACCTATAAGTCAACGCTATACTTGCAGCTTAGTTTTTGCCCTTGTATATAAAACTATCACGAGCGTTTTGAGTGGTGTGGAATATTAAGCCCATTTTCGGTAAGGCTATCGCCTATTAGAATAATCTGTTCCGATGGTAGGTGGCGTTATAAAGGGCGGGTAAGGTAATTTGTCCCTAGGGGTCGACTCACTTATCAGATACAGGATCCTTCTCACAACAAAGTATGTGGGATGTGTGATGATATAAGAGTTTATGTTTGTTTTACGAGTATATCTACATTTTTTACTATTTGAAAGATATGTTCTATAATTTATAATCTATAATCTAAGTTGCAAGGATATATTCATTTAAAGCTCTCAGATGTATGCCCACAAACCAACACGTGTAGTTCGCGTTTACAAATCTGAATGTGTACTTACAAATAAAATCAAAACCTCAAATGAACATAAGCCCCACAACTTTTGCCGACCTTCCCTGACACAGGGGAAGGTCGGCAAAAACTTTAACTAAAACTGATCATTAGAATTATACATATTTATGGAAATAGCAATGATATGAGAAGCTCTAAATCCCTTGCGAATTTAAGGCGACGAGATAGCGTTTCGTGTCCAGAATGAAGGCGTTCAGTGATTTTTTTTATCAATGGAGTTCTTTCGCAAGCGCTACCAAGCTCCGATTTGAATTGATGATATCCAAAGTGTAAGGAATTTAACAGAATAGCGCTTCAGGCTTAAAAACTAATGAGAATCGTGAAGATATATTTTTTTCGCCTTAAAGCTTTATTTTCTTCAATCTGTAAGCCATGTTTCAATTGTTTAATTTTTCACCTGTATTTTATTTTATTTCAAATATAGTTTTCATTAAACCAAAACGATCTAACTCATTAGATTCGTTGAACCTAAAACCTAAATTAAACCTACTTTTTAGCACGAAAAAATTAACTCTAATCTAGTTTAACAATTAAAATATTTTTATGAATAAGGGGAAACTGTTTATCTTATTTTTTATGCATACTATATTCATGCTGGAAGCCGTAATATTTCATCGCAGCTAATTGCCTCCCTCTCCAGACACACACTATCTAGCAGTAGAACATTCTCGTTGTTTTACTGATAGCGTTCACACTTCCTTTATTACCAAAACTGGGAACATACCCGAGTTGCTGAATCAGGAATATTACCTCATACTACTCTCGTATATTACCATAGTAATATTCAGGAGAAATTCCACGAATAAAACAAAAGCATACCACTGAGTATAAATTTTATTCATCCCTTTGCACTTGATTTGAAAACAATTTAGAACGAGGAAAACTACCTATTAAAAATATTTTGATCTTTTTTTTATTGATCATCATGCCTTGATTTATAGGTTGGTATGAGGCTGACCACCCATACTGTAAAAAATGATCCACTTGGCCAATGTCACCTCTGTTTCAGGGAAGGTCGACAAAAGTTGCAGGGCTTATGTTCATTTGAGATTGGGTTTTTATATTGTAGGTTCACATGCGGCATGTGTAAGTGCGAAATTATGCGTGTCTGCTTGTGGGAATGCAATTAATATGAATCTCAAATGATACATATCTTTGCAACTTAGATTTAGATTTAGTTTCATTGATTTACGTATGTATAGGTTGGTATAAGGCTGACCACCCATACTGTAAAAATGATCCACTTTGTCAATGTCACCTCTGTTTCAGGGCAGGTCGACAAAAGTTGCAGGGTTTATGTTCATTTGAAGGGTGGATTTAATTTGTAAGTAGGTACACATTCAGCATTTGTGAGCGCGAACGTACACGTGTCTGTTTGTGGGCATGCATTTGATGTGAGCTTTAAATGTTAATACATCTTGGCAACTTAGATTATAGATCATTATCATTATAACCGAAGACTTTGGTTACGACGCTAACGAAACGTCAAGAGTGATGTAAGTTCTCCCACAATGGTTCGACCAACATTCTAAAAGTGATTTTAAAATCAATCTAAAAAAAACAATTTCTTGCAATTTTGTGCTTCGTCTCATGCAAATCTAATACTCAATTACCAGTCGAATAACCTTTTAGTTATTACAAAAACATTAATCATCATCAAATAAATTACAAACATAATAAAATCATGCTTTCAAATGATTAAAAACCGTTTTCTGAATTATTGATTCCCCAATACAGCAATATCAATTCCCATTTCAATTTAAAATGTTAATTAAAGCACAAAGAACTATTGTCTAATAGTCTGTCCAATCGATATCAGAGAGCTTTTATAAAAAGAGTTTTCTCGAGTTTTATATAATTTTACGCGGTTGAATTTCAATTAATTTTTTCTTTGACATTGCATGAAAAATATAGAAGACTGTCGTCTGGCACAACATTAAACAGATGTTACAGTGCATTCACAGCAGGGTAGTAGTCCGGTCGATAGCTCAGTTGGTAGAGCGCTTGTATTCCATGCCGTGAGCTCGGGTTCGAATCCCACTTAGGGTGTCAGAAATGATTTCCCGTTTCGGTGTTTATTTCAAACCCCAAAATAAAATACTGGCAAGGTTTACTCAGCCTTCACAAGAAATGAGTACCAGCCCCCTCAGGAGCTAGGAAACCCCCACTTCAACTGAACTGGTTGGTGTAAGGCCGGCCCCCCTATCTGTGAAAATAAATAGGTTCCACTCGCCACATGCGAAACCCTTCGGGGGTAACGCGGCAAGAAGTTCCACTACATGTATTTGTAGCTTAGTTGCGTTTTTGCGTAATTAAAATGCAGAAATTTAATGTGTAGATACGTATTCGTATGATTGCTTATGAGTAGGGCCCGGATTAATATGTATCAAAAATCACGAAATATGTAAATATAATATGGATATAAAAAACTGAAATATGGAAAAATATGGAATAAAAAACAACTGTTCCCCAGTACAAAACCCTTTATTTTAACATCAAAGAACATAAAATATAAAATCAAAGAACTTAAAGTGCCTTATATTTACTCTGCGTCTATCTTTTTAGTCGAGTTGTTGCAGTACACAATAACATGTTTCTTTAAATTTTCAAAATTAAAACCTTGTCTGTTTTTTCGAAACATCGCCTTATACTGACTGAAAGACCTTTCAACATCACAGGATGTGATTGGGGCAAACTTAAATTTGCACAACTCTGAGGGTGAATATGCCTCCTCTGGATTGCCAGCTGCTGTTCCATTTAGCATGTTGTTAATTTTTTGTAGCGTTGTATACCCTTTATTTTTTTCAAGTACAGACTTTATTTTGTTTTTTACCAATTCAGCAACAGGGCCTTCCGCCTCCATAATTGTGGTTTCAATTATTTTAATGATCTTAACATTTTCTTTTAATGATGTTGATGGATTTTCCAGTGCTTTGATCTGATGTGACAGAAAACAAAAATTGCTTCTAATGTAGATTAGATCATTTCGAAGAGTTTCATTTTCGAAAAGTTCTTTTGCATTTAAAATACTAGCGGATTCATCTTCTAATTCAAAAACAATCGTTTTAATCTCAGTATAATACTCGCAGTAGTACTCAACCGCTGCTAACCACGTACCCCAACGCGTCAGCACAGGTTCTGGTGGCAAAGGTATGTCTGAATGCATTTCTTTAAATTTTAAAATCCGACTTGGTGCTTTCAAAAAGATTTTCTTTACATTTGATACCAAACTATCAACATTTTTAAACTGGAATCTCACGCATTCGGCTAGTCTATTAATTCCATGTGCCAAGCATGTTACGTGAATCATTTTAGGTTACAACACTTTAAGGGCATCTCCGGCTTTGACCATGTAAGGAGCAGCATCGGTCAGTAGCAAGAAAACTTGTTCATGTTTAACACCATCGGACCACAAAACACTCATTGCATCGTTGAACAGCTTGGCTGATGTTTGATGGTTGCATTTAGGAAGTTCTTCGCATGCTATCAAAAAAGATTTGCTGGATTTTTCTTCCACTAGGAGCCCAATAATCACATTTCCTATGCACCGGCCCATGGCGTCCGTCGTCTCGTCAATTGCAACCCATATAGGTCCGTCCTGAATTTCTTCTCGAATCGATGCCAAGCAATCCTCGTAAATATCATTTACGATTTTTTTCCGAAATGTGGATTCGTCGGGAATAGATTTGCCTGAGTACTTTTCAAGAAAGCTTTTCAATACAGGATTGTTTACTTTCCACACAGGTATATCTGCACTCATCATGGCATGACACAAATCTTTCGAGAAAGTATCACTTTGAGAACCGCTGGCTATTGCTTCAGAAAAAAATTGTTTGAATTTGCTTTTCCTTGAGATATTCATCTTATGTTTTGTGGTAGATACATGCTGTGATATTAAGAAACGCTGCTCAGTCGAAACGGATTTTTCGCAAGCATTACAAAACAGTACATTACCATCTGTACTCAGAGACTGGTTTGGGAAATCTTCAATATATTTTCCTAATTTAAGCCGCAAAGGTTGTTTGTCCTTGGGCATTATTTCAATGGGCACAGTTAAATAATTCGGATATAATAATATGCAGGAGAATACTTAAATCACGACGAAAGACAAAGAAATTCAATGTGCGCGACACAAGCAGGCGACACGAGTACGCGCGACGATTAACAAGTTGTGACTGGCTGACGACGAGCTGACGTTCGGCCTTCGGGCGAACGCCCGGCCGAGCAGTGAACGGCGAAACGATTCGTTCATTTTTTACTCGTTGTTTTCAGTATTTGCCGCGCCAAACCGCGAACTAATTATTTCCGAAGCGCTATGAAAGCAAAAATTATTCCGTTCTCTCTAGTTTAAGTACCAAACATTGAAAATATGGACTAATGTGATTTTCGTGTGCAAATATGGTCTTAACCTAGAAATATGGAAAAATATGGAAAATAAAATCTGCATTTTCCAGCTCAAAACATCATAATCTATGTAGAAAACTAAATAATTAATGGAAACTATTGAAATAAAAAATATGTATTTACATATTAATCCGGGCCCTACTTATGAGAATCCATTTTCACAGTTTTCATTGACAATTGCATCAACTCCCCATTTTGAGCGGCAGCATCTGGGCTAAAAAACGTCATGATGATCGCCCACATTCTATACAAGTATCTAATCTAATCTAAGTGGCAAAGATATGTTACATTTGAGGTTCACATTACATGCATTTTCACAACCAGACACGTACAAGTTCGCGCTTGCACATGCCGCATGTGAACCTACAACATAATAGCCAAATCTCAAATGGACATACACCCAGCAACTCTTGTCGACCTTCCCTGGAACAGGGGTGACATTGGAAAAGTGAACGATTTTCTACAGCATGGGTGGTCAGCCGCTACCAACTTATAAGTCAAGGAACATACACAACATTTGTTTTTATAAATATTATAAAAGATTATAATTTTTTTTATTTTTTTTTGGATGTGGCCATAAATAGTGACAAAAATATGACCAACAAAAATTCAATCAAACACCAAATATCTGAATTTATTTATCAAAATTATGTTATTTTAAATAAATCGAAAACTATAGAAAGAAACAAGAATAATAGAATAATCAACAATTTGAGAAAGAAAATAAAAGATAATGAAATCATAATGACAAAAGGGGATAAAGGGAATTCAATTGTGGCTATTGATAGAAAACTGTACGTGGATAAACTGAAAAATGCAATTGTAGATGAAAAATGCCTGATGTTGCCTGCAGATCCAACCGAAAAATATCAAAAAGAATTAAATAGTTATCTAAATAAAAGCGACTTTACTATGATTGAAAAAAGAAATTTAACATTAATGAACCCTATTGCACCACGACTTTATGGTTTAATTAAATTACACAAACAAGACTACCCCACGAGACTTGTAGTCTCTTACATCAAGGCATCAGCTGTTAAGGTTTCAAAATTTCTCAACTCACAACTATTGACTTATACACAGTTCACGTCCAGATATAGTATAAAAAATTCATTTGATCTCACTCAAAAATTAATTACTATGAAACCACCTGAAAACTCATTACTGGTATCTTTTGATGTTAAAAGTCTTTTTACAAATGTTCCAGTTTCTGAAGTTGTTGATATCATTGATCACAAATTAGAGAGTAGTTACATAGATTCAAATAAAAAGAAACAAATAATTGATTTGTTGAAATTGTGTATGAATCAAAATTATTTTTCCTTTGATGGTAAATTTTATAAAGTATTGGATTCCTTACCGATGGGAAACCAACTTTCCCCATTATTAAGCAATATTTATATCGATTCCTTTGAAAATCAACTATTTTCATCAAGCAATCAATTACTAAAGTGTGTGTTTTGTTACTTTAGGTATGTTGATGACATTTTTTGTATTTGGACAGGTTCTAGAAGACAGTTGGATATATTTTTAAATTTCATTAATTCCATTAATTCGTCACTTCAATTCACTTTAGAGATTGAACAGGGGGGGGGGTTTTAAATTTCTTAGACATAAGCATCCAAATTGTAAATAGTCAATTTAAATTTGGAATATTTAGAAAGCCAACGTATACAGATACCATAATACATAAATTTTCTAATCATCCATATTCACAGAAGATGTCAGCATTTCATGCCATGGCCCATAGGTTACAACAGTTTCCACTTGATGATGAGGAATATAGGAAAGAATACAAATGTATTATGGATATTGCAGTCAATAATGGGTATAAAGAAAATGAAATAAAACAGATAATTAAGAAACATGATATCCAGGATATTTTCAAAAAAATTATTTATCCTGTAATTACTAATCAAAATTTAGATAGACCTTGGCGAAAATGTTTATTTATAAATAATAGTATTTCATACAAAATTTAAAAAAAATTAAAAAATGATATAAACTTTGCTTTTATACAAAAAACAATCTACATAAGTTACTGTTCAACAATAAGGATAAAGTAGATAAGCTGGATATGGGTGGAGTGTATAAAATTAAATGTAATGACTGTGAGGCTTTATATATTGGTGAGACAGGGAGATCAGTACGCACAAGATTTAAGGAACATTCCAGAGCACTCAGAGGCTTATCTGCATACTCTGAGATGGCAGACCATTGCATTGATAAAGACCATACTTTCGATATTACCAATGTAGAGGTAATGCACTCTGAGTGTGAGGTGAGGAGACTGATGGCTCTGGAAGCGTTGGAAATCTACAAAAATAAAAATAAAGACTTAGTGAATGTGCAGATTCCCTATGTTTCACCAATATTGCAATAACTTGTTTTTATTTTGTTATTATTATTCTTTTTATTTAACTAACACATTTTATTTTTATTGTATTAAAATTTTTATTTCATTATACCTAACAATAATGCATTTTTGAATCTTACATTTGTGTTTAAAAAAAAAAAAATATCTATGAATTTTGTTTTTGTTTTGGAAAAAAATTGTTTTGAAAATTATTTTATAAAAATATATTTGTAACTATTCTGCTCCCGAAGATTTATGCGCTAGGATTTATGCATTAGGCGAAAATATTCGAGCAAAAAAGAAATAAATAAGTGAATTAAAACTTTGTTTCCATTTAAATTTTTTAAATAATTGATTATAATTTATTTTGAGCGTTTATTACTCAGAGCAAAACCTGCTATAGACGGTGTTAATTCATATTTACACCTAAATTTTAACATGCGTAGTTAATTTTTTATTGAATTTACTAATCGTTAACAATAACAAAACAATTTTCGTTTACAGTTGCTCTTTGAAAAGCTCACAGACACGAGATGGTGAAGGGAGAGCCTCCGTCTAAGACAGGGGTCTTCAACCTTTTTTAGTGCAAGGGCCAAACATCGATAACACATCGTCCGAAGGGCCACAACTTTTCACGACACTTTACCACTTTATCAATAAAATAAAATACATATGTACATAATTTCAAATTTTACTAATCTTTATTGGTTGATTAAAGACATTGTTTATTTTTTACAGGTTTGTCAATATTTGTTTTCATTTTTGTGGTTGCAACCCGCAGACTACCTTCCGTGCATCGTGGGCGGACTCACTCCTGCGGCGAGCGAGCGAGACGCACTCATATGTGTGAAAGAGTGGCATTGCAAATGCTGACGATTGCGAGTTGTATATCACTCGTATATATATATCGCATATCACGGGGCGCGATATTCTATTTTTTTAGCCTCTGGTGGCCGCGGGCCGCAAGAAATTAGCTGGCGGGCCACATGAGGCCCGAGGGCCGCGGGTTGAAGACCTTAGGTCTAAGATGTCGACCTTGTGTGTGTACAGTGTAACATGATTTATTGATTCTGCGAGCTTTTTCAGACGCCCAGTGATGGCAATGAACTTTGCAAAGTTTTCGCATCACCAGCGAAAGGGAAACACGATATTCTCATGTAAATTGGTTTAGTTGGGAGTTTCGATTGGCAGTATTGTGAACTCGTGTGAACGCGCACACACTTTTCCTTTTTGTTTTTTTTTTTTTTTATTTTCTTAATAAAACGGATTTGAAGAGTCGTGCTCAATGTATCCTTGTGTCAGAGAAGGTCGGCAAAAGTTGTAGGTTTCATTTGAGGTTTGGTTTTTATTTGGAAGTAAACATTCAGGATTTGTAAGCGCGAACTACACGTGTTTGTTTGTGGGCATACATTTGATATGAGCTCGAAATTAGTATTAAAGAGTGGTTTTTCCCAAAATCTGCCGTTTTTGTTTGTTTGAACTTGATTTTCTTCATCACTGTAACTCTTTTGCTAGACCATAAAGTGTAAGAAACAAAAACGGCAGATTTTGGAGAAAATCACTCTTTAATACTTTCCGTAAACTTTACTTTTCTCAAGTTTTGCAACTCGTACTAAGAGTACTGATAGCGGATATGAACTCTCACTTTTGAATATCGAGGCATTTATTACACCCTGAATTTCGCTTGATTTGTTATTCATATAATATTCCCACATTCACGGTTAATCTATGAACATGGGAAACACAAATATTAGTAGTTCATGTGAGTGCTTAAATTTGCACATATGTACAAACGTCGCATGTGAAAATCACATCTGTATATAACATAACAACTCAGAGTTATTCTCAGAATTGTATTTATTAACAATTAAATTATACGTTTGATGACAATTTAACAACGTCGCATAATCATATGGGATTAGTTCACGTTGATTGATTTACGGGGAAACAATTTGCAGTTAATATTAATGGATTATATGTAGTTGCAGTAAACTATAAACTATAATGATCTGTAATCTAATCTAATCTAATCTAATCTAATCTAAGCTGCAAAGATATATATCATTTAAGATTTATATTAAATGCATTCCCACAAGCAGACATGTATAATTTCGCGCTAACACATGCCGCATGTGGACCTACAATATAAAAACCCAATCTCAAATGAACATAAGCCTTGCAACTCTTGCCGTCCTTCCCTGAAACAGGGGTGACATTGGCAAAGTGAACCAATTTTTTACAGTATGGGTGGTCAGCCACATAACAACCTATAAGTCAAGGAACATACATGACAAATTACATTTTTAAAATCAATAAATTATAATATATACATGGACATAAAAAACTAAATCATAAAAACCAATTTTACTTTAACAAACCCTAGCCGCCAACATCACAGATCAACCGCCATTTCTTTCTATCCTTACACACTTCTTTCATTTCCTCCAGAGTCATAACCTTCTTCATACAAGCTCTTCTTTTATTATGACTCTGGATATTCCATTCATTCGCAATTTCGGATATTTGGTCCATCCATACCTTTCTCGGTCTTCCTCTACCACGACATCCATCTATTCTACCAACATATACTTTCTTCGTCAGTCTTTCCTCATTCATTCTCTCCATATGCCCAAACCATCTTAACAAACTTCTTTTAATCTTCACTTTCACACTTTCTCTTGCACCACATTCTTCTCTTACAAAATCATTCCTCACCCTGTCACTCCGTTTTTTCCCAATCATACTTCTTAGAAAGTCCATAACTAACAAAGATAATGTAAGCATTCACGATTCATATGAATTGCGCGCCAACAAACAATACATACAATATATATGTAAGAATTACGCATCTTAAGCAAACGCTTAACAAAATAAAAATCCAAATCGCAAATGAACATACACCAATCTTACCGCTCCTCCCTGCAAAAGGGATGAAAAATGGCAAAAGTGAACCGATTTTCACGATTAGGGGGTCAGCTTCATACCTACCAATCTATAATCTTAGCTGCAAAGATAGGTCAACATTTAATGCTTATATAAAATGATCCTCACAGACAGGCATATGTAGGTTTGCGCCTGTACGTTCTGCATGTGTGCATACAAATAAAAAACCTCACAGGAATATAAGCCTCGCAACTCCTGCCGACTTTCCCTGAAACGGGGCTGGCATGCGTTGGGGTAGCCGGGCCAGTTGCCTGGAATAAGCTGCCTGTCGACCAGACCACCATCGCCTTCAGAAGAGGACTTAAGAAAATTCTGTTTTCGAAGAGCCACGGTGCCCTTGAGATGGTCTGTGATCATTAAACGGCGCCACCGGAAATAAATCATTCATCATCATCATCACCATTGGAAGAAGTGAATCAATTTTTACAGCACGGGGGGTCTGCCTCATACCAACCTACCAGTCAAGGGGCCAATGTAACAGGAAAATTAATAACAAATTTATTTGTAGTCTGAAACATCAAAATGCGCCATTTTTTTTACTACAATTAAGGTTTATATTAAACCTGTAAATAATAGGCCAGAATCATAAAAAAATTGAGTCGTATATAATCAAAGATTGTGTTTGTTTTTTATGTTTGTGAAAATATAATATTTTTACCGTTTTCATAAGTTTCATGACTTGGAATGCTATTCCCGCCTCACTGAGGGAACTGGACATAGAGAGACCATTTAAAAGAAGTCTCAAGACTCACCTCTTCGTCCAATCATATGGACAAGCGCCTTTGTAGTGACACACTGTCATAAAAAGCGCTATACAATTTTTGTCTTATCTATCTAACATATCTTTGCAGCTTAAATTATAGAAAATAGAGCCTATTTTCGGCCAAAATGACGTCGTTGATTCAATACGACTCAATTTCAAAATGAAATATGCTTGTTAAAAATATCTAGTGTATTTTTAGGGCAAAGATATATTACTTTATTGGCGGTTTTCACGCCCGCGTAAACCTTTTGAGTCGGTCATTCATTTAACAAAGTGTCGAGCGATCCCGAAAACATGCCATAAAATCTAAAGCGTCCAGCACCTTTGGGCTAACCCTCATCCCTTATGTTTATTGGGTAGGTCAGTAAAACCACACAGGTGGGCGAATTAATCAGAAAAGTTTGTAGTAGATATACATATATTTTAACTCTTTAAATATTTAATCTTATCTAAGTTGCAAACATATGTAACATTGGGGATTCACATTATATGCATTTTTACAAGGAAACACGTATAAGTTCGCGCTTTTAAATGCCGCATGTGAACCTATAAAATACAATCCCAAACCTCAAATGAACACGCACCCTGCAACTCTTGCCGACCTTCCCTGAAACAGAGGTGAGTAGGTGACATTGGTAAAGTGAACCATTTTATACAGCATGGGTGGTCATCCGCATACCAAACTATAAGTCAAGGAACATACTCTATAAATATTATCGACTGAATTTAATTTTGTATGTACTGCCGTATCTAGAAATCTAGCGCCAGATGGATGAAACTTTTTGTAATTTTAAATACAAGTCGATGTCAAAACTTCGGTAGGTACCTATATTTAAACTGAGCCACACATATAGTGTACCTTCTTGCCTGCGTTATCCCCGAAGGAGTCGCATGTGGCTATTCGGGACCTATTTATTTTCACGGGTAAGGGGGCCGGCCTTACACAAACCACTTCATTTGATGTGGCGGTTTCCCAGCCCCCGAAGGGGGCTCGTTCTCATTTCTTGTGAAGGCTGAGTACACCTTGCCGGTATTTATTTTGGGTTTGAAATAAACACCGAAACGGGGAATCATTTTTGACACCCTCGGTTTTGGATTCGAACCCGAGCTCACGGCATGGAATGCAAGCACTCTACCAACTGAGCTATCGCCCGTTCGAAATCCAACTTAAAATAATTGTATCGAATGTTATTTTTTTTAATTGACCAATTAATCTGTACACCATGTATTTCCTGGAAAGATGCAAGATTATCTTCTTTGTCTTACATTTAAAGTTCAAGGAGATGAAAGAATTGTGCAAGGATAAAACAAAGTTTAGAAACATCTTTGGAGGGGCTAGCCACCCCTAGCGGAATACCGTCTGGATACAAGTACATGTACAATTAATAAAATAGTAAATATTAATCAAATAAATAAGGTATACTATATTTTTAAGGGTATTTCTGTTACCACAGTAAAAGTCCATTGTATTTGTTTATAAATTCAATATGAAAAACAAAGTTGCTCAAACGTTTTCACCTAATAAGACATCTTCAGGAGCATAATTATTGTTACAAATATTTTTATACATTGTTTTTCCTTTTGAATTAATAAATAAAAAGAATTGGTGTCTTTGTTGTGATGCCTTTTTCAGGCATACTTTTCTCCTATCATTTCTGTAAACATTTTTTTAGACTTGGTACAGTTGAAATGAGAATTTAATGAAGAAAAATTAAGGTTCGAGATGATCGTCCCTGTTGTTCCCGATATCCTTTCTTTGGTACTGTTATTTCCCAGGGGTCGGTTTAAGGACCCTTGTAGTCACAAAAAGTCTGTGGTTCATAGATTATTCCAAAAGCATTCGTTTTTTGTTTTGTTACTTTTTACAACTGGCCGTGCAAAAACTGTGTATAAATTTTGAACAATTTGTTGATCTAAATAAGGCACTAAGTACTAAAATATCTTTTTTAAAACTCTTTTAAAAAACTTTTTTAATACTCTGAGAATAAGAGAAGAGTATGTATGAAAAAGGTGATGAATATTGAGGAAATGAAAGTGGTTTGTAAGGACAGAAAAAAGTGGAGGCGCATCTGCGGAGGTACCGGCCACCCCTAGTGGAACGGCGGCAGGATACAGTACAGTACAGTTTAGATCTTTTTTTTTCAAATTTAATATTTCAAATAAATAGATAAAATGTTGATTTATATCTACAGTTTTTAATTTGATTTTCACAGAAATAATAATATTTAGGATTCATATGAAACGTATACCTACATTCAGACATGTTAAGTTTACGCTTCCAAGCGTAATATTGTGTGTGTATGTATGTGTACATACAAAATGAAAATGGAAATCTCGAATGAACATAAACCTTGCAACTCTTGCAGACTTTCCCTGAAACAAAGGTGCAATTGGCTAAGTGAACCAATTTTTAGAGTATGAATTATCGGACTCATATAAACCTATATCTATAATCTATAATCTAAGTTGCAAGGATATATTCATTCAAAGCTCTCAGATGTATGCCCACAAACAAACACGTGTAGTTCGCGCTTACAAATGCTGATTGTGTACTTACAAATAAAATCCAAACCTCAAATGAACATAAGCCCTGCAACTCTTGCCGACATAATTATGAGGCTGATAATTAAAAAAAACTAATTTCTGATTGTGAAAATAAAACAATGTTTTGATCAGAAATTAGTTAAAAAAAAAAACCATAAAATCAATCAACATGAATTTTCACAGTGTTAATACACAAACCATAAAAAATATAAGTTAAGGAACTATAATATTGTAAAAAGTATTTTCAAGCCAATGATGCAAAAAAATACTGTGAAATTTACAAATATAAGCCAAAATATAAATATATTGGAAGCTAAACGACATTCTTTTTTAATCAATTCGTAAGGGCAATACAAAAACCTTTAAAAAAATACTTAGATCCCATAACATTATAAGGAATCGTTTGTATTCAACGGGTTTTACACTAGTATAATAATAAATTGCTTTGTCAGTATTGGATGAAATACAGCCAAGTTCCACATGAATAGAGCAGAGATTCTCAAACTAAGACCCAGCACAAGCAGTGACGTGTGAGTTCTCGCTTACAAAACCGAAACTTTCATCTTACTGGCATTCCATTTCAGATCCTTTCAATGTTTAGTTCGGTCTAGAGAGGATTATTCACAATCCTACGGCGGAATCAGATACAAGGACTGCATCATCTGTAAACCGTGGAAATCACTTTGCAATCTCCTATCATCAATCCACAATCACCAAGCCTAGAACCTCGAAAATACTTGTCTATCTATCTATAATCCATAATTGTCCACAAGTAAACACGTGAAAAGTTTGCGCTTCCAAATGCTGAATGTGTACTTACAAATTAAAATCCAAACCTCAAATGAACATAAACCCTGCAACGTGTGCCGACCTTCCCTGACACAGGGGTGACATTGGCAAAGTGAACCATTTTTTATAGTATGGGTGGTCAGCTTCATACAAACCCTTAAGTCAATACTAATCCTCGTTAATCGATTCAAAACGATGTTCGTGTGTTGCCGATCAGAAGTGGTTTTTCTTGATAATTTTATTATTTGCGTATGGAACTAAACTAAAGAGCCGCAACTTTGCACTCAAAGACCCGCATGTGGCTCGCGGACCGCAGGTTGCCGACCCCTGGTAAAGAAAAATACAGAGGTATGTGGAGAGGTGCACTATTGAAGAGTTCGTAATATGCGTGAGGCGTCCGTTTACACACTATATATTTGGTCCGCAATTATGTGAGAGACCAGAGTTGATTGAAACATTGAGCCGTGAAGTCGATAAGCCAAGAGCTAGAAATTAGTACATTGTAAACCGACATTTCGTTAAATAAATCTTGAAAAATGAATTGCAGTTTGATTAAAATTACCCAATCAAAATTCTAACATTATATTTACCATGTTCCTTGACTTATAGGTTGGTATGCGGCTGACCACCCATACTGTGAAAAAATGGTTCACTTTGCCAATGCCACCCCTGTCTCAGGGAAGGACGGCAAGAGTTGCAGGGCTTATGTTCATTTGAGATGGGTTCTTATAATGTAGGTCCACATGCGGCATGTGTTAGCGCGAAATTATACATGTCTGCTTGTGGGGATGCACTTAATCTATAATAATCCATAATCTAAGTTGCAAGGATATATTCATTCAAAGCTCTCAGATGTATGTAATATAAATCTTAAATGATATAAATCCTTGCAGCTTAGATTAGATTAGATTAGATTCCGGTTCTCTAAAGGCTTGCAATTTTTTTGTGTGACTCGCAAAAAAACCTTTGAAGATCGCAAAGCTTAAACAATTCTTTGAAGGTTCCCCTCGGTAAATCAGCCGCTATCCCTGCGATGTTTTAGGCGGCATCAGCTTTTTATTACCATAAAAGGTCCAGGCGAACGCTAAGTGGCGGTTTTTTCGTCATCTGAATACACCCCCAGTACATATCGCACGTTTTATTATTTGATTTATGAGGTCTTATACAAAATTACTTACTCACAAATTAATGTAATAAATACCCTTTACGAAAATTATTTATCAATTTGCTAACATATTTTATAGAGATATATATTATTAGAAATAAAAACGAATTCCAATTTGTGCTGCGTCGATTATATTTTTTTTAAGAAATAGAAATATTATTGAATAAAAAAAAGTTTATTAAATTATTTGACCTTGTTTTAGCAAAAGGCTTATGGTAAGTAGAGATCCGGGGTTTATTTTGAAGTAAATATTAAGTAACATTGCTTTGTAACTTAAAGTGAACATATATATTGTAGATGATGATGTGATGATCGTGCATCAAAGTCGTCCGTGCATGAAGAGTAAGGCGTCAATTTTCAACGCGGAGTTACCAGGTTCACATACAAGGCGAGGAGGTAAATACTATCAAGGAGTGTTATATTGCACTCTACGTATAAACTCAAAGAAAGAGTTTTTACAAAAAATATGGAAGCCAAAACGCGCGCTAGAGGCGGTGTGCTAGTTTCTATACATTGTTTGGAGAACTCGATATTGAGTTTAAGGGTTAAGTATATACTAGGGGTGTCGGTATTATCAGGAGGTGGCGAGATTTCCCTCAGTTCGCGCCGCGCCTCCGTAGGGGGCGGACGTGCGCTAATGTCGGGGAGGGCGCTACACGACCAGCCGTCTTTTCCGCCCACCTCCTCGCTTTTTATGTCTTCCTGATTCTTTTGAATGAAAGCCAATAAATTTCAAATAAAGAGGTAGCGAAATATTATTTAATCACGGGGAAAATGCCAGTATAAACATTACGAAGCCACATCAAAAGAGGCTTTATTTTTTTCACGGAGCAGAGAAAGTACACATTAAGTTCATTGACCGGTCTGTAGTTTAGTGGGGAAGGCTACGGACTCGTACATATTCCGAAGGTCTTGAGTTAGATTCACGGTGGAGCACAAAATAAAATCAAATATGCTCTTCACTGGTGCTGGGTTACAAAATTCATTTACTCTTAAAAAAAATGATTGACCCTGGAACCTTCTGTTGAGGCAGACGATCATCGGTGATTGTCGCTTGTCATTCTATGCCACTCAATTTTTTTAAATAAATCCTGTGCGGGAGACTCTCTAGATTTCTGGAGTCTTCGATGCTTCTAAGATGGCTGAAAGATATCCACGTAATAATAATATTAGGGTGATTCATTTGGTGAGCGCTGTATTGTGTGTATCTCACCTCAAGAGCCCTCTGCGAGCTTGGTCGTCGCTGTAGAAAGCGCCAATTCTCAAGCAAGACCCAGTTGTTGTAAGGTTGGATGGACCTTTCAGTGACCGGTCTTTGGTAAAGGTTTATGAATTTTTCAACTCAGCGAAGAGCACATTCGAAATATAAATGGTATATTTTTTTGTGCTCCACCGGGATCCAAATCCACAACCTTCCATTTACGAGTCCGAAGTGCTGCCACTGGACTGCGGACCGGTCCAATAAAGGCGGCAGGAGTTGGAAGGTGTACATGTGAGTGAGCGCGAACTTACATGTGTCTCTTCAGTTGAAGGGGATGGCGTAAGGCCGGTGGACTGTAAGACTTAAAATTAATATTAAAGAAGTTTTTTTTACAGTGTGCGCCATGGTACATACGGAAGTATTCTGTGTTGAGAACAAGCATCCAACGTCTTGGCTATAGACTGTTTACAATATTATATATATCGAGCACATTGGAGAGATCAATGTACGGCCATAAATTTTGCATTATCTATGGAAAAATACAGAAGTAAATTATCTAGTATGGCGAAATATCTTCCCAGAAAAATGATATATCGACGTCCTACTTTTTACGATGTATTCTTGGCTTTTTCGGTAATTTGTCTTACTTAAGCGGTAAACGCGTCGGCAAATATCCTTTCTGCTGTAAACGGATAAAAATTGGCCCGCCAAAAGAAATAATACACAAATTAAGATTGCGCCATTAGCCAAGAGTATCTTTTTTTTTTAACAATAATAATGAAATAAGATTTTCTTTTCCAATGTATATTCGACAATATAACAGATAATGACTCGTCTATATAATAATCTATAATCTAAGTTGCAAGGATATATTCATTTAAAGCTCTCAAATGCATGCCCACAAACAAACACGTGTAGTTCGCGCTTACAAGTGATGAATGTGTACTTACAAATAAAATCCAAACCTCAAATGAACATAAGCCCTACAACTTTGCCGACCTTCCCTGACACAGGGTTGTCAATTGGTAAAGCGAACCATTTTTACAGTATGGGTGGTCAGCCTCATACCAACCTATGAGTCAAGGAATCTATATAAGGAATATATATTCTCGTAACGAAACGAAAGAAGTGTGTATGCAACGATACAAAAATAGTGGTTCATCTGCAATGTTGGTGGCTAAGTCGCAACTATTTGCAACTAAGCTACACATATAGTGTAACCTCTCGCCTGCGTTATCCCCGAAAAGGTCGCATGTGGTGATTAGGGACCTATTTCTTTTTACGGGTAAGCGGGCCGGCCTCACACCAACCAATTTCAGTTGAAGTGGGGATTTTACAGCTACCGGGGGGGCTGGTTCTCATTTCTTTTTATGTTTTTTTTGTGTAAAAACGTACACCGTCAACAATTTTATGCAAGAAAAACAGCACTTAAAGAGTTTACCTACCATTTAAAATTCAGGTAGACTAGGGATGAGCGAATTTGAATAAATTATATTTAAGCTCGTTATAATTATTCTGGGATGAGACCCTCCTTAGCCCTCACCATTATAATTACATCCCCATGTTTGATAAAGGGTTCAAAGACAATAAAATGAGCTTAGACTTAAACTGGACTAGCATGCGATCAGCCTAGAATCTAGCGAAGTATTTCTGCCAGCAGTGAACTAAACTATGATTCAGTTAAATATTTTTTTTCACAGAAAAAATTGTATGTGGTCACAGGATGAGAATATACCGGTTTTATTAACTAACTTTACTAGGTGCTCTCACTTTCATGATCGGCTTATATTTCATTTTTTTTTGTAGTCTTCGGAGTTGGATTCTAAAAGCAGCTTCTTTATTTACCTGAGTTTTATTTCTACAAGCAGGGAGCATTGTCAAGGCTGATACTCGAAAACTATCTATATATAAGGTTATGGCTCTGGATGAAATGAAAGAAGTATGCAAGGATCGAAAAAAATGGCGATTGATCTGTAATGCTGGCGGTTAAAGCTGAGGCTTTTAAATTATCATTATTATTTTATTTTTTATTTTTTACTGTTTAATTGTTTAGAGTTTACTTGTTTTATATATATTTGAATGTATTAATTGCTTGTATTCCTTGAGTGATAGGTTGGTATGCGACTGACCACCCATACTGTAAAAAATGGTTCACTTTGCCAATGTCACCCCAGTTTCAGGGAAGGTCGGCAAGAGTTGCAGGGCTTATGTTCATTTGAGATTGGGTTTTTTATATTGTAGGTCCACATGCGGCATGTGTAAGCGCGAAATTATGCATGTCTGCTTATGGGAATGCATTTAATATGAATCTCAAATGATACATAATCGGCCTTATTCATTAGATTGGTTGAACCCAAAACCAGAGATAAACGAGTTTATTAGTATGGGAAATCTGACTTTAAGCTGGTTTAAAAATTAAAACCTTTTTATGAATAAGGGGGTATATTATCTTTGCAGCTTAGATTTAGATTTAGATCGCATCGCTTCGATGACATTTGGGTTTAATATTGCATTGTACATAAGCGTGCTACGTGTGTAAGCGCGAACCATGCCTGCTTGTGTGAGTTCATTAAATATTTTTCTCAAATTTCAAAAAATATTTGCAACATAATCTATTTTGCAAGATGTATAGATCAACATTTTAAATTGCACCCATTTATTTAAGCAAGCAAAGTTGCTTATATTCATTACAATAACTAAAACAACATAAAATATCTGTTATCTTTGTAAGTTTTAGAAATTTTAATAATTATAAAAGGAAACACTACGCGATAAACATAAATACTTTTACCATCAACTAAAAATAATACTTTAAAAGCTCTGTAAGATACGAATACTTTTATAGAATTTTTCAGGAAAAAGCTTTTTTCTGTGCGCGAGCTTTTTCAGCGCCATTTTCAGGTCACAATGCCACGGATGAGCTTTAAAAATATTCCCACTAATGGAAGGCTGTATTTAAATAGAGTTAAGCCTTATCTTGCCTCAGTGGCTAGAGCTCGACGTTTTGTTTAATTTCAAGTTATGGGATAAAAAGATTTCACACTTTTGCTTGAAAATTTTAATTGAAAACCTAATGGAATCATATCTTACAATTATGTTCAAATGAAGTTCTTTTTGAATACAAAAAAAAAATAAGTAATACATTTAATATTCATTTAAAAATGTGTGTATAAAACTTAAGCGATTTCGCCTTAAAATGCATGCTTAGAATGGATTTTGAGGACTCAACTACCTTGACTAATCTAATCTAATCTAATCTAAGCTGCAAAGATATATATCACTTAAGATTCATACTAAATGCATTCCCACAAGCAGACATGTATAATTTCGCGATAACACATGCCGCATGTGGACCTACAATATAAAAACCCAATCTCAAATGAACATAAGCCTTGCAACTCTTGCCGTCCTTCCCTGAAACAAACAACCAGAATGACTTAAATGTTGATATACGGCTGACCACCCATGCTGTAGAAAATGATTCACTTTGCCATTTTCACCCCTGTTTCAGGGAAGGACAATAAGATTTCCAGGGTGTATATTCATTTGAGATTTTGGGATTTTATATGCAAGCGGAAACTTGTACGTGTCTGCTTGTGAGAATGCATGGAATGCGAATCCCTAATGTTTTTTTTTTTTTTTTTTTTTTATTGTGCACAACAGGTCACCCTTATTACAGTGCACCCTCACAGCTATCAACACGCTGGGAGGAACTCTACTACATATCTTTGCAACTTAGATTAGATTACATTGAAGAATTGAATATTTCAAAAGAATAAACGATGTACACTAGCAAATGGTATTCTTGTTTTAAAAAGAAGCAACTCTCCAAAGTTCCTGGTCACCCCTAGTGAAGTAGCAATGCAATTTCAGGTACAGTTTTTAGACGCGTTTACTTTAAAATTTAACGTTAAGCTTACTCAAACGTAAAAGCAAACATTTTTCCTTTCTTAAAATTTTTATATCTGTATTTTACGAAATTGCTAGAAAACGTTGTGATGTTACTTTTTGCTTTTCTTTCGCTTTTCTATAGAAAATCCCTTGTTTCCTCAAACTCAAATCGTTTGAAATTCAACAAACATAAGTTTCATATTTGAACGGTGAAAATTTAACGATAAAATTCGTGCTGGGGAAATTGAAGTTTAAAAAACAAGATACCTTTTGTAAGATAACAAAAATAAAGAATGGTTTCCGGTTGATATCGGCTTTTGATAAGAATATTTTGAATAAAATCCGTGGGTGTCAGAAATTATGTTTATAAGTAATACCATATCACCAGCCTGCCAACTATTACGCCCTTTATAATATTGAGCTTATGGTACAAGTTGTATAATTCTTTATTATATGAAGACTCTGGATGAAATGAAAGAAGTATGTATAGAAAGAAAGAAATGACGGCTGATCTGTAATGTTGGCGGCTAGGACTAGGGTTTTTAAATTAGAATTTTGTATTCTGTTTTAAATTTTATGTCCATATATTATATTGTCATTTGTTGATTTTAAACATGTAATTTGTAGTGTATGTTCCTTGACTTATAGGTTGGTATGCGGCTGACCACCCATGCTGTAGAAAATGGTTCACTTTTCCAATGTCACCCCGGTTTCAGGGAATGTCGGTAAGAGTTGCAGGGTGCATATTCATTGGAGGTTTGGGTTTTTATATTGTCCCACATGCGGCGTACGTGTCTGCTTGTGAAAATGCATATAATGTTAATCCTTATTGTTACATATCTTTGCAAATTAGATAAGATTAGATCCTCTAAGCTCCCGAATTGGCTCAGATCGTTTATTCCTTCTGAGTATTTTTTTTTTTATATAAGAAAAATAGACGTCCCGTCTAACTTACTCAAGACTCAGTTTTCCGATCCATAAATGAGTCCCAGTCGTAATTGACTTTATTTATTCTCTACAACACTCGATACTTTGACTCGACATTACACACAAATAGATATTTTGTGTGTAATGCTTAGCTTATGTTTTATAATATCGCCCCAACCTCTAGTCGTGAACATTAAAATTCCTCACAGTTCGCTCCGTTTCCGATTGGGCGGTGAAAAAATTTTAATCTCAAAATATTTCAAATTTAATTTTCAATGTTGTGAACGCTGGCCTCGGAATTTCCCTTTCAAACATCCTTTCATAAATTCATGAATGTACAACATAATTGATTTTTCAGAATGGTTTCGTTTGCTTATAATAAAATATGTGCAAATAAGTACATTTGCTTTCTATAGAATGAAAAAAACGGATTTTACTGACCGTGCAAAAGAGAAGAACGATTTTCTCTACGTTTCGTCGGAGTCATATCCGACGTCCTCAGGAGACGTGTCTCTTCTACAAAGAAGAACCACAAACATGATCACGAATTTGTAAAAGAGACACGTCTCCTGAGGACGTCGGATATGACTCTGACGAAACGTAGAGAAAATCGTTCTTCTCTTTTGCACGGTCAGTAAATCCGTTTTTTCCATTCTATAAAATGTCTAACGACCGTAATCATATTTAAAATCTTTAATCACATTTACTTTCTTTATTGATTTATTCTATTTAAATTTAAAAAAAATACTATGACTGACCTCGGTATTGGCTGACCAACCATGCTGTAGAAAATGATTCACTTTGCCAATGTCACCCCTGTTTCAGTGAAAGTCGGCAAGAGTTGCAGGATTATGGTCATTTGAGTTTGGTTTTTTATGTTGTAGGTTCACGTGCGGCATGTACAAGCGTGAACTTATACGTGTTTTCTTATGAAAATGCGTATAATGTGAATCCCCAATGTTACATACCTTTGCAACTTAGATTAGATTAGATCAGATGATCTTTCAATGAAAAGATGTGAATTGAGCGTGTGAAAAATTGATCAATCCGAAGTCTAGTGGTTAATGCTTTGTAGACTCGTAATCGGAACGTTGTGTGTTCGATTCCTGTCGGAGAGCAAACAAGATATTTACTAATATACTTGACGCTATGCTGAAAAAAAGATTTTGATACAAATACCAGTCACCAAAGTTACATGTCGATGTCATCGCTGTTTCATGGAAAGTGGCAAGAGTGGCAAGGTTTATCCTCTTCTGGTCCGTTGTCTAGTGGTTATCGCTTCGAACTCGTGATTGGAAGGTAGCAGGCTCGAATTCTGGCGGAGCATAAAAAGATACTTAATTTTCCAAGTATACTCTTCGATGGATTACAAAAAAATGTATACTCGTACCTTTACAAAAGACCGGTCTCCAAAAGTCCATCTAGCCTAACAGCAACTGGGGTTTTGTTAAAGGACTTGCTTATTTCTATGGCGCTGATTCAGCTTGCAGAGGGCTTTTAAAACACATAAAAACAGCGCTCACCAAATACATCATCAAATAATTTACAATATATTTTATATATCTGCAATAATGAATTACTAATTGACGATATTAATACCTGTTTCTGGCCAGGCAGAATAAGCTGGTGAACTGCATTCTTCTTCACAAATCTATTTAAAAAAAAAGTTTCAAAACAGTCATCAATTTGCCAAAACGCTTATTTTACCACTTTGCATATCATTTCTCATTACGACCAGCTTTCAAAAGCTAACCGTTTCATTCGGACTTATTTTTAAATACCTTTTATATTTACTTGACAGCTCGAGAAATACAGTTTTTATGAAAATATCCATTGAAAAGTGTTACAATGAGTTTTTACACTTTAAAAAGGTTTAATCCTCTTTACAACAAGCTTTCAAAAGCTCCTTCAAGCAAACTGTTTTATTTGAATTCATAAATTAATAGGGTAATTGCAGTGGTAGGAAAAACAGTTTAAAATACTATGGTTGTGTAGAGTGCATTTCAAGGATCACAACCATATATTTTTAAAGTAGATTTATGCGGCATGAGCCTGTCTTTTTTTTTTTTTTTAAGAAATCCTGTGCGGGAGACTCCCTAGATTCTAGAGACTCTAGGGGTCTGTGACACTTGTTGTAGTGCCGCAGAGGTGTACGAGCTTGGTCGTCGCTACAAAGCGCCAATACTCAAGCAAGACCCAGTTGCTGTAAGGCTGGATGGACCTTTTGGTGACCGGTCATTGGTAAAGGTTTTGTGAATTTTTCAACCCAGCGAAGAGCAAATTTGAAAATATAAATGGTATATTTTTTGTGCTCCGCCGGGATTCGATCCCACAACCTTCCCATTCAGAGTCCGCAGTGTTACCACTGAGCTACGGACCGGTCAAAATTCTGAATTCCGTAGAGCTTTGTTTTGCTGAGGAAAGAATAGGTATTTATTTGACTGTGCTATGTAATATCAATCCTTGAATTATTTTGTTTTCTTTGTTATTCTTTGTAATTACCTTGTCATAAAATTATGTTATTGGACTATCATGTCCGTTAATAAAATAAATAAAAATAAAAATAAAAAAGTGGTAAAAATAAAGATATCATTGATAATTTTCAAAAATAAAATGTCGAGAATTTGAATCCCGCCAAAACGCAGTGGGATCGGGTGGCCACGCTGTGATGTCAAAATTACGTAGATGGATCCATCGGTCTTAGAAGACTTAACGGTACACTCCATTGACTAATAACATCTGTGGACAAGAAGTTATTTTAACGAAAATAGACATAATCTGTCTCAAATTACTTACGAAAATGGTCATTAGTGAGAAAGAGAACAAAGAACTTCACAGTTGCATTTCCGTTTGTACAAAAAACTCAACAAAGCGAAAAAAAAAATCTTGAATGTTGGTACCATTGTAAATAATGGCTGTCGATTTGACCGGAAATAGCTAGAGTTGACAGATAACACGCGTTATAAATATTGTGATCGCCAAAATTGATGTCAGTATTTCATATTTTCAAGGTTTATAATATTCATATTTTAATTTTATCTTTCATTTCATTATAACCATTGTGATATTTAATGCGTTATATTTGTAATTGTTGCCGCCGTACATTCGGGGTACCACTGCAACGTTTGACACAAGAGGAGCGCAAGAGGGAACAAGTATGTATCAATTCAGTACTTAAGTTTCCGCTCCCCTATGTTATAACTCAATGGTACACTCCATAGATCCTAAGATCCATTGACGTCACATCCGCTTAAATAAATAAATGACCTGTTTTACCGGAAATCGAAAATGGTCTAATTTTACAGAGCTGTAATTTAAAAACTTAGCCAGATTTTTTTTTTTTTTAAAACGAAGATGTATTTTTTAAAAGGTAGTCTATCATTTTATGAAAAAAAAAAAGTTAAACTACCCTCTTGTGTATCCAATTGGTCATCAATTTAACAGAAACGAAAATACGTCATCACCTGTAAGATTATCCGCTTTCCATTGAAAATATTTTAAAGCTTGTTTAAACTTTAACTTTCACAAACTATGAATACTTATTTTATTTAAATACAGGTATCCTAACCATAAGAGCTTTCACACTCAAGGTATCATTCTCCTTTACTACGAGCTTTCAAAAGCTCCCACAGTTCTTACTTACCAACGCGCTTAAGCTGTTTTATTTACCCGAGCTCATAATTGTTAATTCACCCGGTCGTTAATTGTTAATTCATTCGCTCGTTAATTGAGCAAAGTGCAGCCTTTAAGGCTGAGCAATGAAACACTGTTAATTGCTTCCTCGTTATCTCGGAGGCTTTTACCTAATGAGCAAAATAAACTGCAACAGCTTAGCAGGGAACTGAATGCATGGATGGTGTAATTACTGGAATTAAATTTGTATTTTAATAAAATAATTTGATAAAGAAAAACATTTAAAAAAATGTGTCGATATTAAACTTAAAAATAACATTTTATTATGATTTTATTTGGGGTTCTCTTTTAATTAAACTGCAATTATTTATAGGCACATAATTTATTTTACACGGTTTGGTTCACAATTTACAAAAATTGACAATCACTGATTTCTAGCTCTTGCTTTCGACTTCACGGCTCAATATTTTGATCGACACTCTGGCCTGCACACAGTTTCGGCTTGCATTTATATACGTTCATACGGACGTTTCTCGACTGTTCTTGATTTCTCGAGTATAGCGGATGATTTCAGAGCGTTGTTCTACCAGCATGATTAGAATAGAATCATGTATGCACTAATACTACTGTTTGGGCGGATTGTTAGGTAGGTTTGTTATGGGTAGCTGGCCATAACATCCTTTGTCCTTGTACCTATAATCTGACTTATCCAATTTACCCAATTACCAGTCTCCAGCTTCAGTATTTGTACGAACGCGGCAGTAGACAGACTTGTCTACAGTACCTACTCACGTCACGCGCGATCGAAGGAGAAACACACAAAAAACGCGAGAAGTGCTCCGCGAAGAAATCAAGCATTGGAGATCAAGGTGAGTCCTGAATTAATACCGTGATTCCTTTTCTCTTGCTCCTCACGGTTAGCTGCCTTGTCAGATTTGCTGGGCAGTTCACTCGAACGCGGTATATTGAGAACCAGCGCGGTTCATAAACCCTCCCCACGCATCACATGGTAAAGCCAAACTTGGCGTTATCAACTACTATACGCTCGTAACAATATAACTAAACAGTTCGAATGCGTTCACCTACCTCCAGAAGGTATTACCAAAATTTTTATTGTTAATTCTATACCGCAGTACACAATTCTTCTTCGTTCAAATTCAAAGACTTCCTGGAAAACAGTTACAAATCATGGCAGTTTCAGGATATCTTTTAAAATATATTTTTTTAATAAAACCTTTATAAGTTTTTTCGGAAATATTCCTTACAAAGTGTGAAATTATGTCAAGCTTCATGGTACTAGTATCCCCAATTCATAAGAGAATACAAATTATGCAAACGATTCTTTGTTATTCACAAACATTTCATGCATTAATTTAACCTCTCGTTTTATTAGGGTTGGAGAACTATTCAAGGGCTGATCCTAGCTGAATTATTATACAAAATAGTCTGTGGATTTCCTCCAGCATTAATTTAAAAGAACTTTTATGACACACCCAAATTCATCTTACTCCTCTTTTAATTCCACTTTTGTTGAATATTAGCTGTTTTCATTTTGAATTAGATTTTATCCGCTCAATAGTTCCCTATGGGGTTTTTTAAAATAAAATTTTGTATTTGTTTTGATGTTTGTACATACTCGTATTATTATTTGTGATTTAAAAATAACATAATTTGTTGTGCATGTTGCTTGACTTATAGGCTGGTATATATGGCTGACCACCCATGCTGTAGTAAATGGTTTACTTTACCAATGTCACCCCTGTTTCAGGGAAGGTAGGCAAGAGTTGCAGGCTGTATGTTCATTTAAGATTTGAATTTTTATATTGTAAGTCCAGACGTGTCTGCTTGTGAAAATGCATATAATGTGAATCCCCAATGTTACATATCTTTGCAACTTAGATAAGATTAGATAAGATAGTTCAGTTGGTAGAGTGCTTGCATTCCATAACGAGAACTCGGGCTCAATTCCCACCGAGAGTATCAGAAATGATTTCCCGTTTCGGTGTTTATTTCAAACTTATAAGAAAACTACCGGCCAGGTTAACTCACCTTTCACCAGAAATAAATACCAGCCTTGTAGTTTGGATACCCTCACTTCAGTTCAAGTGGTTGACGTAAAGCCGGGCTGTAAATATAAATAGGTTCCACTCGCCACATGCGACCCTTTCGGGTATAACGCGACAAGTAGTTGCACCATATATCTAGATTAGTTGCATCGTATGGTCACCTTCTGATTACGAATCCGAAGCGTATAAAATTGTAAGTAGGTATTACTTACAAGTTTACAAAAAAGTATTTATTTATTTATTGGACAATTTTCTTTAGCGACGTTTTGTGAAAAATCACCTCAAGGGGGCTTTAAATTATTATTATGGTTACTTTACATACAAATATTTGATAAAGAAATTTAAAATTCAATACAAAGTCAATACAAACAAAGTTTGATTACAAATTGAAGCAAATTAAAATCTCAACAAAAAATAAAATCAAATAAAATTTAAATAAAAATGCAGAAGGAAACAAATTGAAATAAAATTATACATCAATATTTTATACATCAATATTTTAAGTCTACAATAAATATTGCAAATGTAGGATGAATAGCTTACTTACAGCTCGTCATGTTTAAGACCAGGATGAGCCCAGAGCGCGTATAAGGATAATCTTCCTATTCCAGATCATGTAGCTAATCCCAGAGGAGGTCCGTCTTATAGCAACCTTAAATACTAGTACTTCCATTGAGTAATAACATAGAGGAACAAAAACTAACTTACTGCATTGATACATACCATCTACCACTTTTGTCTCAGTCCTGTCAAACGTTGCAGTTGTGTTAGTAATACAAAACATGTTTTTATGTGGCAAATTTGATGTTTTCTTTCTTTCTCCATTTTGTGTTTTGACACTCAATTACAATACATGCTATAATGTCTTAAAATATTGCTTTTTGCCTTTAAATTCGACAATTTTATCGATCACAAGATTTATACCGCATGCGTCTATGCTGACTGCTGCGTATATAGTACGCACGCGGCAATACTGCCACCTTTCTAGCACATTTTTACATTCGCCCAAGTTTTTTTGTGCGCATGGAAATGCAACTGTGAAGTTCCTTGTTCTCTTTCTTACTTATGGCCATCTTCGTAAGTAGGTTGAAACAGATTGTCTATTTTCGTTAAAATAATTTCTAGGACACAAATATAATAAGTAAATGAGTACTTCAGTAACCCGTCATTCACATTTGGGAAAACCTTCAATGATGGAAGCTTCATCTAAGGATTACACTTATAAATAAAAAACAAAGTAATAATAGTGCAGGTTTCGCAAAAGTTTCAGTGCGGAGCTATTCTTAGACATTTTAGTCGTCGGTTGAGCCCACGCTTTGACAAACAAATGGTGCCCAGTCAGAACCTTTCAACACCACGGTCATTCTTACCTGCCGAATTTTGTAATATTCGTATGAAAACAAATCAGCTGTTCGCTTGCGGCCATCTTGGATTGACAGGTCTTCATACAAATGCATCATTAGTTTGTCAACGCGTGGGCTCAACCGACGACTTAAATGTCTAAGAATAGTCCCGAAAGAACATATCGCCACCTTAAGGTACAACTGAATAAATTTGGATTCAATGATTTGCAAAATCGTGGATAAAACATTTGATTGGGTGTAACTTCTAATCGTAAGTTGACCAATAATACGACGTGCCGATGAAAAACTACTCTACTATAGGATTTTCACGTTTTATTATTGTTTTCTCCCGTACAAAATAAGAAAAAGGTGCATTTATGTACCTGAAAAATACTTATTAGCTGAATATACCATTTATTCAGTTTTAATTTTAAGGTAAAAAAATGATTAAAAGAGAACCCAGTGAAATGCTTTTACTGGGTTCTCTTTTAATTAAACTGGAATTCTTTATTTTAACAGAATTTATTTTACACGGTTTGGTTCACAATTTACAACAACTGATTTCTAGCCCTTGCTTTCGACTTTACGGCTCAATGTTTTAATCGACACTCTCCTGATGCCCCATCGCAGTCCCTTTATGTAGGTACAAAAGAGATCTTTCTTGCATATTCCAGACCATTCAATCTCTGTTCTAGATTACACTAGACTACAATAATCATACCAGACGGTTTTACACACACTATTGTACCTATGTCAACGACGATTCCATGTTAAAAGCACCGGTTCTCATCAGATCACCGAAGTTAAGCAACATTGAGCGCGGATGCTACCTGGATGGATGACCGCTAGGTACACCGCGTGTTGTTGGCATTTGTTGGAACGGTCCGTAGTCCAGTGGCAACACTTTGGACTCGTAAATGGAAGGTTGTGGATTCGAATCCCGGCGGAGCACAAAAAATATACCATTTATATTTCCAAATGTGCTCTTCGCTCGATTGAAAACTCAGAAACCTTTACCAACGACCGGTCACTGAAAGGTCCATCTAACCTCACAACAATTGGGTCTTGCTTGAGAATTGGCGCTTTCTACAGCGGCGACCAAGCTCGTGGAGGGCTCTTGAGGTGTGATACACACAAAAACAGCAATCACCAAATAAATCATCCTTGTACTATATATTATTATAGTCGCACATAGGTACTCCAAGTTCGTAAAAATATATTCTCTGAGGATTTTTCACTTTTATAAATATCAACAAATAATTCTCTTATTTTTTTAATACCGTAAACAAAAAAGAAAATTCCCACAGCATGTTACGAAATAAATTTTCCCCATAAAACGCCTTACCCTTATAATTACCCTCTAAAACTGCGGTCGCACATTTTTATGGGGTGAATATTTCCGGGTAGCAACCCTCGATTTTTAATCTGTCGCAGCTGTCGCTCTCCATCTGACCCAAAGCTCCCTCAGCCGAGAAGTACAACCTTCCCGCCAAATAAAAGCGATTTTTTAAATATTTTCGATTCATTAACTCCTTTATTCGGGCCACGCCAAGTACCCCTTGCACCCTTAGTGTAAACCGTTACTCTAAAACTCTACCATCGCGTTAAACAAAAATGTTTTAAAATTTAAACGCTCACTAGAGATTCTGTTTAGGTTTCCGAACATTTTTCGTGAAATTGACAAGTCAGTCCGGTCTAATCTAATCTAATCTAATCTAAGTTGCAAAGATATGTTACATTGGAGATTCACATTACATGCATTCTCACAACCAGACACAAACAAGTTCGCGCTTGCACATGCCTCATGTGAAGCTACAACATAAAAACCAAATCTCAAATGGACATACACCCTGCAACTCTTGCCGTCCTTCCCTGAGACAGGGGTGACATTGGCAAAGTGAACCATTTTTTACAGTATGGGGGGTCAGCCTCATACCAACTTATAAGTCAATACATAATAATACAATAGCAACATTAATACTATTTTCTTACGAGGCTATTCTTACACATTTTAGTCGTCGGTTGAGCCCATGCTTTACCAAACTAATGATGCATTTGTATGAAGACCTGTCAGTCCAAGATGGCCGCAAGTGGACAGCTGATTTGTCTTCATACAAATATTACAAAATTCGTTAGGTAAGAATGACCGTGCTGATGAAACTTCCAGCTCAGGCAACATTAGTTTGTCTAAGTGTGAGCTCAACCGACGACTAAAATGTCTAAGAATAGCCCCGTTAGAGCTTTTTCTTACAATAATATCACAAATCGGTCACCTATTCAAAACCTATATCAATCGCCACTTCCTTTCAGTGTCTCAAAACAAAGCCAACACAACACAAAACATAACAGTACGCAGCTAACAGCCTCGCTTTAAAGGATCAGGACATCAACCGCCACATCACCAACTCCTTTACGGCACTACAACAAGTGTCATAGACCCCTAAAGTCTCTGAAATCTAGGAAATCTCACGCACAGGTTTCCTCAAAAGAAACTATCAAACTCATTGCAATTTAGACAGGACTACTTCTGTTTTTAGGCTTTCACGGCCGGATTCAGATGCTTGATTTTTTTATTCCGGGTTTTGACCGTGGTCCATCTTTTTGCTTCTTTTTTCTTTTTCTTTTTCTGGAAGAAAAATAAAAAAGAAGCAAAAATATGGACCGCAGTCAAAGCCCAGAATCAAAAAATCAAGCAGGACTACTTCTGTTGGATCAGCTTAACATGGTCTAACGGATGGATTTAAAATCAAAGTCCTGTAAAGACTCCTAAACTACGGAACAGATTACGATGAAAATTACATGTGTAATTTTTAACATGCCAACATAGTGTTCTGTATAAAAAAAACTGGATCAATAAAGGAAACGAGAGTAGAAATATGTTTAAATTAATCAAACAATAACGTACAATCAGTCTCAATATACTTTTTGTAATTAAGATTAGGTTCGATTAGAGCCACAACAACGCGTGGCCGGGTAAAGCTACTTAAAAAAAGGGGGGGGGGAGTCTGGTCTGCAGATGATGGCAAATGATATAGGAGTACCAAAAGTGACATCGTTCTTGTAAATACCAATTTCTACAAAATATACAAAATACTATGTAAGTAATATAACATTATTAATTATTAAGCTCATTCATTATTGCAGCAAAAGAGGGAGGGGGGTCATTAGATAATGACTATAGGATGATTGTTAGGGGGGGGGGTCGAAAAACGGCCAAAATCGATGACGTAATTTATGGACGGCCCCTTTGGAAACTTATTAATAACGTGAACAGCAACAAGTCTGTAATTTAGTTATCATGTTTATTGTGTATCTCGCCCGGCTTTGTTTCGGATCAGCCGCAGAATAAAATTGCATTAATTCTTCATCCATCAACCCGGCATGACACCACTCCCCCCCCCCCCCCCCCCCAAAACTCACATTTACACAAAAATATACCTTATGTATCCAGTTCTATATGCTGTATTGGCTTACTGAAGCCGCCGAAAATGCTAAAAATAAAACAAAAAGTAGCTAGACCTGTACCCTGAGTACGAGTTTTTTTTCTCTTTACTCGAAGTATTGAGTATTCGAGAATAAAGTATGTGTACTTGTAAACCACCTCTGGCAAAAAAGTTTCCAAGCCATTTTTGCCAGAGGTGCTTTACAAGGTCACATACATTTTTCTCGAACACTCAATACTTCGAGTATCGTGAAAAAACTCGTACTCAGGGTACAGGGTTTCTACGCGCAATCATTCAAACTATTCTTACACCTTTTTTTTTTCATGAATGAATGTTATTTGTTATTTGTTATTTGTATTCCTTGACTTATAGGTTGGTATGAGGCTGACCACTCATACTGTAAAAAATGGTTCACTTTGCCAATGTCACTCTTGTGTCAGGTAAGGTCGGCAAAGGTTGTGAGGTTTATGATCATTACAGGTTTGGATTTTATTTGTAAGTACACATTTAGCATTTGTAAGCGCGAACTATACGTGTTTGTTTGTGGGCATGCATTTGATATGAGCTTTAAATGTACAGTGGGTTGCCATATTAATAGGGACACTTGTGAAAAACGTATTTTTCTCACTTTGGTATTCAGAAAACATATATTTTTATTATAAATTGTGATGTTTTTGTTATTTAATGACAAAAACACTTTATTGGAAACATTTTTACACCGTATTTCTTATTAATTGTCATTTATTTTGATTGCTATATCATATTTCAACATTTTTGATGAAAAAATCGATGTTTTGTGACATTGCCTTAAGCTGCGTTAATGGCTTATTTGAGTCGTGGCATGCTCTCAATGCAATTTTTGTGCACTGAATTTTATCTCAGGGGTATGATATCACACCTGAGTGAGGGTTTTGATGAGCTGCTGCTTGGTTGTGATCACCTCCTGAGCAATCGCCTTCTTCGTGAGCTCCCACAGGGTTTCGATTGGGTTCATGTCAGCGAATCCGCTGGCCAAGGTAAAACCTGCAAGATTTTTTCAGCCAGAAATGCAGTGGCACTACTGGTTTTATGGTATAATGTGGAAAAATGCATAAATATGTACTCCTGGCCATCAGGGAACCATTCTCCGAATTCAGGTAGCAGTCAATTTTTCAGTATTTGTCTGTACTGATCCTGCTTCATGGTCCATTTCTTGATGTGAAAGTGACCCATCCACTTGGAAGCGATGATTGACCACAATCATGATACTGGTAATCTCTTTGATTGTCTTCAAAGGGCACTCCTTATGGAATTTCTCTCCCAGGTGCCATCGAACAAATGATGAATTTTTAACCAAAATTTGAAAAATGGCTTCATCAGAGAAGCACGTCTATAAAAGAGATAATCACGCGATAGGATTTTTAATGGATTTGAGCCCATTAAAATATCAATCACCTAACGTCTGTTTTCATTTGTAGTCATGTGGAGATGTGCTTTGACCCATTGCTATCACTTTTTCTTCATGGCTACCAAATGGTGAGTTTTCGCAGCTCGACCATGACCAATGAATCTCTTCTCAGCCAGCCTCCTCTGGACTGTCTTCTAAGATATTTCAAGGTTTTCTTCCTTAATTATCAAGGTGAGACGAGACATACTTTTTTTTCGATTTTGGAGACAGTTGTCTCTGAGTTTTTGGTCAGTACGACGTGTGGTGACTCGTTTTTTGCTACTTTTTTCAATCCCACGCAAGATTTTGATGGTTTTTATCTAAATTTTGTTTTAAAAACACTCCAAAACACATGCAATGTCTTTTATTTTGCCTTAAAAATGTTCAGTGTAAAAAAAAAAAAATTAACTTCCTCATATTTTTTTGGAGACGGGTGTTAAGACCCGTCCATACTGAAAAGACACTAATTTTTTACTCAACCTTGTAGAACTCTTAATTTTAATAAGTAATGATCAAAAAACTAAATTAATCTAATACAGAATTAATATTTACTTAAGTTTTCGTAAAATAAATCTGCTAAAATTCACTAAATTAATTGTAATGCATGTTTACTTATGACGCTCTCGATCGCTCGTTTTCACAAAAATGATGACTGCATGGGATCAACCTTACATTTTTTAAAGGTGTGACACTTTGCATGTGCTCCACGTTTTAAATAAGTCAGTAGTGCTACCAGTAGTAAAAATAAATAAAAAAATGGCCATCACATGACCGTTATTTAGAAGTAATAGCAATGTAAACACAAAAAATACGAAATATTTGAAGTGTCCCTATTAATATGGCAACCCACTGTAAGTATATCTTTGCAACTTCAGTTATAGATTATTATAGAATGTTCCGCAGGAAATGCCGTATTTGCATACATAACCAAACTGTGTCTAATCTAATCTAATCTAAGTTGCAAATATATGTATGTAACATTGGAGATTTACATTACATGCATTTTTACAAGCAGACACGTATGAGTTGGCGCTTAAACATGCCGCATGTAGACTTATAAATACCCAAATCTCAAATGAACATACACCCTGCAGCTTTTGCCGACCTTCCCTGAAAACCGGGAGTGGCATTGGCAAAGTGAACAATTTTTTAAAGCATGCGTGGTAACATACACAACAAATTACATTTTTTAAATCAACAAATAATAATATGTATGGACATCAAAACTAAAACATAAGATACAATTCTAATTTATAAAAGCCTAGTCTGTCCTATAGTCTATCTAAAAAATCTTAGTCTACTAGGACCTTATTTTAATTTACCATTCCGATTGACCGCTGATCTTCAATAGAACTGGCACTGAAAGAAGTAAATGGCATCTTCCCCAAATATAAAAAATATACAAAAAAAAAAACGCAAAAATAGTGTGCATGTATATGTAGGTTCCGTTTTCCGCGATTTCTTAAACCGATTTTCTCCGGAAATATTTTTCGGAGTGGTCAGTGAACCGTGCAAAAGCGTGGGAGGCCCCGAAACTTTGTGTAGTATAATGTAATGTATATATTAGAGACGTGAAATTGTACATTGATCTGACCGGATTCCGGATTTCAGATATCCGGCGAAAATAATAAATATTTAATTCGAATTTTAAGACCAAAATCCGACGTATTTTTAGTAATTTGCAGTTTGTAATTGATATTGAAAATAAACCGAAATTTTTCAAATGGGAGCTCTATGCTCTATCTATCGGAGCTAGAGCTTTCAAAGGCTTCGCCCATTCTGCGCATTATCTTTATCAGACTGAACAAGCTCATCGCAGACATGGGCGACACGTCTAGAAGCTCCAACTTGGATAGATCGCGGATCCCGGAAAGAAACTCGTCAGTGTCAAAAAAAATCGATTCAAGATGCTGGAGAGATGTTTTCCGGGATCTGTTGCCGTGGTCTATAGGAGATGGAGCTTCTGGACGTTTTGCCCATGTTTATGATTGTCTTCTTCAGCGTAAAGTGCGATAATGAAGATGAACTTGATGAAAACTGTGATGAAACATCACTATCACGAAACGTCCAAAAACTCCAGCTCTCACAGACCACAGCAACAGATCCCGGAAAACGTGTCTCCAGCATCATCAGCCGGCCGTGTGAGCCTAATTTCCTATCCATTAACCCCGCATGACACCCACTCCTTCACTTTGCCCTTCACCCTTTCACTTTATTCAATTTCGATTTAAGTTTGATTACTGTTAGAACACAAGTTTTTTTAATTTATGTGTAAATCTGTTGAACGCTCGCGCTGAATTGAAAGCATCATTTTCTTTTACTACCACCACATGTCCATCTAGCCCTTAACAGCTACTGGGTTTTCTTGAGTATTGGCGCTTTCTATAACGACGACGAAGCTTGCTAAGGGCTTTTAAGGTCAGTCACACAAAATTAACGCTCACCAAATAAATCATCCTAATAAAAAAATCAGCACTTTGAGCCCGTTCCCACTTGTCGGGTGTCGGGTCCGTATATTAATCGTAGGTTCCAGTGGCAGAACATTATGTATGGAGCTATTCACACTTGTCGGAAACCAATTTTGTCCGAAATGCTATGCCACTGGAACCTCCGATTAATATACAGATCCGACACCCGACAAGTGGGAACGGGCTCTTACTCGTAAATGTGAACCTTGGTTTAAATTAGATTTGCCTCCATAGCTTACACGGATCTTCGGTTTCCGGGTGTATTCTTACACCTTAACGGATACTTCTATTTGCCGGATTTTCTCCCCCTGGCATTCATTCCATCCCTAAAATAAGATAATTATACAACAGTAAATCATCGATGTATATTTTTTCCTTCTTACTTTACTTCCAACCCTTCTGTACTTCTGGGAATCCAATTTCTCGTTTACATTTGATATTAAAACAAAGACGGTAAATGGCCGCCTCAAATACACTTTTATAAGAAATATTTTCGAAAATAATTTACAGCTCTATTCAGAGTCATTTATACACCAAGTCTATAATGTAAGTTGCAAAGTTAAATTAATATTTGAAATTCATATTAAATGCATTCCCACAAGCAGACACGTATAAGTTCGCGCTAAATCATGCTGCATGTGTATAAAAATCCAATCTCAAATGAACAGAAGCTCTGTTAACTCTAGCTTCTATACTAAAGGTCATAATAGTTAAACTCGAAATATTCAGTAGGTTTTTGTCCACATCTGTCTTTGAATAACACTGTAATCTAAGTTGTTTGAACAGAATTGGAGTGTTTTCTTTCTTACTGAAATTTGATATTTTTGTCTTCAAATTTTATTTGCCCTTTTTAATGGCACCAATAATTGTTCAGCATTTTTTTTTTTTTGTAATGCAATTCTAAGCAAGCTTTGATTGATTTTTTTTTTCGTTTTTTTCCCATTCCAAGAATCCTGAAAATTTTGAAAGCATATTGTTTTCTTAGAGCGGCAAACATCACACTTCAACATTGACCTTAGCAACCAATAATGAAATATTTTAATGCCTTCTCTCTAGCAACCCGATCGTGTAAGGTCACGATTCTTTCGTTAGTAGAATTTGTTTCTAATCTAGAAATCTTTACCCATACCTACTCGTTTATTAATGAATTAGATGACAACTAAATGAGAGTGATTTTACAACTTTACGGCCTTCAAACGGCTATAATCAATGTCTATTATTTTTTATTTCTTCAACAAAATACTACTTATATTTTCTTAAATCAGCTAACTAACTGCATGTGTACCATAAAAAATGACTAAAAGCAAGATGGCGACCCTAGTTCCAATTTTTTTCACGTTCCAAATAGGTCTGTACAAAGAAAATTATTTTTACACAATGCTGCAAAACTTATTTTCACTTTCATAGTCGACCTTAGACAACGAATTATTTTTTAATTATTTCGGGTTAGCTATGATCGATTTGCAGCTTTTCTATCTGCTGACGAGCAGAAAGCATTCTCAAGGCTTGTCTTTCAAGCAGAAGAAAAGTTTAAATACTTAGTTCTTTTTATCGATATCACCACAAAGCTTGTCCTACTGAGCTCCATTCATTAATCCCTCCCTCCCGCATTTCAGAAAGGGAAACTCGTAGTACAACTCTCATTCATCCTTTTGCAGTCGATCTCAAAACTAAGACAACTTGGCGTTTTCTTGACTCATTCCTTTGCCAAACTGCCCGATTATGGAATGGTCTACCAGTATCTGTGTTTCCTTCCCAATTTGATCCAGTTTAATTCAAAACCAACAGTAATCGCCACTTCCTTGCAGTGCAAAAGTGCATAGATAGCTATGGTACATATTTTGATTAAATAAATATATTATATTTAAAAAAATGACTTTTTGTTCCTCCCATACAACACGCCAATTTCATATGTAAAGACCTAATACTGACCGGTCCGTAGTCCAGTGGCAACACTTCGGACTCGTAAATGGAAGGTTGTGGGTTCGAATCCCGGCGGAGCACATAAATATACTATTTATATTTTTTAAATTTGCTCTTAGCTGGGTTGAAAAATTCATAAACCTTTACCAAAGACCGGTCATCAAAAGGTCCATCCAGCCCTACAACAACTGGGTCTTGCTTGAGAATTGGCGCTTACTACAGCGGCGTCGACCAAGCTCGCGGAGGGCTCTTGAGGTGTGATACACACATAAACAGCGCTCACTAAATAAATCAGCCTAATTTTAGTTTTTTTATTTAAAGAATTGGGAAGCCTCCCGCACATGATTCCTTAAATATATACATTTGTTTATAATTTGGAGTATTTATGGATCCAATGGATCCAACTTCTATGTACGTGCACAAGCCAGCACGTGTAAGTTTTCGCTTACAGTCGATGATATTTGTCTGTATTTCCGTATCGATGTTGTTTCACCTTCCAGGCAGGAGGGGTTGGCGCGGTTTGTTTGATTGCTTCTGTAATTGGAGCGCTTTAATCATAAGTTTCGCCGAGTTGCCGTCACTATCAGTGATCGGGGGGGGATCGGCTCCAAGAAAGATGTGCCTTTAGCACCCTGCAGACCATCCCTCGACATTCAACAGGCTTGCTTGCATGCCACTTGGAGTATTTACAAAAACCTATACGTGTAACATTTGTCCTAGTCATTTTTCCCTCCTGTGATTTAATCATCCATGTTTTCATGATGATGGAAGAAAACTCAAGACAAATTAAGAATGTATTTTTTTCTCTATACAATAAATATGTCTTTTATGCTTTCTCTTTCCTTACCAACCATGTGACGTCATAATTTGGTTGTCTTTGAAATTTTTGCCATGTTCAGTAACTTATAGGTTGGTATTTGGCTGACCTACCTCGCTGTCAAAAATGGTTGACTTTGTCAATGTTCTCCTTGTTTTAGGGAAGGTCGGCAAGAGTAGTAGGGTGTATTTTCATTTGAGATTTGGGTTTTTAGATTGTAAATCCACATGCAGCATGTTTAAGCGCGAACTTATGGGTGTCGGTTTGTGAAAATGCATATAATGTGAATACTTAATGTTACATATCTTTGCAACTTAGATTAGATGACATTTATTGCTGTTTCTTGCATTACTTTGAGAGAAGTGCCAACATTCTATTCCTCTTGTCTGCCGGTGTATGTGGAATGGTGAAATATTGTCACGCATGATTGATTGTCTGTAGTGGTCATTAAACTTTTGTCAGTGGGCAGTGTTGTGTAAGACGGCATCGATAACTTCCTAAATACCAACTAACGAGGTAAGCATATGAGCTAGGGACGTTACCGAGAATCGAAATCGTTTTTGATTTTAGGAGTATCGAGAAAACAGGAGTATTTATTTAAACAGTCTTACGTGAATGTGTCCGAAGGATCATGACCATATGAACGCTCTTAGAAAACTAAAAGTCTAAAACGATAACGAAAAGCATTCCAAGATTTTACAAAACCTTTTTATGAATTAGAACACGCAAATTTTTAAAGGTTCGAATCGCTTACAATGGTTATGGGACCATCTCTCAATACCATCCACCACCAACAACCCCCATCATTCATACGAAGTTAAAGTGGTGACCCTGACGTGATCCCTTTGTCATTTGACGTTAAGCTTCCATTACTTAAATGTATAAATTTCGTTTCAAAATATTGATTTGTTTTCAGTGATTTCAACACACTCCAATTTGAATGAAGTTGTAACATTCCCAATTTCCCTCAGTGGAGTCGAGGTCGACTGTCCGGTCGATAGCTCAGTTGATTGAATACTTGAGTACCATGGTAGAGGTCTAGGGTTCAATTCCCACCATAGGTGTCAAGTCTTTTTTCGCGTTTCGGAATTTCTTTCTAAATTTAGGTACTCAGCCATTACGGTAAATAAGAACCAGGAAAAAGCGGTGAAAATATTATAAGGTTCCATACGCTTCGTACGACCTCTTCGGGGCCACGCGAATGGAGGCTGCACTGTATGCGCATTTTAGTTGCGTTTTAGTTCCACAAGTATAAATAGGTGATTAAGGTCGTAAGCATTAAAAAAAATAGCTCTTTTTTTAATCACGGAGCGTTACAATCTTTTTCACGAATATTGGTCAGATTCTATTCTAATAAAAGAACACATTAATTTATTTCATTACTCGCGTATCCTTTTAGCGTCTGGTGTCCCTGTTAACCAAATGTCAAGACGAATGGCAACCTCTAACTAACTCCCGAGTACAACTTACCTCCGATCCGTCCAAGTGTGAATAATTCGCCTACAAAGTTTTAACAAGCAATGGCCCGCCGTATTAATAACTTATTTCATTATATGTATGTGAAAACTCTTATTCAAAGTCAGTTGTAGACCAAACGTTCCTTCTTTATGGGTACTTTAAGACCGGTCCGTAGTCTTGTGGTAACGCTTCGGGCTCGTAAATGGAAGGGCATGTGTTAGAATCCTGGCGTAGCAGAAAAATACATTTAATTTTTCAAAGATGCTCCTCGCTGAGTTACAAGCATAATCTACCTTTATCAAAAAGCGGTCACTGGGTCTTGTTAGAGAATTAGTGCTTTCTACAGTGACGTTCAAGTTCGCAGAGAGCTCTTGAGGTATCTATAATCTAAGTTGCAAAGATATATTAACATTTAAAGCTCATATCAAATGTATGCCCACAAACAAACACGTGTAGTTAGCGCTTACAAATGCTGAATGTGTATTTGCATTAAAAAAATCCAAACCTCAAATAAGCATAAGCCCTGCAACTTTTGCCGACCTTTCCTGACACAGGGGTGACATTGGCAAAGAGAACCATTTTTTACATAGATATATGATACTTAGAGGTATGATTCACACAAAAAACAGCACTCAGTAAATAAATTATCTTTATGCTTATTATTTTTTATGTTCATTTGAGGTTGGGTTCTTATTCTGTGAGTACCCATGCAGAATGTGTAAGTGTTTGTATGTGAGCAAGCATTAAATGTGAATATTTCTTTGCAACTTAGATTATAGGTTATGGATAATTAGTTGGCAGCCTGGTTGGGTGCTGTCACAGTTTTTTTGCTTTTTTTTATTCCGTCTTCATTTACTTATTCTTGTGTGTTTTAAGGAAATGCTTAGTCCACAGGTGACTCTGAATAAGGCAGTATTTGGATGATAAGATTTTCTCCGAAGTATTGTGTTAAAATTTGAATTTCTCTGAAATCTAAACATGTTGGAGGATGTGTGAAATTATTCAAACTTAATGAAATTTTGGTGAATATGAAGGAATTGTATATTTAACCAAGATGGGAGGTACTTCGTGAAATTTTGATACTAATGAAAACTTGGGGCTTTATTCAAAGTAATATTATTCCTCGACTTACAGGTTGATGTGGGTTGATGAGGCTGACCCTCATTCTACACAAAGTTGATTTGTGTAAATAAATAAATTATTATTGTATTATTGTACTCTTGCCAATGTCATCTCGGTATCAGGGGAATGCGGTAAAAGTTGCAAAGTTTATGTTGATGTGAGGTTTGGTTTATTTTGTGCATACACATGCGGCATGTGTAAGCATGAACTAACGTGTGCCTGATTGTGGGCTTGCATCAAATATGAACCTTGAATGTCAATATATATTTGCAAGTTAGATTAAAGGTTGAGTTTGAATATTTAATGAATAAATATTACCTAATGAAAAATTTGTACGAGTATTTGAAATCCTATTGACGTATTTCTTGATAATTATGAAAAGTGGACTTTTTAATTAAAAAAAAGTAACTTCATGAGCATGCAGATGGGAGACGAAAAGTTATGGAGCTCAAAACTATTTAGATGCTTAATACTTAATGGATAAATGGTACCTAATGACAATGTGGTAGTTTAATGAAATTGGTAATTGATAAAAATTTACACTCGTTCTTTTACATATATTAAGCTACCATTCCACTGAGGGTGGCCGGTATTTCTGCAGACGTGTCTGGAATTTATTATTTCCTTGCACTTTTCTTTCATCTCCTCGACATTCATCTATCTCTTGATGCATGCTCTTCTATTTATTACACCCTGCAGTTTTCAGCCATTCGCTATCTCCCTTAGGGATCTGGGTTGGAAGTCTCATCACCACGATAATTCTTACCTACCGAATATCGGTAATATTTGCATGAAGACCTGCCAATCCAAGATGGCCGCAAGCAAATAGCTGATTAGTCTACATACGAATATTACCAATGTTCGGTGGGTAAGAATTACCGTGGTGATGAGACTTCCAGCCCAGTTTCTTTGGTCTTTCCTTCCACTTTTGTCTTTGGCATTCCTATTGTGGACTCTTTTTGCCAGTCGTTCATCGTCCATTCTTTGAAAACAGCCCAAATCATCACATTGCACCTTTTTGTACTTTAACTTCTATATTCTCATTTATACCGCACTCATTTATAACCCAATCATTTCTATCTTATTATTCAGAATTTACTTATGTTTCGATACATTATTTGTGAATTGTAGAGTATGGCTGGTCGCACACGCACGTTTTCCGTATTCGATTTCCTAATGCGGAATTTCGAATCGGAATTCCGTGAGACAAGCGCAAACGTTCGTTTTTCTTCATTCGGAAGATCCACACGCCAGTACAGATAGTACTGAATACTGAATAGAAATTTCCGAACGTATGCGCCGGCTCAAACAAAATGTATGCAAGTGCTGCGTTCCGCATGACGTCATGAGGTTTTTTCCAGTAGGTTTCTCCGAACGCGCCGGCTTGCACTCGAAACGTACGTGCGGAATTTATTCCATTCGGAAAAAAAGCGGACGTGTGCGTAAGTTAATGTATTTTCTACTGATTTCATGCATTCGGATGTCCGAATACCGAAGACGAATTAGATAAACGAATGCGGGAAACGTGCGTGTGCGGCCAACCTAAAACTGTAAAGTTTTCTATTTTGGGTCGGTACTGTTCACATTATTATTACATAAGTTATTACATATTCTTTGGGGCAGCAATATTGTAATATAATTTCGTCTTCCCACAATGAAAACTTCGTCCCATTGTTAACATCTTCAAACAAATATTATTAACTCGTACTATACAACCCTATAGTCGACAAACCCAAATTTCGTTTTTGTTTACTTTCCATTTACATAAAAAAAGGCTATAAACGGGTCGCTCTCATCCTTCTTCTTCCTCAGCTTTTCTCAGTCCACTTCTGGACGTAAGCCTCCTCTTATCGTCTCCATGCCTTTTTCTTTGCTACTGTGTTCAGCCATCCCTTGTCCGCAGTTCCCTTGATGACGCCCAGTCCCCTATGTTGGGGTCTCCTTACTTCTCGCTTGAGCGTTCTGAGTCGCTATTGAACGATCTTTTTTGGACACCTATCTGACAACGTGCAGATTTTTTTCAATTTAAGCGGCCTATATCTTGTGTTATAATTTTACTGGGTTCTCTTTTAATTAAACTGCAATTATTTAATTAACCAGAATTAATTTTACACAGTTTGGTTCACAATTTACAACAAATGATTTCTAGCTCTGGCTTACGACTTCACGGCTCAATGTTTTACTCGACACTCCCTGATACCCCATTGCAGTCCCTTTATATAGGTATAAAAGAGATCTTTCTTGCATATTCCAGACCATTCGATCTCTGCTCTAGATAGGCAGCTGTTCGCCATCATGAATCATACTGGATTGTTCTAAACACACCAGTGGCGAAGGGTGCCATACAAGCTGGTTTCCATCGGTTTGCCGTTTAAAATGAGGCAGAAATAATAATAAAGTAGAGTGCATGGTTTCAATGGGGGAAAAATACGTATTGTTTCTTTGGTTTTCAATGTTTTTTTTTACTTTGTGCCTATATTTTTTAACTACTTTGTTACATCATTTTAAAAGGAAAGCCGATGGCAACCGGCTTGTATGGCACGCTTCGCCACTGAAACACACTATTATACCTGTACAACAAGCTTGCGTGGGTATTTCGAAGTTCGTAGTTCGTCACACTATCATCATCATACTAGTGCCAGACTGTTCTATGTATGCATGTACAGTCGCACGTAGATACTCCAAGTTTGTAACAGTTGTATGACATCGGTGTTACTCGTACATCCACATATCTCCTGGCTTTCCTAAAGGCTTATATCCAAAATCCTCTTTCAATAATCATTTGGCACGTCCTCGGTCTGTTGGTGTTATACTGAGAGCGCCTCTTCGTCTCCAGGGTAGGTGGGTACTGGAAGAACGGATGACTCATAAACCCTTTCAGGTTAATTGTCTTTTTTGCATTGTTAACGATGTAGATTTGGTATTTGAAAGCCGTTTATGTCAGTCCCATACTTCTGGTCGCACTTACAGGTTCTGTAAGATAATCAGATATGAATTGACTTTTCACCAACAATGTAAAAGTTATAAATGTATTGAGGCTTTCACGGCCGGATTCAGATGCTTGATTTTTTGTGTTTCCGGGCTTTGACCGTGGTCCACAGTTTTTGCTTCTTTTTTCTTTTTCGAAAAGAAGCAAGCAAAAACTATAGACCACGGTCAAAGCCCAGAAACACAAAATCAAGAATGTAAAAATTAATAAAAATAAATCATTATCTTCATCATTGGCACGACAACCCGGGGTGGGTCTTGGCCACCCTCAGCAACCGCTGCCAGCGCTGTCTATCCAACGTCTTCCTCCTCCAGTCCCACATTCCCACTGCACGGCAATCCGCCACCACTCCATCCAGCCATCTTGAACGTGGTCTTCCCACTGTCCGGCGTCCCTCCGGGTTCGTCATCACAATCGTCTTCTCCAGGCTCCGATGGTCCATTCACTGAATGTGCCCCAGCCAATGCAGTCTGTTGACCTTTATTGAGCGGACCACATATAAACCACAATAAAAATAAGTAGCAATAACTTTTTGTTTTCCTTTTTTTTTCAGAAACCTTCTTTTCATCCATACGGCGCGAAAGCTTAACCAACTGGGTAAGTCACATCTTCATTTTAAATTTAAGATTGTCGTCATGTTTTTACCTACTTAGTTGTGATTTTTCAATAAAAGTCAGAAAACGAAAGAATGGGTAAATAATGCATTGAATTTAGAAATATGCGCTGAAATAAAAAAAAATAAAAAAAACACATTGAAATCTACTATTGTTGGGGAGAAACTGTTTTGGGTTTTTGGCGTAGGTACTTCAAACAAACCGATGCTAGATCGTATTTATTTAATATATTTGCCCATACCCTATGCACGCGCCTGCTAGAGCGATTGCTCCTTGTCGACTTTGAAAGGCAGGGGCTGTAATAGAATACTTACTTTACATTCTTCGGCTCAGAAGCCTTGAAGGTTCAGGGCCTCCCGCACCACAATCTTTCAGCACTCTCTGTCTTGTGCTGCTTTCCTCCATGGTACCCTCACTCCCAGAACTTCGTTGTAATAGAATAGGGTTATAAAATACTGAGCATAAGCCACGTGGTTAGGCAGACGCTTGAGTGCCATGATAATAATATAATTTGACGGTTCATTATCAGTCTCTCACTCTTACGTGACACATACCGAGCCCCGTCATGTAATCCTTCAGGCCTGAAAGGTTATGATATGGCATGGAGTATACAACGCTGTCCGCAAAGGAATGAGACTGACCGTCACTTACTTTGATTGACACATCAAATTTGATTGCTTTATGCTGGTTAGGACCTCGGTTGAATATTTCTCGGAAGTGAGTAATAATATGATGGAATTTGAACAGGAGATATGATGTACATCAGCTGGCTTACGTCGGCACAACCGAATTTTTATTTGGAAGGAAGAAATTACACTTAATTTTTATTTTGGTATGATTGAAGCTTGTTGCAACAGGCCTTTAGCGTTTCAGTCAGCAAATGCGCGCTTTATGGTAGCTTTTCCTTAAATGTATCCACTTTATTAAAATAATTCATGGATATGAAATTTTATGAATAAAATTAAATTAATGTAAAAATATTTCATGAAATTTAAATAAATTGATCAACCTTTTACGGTGAGGTCAACATGATTTGTCGAAAAAAATATGAGGTCACACGGCCAGAATTAAGGTAGGAAAATAGCAAACAAATATTTCATTACTGGTTGCTAAGAAGCGTAGTCCCATGCATGTGTGACGTATATAATGTCAAAATAATTTCTTTATTAACATTCACTCCGACTTGTCGCTCACTTCTCCAATGACTGCCGTTTTATCTGCATTGCTCCAAGCACTCTTCTTATTATATACCAGCGCTGAAGAAGTGTTATGACTTTAGTTGGGTTCTTTTAATTAAACTGTAATTTATTTTTCAAGATTTATTGTACACGGTTTGGTTCACAATTTACAACAACTGATAATCCCTGCTTATTGGTATTCACGGAAAAATGCTTGGAGCGACTAATCCTCTCCACACCATTGCAGTCCCTAAATAAAAGTAAAAAAGAGATCTTTCTTGCATATTCCAGATCATTCAATCTCTCGCTCATACCAGACCGCCGTTCTATGTACCTTACTACTACCATCATGGATCATACTGAACTGTTCTCTACACACTATTGTACAAAAGAGATCTTTCTTGCATATCCAGATCATTCGATCTCTCGCTCATACCAGACCGCTGTTCTATGTACCTTGCTACTACCATCATGGATCATACTGGACTGTTCTCTACACACTATTGTACAAAAGAGATCTTTCTTGCATATCCAGATCATTCAATCTCTCGCTCATACCAGACCGCCGTTCTATGTACCTTACTACTACCATCATGGATCTTGCTGGACTGTTCTACACACACTATTGTACCTGTACTGACGCACGTAGGTACTCCAAGTTCGTAACAGAAGAGTCTCTTTACTCTCCGGATAGACGCATATTCCGGGGTAACCACCGACGAGCTCAAGTTTCTACAAATGTCGGTGGTTAGTGTATTTAATTATTAAACTGACATATGTCTGGCTGTTAAAATGGCGGGGAAAATGACGAAACGTCATAAATGAGAAGTACCTACTCCTTAATATTTTTGTCTCATGTTTTTACACATCGTTTTTTTTTAAACTGAAATACTTTTATACTCAAAACGTAAATATTATAATATCTCCGAGTCGATCCGATAATCTACGTGAATATTGTGAACTTTCAATTGAGAATAAATCTGTGATGCATTTATTTATTTATTAGAAAAACAAATGATTTTATGGAAAGAAATGCTAATCACCAACTTATTTTGCCTGGCCAGTTGAATCGTTCATGCGAAAGCAGAAGCTTGTGTGCATGCAATGGCATCTGTTGAATCAAAGTTGAAGTTATGGCCAAGTGGGCCTGACGCAGATTCGAACCAACGTTATTATGTTACAAATACGCTAGTCGAACACGCGCCTCTATCCCCTCGGCCATAACAACATCAAAACAACATAAATTTTTCATTTAAATTTTAGCCCCTTGACTTATGCTTTAGTATGAGGCTGACCAAAGAACACTTTCAGTAACTCAAATTTATTTTCACAGTTCAGTATCGCTTACACTCTTCAATCAAAGGCAACTATCTCACTCCCTTAGTGCACTCAATTTTGCTCCTTAAATACTGTAGTGACAGAAGTCTCTAGGAGCTAATTTTGCCAGTAAGCTCGCGAAAATTCTACCAACTTCAAGAGTACAAAAGGATCATTTAATTTCTAGATTTCTTAGGCCTATAATTATTGCTACCTACGGTGTACACCTATATTAATCTACTTTTGACATAATACTATGATAACTATCACTACCTACGATGTACACCTATATTAATAATAATAATAATAACAGGCTGATTTATTTTAAATTACACATGATAAGAGAGCGCCGTTTTTGTGTGTGTCACACCTCAAGGGCCCTCTCCGATCATGGATAAGACTTTCTAAACAAGTGTGCCTTGAGTGCTCCTCGAAATACACCCACAGATTTGGAGTTCTTCACTCCGGGTGGCAGTCTGTTCCACTCCACCGGCCCCGCAACACGGAAAGCGCGGTCTCCGAAGTTTGTACGAATCTGACGGCGCGGCTGAACCAAATTGACTACTCCATCACCCGCAGATCTGAGTGTCTGCCTCCTAACACCCATTTCAACAGGTGAAATCATATCAGCCAGATAAGGTGGGGCCAAGCCATTGATGGCTTTATATACCATTAAACAAACACGGAAGACCACCCTCTCCGGGAAACGAAGCCAATGAAGTTTTTTTAACAGCGGGGTGATGTGAGCGAATTTGGGAATCCCGAATATGAGTCTTGCTGCCGAATTCAACACAGATTGAAAGCGATTAAACTGTTTCTTCGGCTGACCACTATAAAGCGTCGAGCAATAGTCAATCCGAGACATCACAAACGCACTCACCAGGGTCTTAACCGCATCTGACGGCAGACATTTTCTTATTGCCTTTATTTGGCGAAGCGAAAAAAAAGAAGAAGCTATTGTGGCATCTATTTGCCTATCCAGTGTCAGGTTACGATTAATCTACTATTTACATAACAGTATCTTGGCGTCTTAGATTAAAGATTGTACTGTTCTTCCTTCAATATCTACGTTAATTTATAATACCAATATTTACATCTATGCAAATTTATTAACAAAAAAAAACCAAACAAATTCTGCGTATTTTGTAAACATTTTTTCAGTGAGATATACTCATTAATTAAAAAGACCGTAACTTTCTGCCCAAAAATTTCGCGGCGAATTGTTTCCCGCCAAATTTTTCGCGCCAAATTGAAACACGCGCTGAATTTCAAGATGGCGGCCTAGCGCTTTCCCGCGCTCGCAATAAAACGGCAATCATTCCGCGGCTCCCTTCACCCCAAGTATATACATAACTTTGCATTTGAACGCAGCCACAGCGTTTTTCCAAAATTGTATTCCTTGACTTATAGGTTGGTATGAGGCTGACCACCCATACTGCAAAAAAGGTTCACTTTGCCAATGTCACCCCTGTTTCAGGGAAGGTCGGCAAAAGTTGTGGGGCTGATGTTCATTTGAGGTTTGGATTTTATTTGTAAGTACACATTCAGCATTTGTAAGCGCGAACTACACTTGTTGGTTTGTGGGCATACATCTGAGAGCTTTAAATTAATATATCCTTGCAACTTAGATTATAGATTATTATATTGAAATTGAAACGCTCAATGTGTGCGCTACTTTGATTCTCTGTCATTGATTTATATGTAGTCTAGTTATACTACATAATGTAGTATAACTAGACTCGAAACCAGCTTGCGGTATTGAAGCATAGTATGAGACACAACTGTCAGGTAGACCTGTCTAACACAACACTTAATCTAAACTTATCTAAATCTATGTTGCAAAGATATATACCATTTAAGATTCATATTAAATGCATTTTCATAAGCAGACTCGTATAAGTTCGCGCTAACACATGCCGCATGTGGACCTACAATATACAAATCCAATCTCAAATGAACATAAGCACGGCAACTTTCCCACAAGCCGACACGTACCCATAAGTTCGTGCTTGCACATGACACATGTGAACCTACAACAACAAAAAACAAATCTCAAATGGACATAAGCCCTGCAACTCTTGCCGACCTTCCCTGAAACAGGGGTGGCATTGGCAAAGTGTACCATATTTTACAGTGTGGGTGGTCAGCCTCATAACAACCTATAAGTCAAGGAAATTAACCTGTGAAATCCTATGTTTTCTTGCTTTCTCCATCTTTTATTTCTACACGTGATAATAATTAAAGATGCCATGATGTCTTATATGACATTTAGGAATGCCAACTTAACGGAAAAATCTGGCTTCTATCACGCATCTCTGTTTAGAGTGAAGTCACGTTGGGAGCATCTTTGTTCTCTTTCTAACTAAGTACGATTTGTGTGCCCAGTGATATTATATGTCAGTGGGTTCTGTACATTTTTGCTGGTTTTGTAAACGCTAGGGTTGAGTTTTAACGTATTTCTGTGGTCAGGCGAGGTGGTCGAGGGCGCCAAAATGAATTCCGGCTCTGTAGAATGAAATTCCGATAAATTCCCGAGACCCAAGGTCGCACAGACCCCGAGCCTACCCTGTCGTGAACAGACGAAAGTGTTGTGAAGTCCCTGAAAATTTGTTAAGCGGTTCTTAACACGGAAATCCTTTCTTACCTGTCTTTTCAGTCAACGCTACAATTAATGGTAACAAGTAACAACAAATATCTTATTTCTTTAAATTAAGGCTCCTTTATATCCTAAATCTGCCTTTTTTGTTTCTTACACTTTATAGTCTTAGCAAAAGAGTTAAAGTAATTTTAAAAAATCAAGCATGTTTATCAATTTTTTATCTTGATTATAAAGTTTGAAAAAAAATTATAACTCAAAAATTGTCACCACAGAAAAATATTTTAAAAACACGTTTTATCGTATAAACCTTAACCAATGACCGGTCACTAAAGTTCCATCCAGCTTTACAGCAACTGGATCTTGCTTGAGAATTGGCGCTTTGTGGCGACAACGACTAAGCTCGTAAAAAAGATCGATAGCGCTCAATTGGTAGAATGCTTGCATTCCATGCCGAGAGCAAGGGTTCGATCTCAAGGTTTACTCAGCCTTCACAAGAAATGAGAACCAACCCCCCCCCCGGGAGCTGGGAAACCCCCACTGCAACGAAAGTGGTTGGTGTGAGGCCGGCCCCCTTCTGTAATCTATAATCTAAACTGCAAAGATATTTTAAAATTTACCCTTTACCCGTAAAAATAAATTAATCTCGAATCGCCTCATGCGACCCCTGCGGGGATAACGCAGGCAAGAAGTTGTACTATATGTGTAGCTTAGCTGTGTTTTTTACAGGAAAAAAAACCTAGTGATTGTAGAACAGCACGCCTTGAGTAAAGAAATAAATCTACCCATCCACGCCGCCACTGGAACGGATGTTTTTTTTTGGAGGGAAAAATATCGCCTAGTTATTTCGCGAACAGGAGTAATGTGTCGTCAGGCAGATCCCCTAGTACAGGGATGGCGAACCTATGGCACGCGAGACGATTTTGCGTGGCACGCGAATGAGGAGAAAAATAAAAGTGTATAAGAAAAAATTAAAAAAGTTATAGAAATAGTATTAAAAATATATTTAAATAGCGACGTGTATTTTCTTCTTAATTAATCTACTTAATTATTCTCCTCGGTTTATTAGTTTTTGTTTTTATTAAAAATCTGAAGTTACACAAACATTTGATGCATTTTTATTTCCATAACATGTTGCACGCGACATATTATTTTATAAAAAAAAAATTTTTTTGGCACTCAGTCTCAAAAAGGTTCGCCATCCCTGCCCTAGTATATAATACTGCACGTGTAAACTCAACAAAAGCGTTTCACCAAAATTATTTGAAAACTACAACAGTCCGTTTAGTGAGCGTTTTATTTTTCCTTAATTTTTTGTTGAACGCTTCTTTTGAGTTTAAACGCATTGTCTTCTTACACTTGGTATACTGATCCAGATTCTGAAAATATTGTACTGGAGGACATGTTTTTATCGTAGCAATATTTTTTTCACTTTTTCATAGAGAATCTACATAATGCCATTTTCAGATAAATAAAGTAAAGTTTCTAGGAAAAATGTTAAAGTAGTGTGTGTACATCATAAATACTCATCAAGAATAGAAGGATGTCGTGGTAGAGGAAGACCGAGAAAGGTATGGATGGACCAAATTTCCGAAATCGCGAATGAATGGGATATCCAGAGTCATAATAAAAGGAGAGCTTGTATGAAAAAGGTTTTGACTCTGGATGAAATGAAAGAAGTATGTAAGGGGAGAAAGAAATGGCGGTTGATCTGTAATGTTGGCGGCTAGGGTTTATTAAATTGGAATTTGTTTTCTGTTTTAGTTTTGATGTCGATAGATATTATTATTTATTCTAATCTAATCTAATCTAAGTTGCAAAGATATGTTACATTGGAGATTCACATTACATGCATTCCCACAACCAGACACGTACAAGTTCGCGCTTGCACGTGCCTCATGTGAGCCTACATCATAAAAACCAATCTCAAATGGACATACACCCTGCAACTCTTGCCGTCCTTCCCTGTAACAGGGGTGACATTGGCAAAGTGAACCCTTTTTACAGCATGGGTGGTCAGCCGCATACCAACCTATAAGTCAAGGAACAATTGATTGATTTTGATTTAAAAAATGTAATTTGTCGTGTATGTTCCTTGACTTTTAGGTTGGTATGCGGCTGACCACCCATGCTGTAAAAATGGTTCCCTTTACCAATGTCACCCCTGTCTCAGGGAAGGAAGGCAAGAGTTGCAGGGTGTATGTCTATTTGAGATTTGGTTTTTGTGTTATAGGTTCACATGCGGCATGTGCAAGCGCGAACTAGTACGTGTCTGGTTGTGAAAATGCATGTAATGTGAATCTCCCATGTAATATATCTTTGCAACTTAAATTAGATTAGATTAGCCGTGTGTCGTCACAATTTGGTTGTCTATGGAATTCGTGCCGAGTCCACTGTACTCCTCTTAACAAATTAATCAAATAAATTTCAGCTTTATTCTACTTACATAGGTTCTAGAGTTTTCTCTATTATTTTCTGCCTTTCCATTCATCTATCGCAAATCGCAACGGGAAAGAAATTATATATTTTTTATGTACCATCAATTAAAAAAATATATCTCATTTATTGTTTTATGTAGCCTTAATTTTCGTAATTTGACAGGAAATATTTTATTTCTATTTTTGACCTAAATTACTCACAAAAAAACACGCCGCTCTCCCGACGGGGTATTTTTATAATTTGACCCAAAAAAATGTCCAAAGTTTTTTGTTCCTTCCCTGTAAACACTCATTTGAATTTCGCCTTGGGGAAAAGTTTTCCAAGTAAATAAAGTGTTCTACAAATAAACAACCGACTTCCTATGAAAACAGAAAAAATATGTTCAAAATTTGTACTTTTTTTCTTTAAATACATTTCAATTTTTTTATTTTCATAATGAGGTTTTTATTTTCAAAATATTCTTCGGCTATGTGACTTCAACCATAGTACTCGTAAATATAATTGGGATTTTTTTCCAGCTTTCAGAATTTAGTCTATACTCGCGAGTCAAAGATGACACTAACAATTTATTATTTTCCATTAAAAATCACTAATAAAGATGCACAAATACACACTAATACTAATAATTATTGAAGAAAATATTTATTGTTGTGAAATAATCACGTTGAATTATTTTTGCTGAATTTCATATAAATACGATTTGAATAATTGTAAAAATAAATTGATTTTTATTTAACCCAAGCAACTCTGTGTGCTGTTTGCATCGATATAAATAAAATAATTTCTGTGCCTCCTGTGAAAAGTGATACAACTCGAGTTATACCCTTTTTGAGATTTTTACATAGAAATAATCAGAAAAAAATTAGCGATTTTTTGGTCTTACTCACATTCTTCTATCTGCTATAGTTTAGGAAATATAACTGGCAGGATTTAGGCAAAAAAACGTGAAAAGTGATATAAGTCAAGTTGTATCCCTTTTAGTAATTGATCCACACATTGTTTTTTACAAATCTATCGTGAATATTGATACATCTCGACTTATATCACTTTACACCAATTTTTGACTGGAATTTTAGCCAAGTTATACGATTCAGGTAAATTATGAAAATACTACTATTTTAAGTACAACAATTGTGTCTTTGGGGTAGTATTTTTATAATTAGTTTGAGCAACATTCTGCCTGGACCATTATCTTATGAGTTATTAAATTTAAAAAATATTAAGCTTTTTGTGTATCACTTTACTCAAAGACGACTTATAGGTGCAATATAATATAACTCGACTTGTATCATTTATCACGTAATAAATGATACAAGTACAGGCAAAAAAAAGGTACAACTGACAGAGTTTAATAAATTATTTGTAAACTATAATAGTAACCATAAAAATTAGAATGCACAGTGAAAGTGAATGTTTTTATCTACAAAATAAGGTACTTATGTGTAACCTAGCCCACTTAGTTCATGAATTAGAATTTTTTAAATCTTGTTTTTGCTCTCCTGTAAAATGATGATTTTTGAGTTGTATCACTTTTCACAGGAGGCACAGATTTATATCGATGGCTCTTTTACAGTACAGATTTGAAGTTAAATAGCTTTTTATAGATGTGAAAAAGCGCCTCTGACGGTCAGTTTTGGAAGTAATGCAGCCGAATCAAGAGGTGTATTTTCGCGCCCTTTTCAATGTTCCGTCCTCATTCTAATTAAAAGAGGTATGAATACAATGCTTGTTTCATTTCGGTAGTAAATTTAGTTATACGTTTGATTATTATGGTATTGTTTGATTTGTTGCCGTGGTAACACTAGGATCAGGTATTTATTAATGCTATGGAAGAGGTGCCGTTGGACAAATAATTAGGATGAAGTATTCAAATTACCAAATTTTAATGTGAATATCTTTTTTTAAATAAATAAAAGATAAATATTATTAGTTGTTTGGAAATAAGTGTAAAAGACCTACTTAGTGATAGGAAAATAAGCAAACTTGAATTTTAATATCTATTTATAATCTATGATAGACTATAATCTAAGTGGCAGAGAAATATTAACATTTGAAATTAATATTTGATGCGCGCTCACTAGCATTGCAGATGTAGAATTTCGCGTTGACACATGCTGCATGAGAACATCCCAAATTAAAACTGTGAACATAATTTCTCAAATTCATCTTGATATGTGCCCTTATATTTACTGTATAGTGTAAATATATATTTATGATATTTTTAATCCCGTTGTTTTAAAAATCACTTAACAGTTTTTATTCTAAAAACCCTCAATAAAATAGATTGTGCATTATTCGATCTTTTACACAACACTAGTTAACTACTCGTTTCCATGACAACAACGGTAAACAACACAACCGAAATCAAAATGACTTTTATTCAATTCCATATTTTATTTATTAAAATATCTTTTTCAATAAATAATTTGGCAAGCCAAAAATTTTTTACTATTTTTTTTATGTAAAATGTCTTATGCGCTTTCTAAAAGCATTAAATGTATTTGGTTTAAAGTTAATCGTGTCTCTAGAGATGTGCTGAAATGGCGGCCAATATCCGGTATGAGAATTCCGCTGAATCCCGGCTGATGCAATAAAACGCAGTCTGTGCAAATGCTATTTGCACTTATCCCCTTCTAAGACCATTGGTTGTATGCACCAACCACACTTAGCTTTTTCAGCGTTGATATTCAAGGAAAATAGTCAGTGGATCCCGAATTTTGTGCCAGTTATTTGCAATATTTCATTTGGCAGTTCAAAAGAAAAATAAAGTCAGCACATTAATTGTTTGCTTCGGACAAGGTTAAAAATATGTTGTTGAAGGCTAAAGGCCTGTTGCACCAAACTCCAATCAGACAAAAATCAAAACTAAGTGTGATTTCAACCTTTCAAATCAAGCATTTGGTTGCATACACGTAAATCAGCTGATATACATTATATTTCCTGTTCAACTTCCATCATATTTTTACCCACTTCCGATAAATATTTAACCGAGGGCCTTACCAGAATGAAGCAATCAAATTTGATTTGTCAATTAAATATTGATTGGAGGTTGGTGCAACAGGCCCTTAGGTCATACAAATAAGACGTTTGCTTGTCGAGAAAAAAATCCTCAATCGTTTTTTTTTTTTTGTAATCCCATTTGTTAATAATCTTATTTTAATTTTGCATGGCTAGAAGTTACCATGGCCTTTTAAAAATATTTTCCCTCAATTTTTCCTAATGAGGTCCGTATATAAATCTGACATAGACAAAGTTGTTATGTCACACAGCTGGGTAAATATGGTGTTGGCTAATTCATATTTTGTTATTATTCAAATATAAAAACAGATGTTATTCTGAAAATTTACAAATGGATGAAAAAGTGGAAACTTTTGGCTTCACGGATGAATTAATATTTTTTTTGAAGTTGCAAATGAAACTTTTGAGCTCATTCGGAGATTCGAACCCGTTTCATTCCGATTTTGAGTAATTCTGTATGTTAAAAAAACAAAATAATAGCGATCATAGATACAAAGTATTGATCTTTTACTTAAGATTTTATTAGTAACGTTGGTGTTTTCGCTCCTCCTTTAATCTTGTGAACTTTTATGGTTATTGCAGTTCTTACCATCAAATGGACAATTTGGAGATTTCACTCGGAGAGGGGAGGTTTCTCGTTAGATAGCAGATGCACTTATGGTGAAATAAAAACAGATTATTAGCTCGTTTCTTTGCCATTTTTTTGTCAATCTTTTTTTAAACGAACGTCTGTCAAAAAAACGTTTCGACTCCATTGGTGGTGAATATGTATGAATATAAGGGATTCGATTTCTAAGGCCCGGTATATTGAACTGTAGTAATATTTTAGTTAACTATTACTTGAACTTTCATTTAAAATACTCAATCTCGAGTTAACTAAAACCGAACATTGCCGAAGTATGAAGCCCCGCCCCCAAATCTTGGAAATAATTAAAATGCCATTCAAAAGCTTTAAAACAAACAACTGTCCATAAAAATCATATGCCTAACCTTCATTAAGCTAGAAAACGAGACAAAAAATGTTCAGTTTGCACCAATTTTGATGTATCCTTACATTAAAAAAGAACGGCTGCTGTCAGTGAAGCGCCGCCTTCTTGAAAATCGAAAGTTAAAGTTACTAAATATTTACTGGCGAAATTCGGTGAGTGAAATATTATGATAACTTAACTAAAATTGCATTTTAGTTAACTTTACGATACTCCAAAATACCGGGCCTAACTCAATTGCTATAGCGCTCGTGTTTAATGCAAGAATACTAGGTTTCAATCCTCACCTAGAAACGATTTTCCGTTTCGGTGTTTATTTTAAACTCAAAATCAAAAGTCAACTTTCACAAAAAATGCTGTTTACAAAATACCATTAAATTTCAGCCCTGAAAATATTCCAACTGTGTTTTTTTACCGTGGGCGCCATCAACTAGAAAACCAGGGCCGGCGCCGGGAGAGGAGAGAGTTTAATAAAATTACTTTTAATTACAGCGTGTACAGTGGGCAATTAGATTACGCCCTGCGCCGGACCTGCCTTGAGTGGACTGTATAAAAAATTTCAAGTACAAAAATTTACGTTTATGTTTTACCAAAAAAATATATAAAATTAAACGTACTTTCGAGGCGCAGCTTTAATTTTTGTAGATTTCTTGTTAAACGCTATGGCTGAGTTTAGTAATTTAAACTACAATTTTATACTAGGGGCACTGTACCGTGCAGAACAGAAAACTAAGCGGTGGTTTTGTCCTTTTTTATCAAAAAAAAATGCCGTTGCAGAGTATTTTCTTTTCTTTATTTTTGCGTTATAAAGTCTACTTGTGGGATGAAGCATATGTTTGTACATTCTTAAATGTTAAAAAAGAAAAAACAATAAAAAAATAATCTGTAACCGTATTTTTTTTAGCACTGAACTTCAAAATCTTCATCTAAGCTACAAACTTTTATAGCAAAACTTTTTTCTGCTTATTCACGAATTGGTTCCCTTTTGCCAATGCCACACCGGTTTCAGGGAAAGGCGGCAGGAATTGCAACGTTTTATGTTCATGTTCATGAGAGGTTTTGTTTATTTGTATCCACACATACAGAATGTGTAGGCGCGAACTTACATGTGCCTGTCTGTGGGCATGCAATTTTGTAATATGAGCCTTAAATGTTAACATAATATATCTTTGCAGCTTAGATTATAGATTAATACAGGTATGTTGGCGTATCTACCTATTAATGTTCATGAAACACAATAGATACTCTTGAAGTGCATGTTTTCTACTCCCGAAGGAGTTGGTTCTCATTTCTTGTGAAGACTGAGTAAGCCTTGATGATACTATAATTCGGCTTAAAACACCGAAACGGGAATACATGCTAAACACTGGAGTTGGAAATCAATCCATGTACTTTTTGTTTTGAACGCAAGCGTTCTACCAACTGAGATTTAAGAAAGCATTGCGTAAATAGAAAATACAAATGGCAGATGTAACATTATCCTTTGTGAGAAATGTAGTTTTCATTCATTTTTTGTATTTACCCAATCGAGGGCTTGACTTTGCCAATGTCACCCCTGTTCCAGGGAAGGTCGGCAAAAGTTTCTGGGTGTATGTTCATTTGAGGTTGGGACTTTATTTTGTAAGTACACATTCAGCATTTGTAAGCGCAAACTCACACGCGTTTGTTTGTGGGGATGCATTTGATATGAGCTTTGAACGTTAATATATCCCTGCAACTTAGATTATAGATTTATTATATAGGGGAATAATGTTTGATACTTGAGGTGCCGTTTTCTTTTTCTGTGAATAAAAGAGAAAAATAAGAAAAATATAAAGAATTATCTGAAAATACTTCAAACGTATCATGCCATGTGGGTCGTCTTGATCAGTTGTATATTTGAGAATCCAATTGAAAATTCCACTTATCTGCTTCTGCAGTGAAGCTATCGAAGCCAGGATTAAATTTTCATTCCTAAAGATAATGAAAACTTGCTTCCAGATGCGAGGTGGCTTCGGGATTCAGCTAGGTAGGTAGGTAAATAATCCAGGAAATAGGAAAGTTAATCATCATTAACCCAGTGTCTCCCGAAACCGATTAATTAACTCACTGTCTAAAATATTGACACTGTAGCATTGCTTTCTGGGATCTGTTGTCGTGATGTATCAGAAGTGAAGATTCCGAACGTTTCACCCATATCAACAATGAGCTTCTTCTGCGTAATGGTTATACCACTCAGATCCGCGGGCGATGGAGCAGTCAATTTGGTTCAGCGACGCCGTCAGATTCGTACAAATTTCGGAGACCACGCTTTTCGTGTTGCGGATCCGCTGGAGTGGAACAGACTGCCACCCGGAGTGAAGAACTCCAAATCTTTGGGTGTATTTCGCGGAGCACTCAAGACACACCTTTTTAGAAAGTCTTATATATGATCGGAGAGGGCCCTTGAAGTGTGGCACACACAAAAACGGCGCTCTCTTATCATTTGTAATTTAAAATAAAATTAACCTAATATAATAATAATAATAATAACAGATCCCGGAAAGCAACTCTCCAGTCTCAAAAGCCGGCTGTGAAAGCCTTAAACTTTTTTATTCTTTCTTAAGTACTCTACCGTTCATACATCTGAAAAAGAGGCAAATAGTCAAATTTTGTATAGGGTCAAATCAGACGCGTGTTCGCGGTAGAGGCATATTTACAGTTTTTTTTAAATCGAATTCAATGAAATAGATGAAATAAGAGAGCTCATCTATCTATAATCTAAGTTGCAAGGATATATTCATTCAAAGCTCTTAGATGTATGCCCACAAACAAAAACGTGTAGTTCGCGCTTATTGTATACTTAAAAATAAAATCCAAACCTCAAATGAACATAAGCCCTGCAACTCTTGCCGACATTCCCTGAAACAGGGGTGACATTGGCAAAGTGAACCATTTTTTACAGAATGAGTGGTCAGCCTCATACCAACCTATAAGTCAAGGAATACGAGTGATAAATAACATTTAAGTATAAAAAAAAAAACAACAACAAAATCTTAAAAATAAATCTATACAAAAAAAGTCAAAAATTTCTTATGCAAAAAATGTAGCAAACTAATAAACCAACATTACAAATCAGCATTGCAGATTAGCCGCCATTTCTTCCTGTCCTTGCATACTTCTTTCATTTCACCAGAGGCAAAGAGGAAAACCTAGAACTATTAGTAACCCGATTAAACGTAGCGCCTTCTTAGCAATTCGAAGCAATGTTTTTTGGAAAACGATCAAAAAGTCGACCAAGATTTTCATATTTTCAGGATTTGATGTCTCCTCCTATTTGCAACTCAAGAGTATAGCAACCAACAGCGACATATGAATGTGGCACAAAAAGTTCTTTAAAATATAGGTGATGATATTAAAAGCAAAAATGGGTCTATCTACTAAACTACCAACAATTATACTGCACGAAATATCTCGAACTTGGCGTTGTAGATAGGATTTTATTTTTGGCGAGCAGTCTCTACTCGGGTAATCAACAGGATAAACAAGGAAAGGAAATGATCCTTGAAGTGGGACATCGATCTGGCGAAGCGCGTGGAAAGAAAACGGACGCTCCAACTAATTGAGTATAACATAGAGGAGCAGAATGTAACCTACTGCATTGATACATACTATCTACCACTTTTGTCTCAGTCTTGCCAAACGTAGCAGTTATGTAGTAATACACATGTGTTTACGTGTCAAATTTTTATGTTTTGTTGCTTTCGCCATTTCGTGTTCAAACACCCAATTACAACACCAAGACTTAAAATAATGTTTTTTTGCCATTAAAATTCGTCAATTTTATCGATCACAAGATTTATACCGCATGCGTCTATGTTCGTACTGCTCCGGGCATAGTTCGCACCCGGCAATGCTAATCTAGAAACATTTTTGCATTCGGCCGAGTTGTGTTGTACACACGGAAATGCAACTGTGAAGTTCTTTGTTCTCTATCTTACTAATGACCATTTTCGTAAGTAGGTTGAAACATATATATATACATATTGTCTATTTTCGTTAAAATAATTTATAGTCCACAGATATCATAAGTCAATGCTCCAACTTTTTATTTAGGTGTCTATCAACAAAACAGTATTCTGGACGCTGCTTAAGAAATCTTCATAAATCTTATCCTCAAGGGGATTACGAAAATCTTTAAAAAAAGGTCATCAATGCAAACAATTTTTAATCAGTATTACGAACACAGATCGTAGAATATCATATCACGGGTTATAGAATTATATTATTTTATCTGTGATTATGATTTTTTTTGCGATTAATATTTGCTTTCTTCAATATACTCATCATTTTTTTATCTAAGTTTTTTAGAAAAAAAAATTGCTATCGAAAAAAAAGACTTAAATTTTTTTTTATATTAATTAATTAAACCACCAAACCCTAAAAATTAATTTAAAAATTGCGTTTATTTAAAAAAAAAAAATAGTTTCAATAACGGTTGCAACTTTGTGCACTCGCAAGTAGAGTAACTTCTTGCCGCGTTCTCGCTGAAAGGGACGAATGTTGGGAGAGAACCTATTTATTCTTACAGGTATGGGGGCCAGCCTTATGTGATTAGAGCCCGAGCCCTCAGCATAGAATGCAAGCACTTTACAAACTGAGTTATCGGCCGGAAACCTTTGCTGGTATTTTTAATTTGGGTTTGAAGTTAACACCAAAACGGGAAATAACTTCCTTGGTTGAGATCCAACTCTAGCCTTTGTGTATTGTATGCATGCGCTCTACCAACCGATCTATCGGCCGGACATGCTCGATTTTTTGTAATGAGACTAATGAACATGGAAAACTGAATTATTATGTTTGATTGTTTGTTGTGCATGTAAATGTCCTTGACTTATAGGTTGGTATGCGGCTGACCACCCATGCTGTAGAAAATACTTCACTTTGCCAATGTCACCCCTGTTTCAGAGAAGGTCGGCAAGAGATGTAAGGAGTATGTTCATTTGAGATTTGTTTTTTTTATTGTATGCACATTCGGCATGTTAAAGTGCGAACTTATACGTGTCTGATTGTGGAAATGCATATAATGTTACATATCTTTGCAACTTAGATTAAATTAGATTATGGCACCCCTGCCAGGTCACTGTTTGATTTGAAATTATATTTATTTCTGAGCGAATGCAATTCTCATTTCTCGAGCAGTGCAATTTCCAAAGACTCCAGGATTCAATTATTGACTTCCGTAACAGAGCTCTGCTGATGATGATGATGAGGACGATCCTAGATGCAGGCGAAATAAACAAGCCAGCATTGTACGGGAAAAATCCAATTAAACCATCTGCTGGCTGTTTTATCTTAGTTTTTCTTTTAAGAAAGCCTGTGCGGGAGACTCCATAGATTCAAGAGACTCAAGGGGTATATGACACTTGTTGATGATGGTGATGTGGCAGTTGATGTCGTTATCCGGTTGCAGGGGCCGTTAGCTGCGCAGTGCTGTGGTGTGTGTTGATTTTGCTTTGTTTTGAGACACTTAAAGGAAATGGCGATTGATATTGGATTTGAAAAGGGTAAGGTTAAATTGGGATGGAAGCACAGATACCGGTAACTCATTCCATAAGCGGGCAGTTTGGCAAAAGAATGAGTCGTGAAAACACCAAGTTCTCATAGTTTTGATGTCGACTGCAAATGGATGGATGTGAGCCGTTCTACGAGTTTCATCTAAGTGCAACTTCTACCTATAGAATATCAGCAGACATGACGGTTTTTTTTTACTTTAGATTATTTAGCCAATTCCTTGACTTATAGGTCATACTGTAAAAGATGGTTCACTTTGCCAATGTCACCCCTGTTTCAGGGAAGGTCGGCAAGAGTTGCAGGGTGTATGTTCATTTGAGATTTTGGTTTTTATATTGTAAGTACACGTGCGGCATGCTTAAGCGCGAACTTATACATGTCTGCTTGTGAAAATGCATATAATGTGAATCCTTAATGTTAAATATATTTGCAACTTAGTTTAAATATGCCTAATCTCATACAAATCCATTTTATTTATTAAAGTTGCGAGGCTTATGTTCATTTGAGGTTTGGTTTTAATTTGTAAGTTCACATTCAGGATTCGTAAGCGTGAACTTACACGTGTATGTTTGTGGGCATGCATTTGATATGAGTTTTGAATGCTAATATATCTTTGCAACTTAGATCTCTTCTCCTCACGATATCGAATTACCGAAATCAGGTCCCAGTCTTTCACGTCTAAATCTAAGTTTTTTTTTTTTTTAAGAAATCCTGTGCGGGAGACTCCCTAGATTCGAGAGACTCTAGGGGTCTATGACACTTGTTGTAGTGCCGCAGAGGTGTACGAGCTTGGTCGTCGCTACAAAGCGCCAATACTCAAGCAAGACCCAGTTGCTGTAAGGCTGGATGGACCTTTTAGTGACCGGTCATTGGTAAAGGTTTTATGAATTTTTCAACCCAGCGAAGAGCAAATTTGAAAATAGAAATGGTATATTTTTTGTGCTCCGCCGGGAATCGAACCCACAACCTTCCCATTCAGAGTCCGCAGTGTTACCACTGAGCTACGGACCGGTCTAGTTGCAAAGATATGTATCATTTGAGATTCATATTAAATGCATTGTTACAAGCAGACACGCATAATTTCGCGCTCGCACATGCCGCATGTGGACCTACAATATAAAAACCCAATCTCAAAGGAACATAAGCCCTGCAACTCTTGCCGACCTTCCCTGAAACAGGGGAGACACTTTTGCAAAGTGAACCATTTTTTGCAGTATGGGTGGTCAGCCTCATACCAACCTATAAGTCAAGGAAAAGTGAGGAAAACTGTTAGTATTTCAAAAGGAGTATTGCCGGTTGAATAATATTAATTGACACAATGGAAAATGTGCGGAATACTTAAGGTGCGTGAGTGTCACCAAATAACCAATAAGCATCACACGTGACTGATACTTTATCACGTGTCGTCACGTGTGGTCACATTAGTCTAATGGTCACGTGACCGACTACATAACCTTGCGGGGCGATGTTCAAGATTTACAGCTCTCCCTGTGAAAAGAAAGAGAGATATAAACAGGGTTATTTATCGGCGATCGTTAAACTTTTCTAAAGTAAATTACCCGTGGGATAATAGTTATTTATGCCACTGCCAAGTAATGATAGTCTTTTTAACACGAGTGCTAGTTTGTGCCATGAGGCGCAGCCGAATGGCACAATAGAAAGCACGAGTGCTAATTACGTGCAGTGGCATACAATACTTTTTCTACGACCATGAGAGAATTAACAAAATAGTGAATAATAGTCATTATAATGTACTCGTCCATTTGAAGTAATTAAAACCTTACCTTTGTCAAAACGTGTGATTTATCATTCCCTTCGATTATCTAATCTAACCTAAGTTGTAAAAATAAATTATATTTAGGTTTCATATTGAATTCATGCCCACAAGCCGACACATATGTATAAGGTCGCACTTTTACATCCTGCATATAAGCTTAAACATTCAAACCCAAAACTCAAATAAACATATGCCCTGCAGTTGTATTGGCAGGTGAACCAAATTTGTACAGCATAGGTGAACAACCTCATACTCACCTATTAACCAAGTAACTTTTTGAGTTTGTTTATTTTTTGCGGTGAAATTTTTTGTATTGTTTTCCTTTCAAGCCTTTTATTTTCCATTGAAAAAAGGAAAGCTTTATTTGGAGCAATCCGATAAATAAATTCGATAAATTTTAGCACTATTAACAATTTTTATTTGACTCTACACATAAAATATACTTATTTATTTTCATCTGAACAGGGCTGAAAGTCTCATCACCACGGTAATTCCTACCTACCGAATATCACTAATATTGTATGAAGCCTAATCAGCTGATCGCTTGCGGCCATCTTGGATTGACAGGTCTTCATACCCCCATACAAGGTTGACATTTGAAATTAAAAAATGGTTCCAATTCTGACAATGCGCATGCGCACATGTTCATTTTAACACGGTTACCGGTTGCATAATGTAACATTATGCAACGGGTGTAGAAATGTATGGCATTGTGATTGCGTTAGCCGTTTTGTAATTAGTAAATTACCAAATGGGAGTAGAAAAAGGATTATTTTGCCATTGGGCCTACGCGTGCTTCCTAGCGGATGTGCATGGAGAGTGGGTGCGTATATATCTATAATCTAAGTTGCAGGGATAAATTCATTTAAAGCTCTCAGATGTATGCCCACTAACCAACACGTGAAGTTAGCGCTTACAAATGCTGAATGTGTACTTCCAAATAAAATCCAAACCTCAAATGAAAATAAGCCCCACAACTTTTGCCGACCTTCCTTGACACTGGAGTGACATTGGTAAAGTGAACCATTTTTTACAATCTGTGTAATTAAAGATTTTAAAAATATATATGCATACTGATAGATATGAGTGATAGGGTGAGGAACGATTTTGTAAGAAAATAATGTAGTGCAAGGGAAAGTGTGAAAGTGAAGATTAAAAGGAGTTTGTTAAGATGGTTTTGACATGACGTGGAGAGAATGAGTGATGTAAGACTGACGAAGAAAGTATTATGATGCAAGAATAGATGGATGTCGTGGTAGAGGAAGACCGAAAAATGTATGGATGGATTAAATTTCTGAAATAGCGAATGAATGGGATATTCAGTCGTAATACAAGGAGAGCTTGTATGAAGAAGGTTATGACTCTGGATGAAGTTAAAGAAGTATGTAAGGAAAGAAAGAAATGGCGGCAAATCTGCGATGTTGATTTGTAATGTTGACTTAATTAATTAATTAGTAAATGAAATTATACATGTCTGCTTGTGAGAATGCGTTTAATATGAATCTTAAATGATGTATATCTTTTCAGCTTAGATTAAAATTTAAGATTTAGACTTAGTATTCTGAGTATTCATGTATTTTACATTTTTTGTATATTGACTTTTTTTTAAATAGATTTCTATTTAAGATCTAGTCGTTTTCACATACTTAAATGTTATTTATTATTTGTGTTTCTTAACTTATAAGTTGGTATGAGGCTGCCCACCCATACTGTAAAAAATGGTTCACTTTGCCAATGTCACCTCTGTGTCAGCGAAGGTCGGCAAGAGTTGCAGGGTTTATGTCTATTTGAGATTTGGGTTTTTATGTTCAAGGTTCACATGCGGCATGTTTAAGCGTGAACTTAAACGTGTCTGCTTGTGAGAATGCACATAGTGTGAATCTCCAATGTTACATATCTTTGCAACTCAGATTACATTAGATTAGATATGTCCCGGTGCTTCATTGAGCCATAAACACAGCAGATAATTTTGATTCCAAAGAGCTTTAGTCACGCTTGGTCAATGTGTAGGTATTAAAGGGATATGTGAGGACAGGATTTAATCAATGTTTTATAGAGGGTAGCTTTACAAATCCATTAGTCAATGAAATATCAGTATTATCAATGTCCCTTGACTAATAGGTGGGTGGTGTGAGGCTGACCCTCTATCCAGTAATTAATACAGGTACTTAAGCGCGTGTTTCGGTGAATGAGTGATGTTGTTTAGTCCGCTAATGACATTGTCCAAAAGCGCTCAACCCAAGCAGACCCCTTTAGCCGTGACATTGCGTGACATGGGCGTTTACAGTATTAATTTACAGCATGACCCAGTTTTCTAATTAATATCTTTGTTACACCTTTCGTTACACCATATTTTTTTTACTAATTACATGCTAGGCCTACGAAAAATAATGTGCTGTGACTGTAACTGTACCGCGTTTTCAGTAAGGGTAGCCAGGTAGCCAGAGCTTCTGCAGAGTATTAGATCTAATCTAATCTAAATCTTATCTAAATCTAAGCTGCAAGGATATGTATCATTTGAGATTCATATTAAATGCATTCCCACAAGCAGACACGCATCATTTCGCGCTCACACATGCCGCATGTAGACCTATAATATAAAAAACCCAATTCTCAAATGGACATAAGCCCTGCAACTCTTGCCGAACTTTCCTGAAACAGGGGTGACATTGGCAAGTCAACATTTTTATACAGTATGGGTGGTCAGCCAACCTATGAGTCAAGGAATACAAGCAATTAATTGCATTTGAGTAAAAAAAACAAATAAACACTAAACAATTAAACAGTAAAAAAATTAAAAGCTACCAAACATATTCTGTAAAAAGTGATGTTTTTTTAAAGCCTCAGCCTTAAACGCCAGCATTACAGATCAACCGCCATTTCTTTCGGTCCTTGCATACTACTTTCATTCCATCCAGAGTCATAACCTTTTTCATACAAGCTCTTCTTTTATTATGACTCTGGATATCCCATATTAGATACTTTACTTACTTTACTTTCTTCGGCTCAGAAGCCTTGAAGGTTCAGGGCCTCCCGCACCACAACCCTCCAGGACTCTCTGTCTTGTGCTTCTTCCCTCCATGGTCCCCTCACTCCCAGAATTATAGATAGTTATTGTAAAGTCCTATCGGGGCTATTCTTAGACATTTTAGTCGTCGGTTGAGCCCACGCTTTGACAAACTAATGGTGCCTGCACTGAAAGTTTCATCAGCACAGTCATTCTTACCTAACGAATTTTGTAATATTTGTGTGAAGACTAATCAGCTGTTCACTTGCTGCCATCTTGGATTGACAGGTTTTCATACAAATGCATCATTAGTTTGTCAAAGCGTGGGCTCAACCGACGACTAAAGTGTCTAAGAAAAGCCCCGTTGAATTCATCACTCCTAAGTCCTAACATTCATTTTCATACTCCTCCTTAAAGACGAGCGCTTTTTTTGTAAGTTCCCCTGAATCCATCAAGCCTTCTGGAAACTAGCCCATCGTCAACCAACTCCAATTTCTCAAACAAAAACCAGTTGCTAAATTTTTGCGACCTAATGTTATCTAATCTAATCTAATCTAAGTTGCAAAGATATGTTACATTGGAAATTGACATTATATGCATTTTCACAAGCAGATACGTATGAATTCGCGCTTAAATATGCCGCATGTGGACTTACAGCATAAAAAGCCAAATCTCAAATGAACATAATCCCTGCAACTCTTACCGACCTTCTCTGGAACAGGGGTGATATTGGCAATGTGAACCATTTTCTACAGCATGTGTGGTCAGCCGCATACTAACCTACAAGTCAAGGAACATACACAACAAATTATATTTTGTAAAATAGACAAATAATAATATGTATAAACATAAAAACCCTAGCCTTAGCACCAGTTATTGACGAATCTGAAAATATTTTATTTGCTCCTTTAGGAATACACCTCTCTACGTTCTGATTACGAATCTGACGCGTTTACCACTATACCACAACCGGTTAATTCAAGTAAGCAGTTGATATTATGATGGTTATGTTTTCCCTTCAGCTGGGAAAGCTTTATTTCCTCCATATTTCTCCTCTAATTGAGTTGAACAAAATGCAAAACTGCAGTTCCCACTTATTATGGTTGCATATTATGTGAGTGCCATTAGACAAACCACTTTAGAATCACAAAGACAACGCGTTGGATTCAAAATAATTTGATAACATAGTCGCGCGTGATCAGCTGATCAGGCTCTTAAAAATTCTTCATGTCTAAATCCTAATTTGCAAAGATATATTACATTTAAGATTTATATTAAATGTGTTCTCACAAGCAGATACGTTTAATTTCACGCTTAAACATGCCGTATGTGAACCTTCAATATAAAACCTGCAACTCTGGCCGACCTTCCCTGAAACAGGGGTGACATTGGCAAAGTGAACCATTTTTTACAGTTTGGGGGGTCAGCTTCATACTAACCTATAATTCAATAAATATAAATAATAAAAATGAATGGAGAATTTTTGACAGCGAGATAAGCGGTCCGTAGTCCAGTGGCAACACTTCGCAAATGGAAGATTGTGGGTTCGAATTCCGACGGACTACAACAAATATACCATTTATATTTTCCAATATGCTGTTCGCTGGGTTGAAAAATTCATAAAACCTTTACTAAAAACCGGTCACTAAAAGGTCCATCCACTCTTACAGTAACTGGGTCTTGCTTGAGTATTAGCGCTTTGTAGCGATGACCATGCTCGTGAACACCTCTGCGGCACTACAGCAAGTGTCATAGACCCCTAGAGTTTCTGAAATCTAGTTTGCAAATCGGTAGATCTTATCATTTTTTCCAAATATCGTTGTGTGGAAACTTCGTTTATTGGAAAAATTCTGTGTACAGCTTTTTTACAATATTGTTGTGATTTCTTGAAGGGCGTTCGGCAGTCTTGTTTCCAGAGACTGTCGCGGCGTGTCGATCTCCGGTCTCCAAATAGTTCCCATGGTCTCACGGAGGATGTCCGAGAGTGCGGAAGAGTTTGGAGGAGGGTGAAGGTTAGCGGAAAGAAGAGTGAGCTGCTAGACGCAAGGCGTGAAACTTTTGAGAGAAAGAGTGGTCCTGAAAAGGTCCACTATGGGATCGAAACTTGCGTCTGTTGAGCTCGGAAGGAAAGGATGGGTTTGGAGAGGTTTCTCGATCCTGAGAGCAGTTAGCCGTGGTGGCCAGGTATTGTAGGCAGCAATGCAGTTCCCCGAGTTTCTCACGGTTGAAGAGTGGCGGAGGGGGTGCTGGCAGTGTTCGGTCGTCAGGCGAAGTGTTGGTGTCAGGCGAGAGCGAGCGGGCGAGCGTGTGTATTCGTCGAGTGTTGAGATTGTACTGCCCTCCCAGCGACAGCGGCCTATCTTTATACTACAGTTAATAAGTCCACTGTCGGCTCCTAGCTAGTGTCGGCCAATGAGAGATCGCCGTAGATCCCTTTGTTCCGGGCCGTCTATTATTTTCGCCGGGCAGTGACCAGTGGCGTTCTGTTGTAGTTGACTGGGGGAAACGCAGTGGCGCTACATTGTATGTATATGAAGACAGACTGCACCACATGAGTCCCCCCTAGTGTCGGTGGTAAGGTGAGTATGACGTCACCGACACGATAATCGTGGTTAGAGGTTCAGTTTGTCTGGAAATCGTATTTTTCTTCCTCTTCTTGACACATTTTCTTGAGGCGTGTTGTTTTGTCCTTGAAGTTGTGTTGGTGCGTTGGAACATACTGTCGTTATGGGTAGATGTTCTGTGTTTCCCGGTGGTTGTGATGCAGCTGTTTCTTCCGGCATGTATGCAGGCTTCAATCTATCGATTGAGATAACTTTTTGTGTACCGTTTACGTCCACGGAAAAGTGTTTGTCGTTTCGCTCTATAATGGCGAATGGGCCTTCGTAGGGGGCTTGCAGAGGCTTACGGGATGCGTCTACTCGCACAAATACGTGTGTGCAATCTTGTAGATGTTTATGTACAAAAGGTCGTTCCTTGCGGTGGTTTGATGTAGGTACTGGTCTGATGCTTCTCAATGTATTTTGAAGTTTCCTGGCGAAAGTTTCTGGTTCCATGGGTGCTGAGTCTTCAAAAAAATCTCCAGGCATCCGTAGAGATGTACCATATGTAAGTTGAGCTGGAGAGTACTTGATATCCTCTCTGATGGTGTTTCTTAGTCCTAATAGAATCATGGGTAGGACTTCAGTCCATTTTGATGATGTGTGTGCTCGTATTGCGGCTTTCACTGTGCGGTGCCATCTTTCAATTAGTCCGTTTGATTGTGGATGATAGGCTGTGGTGTGAATATGTTTTGCGCCCATTAGTCGTGTAATGTCCTTGAATAACATTGACTCGAACTGTCGTCCTTGGTCAGTAATTATGTGTGTAGGCACGCCATATCTTGAAATCCAGTTGTTCAGGATGGCGTTTGCGACTGTTTCAGCATTTATATTTTTGAGTGGAATAGCTTCCGGCCATCTTGTGAATCTATCTATGATAGTGAGTAGATATGTGTAGTCTTGAGATGGTGGGAGTGGGCCAACCAGGTCTACATGTATGTAGGTAAATCTTGTATCTGGCGTTGGTAGAGTGTGGATAGGACTTTTTGTATGCCTTGAGATCTTAGTTTGTTGGCATGTGACGCATGTGCGAACGTATTGTGTGACGTCGCGCTGTAATCCAGGCCATACGAACCTCGAGCTGAGAGTTCTATATGTGCCTTTTGCTCCTGCGTGCACCGTTTCGTGGTAAGCACGTATGATTTGCTTTCTCATACCTTTGGGTATGTATGGCCTCGATACGCCTTTGGATTTGTCTGTCCATAAAGCGAGTGTGCTATTGGGTAGCTTTGTGAGCTGTAAATCCAATGCGGTGTCCTTTTTCCTCAGTTCGACGAGTTCGGGGTCGGTTATTTGAGCTTTGGCGACTTCTTCATAGTTGATGTCGGGCTGAATTGTAATAGCATCGACTCTTGATAGTGCGTCAGCTACTATGTTATCTTGTCCTGATATGTGTCTGACGTCTGTGGTAAATTGTGATATGAAGTCCAACTGTCTTCCTTGCCTTGGGGATGAACAATTTTTCTTCGTGTTAAATGCAAATGTTAACGGTTTGTGGTCCGTGAGGATGTGAAATGTTCTTCCTTCGATGAGCTGTCTGAAGTATTTTGTGGCTTCATACATAGCTGCGAGTTCTCTGTCGTATGTACTGTACTTTTTTTGAGCGTCTGTGAACTTTTTTGAGAAGAAAGAAAGTGGCTGCCATTCTCCATCATGAAGTTGTTGGAGTACTGCTCCCATGGCGTTATCAGATGCGTCGACTGCCAGTGAAATGTCAGCGTCCTGCTTGGGGTGTGCTAGCATGGCGGCTTGTGACAGGTCCGTCTTGCACTGGTTGAATGCAGTTTCCATTTCTGCTGTCCAGATAATTGGTCGTTTGTCATTCTTCTTGTGTCCTACTATTGCCTCGAACAGGAGCTGCTGACAGTTCATGGCGTGTGGGATGAATCTTCTGTAAAAATTCACCATGCCCAGGAATCTTCGAAGTGATTTTGCGTTCTGAGGTTTGGTGAATTCCAGTATTTGTTTCACTTTTTCAGGCAAGGGTGATGTGCCTTTGTCGGATATTTTGTATCCCAGGAAATTCACTTCTTTTTTGCCGAACTGACATTTCTCAGGATTGATGATAAGACTTTACTCTGTCAGTCTCTTGAACAGGATGTGGAGGTGTTTTTGATGTTCCTCTTTGTTGGTTGAAGCGATAAGGATGTCGTCGATGTATGCAAAGCAGAATGGCAGATCTCTCGTTACTTGGTACATGAACCGCATGAATGTTTGGCCTGCGTTGCACAATCCAAACTGCATGGCAGTGAATTCGAAGAGTCCAAACGGAGTGATGATGGCTGTTTTTTTGACATCTTCTTCATTCACCGGGATCTGATGGTAGGCTCTGACAAGGTCAACTGTGCTAAAGATGGTTGAACCTTGTAGGCGGTGCGCGAAGTCGTGCAGATGAGGAATCGGATATTTTGAGATTATCCGATGATAAGGGTCTTGATTGTTGATTGTCGAAAGACCCGGAGCTGCTCCAAAAGTTGTTTGGCCTTTTGACTTGAGGCCAGTTGTCCCGTCGATTAGGCATCTATGCCGTAAGTCGACCAAGATATTGTGGTGATGCAGGAGGTCTGCTCCGATGATGGGCTGGTCCACATCAGCGATGATGAACGTCCATGTGAAAACTCTGCGAAGTCCCAAGCTGACTTGCATAGTTTGAGAACCGTAGGTTCGTATTTTTGTCCCATTAGCAGCGTAGATATCTGCATTGTGGGAGATTCTTTGTATTTTGCCCTTGCGATTTGGCGGCATCACCGAAATATCTGACTCCAGATCAGATGGTTGCGTGTTCATATCACGTCGGGGTCACCACTGTGGAAACTTCGTTTATTGGAAAAATTCTGTGTACAGCTTTTTTACAATATTGTTGTGATTTCTTGAAGGGCGTTCGGCAGTCTTGTTTCCAGAGACTGTCGCGGCGTGTCGATCTCCGGTCTCCAAATAGTTCCCATGGTCTCACGGAGGATGTCCGAGAGTGCGGAAGAGTTTGGAGGAGGGTGAAGGTTAGCGGAAAGAAGAGTGAGCTGCTAGACGCAAGGCGTGAAACTTTTGAGAGAAAGAGTGGTCCTGAAAAGGTCCACTATGGGATCGAAACTTGCGTCTGTTGAGCTCGGAAGGAAAGGATGGGTTTGGAGAGGTTTCTCGATCCTGAGAGCAGTTAGCCGTGGTGGCCAGGTATTGTAGGCAGCAATGCAGTTCCCCGAGTTTCTTGCGGTTGAAGAGTGGCGGAGGGGGTGCTGGCAGTGTTCGGTCGTCAGGCGAAGTGTTGGCGTCAGGCGAGAGCGAGCGGGCGAGCGTGTGTATTCGTCGAGTGTTGAGATTGTACTGCCCTCCCAGCGACAGCGGCCTATCTTTATACTACAGTTAATAAGTCCACTGTCGGCTCCTAGCTAGTGTCGGCCAATGAGAGATCGCCGTAGATCCCTTTGTTCCGGGCCGTCTATTATTTTCGCCGGGCAGTGACCAGTGGCGTTCTGTTGTAGTTGACTGGGGGAAACGCAGTGGCGCTACATTGTATGTATATGAAGACAGACTGCACCACATGAGTCCCCCCTAGTGTCGGTGGTAAGGTGAGTATGACGTCACCGACACGATAATCGTGGTTAGAGGTTCAGTTTGTCTGGAAATCGTATTTTTCTTCCTCTTCTTGACACATTTTCTTGAGGCGTGTTGTTTTGTCCTTGAAGTTGTGTTGGTGCGTTGGAACATACTGTCGTTATGGGTAGATGTTCTGTGTTTCCCGGTGGTTGTGATGCAGCTGTTTCTTCCGGCATGTATGCAGGCTTCAATCTATCGATTGAGATAACTTTTTGTGTACCGTTTACGTCCACGGAAAAGTGTTTGTCGTTTCGCTCTATAATGGCGAATGGGCCTTCGTAGGGGGCTTGCAGAGGCTTACGGGATGCGTCTACTCGCACAAATACGTGTGTGCAATCTTGTAGATGTTTATGTACAAAAGGTCGTTCCTTGCTGTGGTTTGATGTAGGTACTGGTCTGATGCTTCTCAATGTATTTTGAAGTTTCCTGGCGAAAGTTTCTGGTTCCATGGGTGCTGAGTCTTCAAAAAAATCTCCAGGCATCCGTAGAGATGTACCATATGTAAGTTGAGCTGGAGAGTACTTGATATCCTCTCTGATGGTGTTTCTTAGTCCTAATAGAATCATGGGTAGGACTTCAGTCCATTTTGATGATGTGTGTGCTCGTATTGCGGCTTTCACTGTGCGGTGCCATCTTTCAATTAGTCCGTTTGATTGTGGATGATAGGCTGTGGTGTGAATATGTTTTGCGCCCATTAGTCGTGTAATGTCCTTGAATAACATTGACTCGAACTGTCGTCCTTGGTCAGTAATTATGTGTGTAGGCACGCCATATCTTGAAATCCAGTTGTTCAGGATGGCGTTTGCGACTGTTTCAGCATTTATATTTTTGAGTGGAATAGCTTCCGGCCATCTTGTGAATCTATCTATGATAGTGAGTAGATATGTGTAGTCTTGAGATGGTGGGAGTGGGCCAACCAGGTCTACATGTATGTAGGTAAATCTTGTATCTGGCGTTGGTAGAGTGTGGATAGGACTTTTTGTATGCCTTGAGATCTTAGTTTGTTGGCATGTGACGCATGTGCGAACGTATTGTGTGACGTCGCGCTGTAATCCAGGCCATACGAACCTCGAGCTGAGAGTTCTATATGTGCCTTTTGCTCCTGCGTGCACCGTTTCGTGGTAAGCACGTATGATTTGCTTTCTCATACCTTTGGGTATGTATGGCCTCGATACGCCTTTGGATTTGTCTGTCCATAAAGCGAGTGTGCTATTGGGTAGCTTTGTGAGCTGTAAATCCAATGCGGTGTCCTTTTTCCTCAGTTCGACGAGTTCGGGGTCGGTTATTTGAGCTTTGGCGACTTCTTCATAGTTGATGTCGGGCTGAATTGTAATAGCATCGACTCTTTATAGTGCGTCAGCTACTATGTTATCTTGTCCTGATATGTGTCTGACGTCTGTGGTAAATTGTGATATGAAGTCCAACTGTCTTCCTTGCCTTGGGGATGAACAATTTTTCTTCGTGTTAAATGCAAATGTTAACGGTTTGTGGTCCGTGAGGATGTGAAATGTTCTTCCTTCGATGAGCTGTCTGAAGTATTTTGTGGCTTCATACATAGCTGCGAGTTCTCTGTCGTATGTACTGTCGTATTTAGAGTTCTCGTCAAGCGCCCTCTTTGAACGGTCACGTTTTTTTTGAGCTCCTGAGCGACGAATATTTTTTCTGTAACACAGTAATATCACTTCAGTATTTTTAATTATTTTGTGTGAACGTTTTTTCTTTTTTTTTAATATTCTCCGGTTGTGGTTTGGGCCTACGGCCTGTTTATCTGTGAGGAAGGAAAAAGAAGACCGCGAATATTCTAGAAACATTTGACATTTGAACACTGTTTTTTTTTATCCCCGCCAAATACATTTTGGCGGGAGTCTGTGAGTGTTTTGTTCTTGTGTTGTGGCGGAATAACTTGACTAAGTATTGTGCTTAAAAGGCGTGCAAAATTGAATTGTTTGTTTTTATTTATGTTACTTTTTGGATTCTTGTTTGGTGATTCATTTTAAAGAGAAAAATAAATCTTTCTTTCCTCTTATTTTACTGCGAGGGATCCGTCGTCCGCCGCTAATCTAAAAGAAAGTTTTTTCTACCGGCCGCTGTGTGGTGCTGTACGCGCGAGTTGGGCCGCGGGTGAGAAGTAACTTTGACTATTGCCCGCAATGTGTTGTTGTTTTTTTTTTTTTTAATGCAAAAATTTTATGTGAACTTTTTTAATTTTTATAATCGACTTTTTCATGGCTGAGAAAAGGGGCCTACCCAAGCCATCACGTCCTCCGAGGCTTAGAGTTGACCCCGTTATTCCGCCCGTTTTGGGTACAAAGGACTCTCTTGGCTCTCCACCTTCTGCATCGTCCAATTTACGAGGCTGCATTAGTGACCCTGGCACACCTCTTCATGGCGGCCAAGGCTACTCTACCCCACCAGAGTGGGACGGAGAACTGAGGGACCGTGGCGACTATCGCTCGCCCCAGACATACAAAGGCTATAAGCGTGCCCTGATTGTGAGAAATGATTCGGAGGAGAATCCCTCTCCTCCAACAAAGACTCTCCTTTCAGAGCTCCCTGCAGCTTTGCAGACTTCGTCGCGGAAGCAGCAAAGACGTCTGAGGAAGCGGACAAAAAGGGGCCAAAGCTCTGATTCTCTTTCGGCCTCGGAGTCTCAGGCGGCTGACACTCTGAGTACAAATTGTCCTACTGCTCCTGCTATTCCTGCTGCCAATGTTGCCACCAACGGCAGCCATGCTGACTCCATTGCTGATGAACATGCAACTTCCATTGTTCAGATTGAGGAGCTTCTCGCTGAATTACAGGCCGTCTACTCCGCAAAAGATAGTAAAACTACTTTGAGGCAGCGAGCCTTGCACGACTCTTTGGTGTTGGCTATCCAGAGGCAGCAGGCGAGGCTTGTGGTGGCGGCCAAGGAGGCTGAGATTGGTCGACTGGCTGCGGAGCTGGAACTGGAGCGCACCCGCGCTGAGCTGGTGGCCGCCAGGGCCGAGCTTGGAGAAAGAGATGCTGTTGTCAAGGCTGCTCCTTCACCCGCATCGCATGCTCACCCAACCGCTGCGCCTTTCAGGCCTAGCAGAAGCTGGAGCGAAGTCCTCAAGTCTGGATCCAGAGACTTTCCGGCCCTTAGACCGGCAACGGCGGCCGTATTTGTTCGGACTTCCGCGGAGGGCGGCACACATGAATCCACCATGGCGTCATTGAAGAGGCATCTGGACCCCGGTTCTATTGGCCTCAGGGTGCTTGGTACGGCCAAGGCTAGGGAGGGCGGAGTTGTCGTCCGCCTTAAGACCCCCGAGGACGCCAGGAGGCTCACGGAGGCGATTCCTAGGGATTCAGGCCTCAAAACGGAAGTGGCGAGGTCCCGTCAACCAAGAATAATTGTCTTCGGGCTGCCCCAGGCTACTTCCCCTGAGGACCTTTTGGCGGCGGTGGCCTCTCAGGCCTCCCTGGACTGCGGAATGACTGTCGAGGACATTGTTAAGTCGTCTCGTCTCTCCCATCGTGCGGGACCGCGCACTGGTAACTGCCATTTTGTGGTCTCGGTCCCGTCTCGGGTGAGGAGCTCCATAGTCGGTGCAGGCTATCTCCTATCCGGCTGGGAGAGTTTCCGCGCCCGGGACTTTGTTGAGGCCATGAAGTGCTCCCGATGCCAGCTGTATGGGCACATGGCCAATCGCTGCTCGGCTAGGGAGACCTGTGCCAAGTGTTCGGGCCCGCATGACAGGAGTGCCTGCCAGGCCCCTGCATCTGAACATTTCTGTGCTACTTGTTTTGTATTTAATAGGAGGAAGGAGCAACATCAGACCGGGTCTGAGGAATGCCCTGCCAGGATTGCGGCGATGCGGAGATCCGTCGCCCGCACAGACTACTAATGGAGGGCCTCAAGAACATCGGTCAGCTGAACCTGAACGGCAGCCGGGCGGCAACGCTTGAGCTGCGGCACACCATGGATGTGCTGCAGCTTGACGTGGTCCTCGTCCAAGAGCAGTATTCAGTCGGTGGTGTCACTGTGGGACTGGGCTCTGCCTGCAGAGTGGCTGAGGTAGGTCCCCGTCCCATGGCGGGTGTCGCTGTTCGCGACCCATTGGCTAGGGTACTGTTCCTATCGCATCTGTCAACGGAGCACCAGGCGTGTGTGGAAATCCAGTGGCCTTCGGGCCCTCCTGTCTACCTTATTTCCGTCTACTTCCAATACTCAACTCCTACAGACGCTTTCCTTGGTCCCTTGGAACATGCCCTGCTGTCCCTTAGGGGTCGCAGGGTTTTGGTTGCAGGGGACGTCAACATACAATCCCCGCTGTGGACCTCACGGGTCACCGCCCATAGGGGTAGGGACTTGGGGAGGGCACAGCTGGAGGAATTCATTAACACACATCAGCTCATGGTGGTCAATGATCATCTTGCACCCGCTACCTGCACACCACACGCCGGAGGAGAGTCCTCCATTGACGTGACACTACACACTACGCCTAACTTCCCTTGCATCGCTGACTGGAGGGTCCATTTGGACGCCACAATCAGCGACCATAGGCTGATCACTTTTACACTTGCGCCATCTAACACTGAACAAGCGTCTTATTCTCCCCCCACATCACTTCCTGGGTTGTTCCGGACTAGATGCGACGAGGACACCTGGACCCGTTTGCGATCTAGACTGTCCGATGAATTTGATCGTCTGGCCGGAAGGGGTTTCCGTGATCCGGAGGTTGTGGCCTCTTACTTTCAGGACGCTGTGGTTAGGGCTTCTGCGGATGTTCTGGGTCGGCGTGGTCCCCGTAGGGGTCCCCGCTCTGCTATATGGTGGACTGAGGAGCTCTCTCGGCTGAAGGCTAGTGTGAACAGGCTGCGTCGCGACCTGCGAAACACGGTTGCCGGCCGGGAGTGTCCCTGTGGCCTCCCACCTGCACAAATCCACGAAACCTTGCTTTATATCGAGTCTTTAAATGTTGTTCCTAGAGTTATATCGAGTCAAGCTCCTTCCTCATGCTCTCACTGCTCATCCACTGACTTTTACATTATGTATGGCATGTCTCCTGTTGAGTTCCTTAGACGTTCCGTGCGCGGGAGGATCTCTGGCTACAAGAGGAAACTCCTCGTAGCTAAGAGAGAATCTTGGCGGGAATTCGTCACAGCCTCGGCTAACCCGGACCCATGGGGCGCTGCCTATCGCTCAGTGGCTCACACCACTCCGATGGGTGGCGTGTTATGCGGTATTAGGGCTCCTGGGAGCGGGGTGGTCACGAGCTCGCTGGCGGAAACCGCCGGCGCATTTCTTGACTCGCTCCTTTCCCGGGATGAGCCTGAGGCGGACACGGACCACGACCTTCAAATCCGCCGTGTTACGGCTCTTCCCATGAATGTTCCCTCCTCCACCCTGCCATCCGTGGAGGAACTCAACAAAATTTTTTGTGGGCTGACAACACGTAAAGCGCCCGGCCCTGACCGCATCGACAATTTAATTGCCAAGGCGGCTTGGGCTGTTGCGCCGAACGACATCTGCTCACTCTTTTCAGAATGTCTTCGACTGGGCGTCTTCCCGCGATGCTGGAAGACGGGCCTCCTCAAGGTTATCCCCAAATTCACCTCTAAGCCCCCGACTGATCCTAAGGCATATCGCCCTATCTCTCTATTGCCCGTTTTCGGCAAAGTGCTTGAAAAGCTCATCGCTTCTCGAATCGAGTTTCACTTCAAAACAGCCGGTTTCCCCATATCGTGTCATCAATTCGGTTTTAGGCCCGGCATCTCCACCGAGGATGCCATCCGCTCTGTCCTTGCTGCTGTTCAGGCCTCCCGCTGCAAGTATGTCCTTGCAGTGATGCTTGACATATCTGGTGCCTTTGATGGCGCATGGTGGCCCATGGTACTTGCGAAGCTTAGACTTCGACAGGTCCCTGGCAACCTTTATGCTTCCATTGCCAGCTACCTTTCGGAGCGCAGCATCATCTTTGATGCGGGCCCAAATATCATCGTCCGAGACATTACACGGGGCTGCCCCCAGGGATCTGTCCTAGGCCCTATGCTCTGGAATGTGCTCTTCGATGACCTCTTATCACTACCACTTCCTTCCGGCTGTGAAATGCGCGCATATGCCGATGACGCCCTCCTCACTGTTGAGGCGAACAGCAGAAGTTCCCTCGAATCATCGGCTAAACTTGCCCTGCAAGCTATCCACTCCTGGGGTACACGCAATAAACTCTCCTTTGCCCCCCACAAAACCGAGGCCATCCTCCTCAAGGGTCGTCTCAGTCCTGCTCGCCCCCCTATTATCGATTTCGAGGGCTCCAGAGTGAAACTGTCCCAAGCAGTAACTTACCTTGGAGTTACCTTGGACGGTAATCTATCTTTCGTCGAACACGCAAAGCGCATTATCCAGAAGGGTAATGGCGCCTTCGGCAAGGTTGCTAGGCTCTCTCACGTCACTTGGGGACTTAGAGGTCGTTCACTCCGTATCTTGTATCAGGCAACCTTCATCGGAACAGCACTCTACGCAGCCGGCTGCTGGGCTGATAAGAGCCTTTTGAGTCTACAGCGGCGTGTCATCCTTTCCGGCCAGAGATTATCTCTCCGCTTGCTCACCAAGGCGTACAGATCCGCGTCAACGGACTGTCTCCCCGTTCTTGCCGGTGTCCTTCCTCTGGATCTTCACCTCCAGGTTGCCAACGCCATAAGTCTTTTGAGACGCGGCCTCACCGCTACTATCGGCGAAGATAGCATTGATCCCCCCACCCGAGGAATATCCTCTGGAACTCGGAAACTGGTTGTGCTTATGGCTCTCCGCGTGTGGCAAAAACGATGGGATTCCTCCGACAAAGGCAGAACCACCTTTTCTTTCTTTCCCTCGGTCCGTGAGAGATACGAGGCTCCTTGGTTGGTCCCGGACCATTGGACCAGTCAGTTCTTGACTGGTCACGGTAAATTTAGGGCCAGGCTCTTCCAGCTTGGCCTCTCAAGGGGGTCGGGTTGTGAGTGCGGAGCGACGCTGCAGGATGTGCGACACATCCTGTGGGACTGCGAAGCCTTGCAGCCTGGTCGTGAGGCGCTCTTCAACGCTGTCAGACCGGCCATCGGCCCGATCGGATATGCGGACTTTGTGGCCAACAAATCTAACTTTGGGGCTTTTTCAAAGTTTTGTGCTAGCTATGGCGAGAACTCGTCTGTCTAATTAGACCGATTTTCTTTCTTCTTTTCTTTATTCTTTCCCACCTCTATGGTGGTTGGCCACTTAGTCTGGAGAGCACCTCCCGAACAGTCTCAGTAGTAACATCTCGAATTTAGGCCTTAAGTCATATGTTAAGACGCTCAGAATCACTTTGCATTTTTGTTTGTAAAATTAAAATCCTCGAGCCCTAAACCCCACGGCCATAATCTTTTAGTGATTTCTGAGCCTCCTTTGCTTTGTGTAAACACTTGGGAAAGTGTAGCTTCACGGGAGGGCCTTCTGCCACTCGCATCTCACATAACTTTTGCATGCGAGTCCTGTGACACATCCCCGGATGGGATGGATATACAGGGCGTGGGTCAGTGGAGGGGAGACTGACCCCTGAGAGAAGGTGTCGTATGTACTGTACTTTTTTTGAGCGTCTGTGAACTTTTTTGAGAAGAAAGAAAGTGGCTGCCATTCTCCATCATGAAGTTGTTGGAGTACTGCTCCCATGGCGTTATCAGATGCGTCGACTGCCAGTGAAATGTCAGCGTCCTGCTTGGGGTGTGCTAGCATGGCGGCTTGTGACAGGTCCGTCTTGCACTGGTTGAATGCAGTTTCCATTTCTGCTGTCCAGATAATTGGTCGTTTGTCATTCTTCTTGTGTCCTACTATTGCCTCGAACAGGAGCTGCTGACAGTTCATGGCGTGTGGGATGAATCTTCTGTAAAAATTCACCATGCCCAGGAATCTTCGAAGTGATTTTGCGTTCTGAGGTTTGGTGAATTCCAGTATTTGTTTCACTTTTTCAGGCAAGGGTGATGTGCCTTTGTCGGATATTTTGTATCCCAGGAAATTCACTTCTTTTTTGCCGAACTGACATTTCTCAGGATTGATGATAAGACTGTACTCTGTCAGTCTCTTGAACAGGATGTGGAGGTGTTTTTGATGTTCCTCTTTGTTGGTTGAAGCGATAAGGATGTCGTCGATGTATGCAAAGCAGAATGGCAGATCTCTCGTTACTTGGTGCATGAACCGCATGAATGTTTGGCCTGCGTTGCACAATCCAAACTGCATGGCAGTGAATTCGAAGAGTCCAAACGGAGTGATGATGGCTGTTTTTTTGACATCTTCTTCATTCACCGGGATCTGATGGTAGGCTCTGACAAGGTCAACTGTGCTAAAGATGGTTGAACCTTGTAGGCGGTGCGCGAAGTCGTGCAGATGAGGAATCGGATATTTTGAGATTATCCGATGATAAGGGTCTTGATTGTTGATTGTCGAAAGACCCGGAGCTGCTCCAAAAGTTGTTTGGCCTTTTGACTTGAGGCCAGTTGTCCCGTCGATTAGGCATCTATGCCGTAAGTCGACCAAGATATTGTGGTGATGCAGGAGGTCTGCTCCGATGATGGGCTGGTCCACATCAGCGATGATGAACGTCCATGTGAAAACTCTGCGAAGTCCCAAGCTGACTTGCATAGTTTGAGAACCGTAGGTTCGTATTTTTGTCCCATTAGCAGCGTAGATATCTGCATTGTGGGAGATTCTTTGTATTTTGCCCTTGCGATTTGGCGGCATCACCGAAATATCTGACTCCAGATCAGAAGGTTGCGTGTTCATATCACGTCGGGGTCACCACTGTGGAAACTTCGTTTATTGGAAAAATTCTGTGTACAGCTTTTTTACAATATTGTTGTGATTTCTTGAAGGGCGTTCGGCAGTCTTGTTTCCAGAGACTGTCGCGGCGTGTCGATCTCCGGTCTCCAAATAGTTCCCATGGTCTCACGGAGGATGTCCGAGAGTGCGGAAGAGTTTGGAGGAGGGTGAAGGTTAGCGGAAAGAAGAGTGAGCTGCTAGACGCAAGGCGTGAAACTTTTGAGAGAAAGAGTGGTCCTGAAAAGGTCCACTATGGGATCGAAACTTGCGTCTGTTGAGCTCGGAAGGAAAGGATGGGTTTGGAGAGGTTTCTCGATCCTGAGAGCAGTTAGCCGTGGTGGCCAGGTATTGTAGGCAGCAATGCAGTTCCCCGAGTTTCTTGCGGTTGAAGAGTGGCGGAGGGGGTGCTGGCAGTGTTCGGTCGTCAGGCGAAGTGTTGGTGTCAGGCGAGAGCGAGCGGGCGAGCGTGTGTATTCGTCGAGTGTTGAGATTGTACTGCCCTCCCAGCGACAGCGGCCTATCTTTATACTACAGTTAATAAGTCCACTGTCGGCTCCTAGCTAGTGTCGGCCAATGAGAGATCGCCGTAGATCCCTTTGTTCCGGGCCGTCTATTATTTTCGCCGGGCAGTGACCAGTGGCGTTCTGTTGTAGTTGACTGGGGGAAACGCAGTGGCGCTACATTGTATGTATATGAAGACAGACTGCACCACAGTTGCATTATACCTTCCTACCAGTTACTTTGCCAATTTATGCACTAGTCCTTTTTCACGCTGGCAGCCCTAGCTGCCATGTTTACAGGCTTGCCAACACAATGGATGAAATAACAATGGCAGGAGGGTTTTGACGTTTCTTTTGCCCTGCAATAGAACGGTCACTAATTAAGGTCCATCCAGCCTTACAGCAACTGGGTCTTGCTTGAGTATTGGCGCTTTGTAGCGACGACCAAGCTCGTAAAACACCTCTGCTGCACTATAACACATGTCATAGATCAGTCTCTGAAATCTAGGCAGTCTGCGGCACAGGATTTATTTAAAAAAAAACAATATCTGGAATGGTGGATCCAAAAAATAAAAAATGAATACAACCATCAAAACGTTGCATTGCTGGCACATGGTGGCATTATGGGAATCAAACCACATTCAAATATGAAATGCAGTCGGATGCAGCTAACAACCTTGTGTCTTCCATATGCCGGGAGCATGGTGCGCCAGCATATGGTAGACACCCCAGCATTCAAATGTTCGAGGTTCAAAAGCATTAACAAAATATATCTGTGGATTAGAAATTATTTTAATCTGTTTCAACGTGCTCACGAAAATGGTCATTAGTAAGAAAGATAATAAAGAACTTTACAGTTGTATTTCCATGTGTACAAAAAAAACTTTTTTTTATACACATGAAAAAATAATAGAATTGTGAAGAGGAATGCAATTCACCAACCCATTCTGCCTGGCCAGAAACAGGTATTAATATCATCAAGCACGCAAGAAAGATCAGCCTACTTGGTCCCCTCGGCCATGACACCGACAAAATGCTTTACTTTGTTTCGGCAAATGTAAAAATGTTTCTAGAAAGGTGGCAGCATTGCCGCGTGCGTACTATGCGCGGAGCAGTCCGAACATAGACGCATGCGGTGTAAATCTTGCCGTCGATAAAATTGATGAACTTTTAAGGAAAAAGGCATTATTTTTTTATTTTTTATTTATTAGTAAAGGCACCAACAGAACATTGTCATTTTTTCACAAATAAAACATAATAAACTTACAAACTAGTCATCAATGCTCCAGTGACGGTGTCTGCCACATGTATTTTAAGACATTATGGCATTTCGCTGCCTTAGTTCTTGTTAATCGGATACACCATTGAGAAAATTTTACATGAGCAATGTTTGCATGTGTACTGAACCGATGTGTCTTATGAAAACAAGAAATTTATTTTTAAAATATTTAAAAGAACTCTCACATTATCGAGTTTTGCGGTTTTTCTTAGCTCAGATTGTGTAGAATTTGATTCATAAGACAACTGCATGAAAAAGTCATATTTGACAAGATTGGCGTATACGATAAACAAGAACTGGAAGAGCGATTTGTTGTGATTGGGTGTCAAAACACAAAATGGAGAAAGCAAGAAAACATACAATTTGGCACGTAAAAACATGTTTTGTATGACTACACAACTGCAACTTTTGGCAGGACTGAGAAAAACCAGGAGATAAAATGTTTCAATGCCGAAAGTTAGTTTCTTCTCCTCTATGTTATTACTCAATGTTCACAAGCCTAATGGTATATTCATATTTGTTTGTGGTATTTTGTGATATGCTACGATAGAATATTCCACAATATAATACATACGCTACAATAAAGTACCTACTTATCCCAAGCTACGTTTTTTTTAAATTAATTTATTTGCCCGGTCGATAGTTCAGTTGGTAAATGCTTGCTTTCCATACCAGAGGCCGCAACCATGCCAAGCGTGGCAGAATTGATTTCTATAATCTATAATAATTAATCTATAATCTAAGTTGCAAGGATATATTCATTTGAAACTCTCAAATGTATGCCCAAAAACAAACACGAGTAGTTCGCGCTTACAAATGCTAAATGTGTACTTACAAATAAAATCCAAATCTCAAATGAACATAAGCCCTACAACTTTTGCCGACCTTCCCTGACACAGGGGTAACATTGGCAAAGTGAACCATTTTTAACAGTATGAGTGGTCAGCCTCATACCAACCTACAAGTCAAGGAAAACAAATAATAAATAACATTTAAGTAAAAAAAGAACAAAACCTTAAAAATAAATCTAAACAAAAAGTGAGATTTCATGCGTAAGTATGACTAAATATTTCAGTTTAGGTGTTAAAGTAAGTTTCTTCCACCTTACATGTAAAAATAAATAGGTTCCACGCAATAAAAAGCGCATTCGTCTTTATGGATGATTTTAAAAGTGCTTCTCATGTAACTCTTTCATCTCTTCGTTTATTTTGCTGCAATAAAACTCCCGCTGTGACAAAAGTAAATAAAAAAGAAAGTAAAACCAAACTGAGTACAACAAATGCTTCCTGAAATGCATTTGTTATGTTGATTCATGCATTCATGATGTCATTCCTTGACTTATAGGTTGGTATGAGGCTGACCACCCATACTGTGAAAAATGGTGCACTTTGCCAATGTCACCCCTGTTTCAGGGAAGGTCGGCAAGAGTTGCAGGGCTTATGTTTATTTGTGATTGGGTTTTTATACTATAGGTCCACATGCGGCATGTGTGAGCATTTAATATGAATCTCAAATGATACATAATGCATATCTTTGCGGCTTAGATTTAGATTTTTAGATTGTTTTCTTTTGTTACCTAGAAAGGCTGCAAGAGTTACAGGGTGTGTGTTCAATTGAGATTTAGGCTTTTATTTGGTAAGTACGCATGCAGCAGGTGAAAGCTCGAACTTACACGTGTCTGTTTATTGGCATTTATACATATAAATTTTGATAGATTATTATTTTGTTGTATATATTCCTTGACTTGTAGATTGGTATGCGGCTGACCACCCATGCTGTAGAAAATGATTCACTTTGCCAATGTCACCCCTGTTTCAGGGAAGGTCGGCAAGAGTTGCAGGGTGCATGTCCATTTGAGATTTGGTTTTTATATTGTAGGCTCACATTCGGCTTGCGCAAGCGCGAACTTGTACGTGTCTGCTTGAGAGAACGCATGTAATGTGAATCGCTAATGTTACATATATTTGCAACTTAGATTAGATTAGATTACTTTGATATATCATCGGTGTTATGGCCGAGGGAGTCAAGGGGCTGATATTTCTAGCGTATTTGGAATGTAATAACGTTGGTTCGATCCCCGCTTGGGTCATTTGACCATAACTTTGATCCTGGTTCGACAGATGTCATTCTAAATCTTAATCAAAATCTAAGCTGCAAAGATATGTATCATTTGAGATTAATATTAAATGCATTCCCACAAGCAGACACGCATAATTTCGCGCTCACACATGCCGCATGTGGACCTACAATATAAAATCCCCAATCTCAAATGAACATAAGCCCTGCAACTCTTGCCGACCTTCCCTGAAAAAGGGGTGACATTGGAAAAGTGAACCATTTTTTACAGTATGGGTGGTCAGCCTCACACCAAACAATAAACAGCCTCATACCAACAAGTAATTATTATATTTTGTATTGTATTCTTTTAAATAAAGTCTATAGTGAAAATAAACAGTGTTTTGCTTGAAAAAATTTCATCCAAAAATTATAAATTGAAAGTAATTATTAATTCATTAAGAATATACAATGATGAATTATTAATTTATGATATGAATACCTGTTTCTGGCCAGGCAGAATAGGTTGGTGAATGGCATACCTCTTCACAAATCTATTTAAAAAAATAAAAACAAGTAATGCATAGTATAAGCTGAAACAATTTCTTAACCTGAAACATGATTTTCCATTTCAGATATTTATTTATAATGTACATGGATTTTTACCTTTTGTTGTCTACCTTTGCCTCTGAGATGTGCACGCCCCTGCCGAAAACCATTTAAATTCTTTGGCATCCTTTGTACATTACACGTGTCTTATCACCTGACATTTTAGGAATCCCAAAAAGGGGAAAATAAGGACCTTTATTGTTTTCTAAGAATTTCTCTTTGGAGTTATGTATATAAAATAGAAATTCCATTTACATATATATATGAGTCGTCAGAATCGAAGGGGGAAATCTTGGATTTTTGTTAAAAAATGAGATACACATTATGCGTATGGAATAGACAGAGATTGAAATTTTCTTGTGTATTTAATTTTTCATACCAGCCTTACACCAACCTGTAAATAAAGTCGGTCGCTGGTGTCGATAGTCGAGGAGATAAGGCGTCGGTAGACGAATTTGCGTTATTGAAACGATCGCAAGTTCGAACCTCGCCTGCGCCGTGTCTTAACGGCAATAATTTTGACCCTGTTTTAACAAATATCATTGGGTTCTTAATTATTTATAAATAATTCATTAAAATTATTCAATAATAAATTAATAATTTTATATTTTAATATCTGTTTCTGGCCAGGCAAAATAAGTTGGTGAATTGCATTCCTCTTCACAAAGCTACTTTGAAAAAAATAGAAGAATAATAAAAAAATAAACCATATTAAACAATCAATAAAAAAAATACATAAAATTTAATAAATGAACCAAAATTACCATTAAAAATTTAAAAGCCTTAGGCAGATCAAAAACATTTTATTTACGTTGCAAATCAAAAGCATTTTATTTAAAGTTGTAATTCATTTTTTATTTTATTTTTTGCTCAAACGTTTTCGTCTAATAAAGCATCTGCGGGAGCATAATTGTTACAAATATTTTTATAAAACAGGTTATTTAAATATTTTATTTGAATACAAACAGATTTCCACTTAAAAAGCAATTTATTTAGTTTTTCGTTAAATTTATAATTTCATCAAAAGTCAAAACTTTTTTATACAGGCTCTTCTTTAATCACTTTGAATATCCCATTGACATGCTATTTAAGAAATTTGGTCCATCCACATCTTTTTGCTCTTCTTCTACGGCAACGTCCATTCACATCTTCTTTGCTATTCCTCTACGTCAACGTCCATTCACATCTTCTTTGCTCTTCCTCTATGGCAACGTTCATTCACATCTTCTTTGCTCTTCCTCTATGGCAACGTCCATTCACATCTTCTTTGCTCTTCCTCTATGGCAACGTCCATTCACATCTTTTTTGCTCTTCCTCTATGGCAACGTCCATTCACATCTTCTTTGCTCTTCCTCTACGGCAACGTCCATTCACATCTTCTTTGCTCTTCCTCTACGGCAACGTCCATTCACATCTTCTTTGCTCTTCCTCTACGGCAACCTCCATTCACATCTTCTTTGCTTATCCTCTACGGCAACGTCCGCTAACATCTTCTTGCTCTTCCTCTACGGCAACATCCATTCACATCTTCTTTGCTCTTCCTCTACGGCAACCTCCATTCACATCTTCTTTGCTCTTCCTCTACGGCAACGTCCATTCACATCTTCTTTGCTCTTCCTCTACGGCAACGTCCATTCACATCTTCTTTGCACTTCCTCGACGGCAACGTCCATTCACATCTTCTTTGCTCTTCCTCTACGGCAACCTCCATTCACATCTTCTTTGCTCTTCCTCAACGGCAACCTCCATTCACATCTTCTTTTCTCTTCCTCTACAGCAACCTCCATTCACATCTTCTTTGCTCTTCCTCTACGGCAACCTCCATTCACATCTTCTTTGCTCTTCCTCAACGGCAACCTCCATTCACATCTTCTTTGCTCTTCCTCAACGGCAACCTCCATTCACATCTTCTTGCTCTTCCTCTACGGCAACCTCCATTCATTCTTCAACGCAAACATACCTACTTCGTTTACCAAGTTAAATAAAAGAGTTCAAGAACCTTTGAAGCAATAAAACATAATTCAATATTTGATCCGAGTAAACACACGTATGAAAATGCGAAAAGAAAAAAAAAAATTCTATTTTCATAACCGGGAAAAGTATGAAGGGTTTCCCGGAAAGAAAATGTAAACCATAAATAGATCATCGGATGTATGAAGAATCGACAAGATATATCAAAAAATATTTTGTATATTTAGTTTTGTAAATATTGCTCTTACGTTTAGACAAAAATATCCCAAACCTTAGAATAGATTTACTTAAATGAACGGTCTTAGTTTTTTTTTTGTCATGAAAAGTTTACAAAAATTTGCATCCTTTTTGGAACGTGATCTTGTCTAATCTAATCAAAGTTGCAAAGATATGTAACATTGAGGATTCATATTATATGCATTCTCACTAGCAGACACGTACAAGTTCGCGCTTGCACATGCCGCATGTGAACCTGCAACATAAAACCCAAATCTCTAATGGACATACACCCTGCAACTCTTGCCGTCCTACCCTGAGACAGGGTGACTTTGGCAAAGTGAACCATTTTTACAGCATGGGTGGTCAGCCGCATACCAACCTATAAGTCAAGGAACTCCAGAGTCATAATAAAAATAGAGCTTGCATGAAAAACATTATGAATTTCAATGGAAGTATGCAAGAAGTGAAAAAATAATGGCGTGTTACAATTTATCTGGGGTTCTATTGTATTTTAATTAAACTGCAAGTATTTATTTTAACAAAATTTATTTTACAAGGTTTTGTTCACAATTTACATTTTTCTTATTGGTCTTCACAGCAAAATGCTTGGAGCGACAAATCTCTCTCTTTACCATTGCAGTCCCTATAAATACTCGTAAGTACAAAAGAGATCTATTTAGAATATTCTAGATCGTTCTTCAATTATCGCTCACACCAGAACGCCGCTCTATGCACTACCACCATCATGGACTACTCCCAGATTGTTCTACCCACACTTTTGTACGTGTATAGGTGCACGTAGGTACTATGATTTCATAGTTCGTAACAACAGCATGGGTGGTCAGCCGCATACCAACCTATAAGTCAAGGCACGTGATGCTAATTTAAAATCGTTGGCATTAAGCAAGTCCGGCATAATAAAGTGGAAAATTACTTAAAAGCTTTTTACACCCTCAGTGGAATGGCGTCTCAGTAACAGTTACAGTTGTGATTTCAACAATCTCTGGCGAGGGTGCTACAACCATCGATATATAAGAACTAGATGAGCAAAGCAATCCTTTGAGAATTAGGAATGCGCTAACCCACTCATCATACAAAAATCCTAATTCAGTCTATCTATAATCTTCCAACTGTCAACAGGTGTGTTACCTAATTGGAAACAAAAATATAAATGCCAAACTGGATACTTTCAATAACACTAGTAACAAATACCGTTGCCATGGCGATTTCATGATTTCTATGGTGATATTTACATTGATTGAAGACGAAATAGAGACACGTTGCTTACATAGAATATGATAAAAACATTTCATATGTCGTGAGCGAGACAGCACTATAAACAACGTATAGTGTCAAAGACGGAGCATCATGTCAATTGGCACTGGATCACATTCACAGTCCCTTCACTGTATTACTTCCTCCATGGGTGCTGCAACAAATAACAAGCGAAATGATTTTGAAATGTTTTTGCTGTGGAAGAATATCAACGCGGAAGCGAAATGAGGCTCTGTTTATTTTCATTCAATATTAAATACGCAAGGTTGAGTGCCCTTATGCCACCGACAATCCATCACTCGTCATTCAACATTTCTGAGTGCGGGCTTTTGAGTCCTCACACGGCTCTGCACGCCAAGCATTCGTGTATGACATTTTTGCGTTGTGAACTAGGACCTCCATCGGGGAATGCCTTTCCACACAAACTAACAGCTGTTGAGAAAACGTGTCTGTTACGAAAATATGTTGACCTTGTAGTGCCCTTGCAGGGGATATACAAAACGTCACCTAAAAAAACTTACAGTTAATGTAAGTTATGTATAATCATAAGACTTAATCAATGGCTTGTTTGCACTTTATTAGTTAACGCAATATTGGTCCGGTCGATAGCTCAGTTGGTAGAGTGCTTGCATTCCATGCCGTGAGCTCGGGTTCAAATCCCACCGAGGGTGTCAGAAATGATTTCCCGTTTCGGTGTTTATTTCAAATCCCAAAATAAAATACCGGCAAGGCTTACTCAGCCTTCACAAGAAATGAGTACCAGCCCTCTCGGGAGCTAGGAACCCCCCCTACAACTGAAGTGGTTGGCGTAAGGCCGGCCCCCTTACCTGTACAAATAAATAGATTCAACTCGCCACATGCGACCCCTTCGGGGATAACGCGGCAAGAAGTTACACTATATGTGTAGCTTAGTTGCATTTTTTTTGCGCTACAGACTCGTAAACGGGAGGTTTTGAGTTCTGTTCCTGGCGCAGGACAAAACAACCAACATCTAAGTTTCAAAAATTGTTCTTTGCTGGGCTGAAAATTCATTTGCCTTTACCAAAGACCGGTCACCAAAGGTCCATCCAGCATTACAGCAACTGATCTTGCTTGAGAATTGGCGCTTTCTATAATATTCTATAACTAAGCTTGCAGAGGGCACTTGAGGTGTGATCCACACAAAAAACAGGGCTAGCGAAATAGATCATTCTTATATTTATCTATTTACCTGAACAATTGAGGGCATTAGAATCAAAAAGGCAAGTGTCCTATAGACTATCTATATTCTATGGGACACTGTGTCCTATGGACTAGTGTCCTATGGACTAGTGTCTTATAGACTATCTATGGGACGCTGTGTCCTATAGACTAGTGTCTATGGACTTGTGTCCTATGTCTATAGGACACAAGTCCATAGTCCTATAGACTAGTGTCTATGGACTTGTGTCCTATGTCTATAGGACACAAGTCCATAGTCCTATAGACTAGTGTCTATGGACTTGTGTCCTATGTCTATAGGACACAAGTCCATAGTCCTATAGACTAGTGTCTATGGACTTGTGCCTATGTCTATAGGACACAAGTCCATAGTCCTATAGACTAGTGTCTATGGACTTGTGCCTATGTCTATAGGACACAAGTCCATAGTCCTATAGACTAGTGTCTATGGACTTGTGCTTATGTCTATAGGACACAAGTCCATAGTCCTATAGACTAGTGTCTTATGGACTTGTGTCCTATAGACTATCTATGGGACACTTGCCTTTTTGATTCTAAGGCCCTCAATTATTGAGAGCCACAGGTTAGTGATAGAAGGAGGGAAAATGCGGTTGTATTAAGATTACCATCCAAGAATGTTGCATGGTGAGTAATGGTTTGTAGAAAGCAGCTCTCGTAGACAATATCAAATACGTATGGACCACTTCAATACGCGGCAATGTTATTTGAATTCGAAATTTCAGGAACACTTGTGTTCTCTTAACTCAATTGTCATACAAAAAGTAACGTTATTGAAAAGGAAAAATGAAATTGTTAGGAAATACAAAACAACATCTATATTAACATTTAATATAAACAACAAAAAACTTGAGTTGCTAGCTTTGCAGATTAATCGCCATTCTTTTTTTCATTTCTTGCATACTTTCATTGAAATTCATAATGTTTTTTATGCGAGCTCTCTTTTTATTATGACTCTGGAGTTCCTTGACTTATAGGTTGGTATGCGGCTGACCACCCATGCTGTAAAAATGGTTCACTTTGCCAATGTCACCCCTGTCTCAGGGAAGGACGGCAAGAGTTGCAGGGTGTATGTCCATTTGAGATTTGGTTTTTATGTTGTAGGTTCACATGCGGCATGTGCGAGTGCGAACTTGTACGTGTCTGGTTGTGAAAATGCATGTAATGTGAATCTATATCTTTGCAACTTAGATTAGATTAGATATCCCGTTCATTCGCTTTTTCAGGAATCTGGTCCATCCATAGCTTTCTTGGTCTTTCTATACAACAACATTAATTCATTCTTGCAACGCATACTTTTATCGTCAGTCTTTCAAAATTAATTTTCCCCATACCTACGTCATAACCATCTGAATGAGCTTCTGTTTATCTTCAATTTCACACTCTCTCTCGCACCACATTCTTCTCATACAAAATCATTCCTCATTCATCTGTGTTCGCTTATCATTCATTAACACTCTCATCTTCTATCATCTATTATGTCTGCAATGTTATATGTAAGCGTGCCTTATATGTATTGTGACGTCTTGGTGTTGTCCTGTATATATTTGTTAAATAAATAAATCTTGTCCGGTCCGCAGGCTAGTGGTTAACACTTCTGACTCGTAAATGGAAGGTTGTGGGTTCGAATCCCGGCGGAGCACAAAACATATACCATTTATATTTTCAAATATGCTCTTCGCTGGCTGAAAATTCCAAAAACCTTTACCAAAGACCGTTCACTTAAGGTCCATCTAGCCTTACAGCAATTGGGTCTTGCTTGAGAATTGGCGCTTTCTACAGCGACGACCAAGATCGCAGAGGGCTCTTGAAGTGTGATACACACAAAAACAGCGCTCACCAAATAAATCATCTCTACGCAACGCAACGCAAAACGCAACTAAGCTACACATATAGTGCAACTTTTTGCCGCTTTGCCCAAAGGAGTCGCATGTGGCGAGTTGAACCTATTTATTTTTACAGGTAAGGGGGCCGACCTTACGCCAACCACTTCAGTTGAAGTGGAGGTTTCCCAGCTCCCGAGAGTGCTGGTACTCATTTCTTGTGAAGGTTGAGTAAACTTTGCCGGTATTTTATTTTGGGGTTTGAAATAAACACCGAAACGGGAAATCATTTCTGACACCCTCGGTGGGATTCGAACCCGAGCTTTCGGCATGGAATGCAAGCACTCTACCACCTGAGCTATCGACCGGACCTATATTATTTTCTTATTTTTATTTCTACAACCATCAAATGTAATTAAGTATCGACCATTACAATTATCTTAAATATTCATAAAAAAAAAATACGAACTTATACTTTTTTTTGAAAAGGTATTTTTGAATAAATTTCCGGGATAGAAATGCGAGTATGAATCGATAATGTAAATTGAATTTGATTCATAATAACGAAAGGTAATATTGGTGATGATGATGAGTGATATAGGGTACAGTAGGCCGAGTATATAAACTTTGCATAAATCTCACTTCGATTGCGTAAATCGTAAATGTATGGATTATAGCACGGCACTCCTTGAGAGTGATATGGTTTTCATACATTCCTTCGATTTACGCAATCGAAGTGAGTTTACGCAACTTTGTATACTCGGGGTACAGTAGGTATTCCTACCGCCCACGGTTTCCTTTCTAAGTGACTTCTCCTTATTAATTCACCTTATAATATATTACTTATATTACAACTTTAAAAAAATGGATATATCAACCTCCAGATTTGGATCTAAATCTAAGCTGCAAAGATATGTAACATTTGAGATTCATGTTAAACAGACACACCATATGCTCAAACCCTCCTCGTACCCGTCCTGTATGTATGTGTCAGAAGGACCCACAGCACATGGACGCTCATGCAAAGCTATATATTTTCTCAAGTGGCGAAAGGCCTTCCCGTGAAGTGAAAGCAACGGCACGACAAAACAAGAACCTCTAGGTCAGAGGCGTGCCCATGACTCTAAAAGTAAATGGTTCGATGTTACTGAAGCTAATAGCATACCTCGGGTGGCACTCCTTGTGGGATTGTTGCTAGATCACGAGTAGCGTGAATAATAATACACATAATACGAAATAATAATAATTTAAATCTAAGGACAGGATTACTGTGAATCCGCTGCGGATGCAGCTTGGCAAAATGAAGCGCAAAATCGCTCAAAAGCGGAGAAATTTGATTTTGTAGCAACAAAGTCTGCGTAACCGACTGGGCCAATGGCCGGCCGTACTGCAGCAAGGAGCGCAACCCGATCAGAGTGTCGCAATGCATAATTTCGCGCTAACACATGCCGCATGTGGACCTACAATATAAAGAACCCAATATCAAATGAATATAAGCCCTGCAACTCTTGCCGACCTTCCCTGAAGCAGGGGTGACATTAGCAAAGTGAACCATTTTTTACAGTATGGGAGGTAAGCCGCATACCAACCTATCAGTCAAGGAATACAAGCAATTAATACATTCAAATATATGGATACATACTGGAAATTAATGGTCTTGGGTTCGTCGGAAGATTGTTCGGGCTGTGTGTCTTGAAGATCCCAGCACTGGTTCTCGAGTAAATAAAAACTTTAATGCTTGTGATTTAATAGATATTATTGAATTTCAATTGGACAGAAGCAAGAACAATGTTGTTTGTTGTACAGTCAGAGAGGAAGTAAAGAAAAAGGTGTAAAAATTTAATAAAACTTAAAAAGTCAATACAAACTTGAAGCAATCTACTAAACTAGGGGCGTTGCCCCTGGCTGCTACGCAGCCCAACCCCTTAACATTTGTGAATGTGTATATTGCGCATAGTTTCCTCGCGTTAAAATTCAGAAAACATGTAAAATAAAAACATGCCGCCTTTGAAAAAGAAAATCGACCACCCATACTTTAAAAAATGGTTCACTTTGCAGATTTCAGCTGTGTGTCAGGGGAGGTTGGCAAGAGTTGCAGGGCTTATGTTCATTAGAGAATGGGTTTTTATGTTGTAAGTCCACATGGGCCATTTGTAAGCGCGAATTTTTACCTGTCTGCTTGTGGGAATGCATTTAATATGAATCTCAAATGGTATGGTATCTTTGCAACTTAGATTATAGAACTAAACAAAATAATTTCCATGACTAATAGGTTAGTATGTGGCTGACCACCCATACTGTAAGCAATGGTTCACCATGCAAATTTTATCTCTGTTTGAGGAAAAGTCGGCAAGAGTTGCAGGGCTTATGTTCATTTGAGATTAGTTTTTTTTATTTTGAGAGTCCACATGGGGCATTTGTAAGCGCGAACTTGTACCTGTCTGCTTGTGGGAATGCATTTAATATGAATCTCAAATGTTTTGTATCTTTGCAACTTAGATTATTGAACTAAACAAAATAATTTCCTTGACTAAAAGGTTAGTATGTGGCTGACCACCCATACTGTAAGCAATGGTTCACCTTACAAATTTTATCTCTGTTTGAGGAAAAGTCGGCAAGAGCTGCAGGGCTTATGTTCATTTGAGATTAGGTTTTTATGTTGTTAGTCCACATGGGCCATTTGTAAGCGCGAACTTGTACCTGTCTGCGTGTGGGAATGCATTTAATATGAATCTCAAATGGGATGTATCTTTGCAACTAAGATTATGTAAGGAAATACACAAAATAATTTCGTTGACTTATAGGTTGGTATGAGGCTGACCACCATACTTAAAAAAATGGTTTACTTTGCAAATTTCACCTTTGTTTCAGGGAAGGTTGGCAAGAGTTGCAGGGCTTATGTTCATTTGGAATGGGTTGTTATGTTGTAAGTACACATGCAGCATATGTAAGCGCGAACTTATACAACATTGATCTGTTTAACACCACCATACTGCAATTCAATGAAGCTGTAAAAAGATCCCTTATGACAGCGGGGGCTCATGGGGTTTAATCGTTGGATGCTTTTCCTTTTCCTTTCCTTTTCCTTTTCCTTTTCTTTTTCCTTCCCTTTCCTATTCTTCCCCCCATTCCTTTTCCTCTCTTTATGTGATGATTAGGTTAATAGTCGTTTTCTCTTTGTTTTTTTCTTTCTTCTTCTTCATTTTTCTCATATTACTTTCCAAATTTTTCTTGTTTCTCCTTCTAAATTAAGCTGTAAACTAAATTATACTACATTATGTTTGCAAACTTTGCTGGTTTTTGAAATTGTATAACTATGTTGTTTATCCCATATATTACATGTATAACTGTTTGTTTGTCTAATAAAAAAAAAAAAAAAAAAAAAAAAAAAAAAAAAAATGTCTGCTTGTAAGAATGCATGTAATATGAATCTCAAATGTTTTATATCTTTGCAACTTAGATTACAGATTTAAATCCATTTTTATTTTGTGTATTTTTTTTTTTAATTTGCATGAAATCTATAATCTATAATCTATAATCTAAGTTGCAAGGATATATTCATTTAAAGCTCTCAGATGTAAGCCCACAAACCAACAAGTGTAGTTCGCGCTTACAAATGCTGAATGTGTACTTACAAATAAAATCCAAACCTCAAATGAACATAAGCCCCACAACTTTTGCCGACCTTCCCTGAAACAGGGGTAACATTGGCAAAGTGAACCATTTTTTACAGTATGGGTGGTCAGCCTCATACCAACCTATAAGTCAAGGAATATGAATAAAAAATTACATTTAAATATATAAAAGAACAAAACCTTACAAAGAAATCTATACAAAAAAAGTCAGAAATTTCCTATGCAAAAAATGTAGCAAATGAATACACCAACATTAAAAATCACCATTGCAGATTAGCCGCCACTTCTTCCTGTCCTTGCACACTTCTTTCATTTCATCCAGAGTCATAACCTTTTTCATGCAAGTCCTCCTTTTATTATGACTCTGGATATCCCATTCATTCGCTATTTCAGAAATTTGATCCATCCATACTTTTCTCGGTCTTCCTCTACCACGACATCCATCTATTTTAGCAACATATACTTTCTTCGTCAATCTTTCATCACTCATTCTCTCCATATGCCCGAACCATCTTAACATACTTCTTTTAATCTTCACTTTCACACTTTCCCTTACACCACATTCTTCTCTTACAAAATCATTCCTCACTCTGTCACTTCGTTTTTTCCCAATCATACTTCTTAGATAGTCCATTTCTACTGTATGGACTTTACTAATTTCCCTTTCACTCACCGTCCAGGCTTCACTTCCATACATCAAGGTTGGCACTAGTATACCACCGTGCACCGCCAATCTAACATTTTTTGAGAGATTCTGGTTCCTGGCGATGCTAGCGGTAGCACCCAGTACGCACCTGCCTTTCATTATTCTTCTTTCAAATTCACCGGTCATTCTTCCATCTTTTTCAAACTTACTTCCCAGGTATACAAACTCATTTACGACATCAACATTCATTCCATTAATTTTAAATTCATAATTCATACTTTCATCATCTCTTTCAAAAATCAATACTTTCGTCTTACTTGCATTCAACTTCAAATGGTTACCTTTCAAAGCTTCATTCAATCTAGAGAGCATTGTTTGCAATTCTACTGCTGAATCAGATACAAGAACTGCATCATCTGCATACAGTAGAACACTCACTTTGCTCTCTCCTATCATCAATCCACAATCATTAAGTCGAGCATCTCTGACACACTTGTCCATGACTATGTTAAATAGCCATGGACTCATCACACATCCTTGCCTCACACCCTTATAAACTTCAAACCACTCACTATACTCACCATCAATACGGACACATGCCTTACTATTTTCATAGTTTGCATGCACCGCACCTAGGAGAGCCCCATTCACTCCGTATGCTTTCAAAACATCCCATAACATACCTCTGTCTACTGAGTCAAAAGCCTTTTCCAGATCTACAAAGGCCGTGAACAGCTTCCGCCTCACCGACAATTGTTTTTCAAAAAGTTGTCGTAGAGTAAAAATCTGATCAATACAGCCTCTACCGGCCATAAAGCCGGACTGTACATCGGAAATCCTTTCACTAGTAGTCAGAATCACATTTTTTATAATCACCTTACAGAAGACTTTTCCTGGTATACTGAGTAGACTGATTGGTCTGAAGTTCTGACAGTCTTTTTTGTCCCCTTTACCTTTGTAAATGGGAACAATGACTGCCTTCCTCCAATCCATCGGTACTACTCCTGCATTCACACAGAGCTTACATAATTCGTACATCCAATCTATCACACATTCACCTCCTGCTTTCAACATTTCACCATTTATACCATCAAACCCAGGAGACTTCCCATTCTTCAGACGTGAAATAGACACTTTCATTTCTTCTTTCATAATATTCAATTCATTCGCTTCATCTATCTGTTCATAAATTCTTCTTTCACCCTGACCAAAAATTTCTTGAAAATAGTTCTTCCATCTCTTGCACACTTCTTCATTCTCCCATACCATCTCACCGGCAGCACTTTTGACTCCCGGAGTGGTCAATGCAGAAGATTTATTTCTATCCGCATTGATCCACCTCCAAAATTCCTTCTTACTGTCGGTGAAACTTTTGTTAATCCTTTCATCAATCTTTCTTTGTTCATTCATCTTGCTTTCATAAATTATATTCTTCGCCATTCTCTTAGCTATCTTATATTCCTCTTCTAGCTTTCTATCATTTCTATCATTCAACCAATTTTCGTAACACTTTTTCTTAACTTTCACAGCTTCCTTCACTCTATCATTCCACCAGGCATCTCCTTTCAATCTTCCACCTTTCGTTACCCCACATGCTTTTTTAGCGCATTCAGTCATTCCTTCTTTCAGATCTTTCCACATACTTTCAATATCTTTTCCACACACACTCTTCTCAAGTTCACTCACACTTAAAATTTTGTGGAGCTCTGATACGTACTTCTCTTGCACATTTTCTTCATTCAGCCTTTCTACTTTTATTCTAGGCAATCTTACTTTCCTCTTGCGTTTCTTCTTTCTTACTTCACCAATCATTATTTTGGCACATAAGAGATAGTGGTCACTGCCTATTTCAGGCCCCCGGTAGACACGGCTATCTCTTACGGCTCCTCTCAATCTTTCATCCACACAGATGTAGTCAATGATTGTGCGACTTCCCACAATCTGCCTCGTGTACAGATGCACATCCTTATGCCGAAACCAAGTATTCGATGCAAAAAGACTGTGCTCCGCACACAAAGCAATCAGATGTCGCCCATTATCATTGACTACACCTCTCCCACCAGGACCAATTATTTTCAAACATTCATCCCTCTGTGCACCTATCCATCCATTCATATCACCTAAAATTACAATGTTTTCATTATTTTTCCTTTCATGCACAACCGCATTCAATTCATTCCAAAAACTCATTCTCACCTCCATACACTCTGAATCAACAGGAGCATAACAGGCAACCAAGAAAAGTCTCAAACTGTTAATTTTGAATTTAACAACCAAAATCCTAGGAGAAACTCTTCGATAACCCGTTATACATCCTTTTACACACTCACTCAAAATAAAAGAAAATATAAAAAAAACTTTCACGTTTTGCCGCTAGATGTCAATTTATTTCCATACATTTTCAGTATGAAGAAACAGGTTTGTTGAAAGAAGTTTTCATACATTTTTAAACACAAACGCGAAAGCTCGCAGCATTGCAGCATATATACAAAAATTAATTTTCCATAGATCAGGAATGTGTTTCCTCTGTTGTGATGGCATTAATTTTGAAAATCGAAAATGTAAGCGAACGACGACGGTCTGGAGTAATATAATAAAGGATTGTAATATACGTTGTGAATTATTTACCTACCCATGGTGAATTTATTTAAATTTCAACAAAGAGGTTACTCAGAATATACATAGATGTCAGTGTGTTCATTTTAAACACATTTCAAAATATGTGACTCATTTTGTTACGAACTTATGAGCCAGATTGCGTGGCTTGCTTATGTGTGTGTGTGTCCGCTTCTAGTATAGTCTAACTGTGAGTTTGAATGTATGCATGTGCCCAGGCCATGGAGAAGGTATTAAATGGAGGGGTTGTACATGTGATTTAGTACCAATCAACATGATACACCGTCTTTGACACCATACATTGTTTATAATGCTGTCTCGCTCACGACATATTTATTTATTTATTTAAATCAATTAACGGCTTTCGCCTTTTACAGCTACAAAAAAATACATTTAAAAAAATCATTGCATATATAAAGATAGAACAGATTTGAAACTTAAAGTAAAAGTAAAAACTCTATATAATCTTAGAATTGGAGAAAACTATAAAAACTACTAAAAAACCATAAAAAAGCTAAAATTAAATCTATTCATATACTCGTAAAATAAAATAAAATAAAAATAAAAACATATTAAACATAGACATAAAATAAAAAACTATAACATAACATAAACAAAATGAAATATCTTTTACAAGCAAGAGAACAGTAATTTAATCAACAAGTACAACAAACTAAGACCTAGCAGCTGGAGGAAATATTTTTTTTATCAAAGTCCTAAATGAAGCGAGATCCAAATTAAATATGTCAATATCCGACAAATATTCATTGCCCAGTCGATGTAAGCGGGGAATTATTGTCGATCTTATATAATTTGTATTATGGTTGTCTATATAGAACAACTCGCGATTTCTAGTACATCGTGTAGGTATACGGAATTTTATGAGCTGCAACAAATCAGGGTTGTCAAAACAATTATTTATAATTTTAAACAAAAAATTTAAATCCCCAATAATTCTTCTGTCCTCAAGAGATTCAATGTGTAATCTTATTTTCAAATTTTCGTAATCTAAATCATGTCGAGGTATACCCAATTTGTAATTTATGAACCTTAAAAATTTATGTTGGATCCGCTCCATATTGTTGATATGGACATTGTAACTGGGAGACCATATTTGGGAATTGAACTCCAGCTGACTACGGACTAAGGACTTATAAAGTATTGCAATTGCGTTTACATTTGTGAAATCGCCAACAGTGCGAAGGACAAAGCCCAATGTTTGCAATGCTTTTCCGGTCATTTTTGTTATGTGGCTCACAAAAGATAATTTCTCATCAAAGATAATCCCAAGATCTCTTATTTCCGTTACCCTGTCCAGTTTGTCATTTTCGATACAGTAGTTGAAGTGCATGGGATTTTTGTTTCGAGAAAAATTTATACATTGACATTTTTCAACATTTAAGAATAAATTATATCTGTGACATCACCTGCCCAGTTCATTTAAATTGTTCTGAAGTATATAGCAGTCACCTGCATGTTCTATTCTTTTGAATATTTTGAGATCATCAGCAAAAAACAAACATTCTACATCCCTCATATCACCAGCCAAATCATTAATATAAATGAGGAAAAGTATTGGTGCAAGATGGCTCCCTTGCGGCAAGCCGCTTGTTGCCTCAAAACTATTTGAAATGGTATCCTTTATCTTAACTCGCAACAATCGCCCCGATAAGTAGCTTCTAAACCATTCTAGCAGAGCACCCGTCAATCCTAAAACGGATAGCTTATTAAGAAGGATGCTATGAGGCACCTTGTCGAATGCCTTGCTGAAGTCCGTATATATGAAATGCTTTTGTTATTTTTGTATGTAAGCAACGTGTCTCTACTCCGTCTTCAATCTATTTACAAATCACCAAGGAAACATGAAATCACTATGGTAACGGATTTGTTAGAAGTGTTGTTGCAAGCATGAAGATATCTGATAAATTCTGAATTCAAAAATGTTCCCACCTCATTGTGTACGGGATGATTTCCACAAGTATATATTACCGCGAGCATAGAAGTTACATACTTGAAGAAGCAATTACCTATATATTTGAACATCACTAGTTCTAGAAATGGCTGTCACTTTCGCAAACAAAATATTTCGACAAATGAAAAATAAATTTTATCAACGTTATCATATAGAATAGTGATTAAAGTGATATATTATTCCATGTTCTATAACACATTTACTTCCTTTTTTTGGCACGTTTAGAAAATACCCAGTTTGGCATTTATATGGATTTTTTTCCAATCAGGTAACACACCTGTTGACAGTTGGAAGGTTACCGAAAGACGAATTTGGATTTTTGTGTGATGAGTGGGGTAGCGTATTTCTAATTCTCAAAGGATTGATTTCTTAGCCCATCCAGTTCTATATATCCATGGCTCAGGCACGTGATTATTAGTATGCGTAAATAGAATAATATGGACCAATACAGAAGTGTGTGGTTCACTATTGAAGGGCACTTTACCCACCTCCACCCACCAAGTTCATACAACTCATGCGGAGTCGCTTCACTTGGTGATACTTCACTTGCAATGTTTTTTTGGCGGCGGAAGGCCTTCCCGTTGAAGTTAATCAGCTAAAGTTACTCTACTCAAGAAAGGAAAAAGAGGATCCTCAAATCAGGGGCTAACGCATGACTCTAAGAAGTCCCACCCTCCCCAGAACGTCGAGGTTACTGAAGCTAATGTGCCTGACGGGAGCCCTTCATTGACGTGTATCGAACGAGTTGCCATCCGCGCTGAGCGCAGTAAGTTATGGGTGTACATACGTCAATATGTATGGGTGTCGCGAGGACTGACTGAGGGCTAATGGTCACCTCTGCCCAGTCTTGAGCCCGCGGCTGCGAACTCGTGCCAGGACTGGCAGAAGCGGCGGAATGCAAGGTAGTTGGCTCTACTGGCAACGAGGTCCGCGTAGCCGACCGGTCCGGAACCGGCCGGCCGGACTGCGTCGATGAGGAGCTCTCGTTGAGAGTGCAGCAGAGGGCAATCCCACAGGACGTGCCGCACGTCCTGGGCAATGGGTCCGCACAAACACTCCCCTCCACCCTGAGAGATGACGCCCCGTTCTAAAAGGTAGTGCGCAAATTTCCCGTGACCAGTGAGGAACTGGCTGGTGAAGTGGTCCGGGACGAGCCACCGCGCAGCCATGCGCTCCCTGATCGACGGAAAAAAGGAGTAGATGACCTTGTCACACGATGTGACGTCCCAGTACCTTTGCCACTGTGCGTATATAGCGTCGCGAACCGAGTCCCTGACACGCTGCGTCAGGCGTCCATCCGGCGGCGGCGGGATCACCTGATGTTCAAGCTTGGCCGGGAGGCCTCGCCTGAGAGAACCGATAGCGGCGCGGTACTGGAGCTCGAGGTCGAGGGGGAGCACCCCGGCTAGGGCCGGGAGCGAGTCCGTCGCGGTGGATCGGTACGCTTTTGTCAGGAGGAGCAACGAACTCCTCTGACCTGAAAGCGCCGCGCGTCGTGCATTTCCACGCCGACACTTGTCCGCCCAGCATGACGCCGCATAAGCGGCGGTGATCGGAATATGCGAGAGGCGTCCGTTTAGACGATTTATATTTGGACCGCAATTGTGTGAGATCCGAGTGTCGATTGAAACACTGAGCCGGGAAGCCGATACACCAAGAACTAGAAATCAGTACATTGAAAACAGACATTGTGTAGAATAAATCTTGAAAAATAAATTGCAGTTTATAAGTTAAAAGAACCCAACTAAAATCATAACAATACAAAAGTGTAAAAGTATCTTAGGTTATATTAGATTAGATTAGTGTCCAGCATTTCAGCCACCCTTGGCGTCAGTGTCAGCGCATATTAGAACGTAGATAGAAAGCGATAAAAAATGGGCGTGCGTGATCAGCTGATCTCACTGTCGAATGTTTTCTAAATATTTTTTTCCTTATTCGTAGAAAAATAATTTAGCAGCCTAATGAGCTGATCACGCGTGTCCATGTTTTATCGCCTTCTATCTACCTTGAGTCATCTCTCCACTCTTTAGCTTGTCTGTTTTGATATCCGAATGATTAAAACATCGGAATTTCTATCCAATTTTATGTAATGAAAGTCTCCTTAAGGGCAGCCCGCCAATATGTCATAAATTTTTATAACTTCCTTTCATTAGACCTCCCCGCTGACTTATGAGATGGTATTTCCGTATAAATAAAATAAATTGGTTCCGATTCATGAGGTGGATTTCAAAGAAATGCGCATTAGCTCTTTCCAAAGTATGAGCGAGTAGTACCTACACCTGCGAGGTTCACATTCGAGCCTTCCTCGAGTAAAAATATCAAATGACATATTTTCTCTCGATTTTTCTCAGTACATTTGTTTTTAATACGTTTTTTTACCGGGTACTGCCATGAAAATTGGATTTATTTTACTGATTAATGATTGCAATGTATGAAAAAGATGGAATGAAAGTAGGAAAGAGGAGGACTTTAATAATAGCAGTTGATCTGCCATGTTCGCGGCTAAGGCTTTCTAATTTAATCTAAGTTGCGTAGATATGTAGCATTGGGGATTCACATTATATGCATTTTCACAAGCAAACATGTATAAGTTCGCGCTTGAACACGCCGCATGTAAACCTACAACATAAAACCTAAACCTCAAATAAACATACACCCTGAAACGATTGCCGACCTTCCCTGAAAAAGGGATGGCATTGGCAAAGTGAACCATTTTCTACATATTGCATGGTCAGCCTCATTAACCTATAAGTCAAAGAAATTCGAACCGTAAATGAACATAAGCCCTGATATGCCAATCGCTTTTCCCTGAAACAAGTTTGACACTGTAAAAAGCGTCGAAATTTAAATTATAATTGACCAGTCTCTTGTCAAAGTAATCATTCATTATGACTTTGATTAATTTAACTAAAAAAATTACATCAATATTTCCTAAACGTGAAAATAAATTTCAAACGTTTTTCTTCAGTTATCTGGAAAATACTTCCTTAAGATTAATAATTACCCATCAAAACACCCGAACACTTTCAATCACTTTTAATCCTTCAAGGCTGTATTTATATTTCGGAGGCTGTTTTCAGACTTTTGCAGGTGATGGAAGTTTTCGGAAATACTTCCAGGCTGGAGCTTTTAAACAGAGTAAATACGGATGAGTTATTGTAGGAACCAAGGCAGAAGTAAAAAAGTTGCAGAGCTTTCGGAAGCGTTGTAACCGGTGTGGAAATAAATGTTTAAAATTAGAAACAACCATTAATATTCATTCTAAATTTAACTTTGTAGGTACTGTATTTTGAATGAAAGTTTGAGTTTAGAATAAACAACTAGGTGTTAAGATAAATTTGTTACAAACTCGTGTTTAGAAATATATCGACGGTTAAAAGGAAGTAGTGCATAAGTGACGTTTTGGTCGAACATGAGTTATGAATGCTATCCTACTTAAAATTTTCTGCTCTTTCTAATGCGCTAACTCCATAGATTTACGATGATTTTTACGTGGCATTTTCATGGCAAAGCAAACAACTGCGTTTTCGAAGTATGGTTTTGGTGTAACCGACAAGATTTTGGCCTTTTTTTCTTAAAGGCGCTTGTGACATAAAAAAATCGTAAATCCACACTAATAGGAATGACAATGAATGCCTTTATTTTTTAAATTTTAGAGCTGTTTTTATTTTAACGATATGATAAAAAATAAAGAAGTTATGACATTTTTCTGCAATCTCAAACTTTAAACTGCTCTCCTGAACAATTAAGTTTTTGTCGCTTATGCCCTACTTCCTTTTAACCGTCAATATGTTAGTTTTTCCACTTTGTGTACATAAAACATGTTTGTTAGGACGTTATCAGGATATAAAATATTATAGATAAACTGATTCTATAATCCATAACGCAAGTTACAAAGAAATGCTTACACGCAAAATTTAGAATTATTTCTTATGTCGATGTTAAAGAAAAATAAATATTATATTAGTAAAAAAAATATTAATAAACAAACGCGAACTTATACGTGTCTTCTTGTGAAAATGCATGTAATGCTAATCTTTAATGTTACATATATTTGCAACTTAGATTAGATTAGATTAGAAAGGCAAATTTGTATGGGTGACCTTCGCATCCAGTTCAAAGTGTGCACGATGGTCCACAAAGCTTTATTTGGAAAAACACCCAAATATCTCGCTGATTTAATCAAACCAGTCACCCTCGGCAAAAAAAGCCTTACACTGCGCTCGGCTGAGACTGGAGCCAAATCAAGGATTGAAGAACCTATAAGAAGAGTTAACACAATATTTGGAGAGCGTGCATTTGCAGTTGCTGGCCCTCTGGCCTGGAACCACCTGCCACATCATGTGAGAGAGCTAAAGGACGATAGAAAGTTCCGGAATGCACTGAAGACAAGCAAATTTCTGGCATCGTTTGCACCAGCGCCCTTGGAGTGACTACATCACGAAACGGCCCTATAAAGAAATTATCAACTCATCATCATCATCATCATCTTACACGAATAAAACTTGTCGACCATTCTTGGAAATTTAATATTTTTGACATGAAATACTGCAGGTACGTACTAGTAATGTGTGACATGAGAGGCTCGTTGAGAGTAACGTGTTTTTTTCTGTTTGGTAAGAACCTGCTATTTATTCCTGTTCGTATCTCTCCCACTTCATTTACCACCATCAATATCCTTCTATCCGCGTCTTCCTCCTTCTCTCTTTTCTTCTCTTCACCGTGAAATGTTGCTTTCTTACGTGACACGCTTACTTCCCATGTATGTGACTTTATATTCAAATCATTACCTGTATCAAATGTTCTTTGTCGCCTATGAGAGACGGAAAACCGAGTTGAATTTTCTGATAATAATAATAATATAAAAGATATAATAATATATAATAAACAAATGTATATATTTAAGGAATCATATGCGGGAGGCTTCCCAATTCTTAAAATAAAAAAATAAAATTAGGCTGATTTTTTTGTTGAGCGCTGTTTTTGTGTGTATCAAACCTCAAAACCCTCTGCGAGCTTGGTCGTCGCTGTAGAAAGCGTCAATTCTCAACCAAGACCCAGTTACTGTAAGGCTGGATGATGGACCTTTTGTGACTGGTCTTTGGTAAACGTATGCGCATTTTTCGCCTAGCGAAGAGTTGAAGTGGGGGTTTGAAGGCTGGTTCTCATTTTTTGTGAAGGCTGAGAACACCTTGGGATCGAACCCTTGCTCTCGGCATGGAATGCAAGCATTCTACCAACTGAGCTATCGACCGGACTTTTTACCAGCTTGGTCATCGATACAAAGCGCCAATTTTCAAGCAAGACCCAGTTGCTGTAAGGCTTGTTGGACCTTTTGATGACCGGTCTTTGGTAAAGTTATATGAATTTTTCCCCTAGCGAAAAGCATTTTTGAAAATATTAAATAAGTATTTTTTTTGTGCTCCACCGGGATTCGAACCCACAACCTTCCATTAACGAGTTGTCAGAAGTGTTAACCACTGGACTACGAACCGGACACAATAATATCCATCTAAAGATAAAAAAATAAAAATGAGATGGGAAAGTTTTACATAAATGGATGGTTTTCTTAAACATATCACAGCCGTAAAACGCAGCGTGCAACTAAGCTACACATATAGTGCAACTTCTTTACGCATTGTCTTACACACTGTTTTGGATAGATCTATAGCATTCCGGCAAAAAGCTTGAAACATATTTTGATAAAAGTATCTGAGAATTGTACCCAAAAATAAAATTTTACGTTAAATCTCAAACATAGATTTACACCAAAAAAAGTATAAAAGTAAAAATAGCGCAGTTAGTGAGCGTTTTACTTCTTTTACTTTTATATCTCTTCATTGTGTGTGTGTGTGTGCAAGTATGTATACATGTGTGTATGTGTGTGTCTTCAGTCAGAGAGAACACAAAGGGCCGCTTGTTTACGCCTAGATAATTTTCGTGCAGTCGTCGTCAAACTTTTTTGTAAATATAACTACGGAAATTTCTTATATCTTGTCATTTGTATATTTTCAGTTTCCGTTTTTATTTCAAACCTCAAAATAAAATACCGGAAACTTTTACTCAGCCTTTGCAAGAAATGAGTACCAGCCCCCTCGGCAGCTGGGAAACCCCCACTTTAACTGAAATGGTTGGCGTAAGGCCGTCCCCCTACTTGTATAAATAAATAGGTTCCACTCGCCACAGGCTCAAACCCTTTGAGAATCACGCGGCAAGAAGTTAAACTATATTGGTTTTAACCTTTACCAAAGACCGGTCACTGAAAGGTGGATGTGAAGGTTGTGGGTTCGATTCCCGGCAGAACGCAAAAAATATACCATTTATATTTTCAAATTTGCTCTTCGCTGGGTTGAAAAATTTATAAAACCTTTAACAATGACCGGTCACCAAAGGTCCATCCAACCTTACAACAACTGGGTCTTGCTTGAGAATTGGCGCTTTCTACAGCGACGACCAAGCTCGCAGAGGGCTCTTGAGGTGTGATACAACAGCGCTCACCAATTAAATCATCCTAATATTATTATTTATTGGAAGATCATTTGCGTTGACAGCTTTTTTTTTTATCTCCATGTGTCTTTAATTGGGTACAAGACTGGTACGGTCCATAGCTTAGATGGTAGATTACTTGCGTTCCATGCCAAAGGTCTAGGGTTCAACCCCTACCAAGATTATAAAAAAATAACTTTGCGATGAATACTACAGATGTCTCTGCTCTGAAAAATGAATTATTTTCCTTTTTAAATGATAAATTTGCCGAAAATGATACTAAAATTCAGCACCTTTCAAATCTGCTGCTAGAATATAAAAACAAGCATGATGAAATTACTAAACAAAATACAAACCTTCTGAACTCACTTAAATTATTATCCACACAAAATGAGGAACTCCGTATTAATGCGTCTCAGGCTGAAATGAGAATTAATACCTTGGAAAATACCCTAAACACTATGGAGCAGTTTTCCAGGCGAGACAATTTAGAAATTTTTGGTATTCCCGAAAATAGGAATGAATCGCCAGTTGACATCATAAAAAATATCGCCACACAATTAAAAACTATTATAAAGGAAGATGATATTATCTATGCCTCCAGAATACCGTCGACAAACAGCTCCCGCCCCAAACCTATCATAGTGAAACTCAAAAACAACAACCTAAAGAATGAAATTATAGCTTCCATCCGGAAAAATAAAGGCCTTCGGACAAATGATATTGGAATCCCAGGAGAACCTAAACAAATCTACATCAATGACCATCTGACTCCGAGAAACAAACTACTACTACGGAAGACACGGGAAGCCACAAAAGATAAATATTTTTTATACGTATGGACAAGAAACTGTCGTATATGGGTCCGCAAAAACAACACGACTCCAGCACAACTCATACAAACGGAAGAAGATATCATCAAGAAAATTGCATGACTCAACAATCACATCCTTCACATCCACTCCCCTCAACACCATACACCTTCCTAATCCATCAAACGTTCGAAAAATATCTTAATATTCTTCATTACAATACTCTTATTTTAAACTCACGTTTACACTTACCTTGTTATATCTATTTACTTATTTCTTATTTAAATTCACCACTCTCTTTAATATTTTGCAATTCTTATTTCTCTCTCAAAATCACAAAATGATCTCTATTCTCTATCAAAACTGCAGAGGGCTTCGCACCAAATGCAATACCTTTTTTCAAAATATTCTACTTAACGACACTTACAACATAATTGGTATAACAGAGACATGGTTGCCTGATTCCATTTCAGATAGCGAACTTGTACCCGCGAACAAATATGACGTTTTCCGCAAAGATAGATCATATAACCTTTCTAATAAAACCATGGAAATGAAAGAAGTATGCAAGGATAGAAAGAAATGGCGGTTGATCTGTGATGTTGGCGGCTAGGGTTTGTTAAAGTGAATTTGGTTTTATGATTTAGTTTTTTATGTCCATGTATATATTGTTATTTTTATTCTTTGATTTTAAAAAATGTAATTTGTCATGTATGTTCCTTGACTTATAGGTTGTTATGCGGCTGACCACCCATAATATAAAAATTGGTTCACTTTGCCAATGTCACCCCTGTTTCAGGGAAGGACGGCAAGAGTTGCAAGGCTTATGTTCATTTGAGATTGGGTTTTTATATTGTAGGTCCACATGCGGCATGTGTTAGCGCGAAATTATACATATCTGCTTGTGGGAATGCATTTAGTATAAATCTTAAATGATATATATCTTTGCAGCTTAGATTAGATTAGATTAGATTAGGTGGCGGTGTGATGCTGATATTGGAAAAAGACTTCCACGCATGTGAGTATGAACATAACTACGACATAGAATGTATCTGGATCTCTTTACCCAAATCAACTCTAACCCATAATGTCCCCTTACATGTTGCCTGTGTATACTTGCCTAGAGGTAATAATTACTCATCGGCTGTGAGTTCTTTTCTCGACTTATTGAAACACATAAGCGAAACGTATCCTGAAGATAAAATTCTGATTTTGGGTGACTTTAATATGCCAAACATTCAGTGGGCATCCAATAATAACTCGAATATCTTATCACCACATATTTCAAGCATTGACCAAGACATCTTAAATCTTATCGACACAATGTCATATACGAATCTTAACCAACACAATTGTATACCAAATTCAAATCAACGCATTTTAGACCTAGTTTTATGTAACATGGATTGTAGAGTTTCGCGCTCCGATTCCCCACTCGTAGACGAAGACTTGCATCACCCCACACTACATATTGACATACCATCTCAACAACTTATAATGCTACCAGCTGTCACGAAAGAAATAATTCTGTACAAAAAAGCTAACTATGATTTGATTAATATGTATCTCTCAGAAGTTAACTGGAATCACCTCGAAACTTATGACGATATCGACATTGCAGTTGACGAGTTTTATAATATACTACGCAGAACTATAAAATTACATATCCCTCATAAAATAATACACCTTTCAAATTATCCCACTTGGTACAGCCCTGCACTTATAAAGATTATCAAAGAAAAACGCAAATACCATAACAAATGGAAACGTTTCCACAATCCATGTGACTACTCATCATTTTCTTTACTTAGATCCCGACAAAAGTCACTTCAACATCACTGCTTCTCTAATTATGTACAATCAATTGAGAATAACATACTAACTAACCCGAAATTTTTTTTTACATATATTAAAAATAAAACTAAATCACATAATATTCCTCAAAGCATGCACTATCGCAATAAAACATGCCATGGAAGCGACGACATTTGCTCACTTTTCTCCGATTACTTCAATTCAGTTTTCAACGACTCGTCAAATAACCTTGGCAATTTCCACGCACGTGATATTCTTTCTAATCAGTCTTTTGTTAATAACATAGGGCACATTCAAATAACTCAATCTGAAGCAAATAAATACCTCAAACAAATAGATAAAAATAAAGGATTCGGTAACGATGAGATTAGTCCTTATTTTGTGGTCCAATGTGCTGACCAACTGAGTGTACCAATTTCAATTCTTTTTAATAAATCAATGAAAAATGGTAAATTCCCAACGAAATTCAAAGTAGCCTTAATAACACCCATTCACAAATCTAAATCCAAAAATGACATCGAAAATTACCGCCCCATTTCTATATTATCTGTATTTAGCAAATTATTCGAAAAAATCGTATTAGACCAAATCTACCCAATAGTTTCTCCCTATATAAGTAATCATCAACATGGATTTTTGAAAAAGCGCTCAGTTCTCACAAATTTACTCAATTTCACAGAATACGTCTCACATAAAATGAACAATCACTTACAAGTCGACACTATATATACAGACTTTTCAAAGGCCTTTGACAGGGTAGATCACAACATACTTATTCAAAAACTATACGGTGTGGGCATTCACGGTGACCTTCTCAGATGGTTTGATTCTTACATAAGAAATAGGCAACAAGCAGTGGTTGTAGGTAATTGCAAATCCAATTTCACTTGTGTTCCGTCGGGTGTACCCCAAGGATCACACCTAGGTCCTACTCTTTTCAATATTTATATCCATGACATACAAAATTGTTTCCAGTCCACAAACTTCTCAGGTTTCGCTGACGACATGAAAATCTACACAACAATTAACAACATAAATGATTGCGTTGATTTACAGAATGACATCAATAGGCTAAGTGTATATTGTTGTAAAAACAAGATAGACATCAATGTGTCCAAGTGTGCCCTATTAACCTTTTCTCGCATAAATACACCCATAACGTTTCCTTATTCCATAAACGGTTCGTTATTAAAAAAAAGTCGATGATATAAGAGATCTAGGAGTTATATTGGATTCCAAATTGACGTTCGATAAACATATTGATTCAATTACCTCCAAAGCTTACCGAATGTTGGGTTTCATTATCCGCACCGGTAAACAGTTCAACAATATCAACACTTTGAAGACACTGTACCTTTCGTACATACGGCCTCACCTAGAATTCAGTGCTCCGATTTGGAGTCCACATTATAAGATCCACACAAACCGCATCGAAAAAATTCAAAAGACTTTTTTGAAATATCTGGAGAGACGTTTATATATAGAACACACCAACTATAATTCTTCCATAGAACTTTTCAAACTCAACACATTGCAAGATAGAAGGACCTACTTCGATCAAATGCTATTGTACAAAATATGTAACAATATAATCGACTCACCAGAAATACTAAGTAATATATCATTTCATGCACCAATCAGACATACCCGCTCTCAAAACTTATTTCACCTACCCACTTGTCATACCAATTACCGATACCATTCAACCATTTTCAGAATACAACGTGATTACAACCTAAATTTTAAACATCTTGACATTTTTCAAGACTCATTACTAACCTACCGTAATAAATTGAGATATTTTTCAACTCCCTTCAATTCCTTCCCCTAATCCCCTCAATCAATCTTACACACATTAATCCCTCCTTTTCCGCATTTTCTACTTCAATTTCCTTTTACTCATTTTCTACCTTCAATTTCCTTCTAATTTACTTTGTTATATTCACTCTGTTAAAACTACTTTACTTACATACCCCCGATTTTTTCACTTATTGTTAAAAAAATTCTCATACCCTGTTTCTTTCTTTTTTGCTATTCTTAACTTTGTTACCCTTATACCTGCTCAACATACTGATTACACTACAAGAATATCTTTAAACTATTTAAATTTGAAGAAAACAACTTTGGCTAACACTAATTTTAATGAACACTATGTATTCACACTCATAAAGCTGTAGTTTTCTGAAATGAAATAAATAAATAAATAAATAAATATTTCCCGCTTCCCGATGATGAACGACTAACGAAGAAAGTGTACAAAGGAAATGTCAGAGGAAAGCGTGGAAGGGGAAGGCCGAGGAAAGAATGGTTAGACCAAATAGGTGAGATTGCGAAAGAATGGAACCTGCAGAGTGAAAATAAGAGAAGAGTATGTATGAAAAAGGTGATGAATATTGAGGAGATGAAAGTGGTTTGTAAGGACAGAAAAAAGTGGAGGCGCATCTGCGGAGGTACCGGCCACCCCTAGTGGAACGGCGGCAGGATACAGTACAGTAACAGTAACAGCTTCGGTGTTTATTTTGAACGCAAATTAAAAATTACCGCATGGTTTACTCAGCCCACACAAAAAATGGGAACCAACTCCTTTTGGAGCTGGATAACCCGTGTTTCCATAGAAATTGCTTGGCGTTAGGATAGGAAAAAATGGAGGCTACTCTGCAGAGGCTCTGGCCACCCCTGGTGGAATGGCGACAGAGTTACAGTCACAGTTACAGTTAGGCCAGCCTAGTAAATGTAAATCTAATCTAATCTAAGTTGCAAAGATATGTTACATTAGAGATTCACATTACATGCATTTTCACAATCAGACACGTACAAGTTCGCGCTTGCACATGCCGCATGTGAGCCTACAACATAAAAACCAAATCTCAAATGGACATACACCCTGCAACTATTGCCGTCCTTCCCTGAGACAGGGATGACATTGGCAAGGTAAACTATTTTTACAGCATGGGTGGTCAGCCGCATACCAACCTATAAATCAAGGAACATACACGACAAATTGCACTTTAATATGCAGCTTAGTTGCGTTTACAGTTCACTTTTCTCATTTATTTTTTTAAGAAATCCTGTGCGGGAGACTCCCTAGATTTTAAAGACTCTAGGGGTCTATGACACTTGTTGTAGTGCCGCAGAGGTGTTTTTTACGAGCTTGGTCGTTGCTACAAAGCGCCAATACTCAAGCAAGACCCAGTTTCTGTAAGGCTGGATGGATCTTTAGTGACCGGTTTTTGGTAAGGGTTTTATCAATTTTTCAACCCAGCGTAGAGCACATTCGAAAATATAAATGACAATTTTTTTTTGCTCCGCCGTGATTCGAACTCACAACCTTCCACTTACGAGTCACAAGTTGTAACCACTGGACTACGCACCGGTCAATAATCTTTTCAATAGGTTTTTATTTATTTTTTCATATCATATTTGGGAATCACTGCTTTTGAGGGTGAAAGTGTTTATTGAATGAAATTGCCAGCTAGGTTATGTCTCATATTATTCGCAAACATAATAAACAGACCTTAAACCCATCACTAGCCTACAAAACCCATACAAACTTTCACTATTAGTGACAACTTAAACAGCAAAACACTCAACTATGAATAGCGCCGCTTTGATTTATGTTCCTTCAGGTTCTTTCAAGTTCCTTCAAGTTATTTTTAGTTCTTTTTACCCAAACAACATTCATCTATTGAAAATGTCTCTTCGCCATTCAAAAAATCCCTGTTTTTTTTCTGGTCTTGACTTTTTTTCAATCCCGTGAATCTCCGCGTGTAAACATGAATTGATGATATCTCGTCCGGGATCTCGTATCTTATCTTGTCTTTCATTAAATATTTCGTGTGGTTCATCCGGATAGGGGGCGAAATAAAATTCAACGTGCGATGAAAGGCGGATACCTTGAAAGATGTTTTTTTTTATTTCAATTTCTGAAGTGGAAATTTGTGGAAGATTCTCTTTTTGAAAATATTTGACCCCAAACTTGACCTTACATTAAAAACAGTTCATTGACCTCAAGGATAATGTCCTTGAAAAGGAATACGCAACGCGACGCAACCAAGCTACACATACAGTGGAACTTCTTGCTGCGTTATCCAGATGTGGCGATTGGAACCTACTTATTTTAACATGTAAAAGAGCCGGCCTTACGCCAACCATTTATTTGAAATGGCGGTTTCTCAGGTCCCGAGGAGGCTGGTACTCATTTCTTCGAGACCGAACCCTTGCTCTCGGCATGGAATGCAAGCATTCTACCAATTGAGCCATCGACCTTTTTACGAGCTTGATCGTCGTCGCTACAAAACGCCAATTCTCAAGCAAGACCCAGTTGCTGTAAGGCTGGATGGACCTTTGGTGTCCGGTCATTGGTAAAGGTTTTATGAATTTTTCAACCCAGCGAAGAGCAATTTGAAAATATAAATGGTATATTTTTTGCTCTCCACCGGGAATCGAACCCACAACCTTCCCATTCAGAGTCCGAAGTGTTACCACTGAACTGAAAATATTTTTTAATCGATTTTTTTTTAAATTATACCCAAAGTAAACCGTTAGAATATTGATACTCCGCTTTTATATAGTTCCTTGACTTATAGGTTGGTATGCGGCTGACCACCCATGCTGTAAAAATGGTTCACTTTGCCAATGTTACCCCTGTCTCAGGGAAGGATGGCAAGAGTTCCAGGGTGTATGTCCATTGGGGATTTGGTTTTTATGTTGTAGGTTCACATGAGGCATGTGCAAGCGCGAACTTGTACGTGTCTGGGTGTGAGAATGCATGTAATGTGAATCGCCAATGTAACATATCTTTGCAACTTAGATTAGATTAGATTATATAGAAAATAACCAAGAGCTATTTCAAATGAAACTAGAACTGATATCATCTTTTAGGCGCATATTTTTTTTGCCAGCTGATTCTTTTTTTATCATTACCCTTCTAGTTTAATGGCGCCATCATCTGGGATTTATTTGCCACTAGGTAAGCAAGATGTATATCGCGGTGGAAATGGGAGATCATATCCACATTACGTTGGTAAACACCTCCATTAATGGGGGCAATCTAACGTAGGGGTTGAACCTTTAAAATATCATTATTTTCAGGTTTGATTGGGCCGTGGCGTCAAATGAACAATTGATAAAGGCTTACAAGTATTTTTAGGTTAAAATTACATTTCAGAAAAATTATCTGCTATGTGTTTGAAATAAAAGAGTAAAAGGACAGAAAAAATTCTGTTAATCTCTAATCTAACCTAAGTGCAAAATATAAGTGACATTAAAGTTTCACATTATACTCGTACCTACGCATTCTCACAAAACAGACAAGTTTAATTAGGGCCTGTTGCACCAACCTCCAATCAATATTTGATTGAAACATCAAATTTGATTGCTTAGTTCTGGTAAGGACCTTGGTTAAATATTTCTCGAAAGTTGGTAAAAATGTGATGGAATTTGAACAGAAAATATGATTCACATCAGCTGACTTACGTATATGCAATCAATTGTTTGATTTGAAAGGGAGATATCACACTTAATTTTGATTTTCGTCTGATTGGAGTTTGGTGCAACAGGCCCTAAGTTCGCGATCAAACATGCCGCGTGTAGTCCTACAATATAAAAACCCGAATCTTAAATGAACATACACCCCGCAACTCCTGCCGACCTTTCCTGAAACAGGGGTGACATTGGCAAAGTGACACGCATACCAATAATGGCGACTAAGGTTTTTAAATATATTTTTTATTGTTTTATGGTATTTTAAATATTTTTATTTATTTATTGTTAGTTGTACATAAGAAGTCAAATATAATTTGATATATTTGTTCATTGATTCATAGGCCAACCCTGCTTCAGAGAAGGGCGACAAAAGTTGTAAGGTACCTACATATTTAATTAAAGATTTGGGTTTTCAAAGAGGGGGTTCAACTTATATTATAGATTATAGTGACATCACAAGGATTAACCGCTTGCATAAGCAACCCAGCGGTGCTACGTCACAACTTTATGGTCTATGTCAAATGTGCGAGCCAAATTCAAGCTTTTACGTATGATAAACTAATGTAATAATATATTTGCATAAAGCCGGAGAAGGTGCCAGCTTTTGTTACGGGAATAATCTAAGTTGTAACGTTTCCCGCCGGGGATCGTTAATGGCGCCATCATCTGGGATTTATTTGCCACTAGGTAAGCAAGATGTATATCGCGGTGGAAATGGGAGATCATATCCACATTACGTTGGTAAACACCTCCATTAATGGGGGCAATCTAACGTAGGGGTTGAACCTTTAAAATATCATTATTTTCAGGTTTGATTGGGCCGTGGCGTCAAATGAACAATTGATAAAGGCTTACAAGTATTTTTAGGTTAAAATTACATTTCAGAAAAATTATCTGCTATGTGTTTGAAATAAAAGAGTAAAAGGACAGAAAAAATTCTGTTAATCTCTAATCTAACCTAAGTGCAAAATATAAGTGACATTAAAGTTTCACATTATACTCGTACCTACGCATTCTCACAAAACAGACAAGTTTAATTAGGGCCTGTTGCACCAACCTCCAATCAATATTTGATTGAAACATCAAATTTGATTGCTTAGTTCTGGTAAGGACCTTGGTTAAATATTTCTCGAAAGTTGGTAAAAATGTGATGGAATTTGAACAGAAAATATGATTCACATCAGCTGACTTACGTATATGCAATCAATTGTTTGATTTGAAAGGGAGATATCACACTTAATTTTGATTTTCGTCTGATTGGAGTTTGGTGCAACAGGCCCTAAGTTCGCGATCAAACATGCCGCGTGTAGTCCTACAATATAAAAACCCGAATCTTAAATGAACATACACCCCGCAACTCCTGCCGACCTTTCCTGAAACAGGGGTGACATTGGCAAAGTGACACGCATACCAATAATGGCGACTAAGGTTTTTAAATATATTTTTTATTGTTTTATGGTATTTTAAATATTTTTATTTATTTATTGTTAGTTGTACATAAGAAGTCAAATATAATTTGATATATTTGTTCATTGATTCATAGGCCAACCCTGCTTCAGAGAAGGGCGACAAAAGTTGTAAGGTACCTACATATTTAATTAAAGATTTGGGTTTTCAAAGAGGGGGTTCAACTTATATTATAGATTATAGTGACATCACAAGGATTAACCGCTTGCATAAGCAACCCAGCGGTGCTACGTCACAACTTTATGGTCTATGTCAAATGTGCGAGCCAAATTCAAGCTTTTACGTATGATAAACTAATGTAATAATATATTTGCATAAAGCCGGAGAAGGTGCCAGCTTTTGTTACGGGAATAATCTAAGTTGTAACGTTTCCCGCCGGGGATCGTAAAGTGTCCGCAAAATGGCGGCAATAAGTCTAAATGCGAAAACGAACACTTTGTGCTAATTTCACCGGCGCCCTTATCCATTGGCCAATATCCAAAATCAAGTTGAACTACTTCACAATTCAATTAAATCTAGCGCACACTGGATTTTTCCCATTCAAACCTAAAAATTCAAATTTTTCTCGACGGGCAAAGATCGCACGTTTTTGTGAACAGTACCCTTAGTACGATTTGCAAAACTTGAGAGTAAAGTAAAGTTTACGGGAAATATTAAAGAGTGATTTCTCCCAAAATCTGCCGTTTTTGTTTCTTACACTTTATGGTCTTAGCAAAAGAGTTACAGTGATGAAGGTAATCAAGTTAAAACAAATAAAAACGGCAGATTTTGGGGGAAATCACTCTTTAATAATTGCTGTAAACTTTACATTACTCAAGTTTTGTAACTCGTGCTAAGGGTACAGGGTACTTTTTGCTTCTTCCTCAGCCTTTCTCAGTCCACATCTAGATAGAGGCCTCCTCCAATCCACTCTTTCTCTGTCTATCGGCTGCTGTGTCCAGCGATTCTCTGCCTGCAGTTCTTTTGATGTCATTTGGGTTCTCTCCACTCCTCGGACTCCACTCCTTGGACGTCCTGGGCCTCCACTGGACTTTCGATTGGATTCTTTCGACCACCTTTCCTGGTCCAGCGCCACTTTAAGCAGGCCACTCGCTGTATGACATCAGCGACACCAGTGCGTCTGCGAATCTCCTATGGTTTGGAACCCTGTCTCTGAGGCTGATTCCCAGCATCCTCCTTTTAATGGCTCTTTGGCTGATTTGAAAAAATGGTTTTCTTCCGTTTTTTTTTTAAGAAAATCTGATGACTTAATGTAAAAAAAAAACCTCAATATGAAAATAAGTTACGTATTTAGACACGTTTTCACACACCGACAGTATTCTGTATTTACAGTTATTTGGAAGTCCATTTTTTTCTTTAGTTAACTAATTTTAAAAATATTATAAAACCAAAAACTTTAGAAAAGAAACACTTTTTTCTACAGTTTGTTTTTTTTTTCTTTGCGTTATATTTTGTCGCTCTTAGAGCTGTTTTTTTTTTATATATTATGAATAGTTTATGAGACAATATGTAGAAAATCTGTATTCAATAAATTAAATTGATTTTTCAATTTACAGTTTTTTTTGTGGCGATATTTTTTATGTGATGTTCAATTTTTTGTAAATCAAGAAGAGCCGTCTTACGCGAAGACAATATCCCGTCGGGCAAACTAGTTTTGATTCAAAAGCATAAACCTAAGATCAGTTTTATCTCTCGTGTGCAGTGCTCTTAACTAGATTGAACAAAAGTGCACTTTTAGCACTCACAGAAGAAATAATTGAAGTTATGATTTTATCAACACCAACCCGACTGAGAGGTGTGGGACCTCACTGAGCTTACATTCAAATTGAAAAGAATTGATAAAAATGCTTAAATGTGCTCTTTCGCTAAGTGCATAGTAAAAATTCCACAGAGCAGCAATAAAATTTCAATTTATTTGAAGATTTTTTTTTTTTTTTTAAGAGATCCTGTGCGGGAGACTCCCTAGATTCTAAAGACTCTAGGGGTCTATGACACTTGTTGTAGTGCCGCAGAGGTGTACAAGCTTGGTCGTCGCTACAAAGCGCCAATACTCAAGCAAGACCCAGTTGCTGTAAGGCTGGATGGACCTTTGGTGACCGGTCATTGTTAAAGGTTTATGAATTTTTCAACCCAGCGAAGAGCACATTCGAAATATAAATGGTATATTTTTGTGCTCCGCCGGGATCCGAATCCACAACCCTCCATTGAAGATGTTAGTTTTATGGTAAATTATGATGATAAAGTAATTTAAAAAATACAATAGCAATCTTAAATGAATATCATTGAATACAAAACCCTTTTCTGTACATTTGTTTTGTATTTAATGAAATATTGAAATTCTAATTCGTATTTTTTTCTTCCTAAAAAAAGGAACAATTGTGAAAATTCAGCTAAACAATGTGTAATGAGTGAAAAACATAGCGTTTTGTTAGGTGTGACTCGTAAAGGGAAGGTTGTGGGTTCGAATCCCGGCGGAGCATAAAAAATAAACCATTCATATTTTCGATTATATTTTCCGACGGTTATTCTTCACTCGTAGCAATGATTATTTTCAATATTACAAAAAAATACAAACGTTTTTAGTTCTCAGACCATCGTCAGGTAGAATTTATAAATAGGTTCCTTGACTTATGGGTTGGTATGTGGCTGACCAGTGACCACCCATGCTGAAGAAAATGGTTCACTTTGCCAATATCCCACCTATTTCAGGGAAGATCGGCAAGAGTTGCAGGGTGTATGATCATTTGAGATTTGGGTTTTTATATTGTAAGCCCACATGCGGTGTTTAAGGGTGAACTTATACGTGTGCGCTTGTGAAAATGTATATAATGTGAATCCTTAATGATCCATATCTTTGCAACTTATATAAGATTAGATTAGTTTTTTTAAATCTCAACACACACACACATACTTTCAATCGAATTACACCATCCAATATGCTTTATTACTTATTAGTTTTATTTTCAGCACCAGCTTCCGGCTCATTTTAAGGTTTTCTGTATACTTAGCTACATAATTACGTCAACCTATTTTGGTAAATTAGCTTTGTGCTTTCTATTTTCGCTGCAAGCGACTTAAAAGCTGCATCATGAGCGCTTTCATTACTGGAACTTGCATTCCGCTTAAGGTTCTATATATTAGACCTGCTTCGTGAGAGCCTTCGCCTTGCACTCGCTACAATATACGATCACTTATATGTGACATTTTCATGCGTAATCCTTTGTTAACGCAACTAAGCTACACATATTGTGTAACTTCTTGCCTGCGTTATCCTATATAGAAAATTAGTTGTTAAGTTACTTGTTATCATATATAGAAAAACCCTATTGCAAATAAGACGGCTACGTACTTACCCTAAAGTTGTCGTTTTTTTTAAAGTACTTACACACGTGTGTGTCTGAAAATCTAGGCCCCTTGTTCATAAAAAGATTTAATTTTTAAACAAGCTGATTAAGTAGTTTTTTCTTTATTAAAAGCGAGCTTGCAAACGCAACTAAGCTACACATATAGTGTAAGGGGGCCGGCCTCACACCAGCCACTTTCAGTTGCAGTGGGGGTTTTCTCAGCTCCCGGAGCTGCTGATTCTCATTTATTGTGAAGGCTAAGTAAACCTTGCCAGTATTTATTTTGGGTTTGAAATAGACACCGAAATGAGAAATCATTTCTGACACCCTCGGTGGGGTTCGAAGTGTTCGAACCCTTGCTCTCGGCATGGAATGCAAGCATTCTACCAACTGAGCTATCGACCGGACTTTTTACGGACCGGACCGGACTTTTTACGATTTTTGACCAATAAAACTTGTCCAAAATGATACCGTGGTAAGTTGAGGGTTGTTGGTTCACATGCAAGAAGTGTTAGCGCGCACTTGGACGTATCTGCTTGTGGGAATACATTTAGTATGAATTTTAAATGTTAATTTGCAACCTGGATTATAGATCTTTGGATCGTGATTAGTAGTACTTACTGCAAAACATCTTTATGAACTATTTTTATTATTATTATATGTGCCAATTAATTGTGTTGATTTTTTTTTATGCCAGGCATATAGTCTAGGAAAAAAACTGACACGCAAGATTGATCGTCTGTAGGTGGCATTAGAAGCACAGGTTAAATAGTAGAAGCCATAAAACTCTGTGCTTTCTCGCGGGCCAAATGAAGCACTCGGCGCTTTCAAAAACACCTGCGGAGCGGCAATTAAGACCTGGAGCTTTGAATCACTTGAAAAAATTAACCCAATTCCTGAAAAAAAAGGGCTTGAAGGAGGGGGCGGTAATTTTCAGCAACAAGAAATGAGTAATTGAATCAGGGCTTATTAGATTATTCCAAGAAATGGACTGAATTTGGAAATCATAACTTTTTCTCGGCGAGAAAACGTCACACTTGTATGTGGCAGCACTCCTTACCAGTTTCAGGGTCTTCTAAAGCTTGAAATCATTCTAGATCCGCTAGAATCAAAGAGAAGATTTTTGTTATTATACGAGTACAATTAATTAACGCAACAACTGTTCGCTTCTGTTGAAGTTCGCTTTTTTGATAAATTCTTGAATTTTTAAATGTTTTTTTAGCTTATGATGAATGTTTTCATTACTAAATCAAAATATATTAAAACACTTGTTTAAAATAATATTTTTAGTGTTTACAAAATAAAGTAAAACATTTTTATAATTAAGATTATTTTCACTTTTTTCTTTACACACTCAAAAAAAAATTAAGTTAATTTAAACTTATGTATTAAGGTGGATCGAAATCGTTTTTTTGGGAATTTCGATTTTGCGTTTGGCCAAAAGCTGCTCTATATCAATACAAACAATAAATTGTACCACCATAAGGTCGAAATATTTGATCTTATACTGCCCCAAAGCCTCGAAAAGTTAATAAAAATCATAAAAACTGCTATATACTTAACATTTTCTTTTGTTTATTAAGAAAAAAATAATTGTAGTAAAATGAAGTTCAAATTTAAGCACAAAGCATGATTTTCTATAAATGATAGAAAAAAGACCCGTTTATGGCAAAAAAAAATGAAAAAATGGCAATCAACAGAAGTATAGAAAATAGTGATTTTAAGAGAATTGGTAATTTTTCTTTAAATTGAAAAAAGGCATTATTTGTCGCGATTCCAGGTTTCTTTTAATGAATTCATCTCTTCTGATAAGACCGCAAACAGCAGCTGAAGTTTTTCTTACAATTTTTACTAATCTTTCAGTGGCTAACGTGTAGAAAGGAAAATGGAAATGGCTTGAGATTAGTTCGTCAGCAAGCGGTGGATTTTCTTAACAACGTGATGTTAATTCACCGTTCATAAATTTTATAACAGGCGGCTTGGCCACATTATTTTCGTGCCAGTTTATAAGGTTTTTATAATTGTCTGCATCAAAATCAAGTTTTGGCCGATCGTAGTTCGAATTCTCAAAATTATTTCCTGTCGCGTTTCAATATTCTTCACAAGGCTAGAACTCATAAAAAGGCAAAGCAAGTAAGATGTTTTTTATATGATTGTAATATCCATTTCTCTGTATCACAGGATGTAGTATCTGCTTTAAATTATCTGTCAAATATCGCGACATTTAGATTGTCTTGTGTAAGTGTCTAGCACCATTAATGCAATGTGGTTAGTTTTGATGTAAGACCACATAAGAGCGTCCACTTTCATTATATAATTGATAATATTAACAGCTTGTCAGATGGTTAAAAAAAAAAACATAAAGCCGTAGTATTCTGTGAGCCATCTTTAATGCACTAGTTTTCCAGTGTTTCTTTTTAATAAGCTTTGAGAACAATATCCAGACTTTATAGTTATTCTCCGTTCAATAGGTAGATCACATTGGATAGGTAGAATCGAGACTATTGGAAGCTTTTCACAACTTTTTAATACCTTTTCTATGGGTCCAGAGTAACTTCTTAGTCCAATTGTACAACCATCAATATATTCAAATAATTGGCGCGGCAGTTCGTTGGCATGGAGTTGACAAATACACCACTGCAGCAGTTTTACTAGATATTTTAAGTTTTTTGGAATGAATTTACCAATTCCATCTGTATTAACAATAGTTCTATCACGTCCGATTACAGCAAAAAGGATGACATTGATATTTTTACTGATTAAAATATCCATAATTTTTCTTTTTATTATTGCTGCTTTTCCAGTGCTTAAAGAAATATGACCAATGTACTGTGACCTTGCGTCCTTAAGTAAACTAATACGCTCCTCTATAATTATATTTCTCTCATGATCCACCATATTAAAGGTTTTATTTTTACGTCCATCAAAGTATAAACCCAAATCTTAGTAATCAGAATCAACGGTCACACCGCTGAACTTAGTTATTTGCTTTTCACGGGCTCTTCTAATTTTATTTTGATCGAAAACTTTGGATGAATATTTGTCTGAAATAATACCAACGCTTTGTTGCCAAAACAAGAGCAGCTTCAGCCTTATTGGAAATGCCAAATTTATCCACAGGTTTTTCCAGTATGCCAAGGTCAATATTTTTTAATGAATATGAATACGAAATTTGAGGTAGCGGTCTCTGAAGTGCTAGTTTTACTATTACTGTTGATACTGGTTGTTGAGAGACATCAGTTGATAGGTCAGACAGATTTGGCAATGAACTTGTATCTTTTTCTTTGTATGGTTAATATTTCTGTTTCCGGTTTAGCTTTTTTTAAATTTCACGCAGCAGTTTTCAAATCAACACTCCTTATGATCATTTATCTTTTGGTTCTTTGATCAATCAGAATATTTTTCAGTTATCGGTACTTTAAGATGTTTTGCATAGTTAAATGAAGCCAATCTGTTGCATTAACACGCTGATATATTAAAAAATACACTTAAGATCTCTCGTAAATTTGTATGTGCAAAAAATATGAGTGGCGTACAACTATAGTTACATCTCTGAGAGCACCGAATTAGTGACGCGCGTCTGCGCGGAGTAACAAAGTTAGGGGGTGCCTCCACCCATCCCTCTCAAATTACAAGATACCAAACACGTAATGATAACTATTTCATTCATTTTAAAGAAACAAAATTATATTTCGTTTGATTTTATCTAATACTTGATTCTTAAACACAGGGGTAAAAATGAGTAGTTTTATGTATTTTTGTAATTTTTCTGATGACTTGGGGCAGTATAATAAATTAATATTTTGATAAGATTTTTTTTTATATCAGATACTCACCCCATAGAGCAACTGTTCTGCATAACGCAATTACGAAAAAATGATTTTTATTTTTTTCCATACATACAGCGATCCACCTTATTATGTATACAGTACGAAAATAATTTGAGTAATTAAATTAAATAAACCTCGAATTCTCACAAAATTCTCTGCGTTAATTTTTAACCGTGGAGCGTAGATATTTAAACCGTAGCTTTTCGGGGCGCAGAACAAATTGACTACGAAAGCCTCGTAGAGCTTATTCGTTCGTAGACCACTTCAAAGCGTTTCAGCCCTCTGCCATATTGCTACGTTTTACGGTAGATTAAAGTAAATACAGAGGTAGCCACAAAAATTTAGCGAAGTTTTTTTTTCTGGCCTAATTAAAACCGCCATGGTTTAAGGTCAGTTGTTTTGGCTCTAGTTTAATGGATAAAAAAATGCTTGATCTAAGTTGAAATTGGACTCACATATAATTTTGTTCTTACTGAAAAAAATATCCCAGACCTATTCATGTACCTTTTTTATATTATTTAATTGATATTAATTAAATAGATTTTCTCCTTAAAGCTAAACCTGTAAATTTACTCAGCCTTCACAAGAAATGAGTACCAGCTCCTTCAGTAGCTGGGAAACCCCTACTTCAACTGAAGTGGTTGGCGTTAGGCCGGCCCCTTTAACTGTAAAAGTAAATAGGTTCCACTCGTCACATGCAAGAAGACAAGAAGTTTTACTATATGTGAAGCTTAGTTGCATTATGTTTTATAGTTTTAGCAGTAGTTAATTATCTGCTAGTTAATGTCTTTTCTTGGAGCTGCTTTATCTCCTGAGAGGTTTATTACTTAATGAATATGATGCCATTTTATAAACAGTCCCCCGCCACACTCAAGACCGCTAAAAAGTTTAGGCCGGAGTCACGACCGTTTGACAGATTTACAAATAATAACTAATTTTAAAGTCAATTATGCTTTTCGGATATTGACGAACCGTTATGGGAGATCTTACATGATTCTCGACGTTTCATTGTGACGTAGCCAACGTCTTCAGAAGGCACCCTCTCTGCACGACGACTGAGGATTATCTGTATGCTCAAACCCTCCTCATACCCGTCCTGCATGTATGTGTCAGAAGGACCCACAGCAAATGGACGCTCATACAAAGCCATATTTTTTCTCAAGTCGCGGAAGGCCTTCCTTTGAAGTCAAAGCAACGGCACTACAAAAAAAACATGATTCAAAAAGTAAGTTCGATGTTACTGAAGCTAATAGCATACCACGGGTGACACTCTTTGTAGGATTGTTGCTAGATCACTTTCACATTGAAAGATGCACTAGTTACAGGTACCTGGGATGTGTGGTCAACGAAAAGTGGGACATGTGTAAAGAAGTCAGAAGCAGACTAGAGCAAACCCGAAATGTCTTCGCTAAAATGAGCAAATTACTGCTGTGCCGAAATTTAAGCCTTGAACTCCGGAAGCGCATAGTGAGGTGCTACGTTTTCCCAATCGCTCTGTATGGTATGGAGGGATGGACTCTCACGCAGACACTGGAGAGACGAAACTAGATCAGTGAAGAATACGAGTACAATAAACATAATAATGAGAAGAAGACTAAAAATAGAGGTTTGTTTTGGTTTATTTGGTTTGAGGCCGACCACCCATACTTAAAAGTTGAAATTGTGCTTTATTTTGCCAATGTCACCCTTATTTCAGGGAAAGTCGGCAAAAGTTGCAGGGCTTAAGTTCAATTAAGGTTTGTAAAATTTGTAAGTACCCATGCACAATATTGTGTAAGCGCGATCTTATGCATTTTAAATGTTAATATTGAATTCCCGGGAGACCAATCACATGACATCTTGTGAACATGATTTAATATAAAGCTTACTTATATTAATCAAATTACCAAAGTTCCAATTCACTTTTAACAATTTTATTTCTGTCTAGCACTTTCACCTACAAGGCATCATCAGGACAATGACAATTCGTTCTAGGCGAAAGTGCTAGACAGAAATAAAATTGTAAAAAGTGAATTGGAACTTTGTTAATTTGATTAATATGATGATGATGAGTTGATGATTTCTTTATAGCGCCGTTTCGTGATGTATTCACTCAAAGGGCGCTGGTGCAAACGATGCCAGAAATTTGCTTGTCTTCAGTGCATTCCGGAACTTTCCATGGTCCTCTAGCTCTCTCACATGATGTGGCAGGTGGTTCCAGGCCAGAGGGCCAGCAACTGCAAATGCACGCTCTCCAAACACTGTGTTAACTCTTCTTATAGGTTCTTCAATCCTTGATTTGGCTCCAGTCTCAGCCGAGCGCAGATACAATATAGACAAAATATACAATGGACTTTCACTGTATAAACCACCAAACCCTTTAAAATATTAAAACTTACTTTCCTGTAGTCTGGTAGGAACTTGGCTATCATAATTTGCCCCATAGCTGTGTGTATAATCTCAGTATTTTTTTTTATGTTTACCCTGAGAGTGTCCTACTTACCTACTTGTACATATAAGAGTTCGCAGAAACTTTGCTGGTCTTGCTAACTTTCAAAAATACAATTTATCACCCACAAGTATTTAATTTCACTCCCTTAGCGACATGCTGGGATTTTTTTTATGATATTGGTTTTAAAACTTGGATCCCTCATTTTTTTCTATTAGACTCTGTATGTTTTTTGCACGAATATTCTAAATTTGTATTTTTATCGTGAATGAATGGGATATCCAGAGTCATAATAAAAGGAGAGCTTGTATGAAAAAGGTTATGACTCTGGATGAAATGAAAGTAGTATGCAAGGACAGAAAGAAATGGCGGTTGATCTGTAATGCTGGCGTTTAAGTCTGAGGCTTTAAAACAAAATCACTTTTTTATAGAATACATATGTTTAGTAGCTTTTCAATTTTTTTACTGTTTGATTGTTCAGTGATTATTTGTTTGTTTTTTTTATACTCAAATGTAATTAATTGCTTGTATTCCTTGACTTATAGGTTAGTATGAGGCTGACCACCCATACTGTAAAAAATGGTTCACTTTGCCAGTGTCACCCCTGTTTCAGAGAAGGTCGGCAAGAGTTGCAGGGCTTATGTTCATTTGAGAATTGGGTTTTTATATTGTAAGTCCCCATGCGGCATGTGTGAGCGCGAAGTTATGCGTGTCTGCTTGTGAGAATGCATTTAATATGAATCTCAAATGATACATATCCTTGCAGCTTAGATTTAGATTTAGATTTAGATTTATCGTTAGTTTAGTTAACCACAGCTCTTAACCTTCCTGGGTAATCGCATCTCCTTAGCTACACATATAGTGTTACTTCTGCCGCGTTATCCCCGAAGAGTTTCGCATGTGGCGAATGGGATCTATTTATTTTTACAGGTGCGAGGGCCGGCCTTACGCAAAACACTTCAGTTGAAGTGGGTGTTCCCAACTCCCGAGGGGGCTGGTTCTCATTTGTTGTGAAGGCTGTGTACACTATGCTGGTATTTATTTTGGGTTCGAAATAAACACAGAAACGGTAAAACATATCTTCCTCGACGACACCCACGGGGGGGATTGAACCCTTGCTCTCGGCATGGAATGCAAGCATTCTGCCAACTGAACAAAACAATACTTCGAAAACGCAGTTTTTTGCTTTGGCATAAACGATAAAAAAAAAATCGTCGTAGAGCCATGGGAGTGAGCGCATTAGAAAGAGCAGAACTTTTTTCAGTAGGATAGCATTCATAACTTATCTTCGACCAAAACGATGATTATGCTCTATTTCAATTATAAACAAGACAGAATAAGGAAACAAAATAGCTTAATTATTTATTGAACTAAAACCGTTTAACGAAAAACAGTTCCTCTCTATTTGTTTGTTTCCCTGCATGAGGTTGTAGCATTTTTATGAATTACGAGTAACATAAACACTAGGCAAGTTCGGCAGCTTGTTTATCCTCTTGCTTGTTATTTATCCCGGCATACTTTGAACTTTACGATGTTGTACTAAGCTGAGAATATAACTTTATTTATAAATAAAACATTTACATACAAGAAGGACGCTCCCAAATAAACGAGGAGCGTTTATAATCAGGATAAAGGAGGAACACCAGAGAGGACTACAACTCGCAGAAATCAAACGGTGCTATTCTTAGACATTTTAGTCGTCCGTTGAGCCCTCGCTTTGACAAACTAATGATGCATTTGTATGAAGACCTGTCAATCCAAGATGACCGCAAGTGAACAGCTGATTAGTCTTCATACAAATATTACCAAAATTCGGAAGGTAAGAATGCCTGTGGTGATGACACTGCCACCCCAGGCATCATTAGTTTGTCAAAGCGTGAGCTCAACGGACGACTAAAATGCCTAAGAAGCCATATACTATTGTTCTTGACTCATAGGTTGGTATGCGGCTGACCACCCATGCTGTAGAAAATGGTTCACTTTGCCAATGTCACCCCCATTTCAGGAAAGGACGGAGGGTGTATGTCCATTTGAGATTTGAGTTTTTATATCGACATCAAACTTCACAGGAACCATTTCGAGAATGGTTAATATGCTGAAAATTTTATGAAAATTGGTTTATAAGTCGAAAAATAACATACATACACGCATTATATTTTAAAATATCAGAGCTCGTTCCCACTTGTCGGATCCGTATATTAATCGAAGGTTCCAGTGGCAGAATATTTCGGACAAAATCGGTTTCCGATAAGTGTGAACAGCTTCATAAATAATGTTCTGCCACTGGAACCTCCGATTAAAATACGGATCCGACACCCGAGAAGTGGGAACAAGCTCTTTCGGGGCTATTCTTAGACATTTTAATCGTCGGTTGAGCCCACGCTTTGACAAACTAATAATGCATTTGTATGAAGACCTGTCAATCCAAGATGGCCGCAAGCGAACAGCTGAGTTGTTTTCATACAAATATTACAAAATTCGGTAGGTAAGAATGACCGTGGTGATGAAAGGTTCAGACTGGACACCATTTGTTTGTCAAAGCGTGGGCTCAACCGACGACTAAAATGTCTAAGAATAGCCCCGTTAGATTTCATAACATATGAGATCAAAAAAATTCAAGTGGGATGATTTTCACCTGGTCGAAAGAAAAATCCAAGAATTTTTCACTTTAAACAATCCAGTTTAGCTCCGTCATGTTTTGTAAGTGGTATTTCTCTACGGAATACGTCAAGACCGGTCGGATCAGTTTAGGAAAAGTGTTCTATATCGCAAATCTAAAACTTCACGTTTAAACTCAACCACAGAGTTTAAAAAAATAATGTATGCAAACCTAAACACTCAACAGATACACTGCTTTAGTTTCCATACACATTTGTTAAACGCCATGGGTGTATTTGAGTGGGAAGTTGTATCCTTGGGGTAGAGTTGCTTGTCTTTTCAGGAGCAGGGTTATTCCCTTGCGACTTGACAATTTCAGGCTGTTTCAGTCAGTCTGAGCGCGATGCTCGTACAGTGAGGACGTGTGCGTACTCCGTTGAAATATTTCCACTCCTCACTGAAAGTGTCGATGTATTTTGCGAGCTTAAATCTGAAAAGTAACAATACAAATTGAATATTTAATGTTTTGTGTATTAACATGGTGGAAATTCTTTTTTATTGTAAAAATATATAATTAATAAATAAGCTATCGTTTAATTGTAACACGTAATATAACTTTACAATTTGTTTAAAAAAAAATACAATCGTTTTCGGTCGACCATTATCAGGTATAATTAAAAGAATTGGAAGAATAGCCATAGATATTGCTGTTTTGATCAAGAAAAAAAAATGTAAGTTAAAATATTAATTTTAAAAAATATATATTGCACAAAATGTTTCTAGTAATTTATTACTAAAAAAAGAGAATTTATTCACAAAACTTAAAAATTATGAAAGAAATTTGCATATTTTTTCAGTAATGTTGTCATGTTAAGTACAAATTAAAATAGATTTTTCTTTGCAATAAATTTTCAATCAAATTTCGATTACTTAACAACAAATTTAAATCTTCAAAATATTTTGTTATTTATATAATATAAACAATTTATCAATCAATGAAACAAATCAATGAATGAATGAATGAACAAATCAATGAATGAAAAAGCTTAGATTATAGATTATAGAAACGATGGTTTACGAGAAGTTTCAACCGCGGAATAATAAACGATTTGTAAAACTTTTGTTTTCACGTAAAAATCGACAATGTTAAAACCATGTTAAAACTGATAATGAATCTTCAAATGTAGGTAGTTAAAATAGTTTTTGTGACAAAAAAAACGTGCATTTGATTGTAACTTTGTAAGTATGGACATGACAGTTTTTTCATCATTATTTTTCTTTCCATTATTATAAAAACATATTGTTTTCAAATAATCTAAGCTGTAAAGAAAAATCGACGATTAAGATTCATATTTAATGCATTCCCACAAGCATACTTATAAAATTAAAACTCAAATGAACATAAACTTAGTCACTTTTGTGCCTTTCTCTGAAACAGGGGTGACACTGACAAGTGATACATTTTTTTTATGTATGGGGGTCAGCCTCATATTAACCTACAAGGCTGCAAGTCAAAAGAATAAAACTAAGTTATTTATCAATCATACAAAGAAGTCGGTAGAAGAAGAAGATTTTTTAAATTATTGGATGATAATTATACTTATTAATTGTAGTGTAGAAAATAGAATTTCTAATAAAAGAGACATTATCGAATTGAACTTCCTCTGACCTTTTTAAAGTTTCTTGCATGATAAGAGATCAGGGACGTTCATAGAATTTCAAGCCTGGATAGGCAACAAAATGGAAGATCGGATATTTATTTTAAAAAACCGTATAACTAAAAAAGTAGGTATTTCATAATCTATAATCTAAGTTGCAAAGATATATTTACATTCAAAACTCATATCAAATGCTTGCCCAAAAATAGACACGTGTAATTTCGTGCCTACAGATGCTGAATGTGTACTTACAAATTAAAACCAAAACTCAAATGAACATACACCCTGCAACTTTTGCCGACCTTCCCTGAAACAGGGGCGACATTGGCAAAGTGAACCATTTTTTACAATATGCTGGCATAAGGCCGGCCCGTTTATCTGTAAAAATAAATATTTTGTTTCGAACTTGGAGTAGGTACCTACATGCGCCTGTACATGCATACATAGTGTGTGAACAATCGTATGATGGTGGTAGTGCATAGAACGGCGTTCTGGTGAGAGCGAGAAATATAAGAATGATCTGGAATATGCGAGAAATATCTCTTTTGTACCTATATATAGGGAATGCAATGAAGCGGAGAGCGATCAGTCGCTTCAAGCATTTTGCCGTGAAGACCAATAAGCAGAGATTATCAATTGTTGTAAATTGTGAATAAAACCGTGTAACATAAATTCTGTGAAATTAAATAATTGCAGTTTAATTAAAAGAGAACCCAGTAAAATTAATACAATATTATCCGCATAATTAATAAAATTAATACAATATTAGACCGGTCCATAGTCTACTGGTTAACACTTCTGACTGGTGGTTGGAAGGTTGTGGGTTCGAATTACGGAAGAGCACAAAAAAATACCATTAATATTTTCAAATATGCTCTTCGCTGGGTAAAAAAATCATATACCTTTACCAAAGACCGGTCACTATAGGTCCATCCAGCCTTACAGCAACTGGGTCTTGCTTGAGAATCGGCGCGTTCTACAGTGACGACCAAGCTCGCAGAGGGCTCTTGAGGTGTGATACACACAAAAGCAGAGCTCACCAAATAAATCATCCTAATATTATTATTATGGTCGACACACCACGTTGCGACCCCTTCGGTCGCAATCAGTGACGCAGAGCAGTGCATTTTTATACTAGCCGTCATTGATTACCATGTAAAAATGTGCAGTGCTCTCAATATTCACCGTTGTGCTCTCAATATTCACCGTCGTGAGCTGTTTTGTAAAGAAATGTATGGAGCTCCATAGAAACAATACCGCGCATTGCCATAAAATGCATGGCGATATAATATATATATTTTAATACCTACCAACTCGGAGTATTTTCATGTTCGCGGAGCTGTATAATATGTAAAATCATTATGAATGTATAATAGGACTTGACACAAACGGTATTTTATACGGAACAAATTTGTAAGTATTGGATCGTGGCATTATTACTGGGGGTGCAATGCACCGATGCACCTTACCTGGAGCCGTCACTGGTCGAAATACGATGAAAACTTGCACTATACGTGCAGCTTAGTTACATTTTAGCACGAGAAAAACTCAGCATACTTACTTTTTCATTAGACAAGAATTAAGGGTTTTGAATGGAGAGCGTGTTGTCTCAGCATACAGACTTACTACTTAGACTGGAGTTGAAACTTCTCGACTGAAGTTTGAGTAAAGACAAAGACAAAGGACTACTAAGCAGCGGTACTAGCTTTGAGACTTTGCTGGTCTCATGTTTGCTTCTCTAGGAGTTTATTTTTAGGAAAATCCCTAGAGGTTAGGATAAATACTAAAATAGTGGGGTTTATAGTCAAACGTAGAACAACCTTTTCTCTCCCGTTGATACTTACTCGAGTGTAAGCTTGAGAAGAAAACGATATAATCCATCATCTAAGTTGCAATGATAATAATAATATTATGACACAATAAACATCAAAGCGCGGAACCCTACGGACCCCACATGGCGCCAAACTAACGGTAAAAACATCATTTAAGCTCCCATCCTTAAAAAAAAAAATTAGGCTGATTTATTTAGTGAGCTCTGTTTTTGTGTGAATCACACCTCAACAGCCCTCTGCAAGCAGCAGAGGGCTGTTGAGCCTTCTGTTGCTGAACTCTGAATAGCTGAACTCTGGCTGTTGCAATGCAGTTTACTGTTTAAGCTTAAATCTAAATTGCAAAGATATGTATCATTTGAGATTTATATTAAATGCATTCCCACAAGCTCACACATGCCGCATGTGGACCTACAATATAAAAACCCAATCTCAAATGAACATAAGCCCTGCAACTTTTGCCGACCTTCCCTGAAACAGGGGTGACATTGGCAAAGTGAACCATTTTTTACAGTATGGAGGATCAGCCTCATACCAATCTATAAGTCAAGGAATGAGCTTACCTTACAGAAAATCCCTTCAGTAAAATTATCCAAATATTTATGTTCATCCATCGGCACAACTTTATTTCAAAATTAAACATCTTCGTTTTTCTATGCGCGTCCATTTTAACGTTGTGGAAATGTTTATCCCCTGATAAACTAGCTTTGAGCTTAAGCCGTCCCAACTGCAGTTTACTTCTTTACACTTAATTAAAATACGGATGCTCTCACTTTGTATGCGCGTTATTTTAGACGTACGCCCATAAAAACCTATTCTGTAGTTCCGTCGTGTACTTTCACGTTTCTACTTTGGAGATATGGGGTTGTGACTATCGATGAAGTCGGAATCACTTCCCGATATTCCTAAAAAAATATCGACGGTCAAAAATGTGTTATGAATGCTATCCTACTTAAAATTTTCCGCTCTTTCTAATGCGCTAACTCTTAGTAACTCGTACTAAATGAATTAAATTTTAATTAAATCAAAGAACACAGTTTTTCCACATTTACTCAAAAACTATTGACATTATAAAAAAAATGTTAAGTACGGAACCTAAACAATGTATAGTTCTGTAATTAAAAAGCAAAACAAAAAATTCCAAAATACAGCACACACGAAAAAAAAGCTAAAAATGTAAAAAAACGCGTTTTTTTAAATATTTTTTTGTGGTGGCAACTCTTAAGTTAAATATTTTGTTCAAGCTTTATAATTAAGATAAAAAATTAATAAACATGCTTGATTTTTTTCATTACTGTAACTATTTTGCTAAGACCATAAAGTGTTAGAAACAAAAATGGCAGATTTAGCTTTATAACACGCCTTAAAAATCCGTTTGAAAATTTCTAACCGTGTTATTTTAGCTCATCCTCTTTGTACCATGTTTTGTTGAACATGTTTCTCTTTATTTTGTATCGCCACGCTAGAGGAAACACGGATACTTTGTCGGCTGGATGGATATAATAACATCGGAAAATTCGTTTATACCTAGCATGAGAATTTCTTCAAAATTGGGAGAAAATTACACAACTTTCAAACGGGTTTTTAATAAGGTTGTAAAATCTCATACAACCTCTTCAATTTTTTGTACAAGTTTATATTATTTTCTCGGAAAAGATTAAAAAAATAAAGGTTTTTTCTAAGAAAAAAGAAATTTCACTTTTTTTCGTAAAGTAAATGCGTAATTTAAAAAAAGTCTATTTGTTTTCTTGTATTTTTTTATCGTTATTATAAATACCAAAAACAAAACGCTTATGTTTCATTAAGAAAAAAGCGGAAAGATTTTCATTTTTTACATCATGGCTTACGTGAGAGCAATGGCTGTAAAGACATTGAATGATAGAGTACGTAATGATTGGGTGATGAACGAGTGTGGTATAAAAGAGAATATGAGAATGAAAGTACAAAAAAGTACGATGCGATGGTTCGGACATCTCGAAAGAATGGATGATAAACGACTAACGAAGAAAGTGTACAAAGGAAATGTCAGAGGAAAGCGCGGAAGGGGAAGGCCGAGGAACGAATGGTTAGACCAAATAGGTGAGATTACGAAAGAATGGAATATGCAGAGTGAGAATAAGAGAAGATTATGTATGAAAAAGGTGATGAATATTGAGGAAATGAAAGTGGTTTGTAAGGACAGAAAAAAGTGGAGGCGCATCTGCGGAGGTACTGGCCACCGGGCCACCCTTAGTGGAACGGCGGCAGGATACAGTAACATCTTTAGTTTCGATTTGTATGTACTATATTTTATTTTATTTAATAAACTACGAGTATGTAGGTATATTTACAGCATATGTATCCGTTTAAGTGTACTGTGCCTGCGTTTGTATTCGTTTTACTTTAAGTTATGAATTTTGAACAAAAATCGGCGATTTGAAAATATTTGAATATTTTCATTCTTAAGCTGTAATTGTTAATCATGTTTTTTCTCTTTTGTTTCAGGGAAATAATGTGAAAACTGCAATTAACAAAAAAAGGCGTAACAATTAAAAAAAATAGAAGTTCTTAAGAAAAAAATATACGAAAACTCAAAACAATAAAATTGGTTATGTACTTTAAAATGCTAATGTAAAAAATAAAACGGTAAAAATAATGTTCACTCTTTAGTCTCAAAATGATTCTATGCTACAATTAATAAATCTAATATTTGGTCAATTGTTATAAAGCGCCGTTTAGTGGCACTAGCCACGTAACCTCCTGAGCAATCCTGAAACTACTAATGAAAACTATTGACAAAGTATTCCAAATTGAAATAAAACTATGACATTGAAAATGTAAAGTTATTTTAGGACTCGTAAAGAGTCATAAACATTAAGAATGAGAAAAGAATTGTGCCAAGTACGCCAAATGAGTTTTTGACAGTTTTCAAAATGCTGTGAGACCAGATGTGAGTGTATCATCAAATACCTTGACCATGGGAGACCTTTGGCCATCCTTTGCCGCTTTGACCTTCCCTTCTGAAGATCCTAGGTCTTGGAACTCTAGCTTCGAAGACCTGGAGGACGATGGACAGGATTTGTCTTCGCTGGAGCTCTTCGTGGACTATCCAGCTCCCCTGCTGAGGTTCGCTTCTGCCTGCTGTGTCATGTTCATGCTGGTTGGCATCCCAGGAAATTTAATCACCATTGCAGCGTTGGCCAGGTGCAAAAAGGTCAGTGGATTTCTTCTTTTTATATCAGCCTGAAAAATCCTGAGTAATCTACATTTTTAAATACAACGTCACCGGTTCCAATCTCTTCAGTTCCTTTTGACGATATCTTTGACCCCAAGCTAACAAATCGTCCCCTTAGTGCTTGTTTATCTTATGTCTATCAGAGGTAGCTTCACATAAGAATATATGTATGTGTACTGTGCGATGTGTCTTATGAAAACTGGAAATTAATCTTAAAAATACTTAAAACAACTCTCACACTTTCTCGGTACTATACGTTTTTTTCTTAACTCAGATTGTGTAAAATGTGATTCTTAAGACGATTGCATTGAAAGGTTATATTTGAATCAAATGGTGGATAAGCTATTGGGTAATAACTCCTTAATCGTTCATAAAATAAAAATGTCTACACATTGGTTGGTAATTATTTTACCTGTTTCTAACTAAGACAAAATAATTAATATCTAAATCTAAATCTAAATCTAAGCTGCAAAGATATGTATCATTTGAGATTCATATTAAATACATTCCATGTGGATCTACAGTATAAAAAACCCAATCTCAAATGAACATAAGCCCTGCAACTCTTACCGACCTTCCCTGAAGCAGGGGTGACATATAATTAATTAATATAAAAAGGTTATGATTCTGGATGAAATGACAGAAGTATGCAAGGACAGGAAGAAGTGGCAGCTAATCTGCAATGCTGATTTGTAATGTTAGTTTATTAGTTTGCTGCATTTTTTGCATAAGAAATTTTTGACTTTTTTGTATGGATTTATTTTTAAGGTTTTGTTGTTGTTGTTGTTTTTTTTTTTTTTTTTATACTTAAATGTTATTTATTACTCGTATTCCTTGACTTATAGGTTGGTATGAGGCTGACCACCCATACTGTAAAAAATGGTTCACTTTGCCAATGTCACCCCTGTTTCAGGGAATGTCGGCCAGAGTTGCAGGGCTTATGTTCATTTGAGGTTTGGATTTTATTTGTAAGTACACAATTAGCATTTGTAAGCGCGAACTACACGTGTTTGTTTGTGGGCATACATCTGAGAGCTTTGAATGAATATATCCTTGTAACTTAGATTATAGATTAGATTATAGAATATAAGACAAAATATGTTGGTGAATTGCGTAAAAAAAAAATTCCATCCTTCATTTTTTAAGAACAATTTTCATGCTAGTTAAACGTCAAAAAATCCACTGAAAGAGAAAATTTGACTCTTTTAATAAAAAGCTCAGCGATAAGTCGTACCTTAGAAGTAAATTTCAGTGTATTTTTTTTTACTAGCGCGGAAAAAAATTATGACTCAATGATTTATAAAACGTGAAATGAGAGAAAGGTTTTATTGCACAAATAAAGAAAAACCGTCGAGTCCTTTTCGTTCTGTTTGAGAGTACAATTCTTTACTTTACGACTGACTTGAGAGTGAAAGAAATGTTCATTTTCGCCAATGTCACCCCTGTTTCAAGAAATGCCTGCAAAAGTTACAAAGTTGACGTTTATTTGAGTTTTTTGTTTGTATTTCTAAGGTACACGTGCAGCATGTGTAAGCGTAAACTAACACATGTCTGCTTGTAATAGTGCTTTTTATGTTAATACCTATATTTTTGCAACTAAATAACTTTGAAAGAATAATACTTGATATGAAATTCCCAAACAATTTTTTTTTTTTTTTTTTCAAATTTTATATCAGTCAAAATAAAATACTAATTTATTTTTCGTTTTTTTTTAAAAAATAACTTCCGTTTTAACTTAAGTCCGGTTGATAGTTCAGTTTGTAGAGTGCTTGCATTCCATGCCGTGAGCTCGTGTTCGAATCCCACCGAGGGTGTCAGATATGATTTCCCGTTTCGGTGTTTATTTCAAACCCCAAAATAAAATACCGGCAAGGTTAAATCAGCCTTCACTAGAAATGAATACCAGTCCTCTTAGGAGCTGGGTAACCCTCACTACAACTGAAGTGGTTGGCGAAGACCGCCCCCCTTACCTGTAAAAATAAGTAGGTTCAACTCGCCATTTGCGACCCATTCGGGGATAACGCGGCAAGAAGTTGTTAAACTGTATGTGTAGTTTAGTTGCGTACATATTTTTTCACTTTTATGTAATAAAAATATACTCCTAAATTCACTTAAGAACGCTCTACAAAATTTAGGCTTTGAATCTAAAAGAAAAACACACACAGCTCGACTTACGTAAAAGAGCTTTCTGAAAGAAAAAACTGTTTGTTTTTTGCGCCTTCGGGAGTCGAACCCGAAAAGGTTAAAAAGCCTTTTTCTCTAGCGCGTTTAGCAGCGTCGTAAAAATAATCCTCCTTCTTTATTTTCTTTTCATTTTGGGTCGGTTGTAAAACTGATATTGTTTTATCGTAAAAACAGTTAGAGGGAAAATCACACCCGTGGACGGTGAAAGTAAGCCAGGTTCGATCCGCTTTTCGCGAAAAATTTCAACCCCTTTTTGTAAATCGTAAAAAAATATTATTGAAGCAAAAAAAAATTACAAAATACAATGGAGTCCGAACATTCAAAATTTTTTTCGACTTGAAGGCGTCACATGTCCACCCATCTAAATCTAAGTTGCAAATATATAATATATATCATTTGAAATTCATATTAAATGCATTCCTACAAGCAGACTTTTTTTTTTATTGTGCACAACAGGTCACCCTTATTACAGTGCACCCTCACAGCTATCAACACGCTGGGAGGAACTCTATTGCAAGATTTTTAAATGTTAATAAATTACACTCAAAAATGTCTATATTAGACTTATTTAAGAGCTTTATACTCCGAGTCACAGGGTGTTGCGCCACGACAACAGTACGGCTTTTCGGTACATGAAATAGATCATGTCCTCGCCCTCGGGTGCAGTCCTCTGGCACATACAACCTGTAGCCCTCCAACAGGGTGGGACTGTCAATTAAGCCGTTGATGACCTTATGAGTGAGCACCATAAGGGACCTGTTGCGCCTCGTTTCCAGGCTTCTAAGACATGTGAACCATATTTTTACAGTATGGGTGGTCAGCCTTATATTAACCAATTAAGATTACATTCCTTGACTCATAGGTTGGTATGAGGCTGACCACCCATTCTGTAAAAATGGTTCTCTTTGCCAATGTCACCTCTATTTCAGGGAAGGGCGGCAAGAGTTGCAGGGTGTATGTCCATTGTCCATTTGAGATTTGAGTTTTAATGTTGTAGGTTCACGTGCAGCATGTGCAAGCGCAAACTTGTACGTGTCTGCTTGTCAGAATGCATATAATGTGAATCTCCATTGTAATATATCTTTGCAACTTAGATTAGATTAGATGTTTCCTGTATTAGGGGTGGCATTAGCGAAATGAACCAATTTTTACAGTATGAGGGGCAGCCTCACACCAACCTATTGGAATAAATATTAAATATGGTTTAATTTTAAAAACAAAGGCGGCCATCCTTACCACAGCCTTTTCGTTAAATATTTTAAATTATTTTACAAAGTATCATATGTATCAAAGTACACGTGTTCAGAGGGAACATTATTTAATGAGAGGTATTTAACAATTTTCGCCCAATCAGATTGCCTCAATTCCGAAAAGCTGATCGAACCCATAAAGGCAAAAGTAGATAACAAAAAACGGGGCTATTCTTAGACATTTTAGTCGTCGGTTGAGCCCACGCTTTGACAAACTAATAGTGCCTGAGCTGAATGTTTCATCAGCACGTTCATTCTTACCTACTGAATTTTGTAATATTTATATGAAGAGAAATCAACTGTTTACTTGCGGCCATCTTGGATTGACAGGTCTTCATACAAATGCATCATTAGTTTGTCAAAGCGTGGGCTAAACCGACGACTAAAATGTCTAAGAATAGCCCTGTATTTAGACGAATAGACGATGTATTTAAGTTTCGTACAACACCAAAGACCGGTCCGTAGTCTAGCGATTAAAGCTACGAACTCGTAATGCAAAGCACGTGGGTTCGATTCCAGGCGAAGCACAAAAAATATCAATATATTTACATAATTTTCTCTTGTTGGTTGAAAAAATTCACCAGTTTTTACCAAAGATCCATTCATCATACAGCAACTGGGGCTTGCTTGAGAAATTGGCGCTTTCTAAAACGATGACCAAGCTGGCAAAGGGCTCATTTTATTTGCATTTGGAAATGAACACAGAAACGAGGCGGGATTTTCGTAACCCTTGGTTATATAATTTGTTGTGTATGTTCCTTGACTTATAGGTTGGTAAGCGGCTGACCACCCATGCTGTAGAAAATGTTTCACTTTGCCAATGTCCCTCCTGCTTCAGGGAAGGTCGGTAAGAGTATGTTCATTTGAGATTTGGGTTTTTATATTAAGTCCACATGCGGTATTTTAAAGCGCGAACTTATAAGTGTCTGCTTGTGAAAATGCATAAAATGTGAGTCCTTAATGTTACATATATTTGCAACTTAGATTAGATTCGATTAGATATTATTAAGTTAATTAAATTAGATTATGTCGGTGCTATGGCCGCGGGGATCAAGTCAGGTCAACCGGATAACGTTGGTTCGAATCTCGCGACGATAACTTCGACCCTGGTTCAACAGATGCCGTTGCATGCACACAAGCTTCTGCTTTCGCATGAAGACAACTGGCCAGGCAAAATAGGTTGGTGGATTGCATTCATTCCCACAAATCTATTTTATTTATTTTTTATTTAAAAAAAATAACAATAGGTATGTCTATTAGAGTGGAGTGAAATGTCTTTTTTCGTTTTATCGAACACAAATAGCGTAAAAAAGGTGCCTTTTAGGATCAAATTTACTTATTCAAAAAGAAACTTAAGTAAAAATTAGAGGATCTTCCCGCACAACGCCATCGAATGTTATGTAAAAAAGTAATTTTAAGCTCATGTTTATTAGCTTAATTCATTATTTCTGAAACGTTCAGTTCTTCAGATGACTGTACATTGTCTATGCTCATTTCACCGACTCCTTCTAAACCGTCACCTAGCTAAAAGTATTTAAATATAAGAGACTCTTAAACGGGTACAGTTTAGGGAGCGGAACATCGGGCTCGCAAATATAAGAAGTTCTTAGCGAGTTAAGAGGTTCTTAAATGCTGGTGAAAACAAAACTGGTACTTAAATATTTTTAAACAGCACTTTATCTTTAAATATTCTTGGTGAAAACGGGCACTAATCTCATTCAAAACCAGCTTATTCATACTCTAATGTTCTTGCCTCTATGCACTGCACGCGCCTTTAAAATTAAGTCTAACCCGCGACTTAGGAATATGCTTTCACTGTTATATTGTTATATACGTGCTATAATAATTTTCACGTGAAAATAAATATTTTTGCGCGGCACGCGTTCGTGGAAAGTGCGTGAACGCGTGAACGAAATACGTGATGTGAGAGACGCGAAAGTTCAATTTGAAACCCGTAAGCAAACTAAATCACGTATTTAACTTTTCTTTTCTGTGAGCTCGTTTTTAATTTCAATTATTTTTTAAGAAAAAATAAGATTTTGAGACACAAAATTCACACGTTTTCGATCTCCACACACTCTTCTCTCACACATCTAATCTAAGTTACAAAGATATGTTACATTGGAGATTCACATTACATGCATTCTCACAACCAGACACGTACAAGTTTGCGCTTGCACATGCCTCATGTGAGCCTACAACATAAAAACCAAATCTAAAATGGACAAACACCCTGCAACTCTTGCCGTCCTTCCCTGTAACAGGGGTGCCATTGGCAAAGTGAACCATTTTTACAGCATGGGTGGTCAGCCGCATACCAACCTATAAGTCAAGGAACATCATCAGGTATATATATAAAATCAGTGTTACGAGTAAAAGTTGACTTGTTTTTTATATTTATAGCGGTTTATACCCTAAACTGGAAGTTTTTTTTTATCTTTATGATTTTTATAAAAGAGTTATAGTGATGAAAGTAATCATGCGTGTTTATTGGTTATTTATCTAAATTATAAACGTTTAAATTAATATATAACTTGAAAAGTGTCACCACTGAAAATTATTTTAACAAAACACGTTTTTTCACATTTGTTTCTTTAGATGTGCTATTTTTTGGAAATTCTTTATTCATTTCTTTCTGAATTGAGTCTTACATGATGCCATTTTTTTAAATATCAATAGTTTTTGAGAAAATATGGAAAAAACTGTTTTCAAGAAATTTATGTAATTCAGTAGTTTCAGTTTTTCTATATTTTCTTAAAAACTATTGATATTTAAAAAAATGGCTTGATATGAGACTCAAAAATTCAGTAATAAATAAATAAAGTATTTCCAAAATATATCACTTCCAAAAAAAAAACGATAAAAAATGTGAAAAACCGTTTTTTTTTAATATTTTTAAGCTTTATGTATATTTTTTTAACGTTTATAATTTTGATAAATAATTAATAAACTCGCCTGATTTCTTTCATTACTGACAACTTTTTACTAGACCATAAAGTTTAAGAAACAAAAACGAGGGTGTTTTATAAATTATGAGCTTTTCATGATGACTTTCATGAATTTACGCAGTACTTCAACTTATTATTTATTTAAGAAAAATAAAGAAACATAATGTATCCCATTAAAAAGAACCTTTCTTTAGAAATGATCTTTTAAGGCTTGGAAAACTTATAAAGGGTGTTTTCCACGTTACGAATTTCCTCGAAAATCTTTTGCTGGAAGTTGTAGGTCTTTAGTATCGGAAACAATGTGAATGGAGTGAGCTAACAATGCTTATTTTCGGGTACACATACTCGCAATATGTGTACATGCGCAGGAAGGCTTTATGAATAATATGTGCTACTCGCTTGGAGTTACATAGGTATAAAGAGTAGACAATATTACGTGGAAGGTAAGAGAGTTTTTAATAAAGTTAGGGTTAGATGAGGGAATTCACAGAGGTAAAACACACTATGCAATTTCAAAATAAATACGCATCGCTTACGCCGGCTGCGTAGAATGTATTTTGACACAAATAACCAAAATAATGGCCTCAGTATTGTAACGAACGTATAGTGCATGCATGATTCTAATCATGCTGATAGAACAACGCTGTGGTATTGGAATCATCCACTATGTTCGAGAAATCAAGAACAGTCGAGAAACGTCCGTATGAACGTATATAAATGTAAGCCGATTGTGTGCAAAACATCGAGCCGTAAAGTCGAAAGCAAGAGCTAGAAATCAGTACATTGTAAATTGTGAAGCAAACCGTGTAAAATAAATTATGTTAAAATTAATAATTGCATTATCTAGGTTTTTGGCAGTTACTTCGTGAAAGTTCATTTTAATAGATTAAAATAAAAAACTTATTTGTTACAATTCACATGAGCTTTTATTATTTTTTAAACACTACCGGTTTCGGGAGAAGTTTATATTTACTTATTGTTTATGTTTATGTTTATAGGGAGAAGTTTATATTTACACCTGAAGATGGGAGGTATTGCTTCTCCCGAAACCGGTAGTGTTTAAAAAATAATAAAAGCTCATGTGAATTGTAACAAATAAGTTTTTTATTTTAATAATTGCAGTTTAATGAAAAGAGAACCCCAACTAAAATCATAACAATATAATTAAAATGTGGGGAGAAAATTTCATGTCACTTGGCCAGGCTAGAGGCAGTTTACAGAGTCTCAATTTTAATATTTAATAAAGTAGTTGGTTTTTAGTTAACAATTATTTAAAAAATATTAAAAAAAACAAAAATGTTTTTTTAAAGACCAAAAACATCTTTGCGACCAAATGATTTCAAAATAAAACTCAAACTTCCCTGAACATACTCGCACACGCTGCAACTCTTGAAGACTTTATTTGAAACAGAAGTGCCATTGGAAAAAGTGAATAATTGGAGTTGGAACGTTTCGTAGACAGATGTTTGAAATTTGAATTTGTATCAACAGCAAACGTCACTGGTTTATGCAACTAGGGTTCTTGGCAACCAATAAACAAATATTATTAAGGCTTAGCTCTAGTAACCTGGTCGTGTGATGTCACAGTTTTTCTGACGTTTTGAAGTCTGCAGACCTAATTTTTACAAATGTTTTAGGCTTTCACGGCCGAATTCAGATGCTTGATTTTTTGTTCCAGGTTTTGACCGTGGTCCATAGTTTTTTTTTCTTTTTCTTCTTCTTGATACTTCTTGAAGACTTTCAGCTGACGTTTCTTCACCTCTGTGTGTGACTTCTTTGGAGCTCTGCTCACTTCAGAAGTGGGTGAATACAATATGCACGATAAAGACAATAATTCCCATATCTATTTGCACCTCTGTCATACAGAAATTTTCTCACGTACGCTTATATAACTTGTGTTTTATACATGCGCAAAGTTGGCACACACATGTGTATTCCCACACATACACGTATGCCTACCGAGAGGCCATCTCATTCGGTGCTTTAAAAATATATTATGATCAAAGGGCTTATGAAATTCCTCCTTTTCCCAACAATAACATTCTTCTTGTTTGACTTTCATTTCTGAAATTAATTTTGTTTTTCTTTCGAATATTTTCGATGAAAATTCATCACAATAATAAAACATAAATATTTCAAGTCATTAGAAGGTTTGCTTTCACCGATATTGACTCTATTTATTTTTCAATGTATTCTTTATAATATTTTAATCCAACTTTTATGCTGTTCTACCTGAACTTTCCAAATGTTTTCTCATCACGGTTCTGTAAAGGCAGTGCCTTATTGTGCTAGCCATCTGTCTCTGCTAATCGCCATCCTGTTGTAAAGACAGTGCCTTGTTTTGCTAGCCATCTGTCTCTGCTGGTCGCCATCACCTTATAAAGACAGTGCCTTGTTGTGCTAGCCATCTGTCTCTGCTGGTCACCATCCTCTTGTAAAGACAGTGCCTTGTTGTGCTGGCCATCTGTCTCTGCTGGTCGCCATCCTCTTGTAAAGACAGTGCCTTGTTTTGCTAGCCATCTGTCTCTGCTGGTCACCATCACCTTATAAAGACAGTGCCTTGTTGTGCTAGCCATCTGTCTCTGCTGGTCACCATCCTCTTGTAAAGACAGTGCCTTGTTGTGCTAGCCATGTGTCTCTGTTGGTCGCCATCACCTTATAAATACAGTGCCTTGTTGTGCTGGCCATCTGTCTCTGCTGGTCGCCATCCTCTTGTAAAGACAGTGCCTTGTTTTGCTAGCCATCTGTCTCTGCTGGTCACCATCACCTTATAAAGACAGTGCCTTGTTGTGCTAGCCATCTGTCTCTGCTGGTCACCATCCTCTTGTAAAGACAGTGCCTTGTTGTGCTAGCCATGTGTCTCTGTTGGTCGCCATCACCTTATAAATACAGTGCCTTGTTGTGCTAGCCATCTGTCTCTGCTAATCGTCATCCTGTTGTAAAGACAGTGCCTTGTTTTGCTAGCCATCTGTCTCTGCTGGTCACCATCCTCTTGTAAAGACCGTGCCTTGTTGTGCTAGCCATGTGTCTCTGTTGGTCGCCATCACCTTATAAATACAGTGCCTTGTTGTGCTAGCCATCTGTCTCTGCTAATCGTCATCCTGTTGTAAAGACAGTGCCTTGTTTTGCTAGCCATCTGTCTCTGCTGGTCGCCATCCTCTTGTAAAGACAGTACCTTGTTTTGCTAGCCATCTGTCTCTGCTGGTCGCCATCTTCTTGTAAAGACAGTACCTTGTTTTGCTAGCCATCTGTCTCTGCTGGTCGCCATCCTCTTGTAAATACAGTGCCTTGTTGTGCTAGCCATCTGTCTCTGCTGGTCACCATCACTTTATAAAGACAGTGCCTTGTTGTGCTAGCCATCTGTCTCTGCTGGTCGCCATCCTCTTGTAAAGACAGTACCTTGTTTTGCTAGCCATCTGTCTCTGCTGGTCGCCATCCTCTTGTAAATACAGTGCCTTGTTGTGCTAGCCATCTGTCTCTGCTGTTCACCATCACTTTAAAAAGACAGTGCCTTGTTGTGCTGGCCATCTGTCTCTGCTGGTCGCCATCCTCTTGTAAAGACAGTGCCCTGTTTTGCTAGCCATCTGTCTCTGCTGGTCACCATCACCTTATAAAGACAGTGCCTTGTTGTGCTAGCCATCTGTCTCTGCTGGTCACCATCCTCTTGTAAAGACAGTGCCTTGTTGTGCTAGCCATGTGTCTCTGTTGGTCGCCATCGCCTTATAAATACAGTGCCTTGTTATGCTAGCCATCTGTCTCTGCTTTTCACCACCACCTTATAAAGACAGTGCCTTGTTGTGCTAGCCATCTGTCTCTGCTAATCGTCATCCTGTTGTAAAGACAGTGCCTTGTTTTGCTAGCCATCTGTCTCTGCTGGTCACCATCCTCTTGTAAAGACCGTGCCTTGTTGTGCTAGCCATGTGTCTCTGTTGGTCGCCATCACCTTATAAATACAGTGCCTTGTTGTGCTAGCCATCTGTCTCTGCTAATCGTCATCCTGTTGTAAAGACAGTGCCTTGTTGTGCTAGCCATCTGTCTCTGCTGGTCACCATCCTCTTGTAAAGACAGTGCCTTGTTGTGCTAGCCATGTGTCTCTGTTGGTCGCCATCACCTTATAAATACAGTGCCTTGTTGTGCTAGCCATCTGTCTCTGCTGGTCGCCATCCTCTTGTAAATACAGTGCCTTGTTGTGCTAGCCATCTGTCTCTGCTGGTCACCATCACTTTATAAAGACAGTGCCTTGTTGTGCTAGCCATCTGTCTCTGCTAATCGTCATCCTGTTGTAAAGACAGTGCCTTGTTTTGCTAGCCATCTGTCTCTGCTGGTCGCCATCCTCTTGTAAAGACAGTACCTTGTTGTGCTGGCCATCTGTCTCTGCTGGTCGCCATCCTATTCTGTCAAGTGATGTACCTACTGTCATGTGATATACAGTCATGTGTAGTTATTTTATGTGTTGTTTTGTCAATGTACTGTTTATGTACATTGTAACTTTTCAAACATATAAAGTTTTTATTTTTCCTCTTTTTGAATCTATCATAGTTTTATTGTCAAGTTGCATTATTTTTAACGTTTCTTCGATACGCTAGTGTTGTGCTCTCATCTGAATATTCGACTCTAAAGTTGTATCGATTTCTAAGGCATTTCCTCTAGGAGCAACACTACTGCCTTCACAATGTCTGCCAACATGGCGACGGAGACTGCCTCAATAAAATTTAATGCCGCCAATTCTCACCGTTTCACACTCAATTTACATATTTAAGTATTTTTAAATAAAAACAAACTGTAGTTCTCTTTTTCTCACTTCCTTGAATTTTCATGAAAATTTAAAAAAATATTATCTTAACGCAACTAAACTGGGTCTTGCTTGAGTATTGGCGCTTTGTAGCGACAACCAAGATCGTAAACACCAGTGGCGAAGGGTGCCAAACAACTCGATTCCCATCGGTTTCCCTTTTAAAATGAGGCAAAATGATAACAAAGAGTAGACTGCATGGTTTCAATAGGGAAAAAATACTTAATGTTTTTTTTTTGTTTTAAATGTATTTTTTTACTTTGTGGCTTTATTTTTTAACTACTTTGTTGCCTTATTTTAAAAGGGAAGCCTATGGGAATCGAGTTGTTGGCACCCTTCACCACTGGTACACACTACAGTGTCGAAAATCTAGGTAGTCTCCAGCACAGGATTTACTTTAAAAAAAAATATGTTCATAGTATTTCAGTTCTTTCTGCGTTGTTTTCGAAGAAGTCCTATTTCGAGAATAGAACTCGTTTATTTTTCAGGTAAGGGGGACAGCAGCTAAACTGAAAATCACGTCCGGCACTCTGGAATAGATTTGTAGATCATTCGACCATAAAGGTTAAACCTGCATTCAAATTTTAATAGCTTCATAGCATTGGCGTTTGACTCCGGTCGATAGTTCAGTCGGTAGAGTGCTATTATTCCATTCCGTGATCTCGGGTTCGAATCCCACCGAGGGTGTCAGAAATGATTTCCCGTTTCGGTGCTTATTTCAAACCCCAAAATAAAATACCTTCAAGGTTTACTCAGCCCTCACAAAAAATGAGTACCAGCCCTCTCGGGAGCTGGGCAACCTCGACATGAAGTGGTTGGCGTAAGGTCGGCCCGCTTACCTGTAAAAATTAATAGGTTCAACTCGCCAAGAAGTTACACTATATGTGTAGCTTAGTTGCGTTATTTATAATTGTATTTTATATTATTCATTGTCGCAGAAAAAGTATTGTAAGCCACTGCACGTTATAAGCCAGCCACAAACAAGCACACATAGTGCACTGGCCATCATTACTTGGCAGTGGCATACATAACTATTTTTTTTCAAATTTCATTTTTTATTTTTTTGTTCAAATCACGAATTACTCATGGAATTCCTTTTTCCTAAATGTATGTATGATATCATGTATTGTTTCGACATTGCCTATTTCCTGTTTAGATTGTGCTATCAACAACTTATTGTTTCTGTAAAAAAAATGTACAAAAATTGCGGTTTAACTCTATGATATTTTTTCTCCGAAAACTCGATAAACAAATTGTAGGTACTTAAAAAACCTTTTAAGCTATAAAAGTACTTGGTGAGCACTGTCTGAATCTAAATCTAAGTTTCAAAGATATGTATCACTTGAGATTCATATTAAATGCATAACCACACGCAGACACGCATAATTTTGCGCTCACACATGCCGCGTGTGGACCTCCAATATAAAAACCCAATATATAATAAGCCTTGTAACTCTTGCCGACCTTTCCTGAAACAGGGGTGATATTGGCAAAGTGAAACATCGTTTTACAGTATGGGTGGAAAGCCTCATACCAACCTATGAGTAAAGTAATATAAGCAATTAATTACATCCGGTTATACAAACAAACAAACACTAAAAAATCTACAAAACATTTATAAAAATGAAAATTGACTGTCGTACTCAATATTTCAACATCGCACGGAAAACGGAGAGATGCATAAATACATGCAAGTGCGAGAGAGACAGATAGTAAAACCGGAAACTGTCACGACAGGTTAATTGTTTGCGTGCGTACATAGTTTGTATACAGCAAGAACAATGGAACGACACAGACTCTCGACAATAACCCTCTTTCGTGCAGCAGTATCGAATTGCAAATTACTTGAATCGCCCACCGAAGAGACACGAGAAGAAGAAAAAGAGAATCCACAATGAGATGAGTTTCAAACAAAGCAAACGTTTTTTTAGAGTCGTATCAACGTTATGAGATGTCGTGTTATTTTCTAGGTACAAACTAAACAAATAATTAGACAAAGCAGCGGTGCCATCTTGAAAAAAAATTAAGAAAAAATTGCAAATATCTGTACATAAAGGGCATTGAACTCTTTTACGCTTCCTGCTTGAATTTCCATGATAAAGGATATAACGTATTGTGTGCACAGTACATTATTGTTTTTTTTGTCATTTACAGCGTGGATTTAGACAAAAAAACATGTTTTACGTGAATCGTAAAACGGGCTCAACTCAAAATCCCAATTTTATTGTCTATTCGAACACAAAGGTAAAAGCTGAGGTATTATATTGAAATTGACATTCAAAATACTCATGCTTTACCACGAGTATAAAAGTTTAAATAGAAACTCCGGTCGATTTCGTATATACAACAAATATATTGTTACAATTTTTAGGGTTCAAATTAAAAACTGGTCTTCTTTACAGGATATTTGTTTTACACATAGATTTATTTTTACAGTTATATTTATTTTTTTACAATTCACATTTATTTTACAGAATGGTTAAGGTTCACATATACTGTCTTTCGTGTTTAAAAGTAGAGTGTCGTATGAAGACTGTCTGCCTGCAAGCTGTTCGCGCCCTTTTATACCTCAGCAATAGAAATTGCTAGAGGTGGATTTCGCTAGAATCTTCTCGAAGCAGATAATTTAGTGGCCCCTTTCTAAAATTTCGTTACTCTAGGTACTTATAATAATTAATCCTACTTATTGTAGTGTTTTTGGGTTCGGAAAGTCTCTAAATTAAAACAAACAGATCTTCTTTCAGGATCTTTATTTTCACTAAATTTATTTTTACAATTTATATTTATTTTATTTATTTCTGATCGAGATCAAATACTTGACGTGTGGAAGAATCATTTCACTGGATTGCTGCGAGGTGAGAGTCCGGATAATCCTTTGCAACCATATAGAGTTCTCACGGTGGAACCCAAAGTTCCTCCACCAAGTCGAGATGAGGTAGTACAGGCAATTAAGAGTTTAAAGAAGTCAAGAGCTCCTGAAAACGATGATATCCCTGCTGAGTTACTGAAATGTGGCGGAGAAGCCTTAGAAAATGCTCTGTGGGGTCTTTATCAGGATGTTTGGAAACATAAGGTACTGCCAGATAGCTGGAAAGTTGTACTATTGTGTCCAATACATAAAAAAGGAGACAAAATGCTATGCTCTAATTATAGAGGTATCTCACTTCTCCCAGCGGCATACAAAATATTGTCTAATATTCTGCTAAGAAGAATTATGCCATATGCTGAATGTGCGCTTGGAGAGTACCAAGCAGGTTTCAGAAGGAATCGGAGCACAACGGACCAGATCTTTTCTTTGAGGCAAATATTAGAGAAGTAGTGGGAATATGCTCAAGATACTCATTGCCTTTTTGTCGACTTCAAGACTGCTTATGACTCAGTGCATCGTTTGGGGCTGTGGAGCGTTTTACGAGACTATGGAATTCCTGGAAAACTCATCAAACTGGTTCAGATATCCATAGAAAATTCAAGAGCTCAAATACTGCTGCAGGGACAGGTCTTGGATCCCTTTGAGATCAATTCAGGCCTAAAGCAGGGTGACGCCCTTTCTCCATTGCTCTTCAACCTAGCCTTAGAAAAGGTTGTGAGAGAAACCGCATCTGTGTATGGTGGAATCACCATAGGAAGTACCATTAGGCTGCTGGGATATGCGGATGATGTGGTGCTTCTGGGAGAGAACGCTGCACAGCTCCGGGCGCTCTTCTTACCAATGGAGAGAATGGCAAGGAGGATAGGATTGAGAATTAATGAGGGGAAAACTGAATACTTGCCTGTGGCGCGGCGGGATATTCAAGAAGATTTGAATGTAGATAATTACAAGTTTAAGAACTGCAATTCATTCAAATACTTGAGTAGAGTACCCTTATAAATGACAAAAATATCCTATCCTCAGAATTACATGCCCGAATTCACTCCGGCAATAATGCTTTTTTTGGCCTTAGAGGGCTATTGTGCTCAAAATGGCTATCCCGCTCCACAAAATTCAAGATTTACACTTCCATTGTTCGGCCAGTTGTGTTGTACGGATGCGAAGCCTGGAGTCTGACTCAAAAACAAGAAAAATCTCTCCAGGTCTTTGAGAACAAAATGCTTCGTCGCATTCTCGGACCTGTATTTAAAGATGACAGGTGGCGTATCCGGACCAACGCGGAGCTGATGTCCGTGTTTCAAGATGCTAACATAGTGTCGGTTATGAAATCAAGAAGACTCCAGTGGGCCGGACATGTAGCACGTGCAGAGGACTCCAGGATCATCAGAACAGTCTTGGATGGTGCCCCCTCAGGTGTTAGACCACTCGGACGTCCCAGGATGCGGTGGGCAGACAACGTTGAAGCCGATGCCGAAGTTCTGGGAGTGAGAGGACCATGGAGGGAAGCTGCACAAGACAGAGAGTCCTGGAGGATTGTGGTGCGGGAGGCCCTGAGCCTTCAAGGCTTATGAGCCGAAGAAAGTAAAGTAAAGTAAAGTAAGTAAAGTGAGAATTTAGATGAATGTAACACAATGTTACAAAATGATTTTGATAAACTGCAGAATTGGTGTCATGATGCAGGTCTTTTAATTAATTCAAAAAAAACTAAAATTATGCATATTAGATCCCCTCATGCTAGAATTAGTACTGTGCCAACCATAAAAGCCCATAATTATGAATGCCTTCATGTCACCAATAATTGTAGAACTTGTTTATGTGAAAATATTGACATTGTAAGCGATTATACTTATCTAGGAGTAACAATTGACTGTTTCTTCAAGTGGGACACACATACTTCAAAAACGTGCAAACGACTGAGATCTGTTGTTGGACAATTATATAAGTTAAAGTTTATATTGCCGCTCCCTACATTAAGATTGGTATATTTATCGCTTGCCGAGTCCATTATAAGATACGGCCTCACTGCATGGGGACATTCTTGCGCCACCAATATTAAAAATGTACAAAATGTTCAAAATGCTCTCTTAAAATTAATTGCTCCCATAAATGTGTATAACCAAAGGCAGAATATACCATTTTTATTCCAATCATTAAATGTCTTGCCTATTAAGGGTATACTATGGAACATAATTATATGTCAACAATTGTTTAATGATAAATATAAATATAAACTAGAGCATGTGTACCAAACAAGATTTACATCTAATGAAGGACTAGTTGTGCCAAGAATTAATAACAAATATGGACAAAGAACGTTGGATTACCTTGTGCCAAAAATATTTAATTTGTTGCCAAAGGACTTTAAAAAGGAATCTACAAACATTAATAAAATTATAATATCTTTGAAGATTTGGCTGGGAGAAAGAACTTTTTTATATTAATTACCTTAACTATATTTGTGTTTTTACTCTACTCTTGTCTCCTAATTTTAACTTTAATTTACTTTTTATTTCATACTAGCACTAAATACTAAGACTTATATTTTTTAATTTGATTGTTGAACCCGATGACAAACTGAAATTTTTTGGTTTATCGGGACAAAAATGTTTAATTTTTAAGATTTATATTTCTTGTAAAAATTGTTTATGAAATAAAAAAAAAAAAAATAAAAAAGTATATTTATTTTTAACACTTTTAGCAACTCAAATTTATTTTAACAGTTCAGCACCGCTCACACTCTTCGATCAAAGGCGACTATCTCACTGTCCAGGTGCACTCAACATTACGCCTTATATGCTTCACAGACAGAAGTCTCTAGTGACTAATTTGCCATCAAAGCTCTCGAACATTCTACCAACTTCAAGAGTACAAAAGGATCATTTAATTTCTAAATTTCTTAAGCCTATAATTATTGCTACCTACGGTGTACACCTATATTAATCTACTTTTGACATAAAACTATAAAAACTATCACTACCTACGATGTACCTACACCTATATTAATCTACTATTTACATAACATATACAACTCTCATCAGCTATAAATGATATACCTACATACCTAAATATTTATGTGTATTTGCTATTTACATAACAAAATAGAAAATATGACAGCACTCTTAGTGATAGATTTGTTTTTCATATGTTTTCATTTATTCGCACGATCGAAGGGAAACTAAACAACATTCGAATGAGTTTTAAGGCGTGTTATAAAGCGTCTTATAAAATTAAGATAAAAAATAGTAAACATGCTTGATTTTTTTCGTTACTGTAACTATTTTGCTAAGACCATAAAGTGTAAGAAACAAAAATGGCAGATTTAGCTTTATAACACGCCTTAACTCTACGAAGTTCAGTCGATTTTCAGTCATATATGTACCAACTAGGCGGGTCCATCCCTTCTTACTTTTTATCGGCTTATGGAACCAGTGGAGAAGCTTCGACATATCTACTTATCATAGACGTGGATAGAAAGCGATAAGAGATGGCTGCGCGTGATCAGCTGATCTCGCTGTCAATGTGCTCCTTACAATTTTTGTACGATTTGTATGAATTTTTTTTTACATCCCAATTAGTTTAATACGCACACCCATGTTTATCGCTTTCTATCTACCAAAACAGTCAATATGTGTGTAAATGTTAATTCATTTGGTTTTTATGGAAATCAAAAACAAAATAGGTAAGTAGTACCAATTTTGACATAATTTGGCTGACAATAAAAGAGAATGGTAAAATTGGAATATATGTTACCTCATGAAGGGGTAAATTAACGAATTTGGATCAATGTTGACTACTAATCTAATGTAATCTAATCTAAGTTGCAAAGATATGTTACATTGGAGATTCACATTACATGCATTCCCACAACCAGACACGTACAAGTTCGCGCTTGCACATGCCTCATGTGAACCCACAACATAAAAACCAAATCTCAAATGGACATACAACCTGCAACTCTTGCCATCCTTCCCTGTAACAGGAGTGACATTGGCAAAGTGAACCATTTTTACAGCATGGGTGGTCAGTCGCATACCACCGCATACCGCACAAAACTTTTCTGAATTAATTTAAAAAAAATCACAGCGATACAAACACAGATCGTAATACACTGTGAAAATTCATGTTGATTGATTCATGTTTTTTTTTTAATAAAAAATCTGATTAAAATTACAGGTCGTAAATATGGTCTTTAGCAACCAGTATCATAATATTATATTTTCTCTCTAGCTACCTGGATAGATGACGTCGCATTTTTTTGTTTGTCCAATTTTTGCTGAGTGCATTCATAAAAGTAACATAAATAAAATATCAAAAAACAAGCGTTTACAACTTCCACATAAAATGAAAATTCGATGAAACGTCAAAACATTTTAACTGCCATGTCCGCGCTTTGTGTTGTCTATTGTTAATTAATATTTGAAAATGGAACGTAAAATTTTACGACGCGCTTTGTTAAAATGGGCGGAGAATTCAAAAATGGAACACTCTATATTTAATAAAGCAATTGGATTCGGCTAATTCAGAAATTTATATTTGTGTTTTTGACTGGAACAAACTCGAAGCACAAATTTGAAGATATAATTTTTCCTCTACCGCTATGTCCACCTATTCTTGCAACGTATATAATACTAGCCTGCTTACTCGTGCTACGCACGATTACGGCATTCTAGTTTAAAGTCCGGCTTCGCCAGCACACTTTTCCTCTGCTTTGATTTTAAATAGATCCATATGCGGCTGACCACCCGTACTGTAGAAATGTTTCACTTTGCCAAAGTCACCCCTGTTTCAGGGAAAGTCGGCAGAAGTTGCAGGGTGTACGCCCATTTGAGATTTGATTTTATGTTGAAGGTTCACATGCGGCATGTGCAAACGTGAACTTGTACGTGTCTGCTTGTGAGAATGCATGTAATGTGAATTCCCTATGTTACATATCTTTTCAACTTAGGTATATTAGATTAGATTAGATGAGAACTGACAAACAACAAAAATATCTTTGACAGTTTTATGACAGAACCTCAGGCTGGTTTTTTCTACTTTCTATCATCTTGCATATTATATCATTTATTTTCTTCGTCAGTTTTTTTCATTCATTCTCTCGGTTATCGGTCAATTTCAACCATCGATGTAAATTGCTTTGAAAGAAAAATTTAAGCATTGGCATTCAACAACCTTTAAATTGATTCGCCCCTCTCGGTTTAAGCCCCTTGCATTGTTTTCTTAAGTGTGACTTAAGTCGGTTAAGCCACGGTATAACCTGACTCGACTTAAGTCCCCCATTAGCGTAAGCCGCACGCTCAGCTTTTTTATATTCTAACGACAAATTGAGCCACATTTAAGCCTGCACTGAGCCGTGGAATTCGAATGTGCTTCAACTCCTTGATTAATTCGAACTTAAGTCTTAAATAATTTAATTAATATTGAGTTACTCCGAAGAAAATTTATTAATGAAAATCTAAATACTTCGAAGTATGAGTTAATCAAAAAGCTAATTTAAATGAGACCCTTAGTAGATACCAAAATATTCATTTTTAAACATAGTATGCGGTTTGGTTCTATTACCCAAAGCAAATTTAATGTTATAACTAAATATATTTTTGTATGGAGAATAATGAATGGAATATCCAGAGTCATAATAAAAGAAGAGCCTGTATGAAGAAGGTTATGACTCTGGAGGAAATGAAAGAAGTAAGTAAGGACAGAAAGAAATGGCGGTTGATCTGTAATGTTGGCGGCTGGGGTTTATTAAATTGGAATTTGTTTTCTGTTTGTTGTCCATAGATATTATTATTTAGTGATGTATAAAATGCAATTTGTCGTGTATGTTCCTTGACTTATAGGTTGGTATGCGGCTGACCACCCATGCTGTAAAAATGGTTCACTTTGCCTCAGGGAAGGACGGCAAGAGTTGCAGGGTGTATGTCCGTTTGAGATTTGGTTTTTATGTTGTAGGTTCACATGAGGCATGTGCAAGCGCGAACTTGTATGTTTCTGGTTGTGAGAATGCATGTAATGCGAATCTCCAATGTAACATATATTTGCAAATTAGATTAGATTAGAGACTGGTTTAATTTCGGAAATTTAAAAGAATAACTAAATACCACGTGCGGTGAGCGACATTTTTTGCCAAACATCATGACAAGTAAGGACGTCACGAAAGCTGCAAAAAATATATTACGTTGCTATTAATTACCGAAAATCAGTTGAGAGAGTTTCAAGGTTTCACTTTACTTTATCCAAACACATGTAGGGAGCTCAAAGCTTGTGGGCGTACATTAAATATTAATATTTAATGTAAAAGGTCTTTGGACTTTTAATAAAAAGTTAATTAGAGGCAAACGACTGAAGAAGTGAAATATTTTTATCATTTTTATTTTGTCGCAAAGACTTCAATGCATAAAAAATTAATTAAAAATTGAAATGCAGCTCTTAGTTACCTACGTATCATGAAAGTTAAAAAAACAATGTCGAACTCGTGAATTTTTAAAAGATAATTGAATATTCAAATAAGCTACAATTTTTAAAAGCACTTAAAAGCATCAGCTACCTAATGGATTTTTCTTCCAAACAAATACATAGGTACCGTCTGGATCGGATGTTTTCATAAAGTTAAATTCCGTCTTTATTTGTTGTATTTTTATCCTTTTTCAATACATACACAACTCAGTTTAATGTTGCACATTTTAACTCTAATTCAGACAGCGTAAATTGTTCACGATAATCTGTAATCTAAGTCTGCAGGAGACACCCTTTCTGCGCGAAGATCAAGGACGAACTGATCTGAAGATGAATACCACTTTATTATTTTAAATTTCAAGAAGTTAGCTCTCTTACGAATCGTTGAGAATGAAATCAGTTCTCCTCCAGAAGTTCGTCACACATCCGAGTACTTAGTGTAATTTATTTTAAGGTTATATTTAATTTGTACAATATAAAACGACCATAACTTTAGTTAAAATTGCGGTTCGTATTTTTTTCTACTTCAATTTAGTAATTCACTCAATACAAATGTGTAGTAATACATAAATAAAAATTTGTTAATGTTAAAGAACTATTTTAATGTAGAACTACCAAATTTATTTATAGAAATACTGCGAAGAATATATATTTTTTTAAATTAATCAGAGGACCTTAAACGAAAAGATTTAAAGATGTTTTCACCGCAAGAAATGAAAAATAAATCACACGTTCGGACAAAGGTATATTTTTCATTATGTACATTATGTACGGCAAGAGTTGCAGGGCTATGTTCATTTGAGATTGGGTTTTTTTATATTGTAGGTCCACATGCGGCATGTGTAAGCGCGAAATTATGCGTGTCTGCTTGTGGGAATGCATTAAATATGAATCTCAAATTATACATATCTTTGCAGCTTAGATTTAGATTTAGATTAGTACTTACTTCAAATGGACGAGAACATTATCATGCTCAATTTTTATTTTTTCATTATTTATTTCATTGTCGTATACGAAAGTATTGTGTGCCACTGCGCGTTATTAGCCATTGTAACACTTGTGCTTTCTGATATGTTGCTAGGGTTAAGTCAAAACCAAACGATTGAGTAATTGATGATAAAAGAAAAACAGTTTTGTTTTCGATTACGTGAGTATATTTTTATATACCACAACCGGTTTCGCAAACATCCGTTCGCATCATCAGACCGGTTTCGCAAACATCCGTTCGCATCATCAGGTGGATAAGTATTAATTTATCCACCTGATGATGCGAACGGATGTTTGCGAAACCGGTTGTGGTATATAAAAATAAACTCACGTAATCGAAAACAAAACTGTTTTTCTTTTATCATTAATGATGAACGATTACAAAGTTAATGCCTCTACAATCAATAAGATTGAGTAATTATTCAAGTCGTGCATTTCAGTTTGACGTAAATTCGAGTCAAGATTCGAGTAGATGTTTACATTTTTAATTTGCAAGAAATGCTGCTTTAAAAGTGATTTCACAACAACAAATATTTCCTACAAGTAATATCAGTAGTAAAGTGTATTTCTTAGTGATATTTTATTAAAAATAGGATTTTTTTCAGTTCCATCTTTGACTTAACCTAACGCAACTAACGCAACTAAGCTACACATATAGTGTAACTTCTTGCCTGCGTTTTCCCCGAAGGGGTCGCATGTGGCGCTTCGGGACCTATTTATTTTTACAGGTAAGGGGGCCGGCCTTACACCAACCACTTTCAGTTAAAGTGGGGGTTTCCCAGCTCCCGGAGGGCTGGTTCTCATTTCTTGTGAAGGCTGAGTAAGCCTTTGAGATCGCACCCTTGCTCTTGGCATGGAATGCAAGCATTCTACCAACTGAGCTATCGACCTTTTTACGAGCTTGATCGTCGTCGCTACAAAGCGCCAATTCTCAAGCAAGATCCAGTTGCTGTAAGGCTGGATGGACCTTTGGTGACCGGTCATTGGTAAAGGTTTTATGAATTTTTCAACCCGGCGAAGAGCAAATTTGAAAATATAAATGGTATATTTTTTGTGCTCCGCCGGGAATCGAACCCACAACCTTCCCATTCAGAGTCCGCAGTGCTACCACTGAGCTACCGCGGACCGGTCAACCTAGTATCGAATATTCTGTATGCTAACAAAATTTCCCTGATAATCAGGAATGAGGGGTGACGTCAAATATCCCCAAGGATATTTAAAATGTTCGGACCCTATTGTACAGTGAAAGCTCATTGGGCATCCGAGCAGCGCTTGGTCCATACTTAAAGCTTCTCTCACACAGTCTACAGGTACAGACAGGCCCGGATTAACCCCTCTGGGGGCCCTGGTGCGGGGACAAGCTCGGGGGCCCCCCCATATGCCCCCCTCCCCTCGTAAAAAATCCCCTCCCCCTTCCACCCCTATTTTTTCAAAGGACAAAAAATGCATTTTTTACGATTATACATCTCTGTAATAATCTATACTCTAAATTGCAAGGATATATTAAATTAAAAACTCATATCTAATTGCATGCCCACAAACAGACACGTGTAAGTTCGCGCTCACAAATGCTGAATGTGTACTTACAAATTACTTAAATCAAAACCTCAAATGAACAAAAGCCCTGCAACTTTTGCCGACCTTGGAACAGGGATGACATTGCAAAGTGAACCATTTTTTACAGTATGGGTGGTCAGCCTCATACCAACATATAAGTCAAGGAATGTTATCGTTATATCGTATCGTTACCAATTTCTCTTCAATAAGGTTTTCTGGATAATTTATATCAATCGTTCTCTTGAGACTCTCGCAAGATACGTATAAGAATTCGACTAGTTTTTAACATTTCTAAATTTTCATACATCAATGGATAATGTTTAAATGATAAATTCAAGTGACACGGATCCGTTCATGACAGGATTGGTTTATTTTGTATGTACATATGCAGCGTATTTACTTAAGCGTGAATTATATGTGCCTGCTTGTGTGCATGCATTTAATATGAGCCTTAAATGTTAATAGATCTTTGCAACACGGATTATAAAGCTGATTGTTTTGATAATCAACGTAATATGAAACCGATTGTCGGGTAAAAATTATACAAATATTTTAAGAATAGCTACCTATCATATTTTGATGCATTTCTAAAGATAAAAAAGAAAGACAGAAATTTAAAGGAACCCACTAGTTCTCAGGTAAAATTTGCCGACAAAGCAATATAAACAATACGTGGAAGCAAAGACCGACCATTCATTACCCTAAGTCGCTATACACTATTTTTTTTGTATCGAAACTTATACTGTTTACATTTTATTACATTACTAGTGAAAGATTTATAACTGTCGCGTCGGAAGTTTTGCCGCCATGGCAGGAACAATATCGCAGTCTACTGCTATAATCCTACAGGTTCCATTATGTGACATGCCTGGGAGTTTATGATGGCATATGTTTGGTACTTTACCTTTCTTACCTTCTTTACCTTTATTTTTTTTAGTTTTAAGGAGAAACTCTATTTATTTATTACTGTTTGGAATGTTCGGGGCCCTAATCAATTATTGTGGGGCCCCGGAAGATTTGCTGTGAGAAGCTTTTATTTCTGTATTATTGTAGGTCTTTGTCTGTATAAAACGTAGCGTTATGAACCGGAAGCGATGAAAAGTTGAATCTATACAATTTTTTTTTTACAATAATGATAAAAAATAAGACTTTTGGGGGCCCTGGTTCGGTCGCACCGCTCGAACCGCCCTAAATCCGGGCCTGGGTACAGATGGGATTAAGAGCTATTGGTTCGAAACCCAAACGAGCTCACAAGATTCCAGTATGTCTTAATTTGAAATCAGATATTCCCAAACATTTAAGCTTTGTAGACCCTTAGGACCTGTTCCACCAAATTCCAATCAGACAAAAATCAAAATTTAGCGTGATTTCTCCCGTCAAGTAAAAAAATTGTTTGCATTTACACGTAAACCAGCTGATGTACATCATCTTTTCTATTCAAATTCCATCATACTATTACCCACTTTCGAGAAATATTTAACCGTCCTTACCTGAATTAAGCAATTAAATTGAATGTGCCAATCAAATATTGATTGGAGGTTGGTGCAACAGGCTTTTAGGTTTTTTATTCATATCGGGCTCTGAGATATTATTTCCCCCCTTTATATTTATATATATATTTATGTCAGGCTTATTTATTTTAAATTGCACATGATAAGAGAGCGCCGTTTTTGCGTGTGTCACACCTCAAGGGCCCTCTCCGATCACGGATAAACCAATTTAAACCTTTCTTACGAATATTAAATTTTCTATTCTTATTATTTCTTCAAAAATAAATATTGAGACCCCCGGGTGATTCCCTTGAAGCGCCCTTGGAGTGACTACATCACGAAACGGTGCTATAAAAAAATCATCAACTCATCATCATCATCATCATCATCATCATCATTGAAGACCTCTAACCTGCAATTTATAACCTAAGTTGCAAATATTATATACATTTCAAATTACTAATTCTTGCACGCCTACAAGCATAGCTTGTATGTTCGCGTCGATAGACCTGCCTATAGTCCAGTGGTTAAAGCAACGTACCCGTTCGTCCAGTGATTCCATCCGAAATCATCGACACAACGGACAGAATTCGAGACGGTGTGAAAATAATCTAGGGACTGTTGCACCAACCTCCAATCAATATTTGTTGGACACATTAAATTTGATTGCTTAATAAAATTCTGGTAAGGACCTCGGTTAAATATTTCTCGGAAGTGATTAACAATATTTTTATTATTATTTTTATTATTTATTTAACAAAATATAAATACAAATTTATTTTAAAACGAGTAATATTTCTAAATAATAATAAAAACTTAATTGTTATTTCCTCACCAATTGAAGAGCCAAGCTCTTGTGCTTGGTGAGGGAATCGCAGCTATCTTAAATAAGTTATGTTCTTAATTTATATTCTATATAATATAATGAGATAAAAACTTAATATAATACTTAAAGGAAAAAAATATAGGTAATATACAAGAATAAATCAAAAAATAAACTAACAATATAAAAAATGAAAAAAACCAAAAATTAGAAACAACCAATCAATAAGTAGAACTATGAATATATATATTTTTTTATTTTAAACTTAATTTTTTTAACATCCTTAATTATTTTGATTTCATTTGGCAATATGTTATAGTATTTTATTCCCCTACAGATAAAATTATTCTCGAATTGTTTTGTTTTAAATTTAGGAATTGTTATAAAATTTTGTCTTCTCCTTGATATAGCTCTTTCAAATTGTTTTGCTTTGTCAATTTTTATTATTTCCAGAATAGAGTACAGTTTGAAAATTTGTTCTATAGTTGGTACCTTAAAAATTTTGAATAAAGATTCTGTTGAAAATGTTGGTGGCTTTTTTAGAATTACTTTAATAATTAATCTCTGAGCTATTTTGACTGAATTTAAAATATTATCATATGATCCCCCCCATCCAATTATGCCATATTGTAGCATTGATTGTACAATTGAGTAGTATACCATTTTTAATTGTTCGATTTTAAGAATGTTTCTGAGTCTTATGAATATGTATATACATTTTCGTATTCGTTTGACCAGTTCCATTATGTGATTTTTCCACTTCATATTTTGATCTATAATAATGCCTAGGTATTTTATATTTTTAGTTGAAGTTAGTGTTGAACATGTGTTTTCACAGTTTTTAGTTTCATTGCAATTCTGACTGTGTATGATGATTTTAATTGGCGGCTCTGAATTAAATTTATTTATTGCGAAAGAAATGAATTGAGTTTTTTCAATATTTAGTGATAATATATTACTATCGAACCACCCCTTCAGTATATTCATGTCAAGATTTGCTCGTTCATTAATAGAGCGCCAATCTTGTCCCTCCAATATAATGGCAGTATCATCTGCATAAGATATTATTTTTCCATTGAGTTTTAGAGTGAAAATATCATTTGTGTATAAGATGAATAGTAATGGACCCAGTACAGTACCTTGTGGGATACCAAATTCACCGGTTGATGGTTGACTATAAGAACTATTAATTTTAACTATTTGAGATCTCTGATATAAGTAACTTTTTATCCATTGTAACGCTTTTAATTTTATCCCAATTGAATTCAGTTTTACAATTAGTTTTTCGTGAGAGATGCTATCAAATGCTTTTTTTAAATCAATGAAAATTCCGATACATTTAAAAGATTGGTCAAGTGAGCTATGAATTAAGTTCGTTATTTTCGCGATGGCATCTTGAGTACTTCTATTTTCCATGAATCCGAATTGGTTATCGTGTATTATATTGTTGGCTTTTATAAATTTAATTAACCTAATTTTTGCTAATTTTTCAAAAATTTTTGCTATGTTGGATATAACAGAAATGGGTCGGTAATTGTTTACTTTTTCCCGATTTCCTGTCTTAAATATGGGTGTTATTATTGTTTTTTTGTAATTTGAAGGAAACGTTCCACTTTCAAAACTCAAATTAATTATATGTTGTAGTGGTTTCGATATTTGTTCTTTAATATGTTTTAAAGTTTCAGCAGAAAGAGCATCATATCCAGGCGCCGTACCGTTTTTCAGATTGCTAATTACTGTCTCTATTTCTTCCCTTGTTGTGGGTTGAAATATATATATCATGTGTTTCTCTTCTATATTGCACTTTAATTCGGGAGAAGTACTTTTTCCAGGTATTTGCTGAGCTAAATTTTTTCCAACACTTGAAAAGAAATTGTTGAAAATATTAGCAGCTTTTGAGGGATTTTCTCTACAGCACGTGGTTTCGTTTTCATGATTAATGGCTATTATTTCATTTTTCATGTTTTTGTTTTTTTCAAGAAAATCGTTTATAACAGACCATACATTTTTAGGGTTATTTTTGGTTTGTTCTAATTTATGTTTGTAATAATTTTCTTTTGTGGATTTTATTAAATATGTAAGCTTTTTTTTAAATTTTTCAAAATATTTGAGTAATTTAAGATTGTTCGGTTGTTGACGGGTTTGTTTATACAGAGTTTCTTTATGTCGGATTGATACTACTAGCCCATGTGTGATCCATGGTTTAATCGGCTTATATTTGTGTTTTATGTTATGTTGCACACTTGTTGATTCTTCAACAAGTTTTTTCATTGTATTTTCAAACATTATACAACATTCATTTACATTATTCATTAGATATAAATCGGACCAGTTCACAACATTTAATTTATCTTTTAAACCATCTAGGTTTATTTTATTATATTTTGATACTTTATTTGTTTTTTTTGTCTCTACTCGTATCTGTGGAGTATTATATTTATAGTTAAATATACATGAGAAGTGATCTGTTATAGATGTGTGAATGACTGCGGAAGTAATATTATGAAAGTCGGGGATGTTTGTAAATATATGATCCAAACATGATGGCTGTTGTCCTCTAATATTTCTTGTAAATGAATTAATGCAGGAGAAATAATTCAATTCTGCCAGCATATTTAGGTAGATATCTTTATCGTTTGTGTAATTATTATCAGCAATATTTAAATTCATGTCACCAACCAAAATGTTTTTTTTACTTGTGCAAGTTACGAGTATATTTTTTAATCCTTCTATAAATTGTGATATAATTGATGTATGAGTACGATAGATTGCAAATATATTATAATTTTTATTGTTATTATTAATTTCAAGATTTAATATATTTACGTAAGGTACAGTGTTAATTTCATTTACGTTTATCATAATATTACGATCCGAAATAAATATAGCTACACCGCTATTCTTGTTAATTTTGGTACTTGCAGCTAAATAAGTGAACCCAGGAATATTATACTCTATTTGTCCGGCAGAGTGGGTTTCACTTAACACAATAATGTCCGGTAAATAATTTAATAATTTTATTGAAATAACAAATTCATCAAAATTTTTTTGTATACTCCGTATGTTATTATGTAGGATTGTTAAACTGTTTTCACACTTCACTAATATTTGATTTGCTTCATAGAATGAGTCGAATATTAGTTCATTTATATTTAGTTTAGAATCTATGTAGCTTATGTTTATGTCAGTCATAAATATGTAAATTTAGTCGTAGTCAATTCGATCTATGGCAATTTTATACATTTTTTGTCTGTAAATACATTGAGGGCTAGTTGTCTTGTGGGTAGTGTCGTTTTTTGTTTTGTATTTAATATTTAAAAAGTGACAGTTACTGCAAATCGCATCTTTTTCTAAGTTGTTACATTTCGCGTAGGTATGATCTTGAGCGCAGTGTGGACAATTTGGTGGTTGTGTTCTTCCTAGGCATCTTTGTGCTGTATGTCCATATTTTAAGCAGTGATAGCACTGTACTAATGGGTTGCAGTCTTCTACGTATGCTCTATTATATTTTATATTAATTTTGCCTTTTTCTAAAAGAATTTTTCGAAGTCTCCCTGTTGTTTGTATGATATAGTTGGTAGTTTCTCTTGGGTTAATACTTTTCAGTTCTTTTATAAGTTTTATGTTCTCTTTTTCTTTTTCTTCAATACCCTCATTTTGGTTTACGATGCCCATGATGATTTCTTTTTCTGTGAGGTTTTTTTCTAGTCCCTTTAGTATGATGTAAGGTTTTTTCTTTTTCATTTCTTCTGTCGTCAGTTCCTTTCCAAGTGTATTGGAAATTTCTTTTTTCAATTTTTCTGCGCTTGTTTTCTCAGTACACGTAATTGTTATCTTTTTTTCACCAGTCTTTTTTATACCCGATATACCAATTTTTAGTTCAGTAGGGTTGATTTCTTTTTGGATCTTTTTTTTTATTTCTTCGGCACTTAATGTGTTTTTTGATTCTACCATGATTGCGTAATTTGTCACTGCGTTTTTGTTCTTTTTAACATTTTTATCTTCCCCAGCCACCGCCGCGTAGGTTTTGTGGCCAGATTCGATAAACTCTTCCAACTTTTTAGTGTAATGCTTGCTGTTTGTTATTACCGTTTCTTGGAGTTCTATGATCTTTTTCTGAAGGGAGTCCCTTTCAGCATGCATCTCTTCTTCTAGTAGCATGATCTTCTGCTCCAGTTGAAGCTTTATTTTAGTCTCCTTCACTGATCCCGTCATTTTACTAATACACTCCTTTATATCACTTAGTATTGAATCCATTTTTTTTTTCAAAAATATCTCGCCCTGCTGGGCGCGATTCTTTTTAGTTTCACAATCCAAACAAACACAAATGTGCACTTCGTCCGCGTGAACACGTCCGCCTTGTGCAACGTTCGGCTAGCGAGTATATGGGGGAAGTTGAACAGGAAATATGATGTACATCAGCTGATTTGCGTATATGCAACCAAATTTTTGATTTGATGGGGAAATCACACTTGACTTTGATTTTTGTCTCATTGGAGTTGTGTTCAACAGTCCCTTAATTCTCGTAAGGACCTTAGTGAAATATTTTTCGGAAGTGGGTGATAATATGATGAAATTTGAGCAGTAAAGATTATGTACATCAGCTGAATTACGTATTTGCCACCAATTTCTTCATTGGATGGGAGAAATCACACTATCTATAATAATAATCTATAATCTATAATCTAAGTTGCAAGGATATATTCATTTAAAGCTCTCAGATGTATGCCCACAAACCAACAAGTGTAATTCGCGCTTACAAATGCTGAATGTGTACTTACAAATAAAATCCAAACCTCAAATGAACATAAGCCCCACAACTTTTGCCGACCTTCCCTGAAACAGGGGTGACATTGGCAAAGTGAACCATTTTTTACAGTATGGGTGGTCAGCCTCATACCAACCTATAAGTCAAGGAATACTGTAATACACTAATTATGATTTTTGTTTAATTGGAGCTAGGCGCAACAGGCCCGCCCTACGGATCTATATTTGAGAATGATTGGCTTTCACCGTAATATGACGTAAGACGATCGTGATGGAAGGTTAATCCAGCCATCTCCTCTGGATTAGTCTTGCCGCCATCTTTGTTCGCCATCTTTGGTCGCCATCTTTAATGTGTCCCCACACATGGCGAAGTGCTTCTCGTGTCTCTGCCTTGAGAGCATAATTAACGCGGAATATTCATGACGGATCGTTCGCGATGGGGTCTTACAGGAGATCCTGTGAAGTAAGCTAGCACGCGTGTTTACATTATACCACGACTGTAGAATAATGTAAGATCTCGGTATAAGCAAAGTTTTTTAACTAATCTAATCTACTATAATCTAAGTTGCTAAAATATGTTACATTGGAGATTCACATTACATGCATTCCCACAACCAGACACGTACAAGTTCGCGCTTACACATGCCTCGTGTGAACCTACAACATAAAAACCAAATCTCAAATGGACATACACCCTGCAACTCTTGCGTCCTTTCCTGAAACAGGAGTGGCATTGGCAAAGTGAACCATTTTTACAGCATGGGTGGTAAGCCGCATACCAATTCGAGGAACATAAATATATACAAGGGAATAAACATCAAAACAAACACAAAATTCTAAATTCTAATTTTAAAAAAACCTCTAGTCCTAGACGCCAACATTACAGATCAACCGCCATTTATTTCTGTCCTAACATAGCTACTTCTTTCATTTCATCCAGAGTCATAACCTTCTTCATACAAGCTCTCCTTTTATTATGACTCTGGATATTCCTAACTAATTTATTTTAATCTTTCCGGCCGATTAGCTCAGTAGAAAGAATGCTTGCGTTCCGTGCAAGAGGGCTAGGGTTTGATCCACTCCAAGGGCATCAGAAATTATATATTTCAAACCCAAAATAAAAATACCAGCAAGGTGGACTCAGCATTCACATGAAATGAGAACCAGAACCTCGGGAAACTGGGTAAACCCCACTTCAAGTGAAGTCTTTGAAGAACGCCAAAGAGGCGTGAGCTGAACTGAAGAAGTTGTCGGATACAAATTTGAAGACACGTTAAGAAACTCGTTCTTCTCTGCATCACGGTTCGATTTTTTTTAAATAAATATAAAAAGGTAGCAGGAGAATCTTAAATAGTAATATATCCTCGCAACAAAAATAAATTTAATACAGAACTCCTTTCATCTTTACAACTATCAAATCAGTATTCTTACATAGAACCATTTCTGACAATAATTATATTTATGTCTGTCATCACTAAAAGGCTTTGAACTCTGTACGCCATTAGTATGTTAATAAACATCTATTTAGAGCAAATGACTCATAACCATTTAAGCGGTCATCTTTGCTGCATATTAATTTTCAATAATGCTTTGTTTAGTTCGTTAATTAATCATTTTGCATTCGCCATTTGCGATTCCCACGACAATAATGAAAATAAAACTATCGTGCGACAGCCGCCATTTTTAATTAAACATTGTCTGTTGACGTTTGACACGAGTGTTGCCAGGCATAAATTAAAAAAAATAATGGCTGTTGAATATGCTTCGAATTTGGCGTGGTAGGTTCAATGTATTTTAAACAAATTAAATAAATAAAACTAACATTTCTAGTGTTTTGCTCGAAGAGAGTGGACTCGGCACAAATTTAAAGTTTGAACTTTTTTCTCGTTGGACAAACGCTACACTTGTATGGGACTACGATCCTTAGCAACCAAAAAATATATATCAGTAACCCCAAGTAGCCTTTTTTTGTATTTTTCAAATATGCGCACCTTATTTTAAGATAAATAATTTAAGAAAAAAAATATTCGATATGTTTTTATTTTAGTTACCAAGTAAATTTATGGATCTAGATCCTACGGAAGAAGATCCCCCACACGATGGACGGATCAAGTGAAGACAGCAGCAGGCACCTCGGTGTTTGGAGAGCTGTTAGTTGTAAGTTATCCAATAACATTAAAAGAACTAGAAATATATATAAATACAAAACATTAATTTAACGAAAATGAGGTTTTATGTTCAAGGGTCAAAATACGAATAATACCAGTACTTTTTTTTGGCAAAAAGTTGCCAGTTTTAGACTAAATTAGACACATTTGGCATGCAAGGAGCGTACGTATTTGAAGTCTTTTATTTGTTTTTAGTCTGCCGGCAGACATGTCGTCATAGCGCTGCGCATTCACATGCTGCAATATATGTAATACCTCCCACATAACCAACAGTTTAAGCTCGCCACTTTATGCAGCTTAGAAAAACCCGCAACTGAGCTATAGCTTAAGTACAATATGCAACATACCCTGTTCGCTGCCTTAGTTCTTGTTCATCGTATACGCCATTGAGAAAATTTTACATGAGCAATGTTTGCACGTGTACTGGACCAATGTGTCTTATGAAAACAAGAAATTTATTTCAAAAATATTTAAAAGAACTCTCACATTATCGAGTTTTACGGTTTTTCTTAGATCAGATTGTGTAGAATTTGATTCATAAGTAGAGGTGGCCGAAAAGCACTTTAAAATAGCTGCTTTTTATTTTAAGCAACTAAGCGCGCTTACAATTTAAACGAAAAGTCGTTTTGAAAAAAAAGCGTATAAAAAGTTGCTTCTGCTAATTTTGATTTAATTAAAATTTAATTCATTTAGTAGTTTCAGTTTTTCCTTATTTACTCAAAAACTATTGACATTATTGAAATTTTTTTGAGTATTACACCTAAACAATGTATAGTTCTGTAAGTTAAAATCAAAAAAAAAAATCCAAAATACAGCACACACGAAAAAAAAGCTAAAAATGTAAAAAAAACGCGTTTTTTGAAATATTTTTTTGTGGTGGCAATTCTTAAGTTATATATTTTGTTTAAGCTTTATAATTAAGAAAAAAAAATAATAAACATGCTTGATTTTTTTCATTACTGTAACTATTTTGCTAAGACCATAAAGTGTAAGAAACAAAAACGGCAGATTTAGCTTTATAACACGCCATTAGCGTTTGAAAAAGCGTTTAAAACGAAAACGAAAAACGAAAACGAAAAACGCTTTTATTAGATTAAGATTAGATTAGATTTTTATAGATTAAGAAAAAGCGTTTTTCGTTTTCGTTTTAAACGCTTTTTCAAACGCTAATGGCGTGTTATAAAGCTAAATCTGCCGTTTTTGTTTCTTACACTTTATGGTCTTAGCAAAATAGTTACAGTAATGAAAAAAATCAAGCATGTTTATTATTGTTTTTTCTTAATTATAAAGCTTAAACAAAATATATAACTTAAGAATTGCCACCACAAAAAAATATTTCAAAAAACGCGTTTTTTTACATTTGTAGCTTTTTTTTCGTGTGTGCTGTATTTTGGATTTTTTTTTGCTTTTAACTTACAGAACTATACATTGTTTAGGTGTAATACTCAAAAAAAATTCAATAATGTCAATAGTTTTTGAGTAAATAAGGAAAAACTGAAACTACTAAATGAATTAAATTTTATATTTACATTAAACCCAAAAAACGAAAAAACGCTTTTTAAGCTGCTTTTTTTAAAAAGCGTAAGCGTTTTTTCGTTTTTTTACTAAGCCGTTTTTTCCATCTCTATTCATAAGACAACTGCATGAAAAAGATATATTTGACAAGATTGGCGTATACGATAAACAAGAACTGGGGGAGCGTGTTGTCTGTGCATGGGATCTATTTATTTATTTTTATCTCTTTATTTAAAAAAATGATTTTAGAAGAGGCATGCAATTCACCAACCTATTCTGCCTGGCCAGAAACAGGTATTAATATCATCAATAAATAATTCATTATTGTTTATCTTAATGAATTATTAATTAATAATTACCCAATAACATCTGTTGAACCAGGGTCAAAGTTATGGTCAAATGACCCAGCGGGGATCGAACAAACGTTATTCCAATCCAAACACGCTAGAACGATCGGCCCACTTGGCCCCCTCGGCCATAACACCGACAATTCTATACAATCTAATAATCTTCTACAATCTAATTCAACACGTGGAACATTTTATTTTAACATGTAAGGGAGACAGCCTTACGCCAATTACTTAACTTGAAATAGGGGTTTCACAACTTCCAAGGGAGTAGGAGTCCGATCGATAGCTCAGTTGTTAGAGTGTTTGTATTCCATGCCGAGAGCTCTGGTTCGAATCCCACTGAGGGTGTCAGAAATGATTTCCCATTTCGGTATTTATTTCACGACTCAAAATACAATACCGGCAAGGTTTACTCAGCCTTCACAAGAAATGAGTACCAGCACTCTCGGGAGCTGGGAAACCTCCACTTCAACTGAAGTGGTTGGCGTAAGGCCGGCCGCTTGATCTGTAAACATTAAAAGGTTCCACTCGACACATGCGAAACTTTTCGAGGTTGAAGTGGCAATAAATTACCCTGTATGTGTAGCTTAGTTGCGTAGGATCTGATTTTCGAACGAAGTGAATTTAAACATTTTGGGTGTCAGCCTTATTATTTTCTTAAATTTATTTATTTTAAATCCTAGGTTGCCACATTTGATGCTATAAATCTCTTGCGAAGTAATAAAAAAAAACAGAAAGAAAGATAAAATTAAATTTATAAATAATGTTTAATGTAAACATTGTTTTGTTGTTGTTTTAAATCTTATTTTAATAAGTAGATGCCTAACGTTAACAATACTGAAAATAATTGTATGAAAAGTTTTCGCATTAACTAATGTTATGTTATTTTAAAATAACATATTATAAAAAAACAATCCCGAAGTGTGCAGTGTGTGTTTGTGGGCCGAACGGTCACGGAAACGGCCGAACTGCGCCGTGCGAATCAATCGGCCCACGCTCGTGAGTTCATCGTTAGTTCCCGGCAAGATGCCAAGCGATTAAGACGTTAGCGACCAAGCACCAAGCGGTGCAAGAGGGGGCACTACAATGGAGCTCCCCCCCCATCTACTTGGATTTCCTGCCAGCAAGGCACCCGCCTTGTGGACCAGAGGCATAGGAGCGCCCACCCAGGGGCTCCCACGTGTGGAGGCGCCCGCCTTGTGAACCGCCGCTAGCCTGGGGCGCTGCCCCAGGCCTTCCGTTTAGAACTCCAGCCAACGGAATAGGGAGTGTTCTAGTGACAACCTGTAGGTCTGGCCAATCCCTTATTTCCCCTTTCCCCCCCCCCCCCATATTAGTACAGTAATAAACCCTTATTTGTTCATGTTAACTTTATCTTTTCATTATAAAACCCTTCCCAAGATATAAGTAAGCAATACCAAAGAAAGAACCCCACGCCCTGAGAGTGATGCTGATGAGAGCTAGCCGGATGTAAGTATCCTGAAGATACCTTTCAATCTAAACATAACACTGGCGCATCCAACTGGGATTCTTTCGATATTGCGAACTTTTATTTTGGGAATTGTTTTGTGAAGCTCTGTTTTTTTTGTGTGTAATTTTTTTTTTTTGCTTTCATTATGACGTCATATGTTTTCTTGCTTTGATTTTAGAATGAATTGTTTTTGTTTTGATTGCTTTTGCATTTTGCTGTAATGTCCTTTTGACGATTAAAAATTATGATAGAATTTTTATATCAATATAAATTGACATGCAATCTTTGAGAAGCCTGAAAAAAAGATCATTAAATCTTTTATCATTTGCTTAGAAACCTCGTCATATTTTAATTTTTTATGCCAAATTTCATTTTTTCTTCAACATTTAGTATTTCTGTCTATTTTGATTCTAACACTATTTTGGTCGCTACCTTTTTGTTTTTTGCATTTGCGTAAATGTGCTTTGACGATTTAAAATTCTGTGAAATTTTAATATTGTTATGTAAATATAAATATTGAAATAAGTATGGGTAGTTATAGTGTTATGTAAATATAAATATTGAAATAAGTATGGATAGTTATAGTTATAAGAATTCTCTAGGCTAAGTAGGTATTTGTTATAATTATAGGAATACTGTATTACATTTGTAGGTAGGATTTTGGTTGTGTCTAGGTAGTACGTGAATCATCGAGAAGTAATAATTACTCTGGAACCGTCTAGCAACTTTGGGTCTAGATTATACTGCTCTAAAGAGTATAAAGGGTGCAAATGGCCTGCAGAGCGGCCAGTATCATAGAGACTTACAAACACATCGAAGTCATCTGATCAGTGAACCAAAACCAAGTGGAATAATCGAGAAAGTAGTGTGAAAATAAATTTTGTAACTGTGTAAAATAAATAACTATTGAAGAAGACCTGTGTATTTTTAATTTGAAGACAATTGAACCCTAATTTCGTAACAATTGGCGTCAGGTGCGGAATTGTCAAGAAAAATTAAGATCTTCTGTCTAAAAATAAATAAAATAAATAAATTTTTGTTAAAAGAAAAGACGCAAAAGCAAGTTGCTTATAAATTCTGGAACATCATATGGAACATAATTCTGGACATAATTCTGGACATAACATAATGACTATTTTACCGCATTGAGAAAGTCATCAAATTGGACCATAGTTTTTTATTATTGTGTGTGATTAAAAAAATAAAATAAATAAATAAAAATCTTGAAAAATATTACAAAAGAACGTTCCAGATTCATCGAGAAAAAGTTTTTGAATAACTATCCTTTGTTTACAAGTGTGTGAATGTACATTAACTACCTACCTGTGTGTTTGAAAGACTTGAGACGAAATAAATAATTATGTACTATCAGACATTATTATGTTAAAAAAATATTGGTGAATTAAAAATAAATATTAAAAGACAGTACCTACCAATCAGTGTAATCAGACAAATTATTATTTTTGCTAAAGTACGTATTCAAAACAGCTATATATATAAAACTCAAAACTTGTATTAAATAAATTTAAAAATATTTTTGTTTTGAAGTAAATTTTGGAAAAAATGGCAACCAAAGTGAACATCAAGGACCTCAAAGTCACTGAGCTTAAAAATGAGCTTCTGGAGAGGGACCTGGAGACCTCAGGAGGGAAGGCGGCCTTACAGGCACGCCTCATGGAGGCCTTAGAACAGTCAGGCGAAGACCCGGCATATTTTGTCATGGCGTCTGGAGGGGACCGCGCCTTGGACGAGCTAAACCTCAGCATCACCGGAAACTTCACTTCCATGGAGGAAAAGCTGAAAGGGGAGATGGCTGACAACGCCAAGACCCTGAAAGTGGAGATGGCTGACAACTCCAAGACCCTGAGGGAAGACCTGAAGGCGGAGATGGCTGACAACGCCAGGACCCTGAAGGCGGAGATAGCGGATAGTCTCACAACCCTGAAAGGAGAAATAGAGGAGAAGATGACAACCAACCTCTCGGCCCTGAAGGGGGAAATGGAGACTCGGATGTCAAACCTGGAAGACCGTCTGCGTGCCGAGCTGGCTGACAAGTGCCAGATGGAGTCCACCAGAATCTCCCCCAAAGGCGGCCTTCACGACGAGACCGACCAGGGATGCTCAACTCCAACCAGGATCACAAGAGGGGATGATGACCCTTCCCTAGCCAAGCACAACCTCCCAACCTTCGACGGGAAGACGTCGTGGGAGGAATACTTGACCCTCTTTGAGACAGCTGCCATGATGGGAGCCTGGAGCCAGCAGAAGAAGGCTTCGGTTCTCAGCCTGTCGCTCCGAGGAGACGCTCTCAGGGTTCTGCAGGCCATACCCCTGGACAACCGTGGTGACTTTGGGCAGCTGAAGCAGCGCTTGGATATGCGCTATGGCCACAAGTGCCTGGAGCAGCTGTACAAGTCGCAGCTGAACACAAGGGTGCAGAAGCCCAACGAGAGCCTCCAGGAGTTTGAAATGGACATCGCCCGCCTGGTACGAGACGCTTACCCGACAGCCTCCGACGACATCTGTGAGAGCTTGGCAGTGGACAAGTTCCTAAATGGATTGCGGGAATGGGAGACGCAACAAGCCGTAAAACTGGCCCATCCCAAGGCTTTGAACGAGGCGCTCAGCCAAGCTCTCGAGTTTGAGGCTGTCAAACAGTCCATCAGGGGCCACGCCAGGGTTCGTGCAGTCGAGGCAGAGGAGGTCAAGCTACCTACAACCGAGGAGCTAATTGAAAAAGTGCTGGAACGTCTGAGACCTCGAAGACGAGACCCACGCTGCTGGAACTGCGGACAGCTGGGCCACCTTAGCACCAAGTGTCCCAAGCCTCAGAAACCCAGAAAACAGGCTGCGGAAAACTAGAAAGGGTTAATGGGAAGGGGCAACCGTTGACCCACGCTGGAGAGGCCCTGAAATCTGCTGCTACTGTCGCAACCGTGAGAGGAAAAGCCAGCAGCATTTTTATCAATGGCATAATAGATGGAGTAACTCGTGAACTACTGGTGGACACGGGAGCAACCAGGACAATTCTGAGACGCGACATAGTGGCACGAGGTAAGCAGATTGCACCAACAAAGTGGTCTCTGCACACCGCCACGGGAGAGTCAGCACAGGTGTATGGGGAGACGATTGCCACCTTCCAAATTGGCAGCACCACTTTTGATCATCGGACGTTGGTGGCCAACATTGAAGAAGACGTTATATTGGGAATGGACATACTGGACAGATTTGGGTGCAGTTTAAATTTAAAGAAAGGGTCCATTAAAATTGGAAATGAAGAAGTCATCCTGCAAAGACGGAAAGAACTGGCTGCACGTGTTATCCTAGCCAAGAATACCGAAGTGAAGGGGCGATCCGAGATGATAGTGAGTGCCCGCCTGGATTCCAGTAGTACAAATGACCAAATCTGTATGATAGAACCGGAGAACATGGACAATGTTAACAAAGGAGTCATGGTGGCAAGAACAGTGATTCGCGCAAAGGAGACCATTCCTGTCAAGATCATGAATGTGAACAGCTACCCAGTTAAAATGAATGAAGGTTTTGTTTTGGGCAGATGTGAGAGGATAACTTCCATTGTGCAACAGATGACAAACATGTCATGCGAAGGAAACAAATTGTCAACACAATTGGAAGCCCTGGTCCACGACGCTTCCCAAGGTCTAACCGAGGAAAACAAACGGAGAGTGAGGAGTTTGATCTGCCGCTACCAGAACATTTTCGAGGACTCTAATGGCCGTCTGGGAAGAACCAAGGTAGTGCGACATAGCATAGACACCGGAGAAGCGAGACCAATAAAACAGGCTCCAAGAAGACTACCCTTTGCAAAGCGGGAAGAAGCTGACAAGATCATCAAAGACATGAGCAAGGATGGCATCATAGAACCATCAAGTAGCCCTTGGACATCCCCGGTGGTACTGGTGAAAAAGAAGGATGGCACCACGAGATTTTGTGTGGACTACAGACTGCTCAACGATGTTACGAAAAAGGATAGTTACCCTCTGCCAAGGATTGACGACACCTTGGACACATTGGCAGGATGCACCATTTTTTCCACATTGGACCTGAAAAGTGGCTACTGGCAAGTTGAATTGGATGCCAAAGATAAGGAGAAAACTGCATTCTCGACTGGATCTGGACTTTGGCAGTTCACCGTGATGCCATTTGGCTCATGCAATGCCCCCGCCACGTTTGAAAGGCTGATGGAGAATGTGCTGCGAGGACTATCATGGGAAACCTGCCTGGTATACTTGGATGACATAATCATCCTGGGAAAGGACTTCAACCATCAGTTGAGAAATCTGGAGCAAGTTTTCGGGCGACTACAAGACGCTGGACTGAAGCTCAACCCGAAAAAGTGTAACCTGTTCAAGAAACAAGTAAATTACCTGGGACACATAGTTTCTCAACGTGGAGTTGAAGTTGACCCTGCCAAAATCAAGGCAGTAAGAGACTGGCCCGTGCTGAAGGACAAACATGAAACTAGGAGTTTCCTGGGGCTGTGCACTTATTACAGGAGGTTTGTGCCAAGATTTGCGGACATTGCAAAACCGCTCACCAAGCTTACGGAAGAAAACACTCGCTTCCATTGGAGTGATTCCTGCGCACAAGCATTTGAAGAGCTTAAGGGAAGATTAACAAGTGCCCCCATCTTGAGCTACCCACGAAAAGATGGAAAGTTCATCCTGGATACCGACGCTAGTAATGTGGGGATAGGAGGCGTCCTTTCCCAAATACAGGATGGGCATGAGACTGTTCTGGGTTACTTCAGTAAAGTGCTTTCCAAGCCAGAACGAAATTATTGCGTGACCAGACGAGAGCTTCTTGCCGTGATAAAATCAGTGGAACACTTCCGCAAATACTTGTACGGGAGAAAATTCACACTACGGACTGATCATGCTGCACTGGTTTGGCTTCTGAAATTCAAAAACCCAGAAGGGCAAGTGGCTAGATGGATTGAAAGGCTCCAGGAGTATGATTATGACTCCGAACATAGACCTGGCACGCTTCATCGAAATGCGGACGCATTATCCAGACGACCATGCGCCAGTGACTGCAAACATTGCAGCAAGATGGAGGACAAGGTAGCAATTGTCCAAAGGACGACCACCGAAGATGAGGACTGGCAAGATGAAAAATTGGCGCAAGACCAACTGAATGATCCGGACTTGAAGTATGTGATGGAATGGGCGCGAGAAGGAGAAAGGCCAACCTGGGAAAAACTCGCCCCCTTATCACCAACTGTCAAGGCTTATTGGGCTCAATGGGGATCCATAGTGATAGAAGGAGGGTTTCTGAAACGAAAGATCGAGAAGGAAGACGGCACACTTAGAAGAAAGCAAACCCTCGTTCCGAGGAGCCGAGTACCGGAAATCCTTGGACTGCTGCATGGAGGAACTTCTGGAGGACATCTAGGCGTTAAGAAGACGCTGGAGAAAGTGAAAGAGCGATTTTACTGGATCAACTGCAGCGAAGACGTCAAAGATTGGTGTCGAAAATGTGTAACCTGTGCAACGGCCAATGGACCGCAAAGGAAAAGGCGAGCACCAATGCGTCAGTACAATGTTGGCAGCCCCTTTGAAAGAATTGCCATCGACATAGCTGGCCCATTTCCTACAACTGAGAAGGGTAACAAGTACATCATGGTGGTGATGGATTACTTCAGCAAGTGGGTGGAAGCTTACTCAATCCCTAACCAAGAGGCCGTAACCGTGACTGAAGTTCTAGTTACCGAATTTATCAGCAGGTTTGGCGTACCCCTGGAATTACATTCTGATCAGGGAAGGAACTTTGAAGCTGCTATCTTCCAGCAAATGTGTGAGCGGCTAGGGATCTACAAGACCAGGACCACTGCGCTACATCCACAGTCTGATGGAATGGTGGAAAGGATGAACCGTACCGTGGGGAGGTACTTAGCCAAAGTAGTGTCCAGCCATCAGCGGGACTGGGACCGACATCTGCCTTTGTTCTTATTGGCTTACCGGTCGGCTGTTCAGGAAACGACGAAGAAGACTCCCAGCAGCATACTGTTTGGGCGAGAAATGCGACTTCCTTGTGATCTCAAATTTGGCTGCAAACCAGGTGAAGACCTAGCCGGAGAAGACTATGTGACAGACCTTCGCAGGAGGCTGGATGACATCCATGATCAGGTCCGCATGAACATCGGGGAAGCCAGCGATCAAATGAAGGAGCGCTATGACACCAGAGCTGACAGCATGGGGTACAAAGCTGGTGACTGGGTGTGGCTTTTTGACCCCAAGAGGCGCCAAGGATACTGTCCGAAACTTCAGCGTTCCTGGGACGGGCCGTACGAGATCTTGGAGCGCATCAACGATGTGGTCTACCGCATAAAAAAGAGACCAAACGGAAAACCAAGGGTCGTGCACTACAATCGCCTCTCACCATACCTAGGCGATAATGATGACCAACCAGCCCAAAAAGTACGACAGTGCGTCGCATCCGAAAGATCACCAGCCTTTGAGACGTTTTGGGAGAACGCGAAGGCAGGGCAGAAGTTTCGCCATGGAGTGACCACAGAAGTCCACAAGGACTTATTTGAGGTCACTAGGGACCACACACTGGCATGCAGTGTACCGGAAGATCTAGATATGTCTAGAGGAATTGCACGGGTCTTCCGATACAAATTCGGAGAACCGCAACCCTCGAGCAGCCCGCAAGGAAGAGCTCTGAGACTACCGAAGGGGCGTCAACAAGCATACTGCCTGGTTGTCCCGGATTCCAGCAACCTGGAAGAGGACTACAAGGCATTGTGGGACGGCCTTGTTGAGCTGCGTGACTACATGTTGGAGGATCAGCAGGCGCGTCTGGCAATACCGAAGATGGGTGGCGGCCGCGCTAATCGAGACTGGCGGATAATCCGGAGTATGATTGAAGCAGTGTTCTCGGGAGTCGGCATCAGCGTCGTGGTGTGCTGCGAGCAAGCGCAGCCGAGAGCCAGTGGGGAGAAATCCGTGGACTGCCACTTCTTCCTGACCACAGGGTGTCGACGTGGATCAGCATGCCCCTACCTACACAGAGTCAAGACTGTTCCGGGACGAAACAGTCTAGGTGGGGGGTAGTGTTATGTAAATATAAATATTGAAATAAGTATGGGTAGTTATAGTGTTATGTAAATATAAATATTGAAATAAGTATGGATAGTTATAGTTATAAGAATTCTCTAGGCTAAGTAGGTATTTGTTATAATTATAGGAATACTGTATTACATTTGTAGGTAGGATTTTGGTTGTGTCTAGGTAGTACGTGAATCATCGAGAAGTAATAATTACTCTGGAACCGTCTAGCAACTTTGGGTCTAGATTATACTGCTCTAAAGAGTATAAAGGGTGCAAATGGCCTGCAGAGCGGCCAGTATCATAGAGACTTACAAACACATCGAAGTCATCTGATCAGTGAACCAAAACCAAGTGGAATAATCGAGAAAGTAGTGTGAAAATAAATTTTGTAACTGTGTAAAATAAATAACTATTGAAGAAGACCTGTGTATTTTTAATTTGAAGACAATTGAACCCTAATTTCGTAACAATATCAATAAAATGTTCATGCATTTTTGAGAATTCATTTGAGAAAGCATCATTATTTTGTTTTATTTTTTTCACAGAAATCTAGCTTTGTTTATTTTACATAAGTACCTACCTTGAAATTGATGCATTATTTGTTGCTAGGCAAATAAACTTTCACTTTATGTTTTTTTCATAAAAGCTTTTAACAAACTTTTTTCCACATTAAAGGATTCTCAGAAGTATTTTATTTAATGTGAGGATTAAGTGTTTGGTAATTCATGATGTTTTTTTCCCCCATTTGGTTTTTTTAATGTGCTATTCTCAAAAACATTTTAAAATATATATTTTTTTTCGGGGTAAGCTGGTGATTAGGTCCTTTCGGAAATTTACTACGAACTATGGCTATTCTGTTGGCTGCCATTGTAAATAATTTTATAGATTAGCTTTAGGTACTTTTGTGTGTTGTCAGGGAACATTGAAATCGTTCCAAGAACCCTCAAAAAACGATAGAGGATTGTAATTTTTGTAAAAAGGTAGCTTAGGATTCATTTTAGTTTAATATTTACGATGGTTTTATTTCTTGCAAGCAATAGCATATCACTTTTGTGCGATGTTTGACTGATATACGGGTCACTTGGAGAAATGTAAACTTGAACGGTTCTCAAAAAACATCGGAGAAATTTTGTTTTATAGTGTACAAATAGGTAATTTAGTTAGAATTAGGATTTCTTGACTACATTTGTTTTTATGTATGTAAATGTCTTCAACAGTTTTTTTTGTGTAAGATTTCAATGGTTTTCCGAATTAACCCTTTGGAAAAAGATTGAATTATGAAGTTTCTTTATTCTTCTAAAAAATGAAGTGGCGCCATTGAGAAAGAGTGGGAAGATGTGGTCCTTTGGGCAAGGGAAGCCGTTTTCCGGGATTCTACTTTCGTAGGTCCGTGTGTGGATTTTCCACGGTATGTTGATGTAGGGATGAAATTATCACTGCTTTGAGTGGAAATTGATGTAAGGGGAAGAAATGCTGGCCTTTTTCTTGGAAAAGGGAGCGCATTTTCTTGAGATGTTACGTTTCGTAAATCTGGGATCTGATATGCACTTTTGTGTATAAGATGACACTTAAAGCCTTGTTCATTTTGTCGAAGGGGGAAAATGTCTGTGAGTACAGACGTGTTTGAGGCTCGAAAGAGCTGGTGTATTTGTAATATTTTGTTTGTGTATTCCATTATCACTTTAGGATGTTTTATATGGAATGTTCCACTCTTTTTTCGAGTGAGTTCGTAGTGGATTTTACGCACTAACATATTAAATATTTTGAGCGAGTCTTGGATGTTGTCTCTATATGTAATTTTTTTTTGTATTCAGCTCAGAACTTATTGTTATATAATAGTCGACTCCTGTAACGAGTTATGACTTGGTTAATATAAGTACCAGTGTAAAATATGTTTTGATTGCTGTGATTATTATTTATTGTTTAGAGTTTTCGACATGTTTTGGTGAAGAAAAAAGGCCTTGTTACAAGATCGCTTTTAATACGCGTCTTGTCGGTTATTGGAACCACCTTGAAATTTCCCAAACCAAATCGATAATTCTCACAGCCACCAGTTTTCTTCTTCCTTCTTTCTGGTGTGTTGATAGGACAGAAGGATGTTCCTGTAAATCCCCTTTCCCTTTTTGTGTTCCCATAAAATTTTCAATTTTCTTAATGGCCAAAGACCTAGTGTTGTGTGTGAAGACTTTTGTGTTGCTCCTGGTTTTCTTTCTTTATTTTTGTGAGAAAGGGGAATGTTATGTTATTTTAAAATAACATATTATAAAAAAACAATCCCGAAGTGTGCAGTGTGTGTTTGTGGGCCGAACGGTCACGGAAACGGCCGAACTGCGCCGTGCGAATCAATCGGCCCACGCTCGTGAGTTCATCGTTAGTTCCCGGCAAGATGCCAAGCGATTAAGACGTTAGCGACCAAGCACCAAGCGGTGCAAGAGGGGGCACTACAATGGAGCTCCCCCCCCATCTACTTGGATTTCCTGCCAGCAAGGCACCCGCCTTGTGGACCAGAGGCATAGGAGCGCCCACCCAGGGGCTCCCACGTGTGGAGGCGCCCGCCTTGTGAACCGCCGCTAGCCTGGGGCGCTGCCCCAGGCCTTCCGTTTAGAACTCCAGCCAACGGAATAGGGAGTGTTCTAGTGACAACCTGTAGGTCTGGCCAATCCCTTATTTCCCCTTTCCCCCCCCCCCCATATTAGTACAGTAATAAACCCTTATTTGTTCATGTTAACTTTATCTTTTCATTATAAAACCCTTCCCAAGATATAAGTAAGCAATACCAAAGAAAGAACCCCACGCCCTGAGAGTGATGCTGATGAGAGCTAGCCGGATGTAAGTATCCTGAAGATACCTTTCAATCTAAACATAACACTAAGTAAATAACAAACAATTTTGTTGTTTATTCTCTCCTCTTTGTTTTCTCGTTCAAATCGTTCTTCTCAAACAAAGTGAAAAATAAACTGTTTTGACTTATGGCATAAAACAATGAATGCCCTGAAACAAACTTCAAACAAAATTCTCACTCCATAAAGATATCAAATAAGTACTTAATTTAATTTCATTTGATAAGATAAAAAAAAACCCTGTTAATTCTTTTCTGTTCACAACTTTCAGGTTCACTTTAATGATTCATACTTAATGCTCGCCCACAAGCAGACACGTGTGAAGTTTCCTCTTACATATGATGCAAGAGAACTTACAGAATAATAACCAAACCTCAAATGAACATGTAACTATTTTTTTGCAATGTATTCCGCTTTTCCCTGAATTAGGGGTAACATTGGCAAAAGTGAACAAAAGTTTATAGTATAGGTGTTAAACCTTGTCCCATCCTGTTAGTTCTTTTTTTTCATTAAACTCACAATGGACTCAATGGACTTTTTCAGCAAGGAATTTCAAAATTAGATTTTTTCTTGGCGCGTAAACGTCACTGGTCTATGTAACTAAATTGCTTAACAACCAATAAGAAAATATTTGCGGACTCTATTTCTAATGTTGATAAGGAAATCATACAAATAAACATTTTATTCGACAATTTATGTCATTTTCATATGATAATGTTATTTTTTTAACTGCCAAATGAAACGCTTATATATACGGAAAATTTTCACTTCAATTACGTTTGTGTTACAAAAACCAGCAATTCATTTTAAATTTGATGTTATTTTTATTTCGCGTATTTCCACATCCGAATGTATACGCTTTCGCAAAAAAAAAAAACAAATTTGAATGTGTTTGTCATTGCGTCGTTAACCCGCCGCCATTTTTATTTTAATGTCAAACTCAAATTGCGCGGGAAACATCATTAGGAGGACGCAGTGCTACCAACGCACTAATAATGGGCACTTTATTAGGGATGTCACTTAAATTTATATTCGCAAGAATAATATAATTATCATCTTTAACTTATAATCGAAGTTGCAAATATATATTAAATAAACTTTGTAGGGTTTGTGTATTCACACAGTGAAAATTCATTTTAATTAAAAATAAAAATATTCTTCTAAATATATTAAATATTTAAGATTCATATTAAATGGTAGTCACTTGCAGTCACGTGTGAGTTCCCGCTTATACATGTCGCATGTGTACTCACTAAATAAAAACCCAAATGTCAAATGGACATCAAACCTGCAAATTTTGTCAGCAATCTCTGAAATCGGGGGAGGGGGGGGCATTGGTAAAGTACCTACTAATTTTAACAGTATGGGTGCTCAGTCTCATAGCAACCTACAAGTCAAATAATTTCTAATTCTAAATAAGGAGGAGGTTATGTATATTTAAAAACAATTTAAATCAATTTCTGAAATGTTTCAGCAGTTTTTTTGTAGAACTCAATTTAAAAAGAAATTAAATTTAAAAATTAACATTGTTTTGTACTTATTTTGTATTCAATTTTAATTGTTTAAAAACCACCAGTTAGTTTGACCGGTTTCGGTCTGTGTTGGGCGTTCATTAAAAAAGCCGTTTTTTGCAAAGTTCTCCATTTCAATTTTGTTTCTTGCATGAATTATTATTTCCAACACACAGCTACATGATACTTACAAAGCGCGTTGAAAAGCAACACCCTGCGTGAATTTATCATCGGCCATTATTATCATCCACCTTTGGCTAATTCCAGGAGAATCTGTACCGCGAAAATAAAACCTTTTTTGAACTCAACTACATCGTTCTACAAAAAAAAAATAGATGGAAACCCAAGCGTCACTTGTAGAGAAAAGTTTGAGTCCACCAAATATATTGTGAAGGTGATCACTTTCTTCATACAAGAGAAGAGTATGTATGAAGAAAGTGATAAATGTTGTGCAAGATGAATGAATGTGGTGGATATGGTGAAAGTGGTTTCTCTTGCACCACAATGTGGTACAAGAAAGTGAAGATTAAAAGAAGTTTATTAAGATGGTTTGGGCATATGGAGAGAATGAATGAGGAAAGACTGACGAAGAAAGTATATGTTGGTAGAATAGATGGATGTCGTGGTAGAGGAAGACCGAGAAAGGTATGGATGGACCAAATATCCGAAATTGCGAATGAATGGAATATCCAGAGTCATAATAAAAGAAGAGCTTGTATGAAGAAGGTTATGACTCTGAAGGAAATGAAAGAAGTATGTACGGATAGAAAGAAATGGCGGTTGATCTGTAATGTTGGCGGCTAGGGTTTGTTAAAGTGAAATTGGTTTTATGTTTAGTTTTTTTTTGTAAGTCCATGTTTATTTTATTATTTATTGATTAAAAAAATGTAATTTGTCGCGTATGTTCCTTGACTTAGGTTGGTATGCGGCTGACCACCCATGCTGTAAAAATGGTTCACTTTGCCAATGTCACCCCTGTTATAGGGAAGGACGGCAAGGGTTGCAGGGTGTATGTCCATTTGAGATTTGGTATTTATGTTGTAGGCTCACATGAGGCATGTGCAAGCGCGAACTTGTACGTGTCTGGTTGTGAGAATGCATGTAATGTGAATCTCCAATATAACATATCTTTGCAACATAGATTACATTAGATAAGATTACGTTGAAAAGATGGAAGAGGTATGCAAGGACAGAAAAAGTGGGGACGCTTCTGCCGAGGTACCGGCCACCTCAAGTGGAACGGCGGCAGGATACAGTAACAGCTGGTTCTACAACTTTCAAATTCTCTCCGCATGTATGAGCGATTGCTCAAAGCAAGTATACCTCAGTAACAGACCATCCAGAAATCAGGATTTGAGTCTAGGATTTTATGTAAAGGACTCACCAATTCCACTGATGTGATCTGCTTCAATATGCTGTATTTCGCGATTTGTTCCACTGCTTATCATGTGCGTTTGATTCACAAGAGATAATTTGTTACCTCCAACTGTCACTATTGGTGATGAACTGGAAGGTGCTTCATATTGTTGCATACACTTGATGCTAGGTATGTGAGAAAGTTAAGTCTGAAAGCGCCCTTGAAGGGACAGAAGTCACGAAACGGCGCTCTGCAAATCATCATCATCATCATCAAAGAGGGAGAAGGCTAATTAAAGGAGAAAGGCTGTAGGAATTTAACAGTCTGTGATCAATAGATAATAATTAGTGACAACGCCAAGTTTGACGTTATCATAGGGGGGTGCGTGGGGGAGGATTTAAAATCGTACTGGTTCTCGATTATCGCGTTCGGACGAACTGCCCAACAAATCTGTGTAGGCAGCCAACCAAAGGAGCAAGGGGGAAGGAAATCACGGAATCAGAGTCTGGACTCACCTTATCTCCAATGGATGCCTCTTTCGCGGAGCACTGGTCGCGTTTTTGTGTGTGGTTTCTCCTTTATTTCTGTCGCGCGCGATGAACACTGCGATGGACACGTCTATCCAAGGCCGCGTATGAAGAAGTACTGGCTGGAGACAGGTGATTGGGTAAAGTAGGAGTGGTCAGTTTATAGGCTAAAGGACACAGGATTTTATGGCCAGCTACCTATAAACAAATCTACCTAACAGCTCGCCCAAACATGCCCCCCAGCTTGAGAGGACGTAGTCCTTTCAAAACAACGATTTATTTATTTATTTATTATTATAATTTAAATCTACTTAATTTAGCGAGTGGACTGTATATTATTTATTGTACTATTATTGATTTGGCAACGGACAAACCTTGACAAGTGTTACATAATTGGACGCGCTTACGCACAATATTTCTAGCCGACGAAATCCAGAAATTTTGTCGCAAAAGGGACATAAGTAACTGAGGTCCAGAATGCAAGAATTTTCTATGATAGTAATCAATGATTAAATTCAAAATATGACCGCGATCTGGTAAAACTATTGGATGTTTACTGTCATAAGCTAAGTCAGCGTTTACAAGTCTCCCTCCTACTCGTAACAACCCATCGGCGTCGATAAAGGCATTTAGCTTACGAAATGCAGGAGATAAGACTTTACCGGCTTTCGCGTTTTTAATTTCGTTCGAAAAATGATGATTTTGTAAGTCTTTTATAATTACGACTTCTGCAAACCGTAGGTGAGAGACTTCAAATTTTGATGACAATCTTTTTATAAAACGAAGTATGTAAATAACAACTCTTAACAATTTACTCCAAGAAGAGATTCGTTCAGCGAGTGAACCTAATAAAGTTGGTTGCTTGGGTAAGTTATCCATTACAGTCATAACTTTTATTTTTTGTTCCGGCGGGTTTTCAATAGTATTTGGATCAAATTTACAAAAATTCCATTCTTCAATCGGTGAGCGCGCGAAGGCCGGGCCTTTAGACCAGAGCGGGTGGTCAATTAATTGTGCGGGAGTCAGGCCGCGTGAGAGACAATCCGCGGTATTGTCTTTCCCGGCAATATGATAAAACTGACTTGGAGGTATATTATCCTGAATTATAGTTACTCTATTCGCGATGAAAGTCTGCCAGCGGGATGGGTGTGAATGAACCCAAGCGAGTGCCACTGTACTATCAGAAAAGGCGTATACATTATTAATTTGGCAGCGAGTTGAATATGTATCAATGACTACACGCATTAATTTTGACAATATCAATATTCCCGATAATTCAAGTCTTGCTAAAGATATTGTACGACTTGGAGCTACTCGCGACTTTGCACAAGCTAAACTTATTTCTCCGCGTTTACTTGGAGGATTATATACATGAATATATATCACCGCTCCATATGCTCTCTCACTTGCGTCCGCGAATCCCAATAGGGATATAATCGACTCCTGCGTTACACCTGTATGACGTGGCAGCTGAATACTTTGAAGGAGTGGGAGTTCCGATTCATAATTTTCCCAAGTTGAAATTATACTCTGAGGAGGACAATCGTCCCAATCGATTTTATGTTCCCAGAGAAATTTAATCATTAATTTAGCTGTTACTGGATACGCGCAAAGCGAAATTTCGCGTATTTCTCTTCATTCGGTGTATGTGCTTCGAGAGCTCCTCAATCCGACAATGATCGAGGTGCCTCGAAGACAATTGGGACACAATATCTGCCCCGAGAGCCTGGATTCTGTTGGTCGGGACAACAAGGAAAGGACCGAAGGAATTGCCACTAACCTTGCTGCTTCCGTGGTTCAGGCCTCGTTCGACTGCAGTCTTGTCCCCGATGTCCGGCTGCTTCTCTAAATGCAGCGATCCCGTTGCACGCACGACGAATAGGGTGTTATCACCTTTCCACACGAAGGAGCTTATATCAGTTCCACGCGACGACCTTTCTAGTCAAAGGTCTGCGAACAAGTTTTAATATACAACCTTCCCAGTCGAAGGTAGGCGAACAAGTGGCAATATAGGTAGGTAATACAGATTTTTGGGCATTGTGGTAACGTTGTGAACAAGGATAGGTATTGATTTAAGGAATGACCAACAGATGTCGCTTTGGCGCGAACATCCCCCCGGGCTTGAAAGAACCCCGTCTTTCAAACATTGCTCATCCCCGCCTCAACACCCCCATCATTACGCGAATCAAGAAGCCCTCGACTACGATTTACCTACCTATATCTACCTATTACAAAACAAAAAACGAAAACTCTAAGATATATGCCAAAACTATTTGCACCTATACTTATATCGACACGAAACAAGTGGACTGTAATATCTAAACCTAAATCAACGGATCGAAAATATTTACAAGTATATAAGTAGCTTAACTTATATCAAACAAGGAAAACGACGAAAATAAACGAAAATCAAAAATAAATAAACAACAACAAAAAACTATCTATTGAGTGGGTAGAGGAAAGACCTTAACGACGGGTCTACGATACGTACCGAATTTTGTTCGCACCTCTACTACTCGAACAACTCCATCCTTACCCGGGAAAACCTCCTGAACAAAACCTATTGGCCAGTTCAGCGGTGCGCCCGTTCCATTATCCAATATTACGATGGAGCCCTTTTCTATCGATTTATGGTCTTTATCCCATTTCTTTCTCACCTGAAGGGTGTTCAGGTATTCCGTTCTCCACCGCTTCCAAAACGACTGCACTAACTGGTCGCACACTTCTTTTCTTCTGACCAAGCTTGTGCCTCCATCAGTGATGGGTGCCGCAGGTAAGGACTTTAATGGAGTTAAAGTCAGAAAATGAGCCGGCGTCAGAGCTAATGGCTCAGCCGGATCTCCACTCAACACTGTCAATGGACGGGAGTTGAGTATGCTTTCAATTTGCACGAGCACCGTCAACATCTCCTCGTAAGTTAACAGCTGCAATCCGACTACCTTTGCTAAATGAGACTTCACGCATCGTACTCCAGCCTCCCAAATTTTTTTTTTTTTTTTTTTTTTTTTTTTTATTGAAATAATATAAACAAGTTTACATTTCCCAGGAGTTACATAAACTCATTTGGGACTTAGTACTTATACTCTTACACAATACTTAAAACTAGCCATACAATATAATTAAAAAAATATTAATAAAATAACAATTACTGAAGCAAACAAAGACAGAAGAGAAATAGCGTCTCATACCCAAAATAAAACAAAATCATCACACTGGTACAGCATCATTGTAAAAAGACTCTAAGAAATAAGACTTTATTGCATCATTTTGTTGTTTATTTTTCATATCCCTCTTTATTTTTATCGGAAGTCCATTGTATAGGGACTGTGCAACATTTGAAAGAGACCTCCTTCCAAACTTTGTCGATCGAAAACCTTTAATATGTAGATTTTCTGAGCATCGAGTATTATAATTATGAAAATCATTATTATAATGGTACTCTAAATTTGTGTGAATTGAGGATTTTAGAATTTTAATAATGGTGACAGTGATGTCGTACAATGGTAGGACCTTGAATGGAAGAACATTGCTCTGTCGATAAATGTCCTTCACGCATGTATCCCATGGTATGCCAAGAATGTTCCTCAAAGCTCTGTTTTGCACAACTTGCAGCTCCGATATTTGTTTTTTGGTGGCAACCCCCCATATGCAAGTAAGATACGAAAGGTGGGAATGGATCATGGCATAGTAAATAGCGAGTAATGTTGACTTTGGAAGTAAATCCCTTAGTCTGTACAGAACGCCAGTAATTGGCACTATTTTTGATTTAACATGGTCAAATTGGTAATTCCAAGAAAGTTGTGGATCAATATATAAACCAAGATATCTAACAAAGCTGACTTTATCAATATTATTCGATCCAATAGTAATATTAAAGGACATATTTCTCGATTTTCCAAACAGCATATATGACGTTTTCTTGACATTCAAACTTAATTTATTTAACCTTAACCAATTAGCAAGATGTGAAACATCTCTTTTCATTAAATTTTCTAGTTCTTCTCTCGTTTGCGAATGATAGAAAATTATGGTATCGTCTGCGTATAGTTGGAGGGTACCTCGAATATCCCATGTAGTTATATCATTGATATAAACAAGGAATAGAAGAGGCCCGAGAATAGAACCTTGGGGTACACCACATTGTATTTTAGTGAATTCGCTGGAAAATTTCCCAATTTGAACTGCACAGGATCTATTTGTAAGATAATTGGTAAACAGTTTTAATGGAGTTCCTTTGATTCCCAAATGTTCCAATTTATTCAGCAGAATTTTGTGGTCGACCGTATCAAAGGCTTTCTGTAAATCTACAAAAATGCCTGCGACATATTGGCCATCATCTAAATTTTTTTGTAAATTCGATATGAAATCAAAGACTGCACATTTTGTGTTAGAATGCTTTCGAAATCCATACTGTTGTGGTGCAAGAATCTTGTTAGAAATGAGATATTCGGTGAATCTATCTTTGATGACATGTTCAAATATTTTTGAAAATATTGAAAGTATCGAGATTGGTCGATAGTTGGAAACATTTTTTTTACAGTTGCCTTTATAAATCGGGAATATTTTTGCTATCTTAAGCTGATCTGGAAATATACCACTTGACAGTGAATCGTTTATTAAAAGTACAAGGTGATCAGCTAACTGATCCTGACAGATTTGGACAAGCGCAGGCGTGATACAATCAACACCAGGAGCTGATCTCTTCTTAAGATTTGAAATAATAAGCAAGATTTCCGATTTACTTGTTTTAGGCAAACTAAAAAAACAATTTGCTCTGGGTACAGTTCTAATTGTGCATGTGTCACCTGAAAGTGATTGAATTCTATCTGCCAACGAAATACCAACTGAGGCAAAAAAATTATTGAATTCTGTGCAGATTTGATTTGGTTCCTTTATCTCTGTATCATCTTTTAAAATGCAATCAACTTGGGTTTTTTCATCTCTCGTAGTGTTCGATAGGATTGAATTTATTGTTTTCCATGTTTGTCTAGGGTTATTAGCATTTTGTGAAAAGACATCCTTATAGTACATATTTTTTATATATCTCCTATAATTTGTGACCTTATTTCTAAATTTGACTTTAAGATGTTTCAGAGACACATTTGAAGGATCCTGCTTCCACTGTTTGAAAATTATATTTCTCTCTTTTATAAGTGAGTCCAATTTAGAGTCAAACCAAGGTGTGTTTCCTTTACGTCTGTCTCCTATTTTGAATTTAGGTGTAAATTTACAAGAATCCACCACTCCATGAAAACATTCTATAAACTTAGCATAATTTGAGTTGACATCTTCTCTTTCATCATAAGGAAATTTTTGAGTCCTTAGACATTCCTTCAGCATTACATTGTTTATTTTGGGGTACATGAGCATCGGTGTGGGCAATCTATTGTTTGAATTCAATTTTAAACTATTGTAATACTCAATAATCAAAATGCTATGATCACTGATTGGAGTATCAATATTTGATATGGTATAACATATGCTATTCCTATTAGATATAATGTGATCAATCAAAGACTCACTTGTTTCTGTGGTTCTTGTTGGAAATACTCTGTTGCATATGAAAAAACTATATGACTCTAACGTATCGCAATATTTTTTATTAGATTGAGAGACTTTATTTATGTCAATGTTGAAGTCACCTATGATTAGTGTGTCTTGTTTGGAATCTTGTAACACTGCTTCCAAATTAATCATAAAATCACTCAAATCAGAGTCAGGCTTCCTATAAATTGCAAAAATATTGAATTTTTTAAAAAGTTTACTTTGCACACTTAAGCCCAGAATAGAATTGTCAGTGGTGGTAGTTTTGATGATGGTTCTACTTAACATGTTGTGGGTATAAATTGCCACTCCTCCTCCTCTTCTACTGATGCGATTGGCAAATGCACCTTGATAGCCTTCAATATTAAAAAAAGCCTCATCCCCTTCATTCAGCCAGGTTTCCGTTATAACCAGGATATGGACGGTGTTATGCATCTTGAGAATTTCTTCAATATCATCCATTTTATTTTTAACACTTCTAGAATTGAGATACATCACTGTCAAACAATCTATTCCTGGAGTATAATCTTGGATGTTCCTGTACTTGTATTCCGCATGGTTTCCTTTATTGACATTGTCAACATATGTTTCCATAGTCTACTCTATCTCTTGCTCGTGCTTCCATAATTTTCCTAACAGGACAATCATAGCTAGTGGACCTATGGCATCCTGATTCGGATGTACAGTTTCCACATATAGAATCAGAAGCCCTGTTAGGACATGCTAAAAACTTGTGTTCTCCCGCACAGTGATGACATTTTTCCTTTTCTTCGCAAACTTTTTGGGTGTGTCCAAAACCCAAACATCTGTGGCATTGTACTAGAGGTGACATGTCTTCAACAGCTAGTCGTTGGTAGCCCACATTTATCTTTTCCGCATTTATCAATGTTTTCCAGTTTGCAGGACACACTTGAAGGATTGCATTGCATAGAAGGGGGTTCCTATTCCGTGTTTTATATTTAAGAGTAATTTCTTTATCAAAGTCAATAGCCAGACTCTTATTCTGTAGTTTCAAGGATTGTAATATATCTTCCTCTTTGGTGTCCTTTATTATTCCCTTTATTTTCACTAGAGGGCTGAAGTTTTTTGGTTCTCTTATTTTTATGTTATTAATTTGCTTTCCAAGTTCTGTGGTAAACTTACTTTTATCCTCTAAGGTAGGTACTGTCACTATGATTTTGTTTTTACCAGTTTTTCGCATTCCTGTTATCCCTATTCCCAGAGAGCGAACGTTTATAGCTCTCTTGATGGTCTTATCGAGATCGCTGCCCTTACATTTTGGGTCATCAGACGAAATTACGATAGCATGATGTTGCTCTCGGGGTCGTTTATCTTTCACCGCTTCAGCAAACGAAGGTTTATTCTTTCTTGTTTCTTCATTTTTTATAAGGTGCTCTTTTAAATATGTCAAACTGTCCATGACAATGGATATTTTTTTCATTATCCTATTCTCAAAATCCGACAGTTTGTTTTCAAAGTACTCCTTCAGAGCTTTCATTTCCCCATCATCACTATTATTTGTGTTTCTAGTTACACGCGGCATTCTGTTACCTCCGCTCTGGACAGCCGCCAGCCGCAGAAATGTAGTAAAAAACTCAAAGAGAGATTCAAATAACAAACAAGTAAAAAATATTATTTTTACAAAGTTACGTAGGTTGAACTATAAGGAAATCGCACACTTGATAAAAAATAAATAAATAGTTGTGATAATGTGTCTTTAGATGATTTTTAGTTGAAATTAGATCAAGAATAGAGATATTTTTTTGAGATTTTGAAATTTCTCTGTAGATTTGGAGGTTATGTCAGAAGCCGTCAGAACACACTTTGACAATTTTTTAGTAAAGATCGTGTTTTTATATCACACTTTTTTTAAAAACTTTTTAGAAATGGATAATAACTTTTGGGTTTCACTCAAATGAGAGTAACGTATTTTTAAATGTTATTTTTACGATTTTTTGATTTTTTTCCAAAGATGTATGGTTTGACTTTTACACTTACCACAAATACCTCCAAAATGAGGAGCGGCGGCTACATTGAAACAAAACTCAATACGATGCTCTTGAAGTTCATGTGCAAATCGTTCGTTGAATTCCTTTGAATCCAACATTTTATAAATAGCATCTAATGAGGATTTGGCTCCAACAAAATTAGTACCTCGGTCGGAATATATAACGCTTATCGGTCCTCGCCTGGAAATAAATCGTTTTAATGCACTTAAAAAGGCATCGGTACTAAGATCAGGGGCCAATTCCAAATGAACAGCCTTTGTTACAAGACATACGAATAGACATATGTATGCCTTGATACTTCGGACGCCTCGGCGCCGATAAGGGATAATAGCCAGAGGGCCTGCATAATCTACTCCGGTATGACAGAAGGCCTTGGCTTCTCTCACTCGAAACTCCGGCAAATCTGCCATCAAAGGGAACTCATTTCGGGGCTTTGCTTTGAAACAAATGACGCAGCTTTGTATTCGCTGTCTAACTATATCTCTTGCAGATAAAATCCAATATTTCTGTCTTAACAAAGCCATTACGAGTTGAGGTCCCGTGTGCAGATTTCTTCGATGCCAATGATCAATAATAAGATTGACCACATGATCGCGACGAGGTAAAAGTATTGGATGCTGATTATCATATTCTATACTCGCATTTGATAATCGTCCACCTACTCTTAGAACCCCATCCTTCAGGAAAGTTCTCAACCTTCTGAAAGCGGGTTTTACTTGCTTTCCGGAATTCAACAATTTAATTTCATTTCCAAAATGTCGAGATTGTAAATTCTGTATAATTACCTTTTCTGCCATCTCTAAATGCGACACATGAAAGGGTTTAGGTAGCTTCTTCAGAAATCTTAGTATGTAAACGGTTATCCTTAATAGCTTACTCCACGAGGAAACACGCTCTGCCATTTCGCATAACATATGTACTTCTTCAGTTTCCTCTATTTCCAATAAGGCTAGCACTGGTCTCCTTTTCTCGGGCGCATCGTCGACCAACTTGAGGTCAAACGGATGAACTGGCCATTCTTCCGATGGAAGTTTTGCAAACCCGGGTCCCGCAAACCACAAAGGATGTTCCATGAGCTGAGCGGGAGTTAACTCCCTAGACAGGCAGTCAGCAGGATTATCCTTACCAGAAATGTGGTAAAACTTATCAGCTTCGATCAACTGCTGAATTTTTGCCACTCTGTTACCAACAAAACACTGCCACCTTGTTGGATCCGATTTGATCCAAGCCAAAGCTACAGTACTATCAGTGAACGCCAAAATCCGACTGATTGTGCAGCTCTGGGCATATACGTCAATCACGTATCTCATCAGCTTTGCTAAAACTAAGTTCGCGCACAACTCCATTCTCGGTAGCGAAATTACTGTTTTAGAGGGCGCTACTCTCGATTTTGCACAAATTAACCGAACAATTGAATCTCGAGTCGAAGGAAAGTGTACATGCATGTATACCACTCCCCCATAGGCTTTTTCCGAAGCGTCTGCAAATCCTAATAGGGATACGATGCAACCCTCCACTACCACTCCAATATGTCGAGGCAATCGAAGACGTTCCAGAAGAACCAATTCCCTCTCTAAACGCTCCCAATGCTCAATGACACTGAACGGCGGAGTCTCATCCCATCCGATCCCTTCTGTCCATAGGTACTTGATAATTAACTTGGCCATTAGCGTGACCGGTGCTACAATACCTAGCACATCCCACATGCGAGCTACTGTAGACAATATTCCGCGCTTTGTACAGCTTCTTGGATGTCTATTTACCCTAAATGTGAAGACATCATCTCGCGGCTCCCACCGAAGTCCTAAAACCTTCAGATCGTCTTCTGGATCAAATTTCACGACGTTAGTGACTTTACGCTCTGGCGGTACAAGTTTTAATGCTTCGGGAGCATTACTACAGAATTTGGTCAATTCAAATCCTCCAGCATTAAAAAAGTTTATAAGCTGAGTTGACAGCTTCACCCCTTCGGCTACAGTACTACAACTCGTAGCTATGTCATCCATGTATATGTCGGATTCCGCCACGGCTGCTGCATCCGGAAATCGATCCCGCTCATCTATTGCCAGCTGCCGCACCGTACGAATGGCCAAATACGGACTGCAACATAGTCCAAATGGCACCCTTGTCATTTCGAACAACTGCAAAGGTCCTTTTGGATCGAATCTATAAAACAATCTCTGGAACCTTTGATCTTCCTTTCTAATTTTTATTTGCAAATACATTTGCCGAATATCTGCATTTAACGCTATAGGAAATAGTCTAAATCTCAAAACTATTTTCATTAAATCATTTTGCAAATTTGGGCCAGTGTGCAAAATGTTATTTAATGCTACTCCCGATGAGGTAGGCGCACTTGCGTCCAAAACTACCCTCAACTTGGTAGTTGTCTTATCTGCGCGTACAACGCCATGATGAGGTATCACGTATCCTTGACCCAAATCTTCAGTTTCCCAATCCTTTTCAACAAGCCTAATATATTTTTTATCCAAATATTCTTGGAATACTCGATCATATTCAATTTTTACAGTGGGATTATTATTCAGCTTTCGTTCTAAAGACTCAAATCTTCGAATTGCCACAGTTTTAGACTCTCCTAATCTCGACGATTTATCCTTAAACGGTAATGCTACTGTGTAGCCACCTGATGCATTTCTTACTGTCGTCTGAGAATATAATTTTTCACAGACCTGTTCGGAAGGAGTGAAGATCTTTGTCATCTGGGGGACCTCTTCTAATTTAAAGAACTCGGTTAGATCGGAGGGAAGCGTGTCTATTGAGTGAAAGGCTTCCACCTCGTTTGCTACCTTTTCTATGGCTGGAGCCTTTCCTACTATTATAAAGCCCAGTGCAGTTTCTACTGCTACTGGCTCCCCGGCAGATCTCGATACCGTTTTAGCACGTAGGATTCTTGCAAAAATGTCAGCTCCCAAAATGACATCCACCTTAGCTGGTATGTCATATTCCTCATCCGCAAGTACGATCCCCTCGAAATAGGTCAATTGTGATCTATCAATTTTCGCAGTTGGCAACTTATTTGTTATGGTGTCTACAACCAACGGTTCGATTTCAAGCTCAAATGTTTCGTCAATCCTTGATCGAATCGTCAAAGATGTGACGCCCTTTATTTTGCTTTGACTATTTCCCACTCCAGAAACAAATTTATTTTTAGTGGCTACAATAGGTAATGCCAAAGACTTGGCGCACTCCACCGTGATAAAATCACGCTGCGAAGCGCTATCAATTATGGCTCGAATAACTTTGACATGTCCATTTTCATTCTTAGCAGTACACTTTGCCGTACCCAAAAGTACAGATGAAAATGAAGCCCAGTCCGACCCGATCTTGCGCTCTCCAACAGAGCACAACGCCACCGATACAGGATTGCTGGTTGGCGACTGCAACGCAACATTTCCTTCAACGTCAGCACCAGTCGCCCTTACCGGCGAGCTAGCGCCCTTAAAATGCAATAGAGTATTATGATGGCGTGCACACACAGTGCATTCAATATTTTTGCTGCAACCGCGCATTATATGTCCTGGCTCTAAGCATTTTATGCATAATTTATTTGCTTTTACGACGTTAAATCTACAATTAACATTCATTCTCTTAAACTTTGGACACTCTGACAATCGTCCATGATCTTTAAGGCCACACAAAAAACATTTTATCGATTCTCGAATACTCACAAATGATTTCACATTGTTGGCTTTATACGAACGTGAAACAGAAGACGATGACAATGAACCTTTACGAGGCTGCGTGTGATCTGTCAAACCCAATGTTTGACGAGAACGCTGCAGTATCTGTGCTTGCTTTCTAACGAACTCTATGAAATCCATACATTTAGGCATACGACCGCCTAAATTTTGGCTCCATTCTGACTCAAAAGATTTCACTGTCTCGAAGCCAATCTTCTTGCTTCCAATATAAATAAGCAAAAAATCCTCCAAGTTTTCAATTTGTAATTGCTTCAATGCCGCGACGTTTGACGAGAAAGCATCTATAAAAGTTTCTAAACTTGAGGGTGACTGTTCAACACGATCTACGCTAGGTAGTTTGAACAGTTTCTCTAGATACGAAGTGGCCAACATCCTTTTATCATTGTATTTATCAATAAGCGCTTTCCACAATACCACATAATTTTCTGCCGATGGTACAATCCCATGACAAAGGTTTAGAGCTTTTCCAGAAAGTTTCCCAATCAAATATTGAATTCTCTCACTATCAGAGAGATCCTCATTTTCATGAACTACAGTTCGAAATGATTCATAAAATAATGGCCACGATTCTATTTCCCCATTAAAACTACATAACTCCAGTTTCGGCAAATTGAATCTCTTCTTTGCAGTCCCCGATTTTTCGACAGCTGGACTAATCGTTTGTAATTGATTAACCCGGAACTTTATTTTTGTATATAACTCTTCAACTGACATTAGAGAATTATAATTGGGAACACTCTCCGCAGAAACCGACAGCAGTTTATTTCGTTCATCAATAGTGTTTATGAAATCGGCACGTAGAATATCGATTGTAAAACTGTTAGCCAAAAAGTCATCAATTTTTACAGGATCGTTATTTAAATTCCTACTTTGATCGAATATACTCTGAATTCTCCCGTAAATGGCCGTCAGTTTGCTTTGTAAAAGCTGAACAACAACTTCTTGATCTTCCTTTTTTGCCATATTTGAAAGAATATATCAAGTATCCAAAATATCAAAAAGAAGAAAAAGAAGAATAAAAAACAATAAGTGTAAACAAAAACTCTGTTATGAATGATAATATTCCTTTGACCTTGAATATTATGTAAACAAATGTCAAAATAAATTCGCAAATCAAAACAACTATTATTTTTATTACCTCATTAGCAATTTGGTACTTACCGATTGATGATTTCAAAAATTCACATAAACAGTTAGGTATATAAAGGGAATTTAATTTAAACAAATGACCGATACCAACTTTCAAATTTAAATCTGTAGGTACACCAAATTATTGTTACAAATTTTATCTCATCTACCCAAAGCTAATATTATGAATATAAAAATACGATTCTGTTTATATTCCAATATCTCCAAAACGAACTATTCAAAATAAGTACACCAAATGAAGAAACCAAAATATTTTACTGTCCAATTAACAGCAAAATAACACAAATCCGGTACGATAGGACCAATGGATACGCGCAAAGCGAAATTTCGCGTATTTCTCTTCATTCGGTGTATGTGCTTCGAGAGCTCCTCAATCCGACAATGATCGAGGTGCCTCGAAGACAATTGGGACACAATATCTGCCCCGAGAGCCTGGATTCTGTTGGTCGGGACAACAAGGAAAGGACCGAAGGAATTGCCACTAACCTTGCTGCTTCCGTGGTTCAGGCCTCGTTCGACTGCAGTCTTGTCCCCGATGTCCGGCTGCTTCTCTAAATGCAGCGATCCCGTTGCACGCACGACGAATAGGGTGTTATCACCTTTCCACACGAAGGAGCTTATATCAGTTCCACGCGACGACCTTTCTAGTCAAAGGTCTGCGAACAAGTTTTAATATACAACCTTCCCAGTCGAAGGTAGGCGAACAAGTGGCAATATAGGTAGGTAATACAGATTTTTGGGCATTGTGGTAACGTTGTGAACAAGGATAGGTATTGATTTAAGGAATGACCAACAGATGTCGCTTTGGCGCGAACAGTTACAATCACGGGTGCTACAAACCCCATCAAATCCCAGAAGCGCGCAATTGTCGACAGAATATTTCGTTTTGTACATTTACGAAATTTGTTAGTGACACTAAAGGTAAAAACATCCTTTCCAGGCAACCAATGCAAACCAAGGATGGTACATTGATCTTCTGAACTGAACTCCACAGCTTCAGAAATGCGACAAGCTGAGGGAATGCCTCCCATGACTGATGGTGAATTACTCGAGAACTTCACTAATTCAAAACCGCCCGCAAGAAATAATTCAATCAATTGGTTTGAAAGTGCGATAGCCTCTTCGTCATTTAAACAGCTAGAAACCAAATCATCCATGTAAATATCTCTCTCTGCTACAAGTGCCGCTAATGGAAAACGTGTTCGCTCATCATCAATTAAACGACGAACGGTACGCATTGCAAGGTATGGGCTGCACTTTAAGCCAAATGGTACGCGTGTAAATTCAAAAAGCTGAAGTGGATCATTTTGATCAAACCGATATAAAACTCTCTGATAGCATCTATGCTCTTTATTTACCAGAATTTGCATATACATTTTACGTATGTCAGCGCTTAGAGCAACTGGAAACAAGCGAAAGTGTAATATTATTTTAAATAGATCATTTTGAAGATTTCTACCCGTATGTAGAACATCATTCAGCGATAATCCTGATGTAGTTTTCATACTAGCATCTATTACTGCGCGAACCTTAGTTGTGGATTTATTTTCACGTATCACTGCATGATGCGGTGCTATGTATTGCAAGCTCAAGCATTGATCCGAATTTATATTTACAGGATTTAAATACCCTTCTTGTATATAATTTTTGAAAATAAGGTCGTATTCCAATTTTACAGAAGAGTTTGAAAGCAGTTTCCTTTCCAACGCGTAAAATCTCCGCTCTGCCGCTCTCTGAGAGTCACCGAGCTGCCCCGGATCGGTCTTGAAAGGCAGCATTACGGAAAATCTACCAGTCTTGTCTCTCGTGGTGGTGTTGGTATATTTCTCTTCACATACTAGCTCCTCGATTTGCGGAGTGGAGACGTCCGGTACGTCCTCCAGCTCCAAGATATTTTTCATTTCAATTTCAATTGTTGAAAAGAAACAATAATCTGTTTTGATTGCCGGTAGCACTGGAACTTTCCCTAGTATCACATACCCAAATAGGGTATCCAGTGCAACTGGCTCGCCTAAATTTCGTGAGATAGTGTTGTGTTTTATCACACGGGAGAATACATCTGCACCCAGAATCATGTCAATTTTTCCGGGAATAAAATATTTTTCATCAGCCAAACGTAATGATTTTAAATATTCTAAATTTTCAATATTAATGTTGGCGACGGGTATTTTATCAGTTATTTGATTAACCACCAAAGGCGATAGTTTAAAATTGACCGATTTCTCAACTCTCGAAAGAAGGGTAATTGTTGTCACTCCCTTGATAGGGTTGACAATATCCCCTATTCCTGAAACAACTTTGTCTCGCGTCGTCTTTATTTATTTATTTATTTATTTAAGAAGAATAAACGGCTATATAGCCTTTTACAACATTGCGATAAATATAAATATGTAGGTACATAAGTAGGTACTGTATCTATAGGTATAAAACTAATATCTTAAAATATAACACAAATAAATGACACATAAATAATATACAAAGATGTAAATATACGATGGTTATAAAGCAATAGAACTAACAATTTAAAAATAATAACAATAAACTTTAAAAATAATAATGCAAAAACCATAAACCAGTGTAAGTAATTGTTGTATACAAAAATTGTTGTAATAAACAACAAATCTTCATTATTTGATCAGGGTTGTCACAAACATAATATACTAAATCAGGTGTAAAATTTGCTAAAATTAATAGAATAAACAAAAGATCATTTAAAATTTCAAGGATTTTTTTATAAAAAAAATTTTCATACAATGCAATACAACATACAATTTACAATGTGTTGTGCAAGAAAGAAAGAAGATGTGAAACTAAAGGTACAAAAAAAAAATGTGTTGAGATGGTTTGGGCCTGCGGAAAGAATGGATGATGAGAGACCGACAAAATGCGGATACCTACATACTATTTATTATTTTTTTAAATGTATAGAATCCCGTGGAGAAAATATCAACCTCCAGCTTGTTCGCCTCCCTGGGCAGTCGCTGAAAAGGCGAGTAATACTGGTAGTTCACGGCACAGTCTGCCACATCAAAAGTATCCACGTTACGCGTGTTCCTTATTGGGACACGGAAATTAATTTTTGATAGGAGTTGGGGCGCGTCGGTCAAGCCATTAATGAGTTTGTATAGAAAAACCATGTCAGCAGCACTTCTCCGAGCCGAGAGCGGTGCAAGTTTATACGATTCTCGGAGTTGGTTATAATTGATATCCGAGATGGGTATTCCGAGTTTGAAGTTGATAAAGCGAAGTAGTTTGTTTTGTACCTTTTCTATACTACGTATATGTACCTGGTAGTGAGGAGACCACAACACGGAGTTATACTCCAGCAATGGCCTCACCAAACTTGTAAAAATATAAATAAAGGTGTGCACGTTATAAAAATTTTCACACAGTCGTAAGGAAAATCCTAATGTTCTGAGTGCCCTATCCACAGTTGCCTTTATGTGTGGTACAAATGTTAATCCCGCGTCCAACAATACTCCCAAATCTTTGATTTGCGCAACCGACATAAGCTGTGTACCATCAATCGAGTAAGGGTACACCGTGGGATTCTTAATTTTGTGGAAACGCATTACTTGACATTTTTCTATGTTTAAAGTTAAATCATTCTTCACACACCAGTCATAAAGCACGTCAATATTTCTTTGTAATATCTCGCAGTCACCAATACAGTTAACCACTCTGTAAATTTTCAAGTCATCAGCAAACATGACAAATCTCACCCCGTCAAACCCGCTCAGGAGATCATTGACAAATATATTAAACAAAATGGGTCCGAGATGTGAGCCCTGCGGCACACCGCTCTTCGCCAAAAAAGGAGATGAAACAACGCCCGACACACAAACCCTAAGTTCCCTTTCAGCAAGATAGCTCGAAAACCACGCAAGGAGTGCACCATCAATACCAAGAGAAAGAAGCTTTGCCAATAATATTGTATGGGAGACGCGGTCAAACGCCTTGGAGTAGTCTGTATATACACAGTCCGTCTGACTCCTGGTAACAAAAGCATCCATGATATCACAATGAAATTCCAAAAGGTTTGTCAAGGTCGATCGGTTTTGCATAAAACCATGCTGTTGGTCCGATATAACGAGTGCTAAGTCACTCTTAATCTTACTGAGAAGAATACATTCGAACAACTTCGGTATGCAGGATTGTATACATATTGGGCGATAGCTAGTGACATCAGATTTATCTCCCTTTTTGAAAATTGGAATAATGTTGCTAGATTTCCAAGCTGTTGGAAAAATTCCCGATTCAATAGATTTATTAAATATTTTTTGTAAAATCCAACACATAACATTTGAACAATTCTTAATAAAAACAGGCGGCAGTTGATCAGGACCTGCAGATTTATTAGTATCCAGCGAATCAATACCATGCTGCACGTCCGACACGGAAAATATCACACGCGCGATATGAACTCGATCAGTCAGCGGGAGCGCCGGAGTGTTGACACCCATGAGAACGTCCTCGTAGATTGACAGGAAATATTTTCTAAATAAGTCCACTACATCACTCACGCTATTGGCAGACCTGTCATTGAAATACATTATTTTCGGGTAATCGCTATGATCGTCTTTTAAAGATTTGGCAAGTTTATACAAATTCACGGAGGTTCCTGGTAACTGTCTCTCTATGTTTCTATAAAATTCACGTTTTAGCGCTGCTGAAAGCACCTGGCACTCCTTTCTTACCCTACTGAATGCTTCGTAGTCACTGGGGTCCCCAGTTGCCTTATACTGGGCATGCAATCTTTTTTTCAAACTAATCTTATCAACAAGTTCGCGTGTGAACCATTTGGGGTAGTTCCCCCATGGTGGCCGTTTGATAGGCACAAAATCGTGAACGGAACTATTTATAACGTTGTAAAATTGTGACACAATTTCATTTACGTCGGTATTTGTATCAAGGAAAGACCAATCAACCTCATTAAGATGGTTATTTATGACGTCGTAGTCACAAGTTTTGAAGTTTTTTGTAATTCTTTCCGGCAAGGACTCCCTTTCATAATTCACAATAAAATCTATCTCTAATGGGGGGTGATGGGCATCAGCCGGCAGGATGATCTCCGCGGCTGTGGAAACATTAAGACCATCAATATCTGTAAATATTAAGTCCAGTAATCGGTTTAAACTGTTACTTACCAGATTACACTGAACCAAACCAAGGAACGAGGACATGTTTTTAATTTCGGCGGTACACTCATCATCTATCACCGCATTGGCCTCACACTCACACCATTCGGCGCCCGGCAAATTGTAGTCCCCAGCAACCAAGATTTTAGCGTCTGGATATTTAAAACGGATTCTTTCCATATCTTTACAATGATTGGAGTAGGATTCAGAGTCTGAACCTGGCGGAATATATACGCAAGCCACAATTAAAATTCCAATCGGGAGAATGATTTTAACAAATATTTGCTCCAATGAAGTGTTCAGACATTTTATTATACAGGACCTGAACCTTTTGGCAACGCAGATCATAACACCTCCTCCCCTGGACTTGCCACTATCTTTACGATCACGATCTCTCCTATACACACAGTAACGGTCAAAACCAAGCTCTCCGTCACGCACACCTTCATTCAACCAGGTTTCTGTAAAAAACAATATATCATATGAAGTTAAAGATGCACTAATAGATAATTCAGATAGTTTTGTGTTTACTCCACGGACGTTCTGATAGTAGGCAGTTGCGCCGATTCTCCTGGTAAGTTTTTTCGGAGCTTTACAATCTTTGGAATTGAATCGAAAAATTTCACCGTCAGCTCCTCCTCCTCACCAGCCATTCGCCTCTCCTCGACTTCCTTCCATAGACCCCGTAGATGTTCCCTCTGTGAGACAGTCAGATCAGCTTTAGCTCGCACACCATCGCCAAGAAGCCTATTATTACGCAGCACATATCTGGCCTCCGAAGAATCAGCAAAGGAAACTTTAACAGGCCTTACTTTGTCAGCCGCCACTCTTCCAACTCTGGATACCTTGATACAATCCGTTTTGACTTCATCGAACTTACTGACGATATTCATGACAGTGTTGCGGTCATCATTCAGTCGCTGCACCTGGGTAGAGGCCGCGCTTTCTGGAATATTCATCAACATTACATTCTTAGATTTTTCACGTCGTTCCTCGAGTTCGCTAATCGCATCGAAGATAGAATTATGCTTTGAGTCCTCCGACTCGCCCATTGAAATGGGCTTACTCTTGAATGTCTGCAATTCCCCTTCCATTTTGCCGGTTAAAACTCCAATCAGGGACATCGTTCTTGCCAGTCCCGCCGTCGTGGGTAGCAATTTAGAAGTCAACTCCTTAACTGCCTTCACTGCAGAATTATTGCTATTTATTAGCGCCAGTTGCATGGTATTCAAAAGGTTTGATGCCTCCGTTATTAGTTGAACAACGTTTGATTCCATTGTTAAAAATCGTTGGACAAGAGGAAAAAAAAAATAAGTTACTTGTAATTATAATATATATTTTTTTTTCTCACGGGTTATTTAAGTTTTATATTATTTAAGTATAATATTATTGTTTTATGTCACAGGTACAATTTATTTGATTATTGTGTTTATTTTTATTTATCCCAATTGCAGTGACAGCCCTGCTACAAAGTCTTCAGCAATAATATAAGCAATTATGTTTATTGGCTGCAATTTATTGGACAGATTTACAAAAATAGTCCTTATTGATATTACAAGCGTTGAAACATTTATTTTTAATTTGAAAAAAAAACACACAAGCAGCAGTCAGAGAGAACCGCGAACAATTTGTGATAAAAAATTGAGTCAGCTTTACACTGTAAACACCAATACACTTCACGCAATTCAGTTATTACAGATATTTATAATTATTTATTAGCAAGCAAAAATTTGGAGTGCACTACTTATGATATCATTCAGGATTTTTTTGCATCAAGATGAAGTTCTCGACAACAGGAGGCCGTTATTATGTCTCTCTGTGAAGCACTGTCTAATAAAGCGCGAATAGTGTGTCTTTGACCCCGCTTGTCTAAGATTACACAACAAACAGTTCCTAGTAAAACCGTAGATTCTACCTCACTAGAATTAGGGCCCATAGCACAAAGCGCTAGGGGCTCCGCCTTTTCTTCGGCCGCGGCTTGCGAATTCAAGTTGAAATGCAGGCTAGTATGGTGGGATCGATTACAAACGCTGCATCTTCCCTTTGATTTACAATTCTTGAGATTATGCATCGTACTTAGACAATTGACACATAATTTCTTTGATTTTATAAAATTGTACCTTTCCCGAGCGTCCAGGATAGTGTATTTCGGACACTGGTACAACTTTGAGTGGTTGTTATCTCCGCACAACAAACATTTGTCAGTATTAACTGTCACAAATGCCCTAACGTTTTTCTGGGAAGCTGAGGGCTTGCGCGGCATCGCGTTAATTTGATTGTTAATTTTACTGCTTCTACTTCCGTTTGCGCGCTGTAGTATTCGCGAGTAATTTCTAATGAATTCCACAAATTTTATTGAATCTACTGAGTCTGAAGAATCTTGTATAGAAACTTCAAAAGCCTTAATCGTATCCATGTCGAGTTTCTTACACGCAATGTGTATGAATATAAAGTCTTCTAGATTCTCTATGTTCAACTGTTTGATTGCAGCAGTCAAACCCGAAAATAGATCAATAAAGTCCTCCAAGTTTGAGGCAGATGGTTCCTTTACTGCAGGAATATTTAACAATTTCTCTAGATAAGTTGTTGCCAGAACGCGCTTATCGTTGTATTTCTTGACCAACGAATTCCACAAAATTGTATAATTTTGAGCAGTTGGCAATAAACCTTGGCAAATGCTTTGAGCTTTTCCTACCAGTTTTCCAACTAAATATTGAATCTTTTCACCTTCCGTTAGACTGTCATTCTCATGGACCATAGATTTAAAATTTTCATAAAACACCGGCCAATTGTTTACATCTCCGTTGAAGGCACACAGCTCTAATCGTGGTAGTTGGATGCTCCTTTTTAAAGGAATATCATTTGCACTTGAGGATTTTGTTGTGTCTTTTAAATTCTCGTAAGTATATTTAATTTCAGCGTATAAATCTTCAAATGAAAGAATAATATTATTATCTGTTGCTTCATCTTCCTCACTTTCTGCAATTAAATCATTTTTTTCTTTCACCAGTAATAAAAACTCTTTACGCCAGTTGTCAATGCCTGCCGCGTGCACTTTAAATTTACGCAAATAAATTTCTCCCAAATGAATTGAATTAATGGTATCGAAAATGCATTGTGCCCGTTCCAAGTACGTCTCTATCTCATTCTGGAGGCGCTCCTTACGTCGTTGAAATGCTCGTTTTTCGCGTTCTGAAGTCATGTTTTAATTTGGCTTTAATAAATTAAATTTGATAAAATTAATAATAAATTTTACAAATCCCGTACGTACAAGTCCTTATAAATTAAGGTAGCAAAGAAAGAAGAAGGTTATAATAATGTTATCAAAATGTAAACAAATAATGTAAACAAAGAAAGTAAACAATGCAAGTACCTAGGTAGTTACTTATACCGCGGGCTTAATTCGAATGTACCTAAAATGCAAGAGATAGGTATACTTACAAGGTAATTAAAGAATTAACCCGCACTTCGATTCCAAAGCGATATTTATGATAATAATGTATGAACGCGTCACGAATTGCATTTTTGTAGCAATAAAAATGGCGAATATTTTTTTTTTTTTTTGAATCCGATTTCAAACTATAAGAATCTGAATTAATATTACGTGAATCTAGTTTTTAATTTACGATCCGGTTCTGTTAGGACCAAAATTATGACAACGCCAAGTTTGACGTTATCATAGGGGGGTGCGTGGGGGAGGATTTAAAATCGTACTGGTTCTCGATTATCGCGTTCGGACGAACTGCCCAACAAATCTGTCTAGGCAGCCAACCAAAGGAGCAAGGGGGAAGGAAATCACGGAATCAGAGTCTGGACTCACCTTATCTCCAATGGATGCCTCTTTCGCGGAGCACTGGTCGCGTTTTTGTGTGTGGTTTCTCCTTTATTTCTGTCGCGCGCGATGAACACTGCGATGGACACGTCTATCCAAGGCCGCGTATGAAGAAGTACTGGCTGGAGACAGGTGATTGGGTAAAGTAGGAGTGGTCAGTTTATAGGCTAAAGGACACAGGATTTTATGGCCAGCTACCTATAAACAAATCTACCTAACAGCTCGCCCAAACAATTAGGGTAATTGCAGTGGTAGGGAAAACGGTTGACAATAATATGGTTGTGTAGAGTACAAGGATCACAACCATATATTTTTAAGTAGTAAAAATAAAGATATCATTGATAATTTTCAAAAATAAAATGCCGAGAATTTGAATCCCGCCAAAACGCAGCTCGCCTGGCTTAGAGACGTTTGACGTCAAAATGACGTAAAACGTCGCTAGACGTCACCGACTACCTGGGCCCGTCGATACTAATTATGTACACTCCGAAGATCTGAAGATCCATCGACGTAATATCCGCACAAATAAAAAAATGACCTGTTTCACCGGAAAACGAAAATACGCGAATTTTAAAGAGCTATAATTAAAAAACTAAGCCAGGTATATTTTTTTTAAAAACGCAGATGCTTTTTTTTTTAATGTAGTCTATCATTTAATGAATTTAAAAAAAAGTAAAATTACTATAGATACCCTTAAAAGAGAGTTCAGGTTTCTTCACATTTTTAGTAAATCACTGTGGTTGAGCTTAAACGAAAAGTTTCCCGCCAACATTGGAGACTAGCAGATGTCCCCAAAAATGGGACAAGCCTTATTAACTTTACTAATTAACCGGAGTTATGGACTCTTAGGAGGAATTAATTCAATAAATATCACCACGTTTTACAGGTATATTTTAATTACATGCTGAAACAACGTGTTCATAAACAAGATACTCTAATTTTAATAATTTTCAACATTATGGCTAAGATTATGATACTAATGGCTCCATATTTTGTATTTTTATTCATATAAATGGAGCGATAAAGTTTTAATTTAAAAAAAAATTAAAAATAATAATAAACTTTGTTTGAATTCACTGTGAGTTTATTTTTGTAATGCACAACTAGTTTCGGCAGTGCAATATCTGCCATTGAAACTAACAGTTTTAAGGTAGCACCCGTCGATGGCAGATATTGCACTGCCGAAACTAGTAGTGCATTACGAAAATAAACTCACAGTGAATTCAAACAAAGTTTTTTATTATTTTTTAAAAATTTTAAAGATGAACTTTCACAAAGTTACTGCAACAAACCTAGATTTTAATTTTTAGTAAGAATTCCTAATTTTATTGTCGTCTTACATTGTACACAAGCCAGGCTTTTTGTGGGATTTTTTCAATGTTTTTTTTAAACATCAAGGAAATTTCATATTTCGATATATTTTTCCGATATTCATATTATCGTTACACAAAGCTTTTTTTTTTATACCTTGATTATCTCCACACTTTGGAATAACCTAAATACAAATCAAAAGAAATAATATTTTTCTTTGTATGGGGAAATACTTGAACCAATTTTTTTTATGATGTCCTCGAATCAATATAATATTTATTTTTATTAACGTGAGTTCATTTACACGTATTGTACATACTTCTTCATTTCACTTATCTCTTTCACTAAATAGCTAATTACATTGAATGGTAACACTTATTTGTCTCTAGGATTCATGTACGAGATTTCTCATACGGCTCAACCCTCACCAATCTTTGTCCCTCATCTAATCGACCTAATCTTCATTACTCCATCTTGCTTCTCCCACCACGTTCCTTCCCACTCTTTCTATGCGATGTAAAGAAATTCTCTGATACAAAGTGCCCGGCTTTTTTGCACTAATAAAACTCTTGAAGCAAATTGGGTAGGGCCTCTTTTGTACGAGAGACATTTCAATTTGAGTCGAGGTTTGAATTTCTCCTCAAAAACCCATCGAAGTACATTTATTCAATTCTACGAAATTAGTTTTTCCCTTTCACAAGGAGACCCCATACACTTGTATTGTAATTGAATCTTGTATTTTATTTGCGCATTCTTTTGTGTAACAATATTTTGTAAACTTTGAAAATGTAAAATAAAATATTACAAATAGCACGTTAATAAATGCACCGCAATTACAAAGATTAATCATTGGCTGATTCAAATTTAGAACACTACACTCTAAATTTAATTTTATGGCTGAACTCGCATATATTTTACGACCATAAATATAATGCGCCTGTCAATTTATTTTATACCTATCATCAATATTTTATTTTGTGTATAATGGAGTCAACATACATTCTATCGAATAAAAAGCTGTTAAGTCACACGGCGGGGTTGTTAGGAACACGGCTCAGAAAAAAAAATGTTGTGAATATTGGTTGTGAAAGATCATTGTTTTATAGACGTGTGACGTTTATCTGCCGATCAATGAAGAAATGGAATGGCGGCTTCTCGATACGATCATGCCATTATTCATTATTCATTATTTTTATTAATTTGATATTTTCCAGTCGATAGCTCAGTTGGTAGAGTGCTTGCATTCCATGCCGTGAGCTCGGGTTCGAACCCCACCGAGCGCGAGGGTGTCAGAAATGATTTCCCGTTTCGGTGTTTATTTCAAACCCCAAAATAAAAATTCCGGCAAGGTTTACTCAGCCTTCACAAGAAATGAGTACCAGCTCTCTCGGGAGCTGGGGAGCCCCCACTTCAACTGAAGTGGTTGGCGTAAGGCCGGCCCCCTTACCTGTAAAATAAATAGGTTCAACTCGCCACATATGACTCCTTCGGAGATAACGCGGTAAGAAGTTACTCTATATGTGTAGCTTAGTTGCGTTTTTTGCGTATTCGTTGCGTTGATAAACATTTCTCGAAATTTAATTGAAATACAATTTCACATGACACCATAAAATTCCGTTTCTACACATGAATGAAATGAAAGCAGTAGGTATATAAGGACCGAAAAATAGCGGCTGATCTGTAATGTAGGCGGCTAAGGCCAAGAATCCATTTTCATTTTTATAGATGTTTTATAGATTTTTTAGTGTTTGTTTGTTTGTATGTATAACTGGATGTAATTAATTGCTTGTATTCCTTGACTTATAGGTTGGTATGAGGCTGATCACCCATACTGTAAAAAATGGTTCACTTTGCCAATGTCAACCCTGTTTCAGGGAAGGTCGGCAAGAGTTGCAGGGCTTGTGTTCATTTGAGATTGGGTTTTTATATTGTAGGTCCACATGCGGCATGTGTGAGCGCGAAATTGTGCGTGTCTGCTTGTGGGAATGCATTTAATATGAATCCCAAATGAGTCATATCGTTGCAACCTAGATTTAGATTAAAATTTTTAGACGCATTGACTCGAATATTCCATGAAATTTCGTTTGAATATTATTTGAAATTTTTCTTTGGAATTCGCAAGTAGACACATCTATCTCACTTCCGTATTTAAGTTTCCGCGGACTCGCCAGCCGTAATATTACTTGGAAAACGCTTGAATAACGCTAAAAAAAACTATCAGTATTATAATATTTTAAATTTATTTTATTCAGAAAATACTTTACAAGTTTCTTGAAATTCTGTTACGATTATATTCATCACAAAATACGAAAGGTATACATCTAATATTTCTTTTACAACTGAGAGTGATTGGTTAATTATTTCTGTATTTTCATAAATATAAATCTAAAAATATCGCACACCCAGAACAACACTGTATTATGTCGAAAAATTGAGAAATTAACTTTTTTCCATAATTTATTCAGCAATTTTTTTCCGCGCCAACCAATAAGACTGACGTATTTTTATTACCAAAAATGCCTAAGATATGGCGCGTTAAGTCTCTCTTAGTGAATGAATGAATGCAAGTCCATACCACAAACACAAATTTAATTCCAGTTACAACTTGTCATCACAGGGAATGGTACGTACCGCCGTTTTACAATAGTGAATTATTCCGTGATAATTCGGTGTTGTTCAATGCAATAAGAAAATTACTTCGGGTTATTTAGTTTTAATTCAGTGTTGGTGAATTTCTGAATGCTGTGTTTTGATACTATTTAGAAATACTTCAGTATTGTTGACGAAGGTATGTTGGTTTTTTTGTATTATTCCAAAATAGTTCAGTATTGTTTGATAAAGGTGAAAATTTGTTAAATGATGCACTATTGATGGTAGATTTAAATTATGGCCTATATTGTTCAAAAATCTTAAATAATAAATTTTTGATACACAGAATTTTATCTAGTGTTCCATATTAAATGAAAATTATTTAAACATGCATTGTTTTTTATTTTAATAGTAGATTTAAACCTTTTTTTGAGATAATGCACTGTTTGTGAATTAATTCAGTTTGTATTTTTTATTTGGCAGATGATGAATGGTCGTGGTCTTATGTTGCTCCAAAAAAGTAATGGAGGCCAGTTCAGAAGAAGCCTTGTCAACTGCTCCACATGCCAGCATGGGATGCTTTTTAGCACTCGAGGAGTGCTGAAAAGGACGTTGAAAGTTCAACCATATCAGCGTCAGCTATTCCATCAGAAGCAGTTTCAGGATGTACCGTTATAGCCTCAGATCCTGGTTGAACAAATCCTGGACAGGATAGAGAGGAAACAGAATTACCACTTTCTATTTAATCGGATCAGAGTAGTGATATTATAAATGATTCGGATACAGATCCCACTTCTTCTTTGTTTGCCAAACAAAAAACTCAACCACTTGTAATTCCCAGAAGAATTAAACTTTTTTTTTCTTCTGTGAATTAAAAATTCACAGAAGAAGAAGAACAGCAGTTCATCTGATAACGAATCTAATAGACCAGGTCTTTCTGCAATCCATAGTCAAGTTGATTATGGCTCCACTCCAATGGATATACATATCCTCAACATCTGCTGCCACTGACACTGCTCAAACAGCAAGCGATCCTAAGTTAACCAAGAAAAGAGGACGAAACCCTGCTGGCTGTAAACTGTAAAACTAAAGTCTCCTAAACAGACAATAATAAAAGTGATTTTCGTAATTTGTCTTTTATTTTACTCATACACTTTCAGGGAGTATTATTTCTGAAAACATAGTAAATAGGTCAGTATACTCTCAACTATTCTAAACCAATAGTCTGTAGAATAATAGTGCATTATTTCAGCTTTAATCAGTAACAAGTATGTAACTCGAAATAACTCTATTTTATTTCACTAAATAATTCACCAATAGTGAATTAAGTCAAAAACATCACTTTTTAGCTTTGTATACGCTTAATTACGCAAATAAACTTTATGATACTGATTCACTTTGGATTCATTTTAAGAAAAGTTCAAGAGCTTGGCAATATCTTCGGTACAACAGGAGAAAACCGTTTTTTGATGATTCTGAAAAAAGCGTTATTTTGACTTAATGCAGTGTTGTTCTGGGTGTGCGATATCCTAAATTGCAGTGTTTGCTTGTTAAAAATATTCAACATTGTGTCGTCTTTTGACAGTAGCTGTGTTTCTTTATGATGTACATCAAAATTGCCGCAAACTTAAATCTTTTTGTGTCGGTTTCCACCAGTTTTTTTTTTGTTGTAAAGCTTTAAAACGGCGTTGTTATAATTCCTATGTTTTGGGGAGGGGCTTGTCTCTTCGGGACATTCCGGTTTTCGCTAATTCGGATTGGAGTAATAGAAAACTTTAAATAATATAATATAACTTGAAAATACCGGACCTTATACTTTCTTTAATATATTTTTTATCAAAAAAATTTCATACTAAAACCCAACAACAAAATTTAGGGTCTACTTCATAAACTAACCTAATTTTTTTTTCTCCAGAATCATATGACCTTAGGGGACCAAAGTGAAAAAAAAGAAACAAGAAAGAAATGAAAAAGATGCGAGGGATTCAAATCACGTACATAATATGTACAGTGGAAATATTTACTTGAGACGTGGTCAGGAAGATCTTCTTGCTAAATCAAGTGAATACGCAACTAACGCAACTAAGCTACACATATAGTGTAACTTCTTGCCTGCGTTATCCCCGAAGGGGTCGCATGTGGCGCTTCGGGACCTATTTTTTTTACAGGTAAGGGGGCCGGCCTCACACCAACCACTTTCAATTGAAGTGGGGGTTTCCCAGCTCCCGGGGGGGCTGGTTCTCATTTCTTGTGAAGGCTGAGTAAACCTTTGCTCTCGGCATGGAATGCAAGCATTCTACCAATTACGTTCCTTGACTTATAGGTTGGTATGCGGCTGACCACCCATGCTGTAAAAAATGGTTCACTTTGCCAATGTCACCCCTGTTACAGGGAAGGACGGCAAGAGTTGCAGGGTGTATGTCCGTTTGAGATTGGTTTTTATGTTGTAGGCTCACATGAGACACGTGCAAGCGCGAACTTGTACGTGTCTTGGTTGTGGGAATGCATGTAATGTGAATCTCCAATGTAACATATCTTTGCAACTTAGATTAGATTAGATTAGATTAGAGCTATCGAACTTTTTACGAGTTTGATCGTCGTCGCTACAAAGCGCCAATTCTCAAGCAAGACCCAGTTGCTGTAAGGCTGGATGGACCTTTGGTGACCGGTCTGGGGAATTGGTAAAGGTTTTATGAATTTTTCAACCCGGCGAAGAGCAAATTTGAAAATATAAATTATATATATAATTTTTTTTGTGCTTCGCCGGGAATCGAACCCACAACCTTCCCATTCAGAGTCCACAGTGTTACCACTGAGCTACGGACCGATCGATAAATACAAGAAAAGTTAATAAATACAAGAAAGTAAAGACATTTAAGTGGTTCACCTTGGGAAGCATATTATACAGCATTTGACGAGAGGTAACATAATTATGTTGCCAAAATGCATTCACATTTTAGGGTTCAATGCATTTGCATAAGTAAAAACGTGTAAATTCCACACAGAGTGCATGCGTACTTACAAATTAAAATTCTAACCTCAAATGAACATTTTAAACCTTGAAGATCAAACCGCGTTTTCCTGAAACGGCTGGCGGCTAGGACTGCGGTATTTTAAATTAGAATTCCGTATTTGTTTTGATGTTTATACATATTATTATTTGTGAAATTCAATTTCATTTGTGGGCATGATATTAATATGAATCCTAAATGTAATATATCTTTGCAACTTAGATTAGATTAGATAATCGAAGGGAATAATAAATTACACGTTTTGACAAAAGTAAGGTTTTAATTACTTCAAATGGACGAGTACATTATAATGACTACTATTTACTATTTTGTTATTTATTTCATGGTCGTAGAAAAAGTATTGATTGCCACTGCATGTAATTAGTCTTTGTAACACTCTTGCTGTCTATTGTGCCACAAAAAATGCAAAATGTGGATATGTTCCGTGACTTAAAGGTTCGTATGTGGCTGACCAGCCATGTTGTAGAAAATAGTTCACTTTGCCCGCGGCACCCCTGATTCAGGGAAGATCGGCAAGAGTTTCAGGGTTTATGTTTTTTGAGATTTTGTAGGTTCACATGCAGCATGCACAAACGCGAACTTATACGTATATGCTTATGAAAATGCATACAATGTGTATCCCCAATGTTACATATCATTGCAACTTAGATAAGATTACATTAGATTAATTAAGTAACTTCCACACACCAAGTACCCACATACTTCTCATGAACCTCATTTCACTCCAAATATACTTTGAGAAATTCCCATCGGCCGACTTTTTACGAATCCAAGTACCTAAAACAAAACCACAACAAACCTACGATACAAAACGCCTACGAGATAAGAGGAAACCGCTCCTGTGTCACTGACACACAATGGCCGGAAAGTAATATGTACAATTGTGCAGTATACACATCAACCCTACTATAACGTTTTATCGAAAATGCATTAAAACTTAAACTCTTACAGGAGACGCTGTATTAGTTACCATACACTTTTTGTCAACGCTACAGTTAAGTTGGAGCCTAGAGTTGTGTACTCGAAATACAGTGCGCACATATCCTTCACTTGGGAAAGATATCGACAGTGAAAAGGAGGTAGGGCATAAGCGACAAAAACTAAATTGTTTATTAGAGTGGTTACATTGAAAACTGTGTTTGGTATTATTCAAAGGTCTGTGCAAAAAATATGTAAATTGACTGAAGATCTATAAGTGTGTAATAGAAATCTTCTAAGCTACATTTTGATGAACTAATCAAATTAATATCGCCGTTTAAAAGGAAGTAGGGCAAAAACTAAATTGTTCAGGAGAGCAGTTTAAAGTTAGAGATTGCAGAAAAATGGCATAACTTTTTTATTTTTTTTCATATCGTTAAAATCAAAACAGTTCAAAAATAATAAATAATAAACGCATTTATTGGCATTCCTGTATATGTGGTTTTACAATGTTTTACGATATTTTTTATGTCACAAGCGCCTTTAGGACGAAAAAGGCCAAAATCTTGTCGGTTACACCAAAACCATACTTCGAAAACGCAGTTGTTTGCTTGAGCATAAACCACAACAAAAAATCATCGTAGAGCTATGGGAGTTAGCGCATTAGAAAGAGCGAAAAATTTTAAGTAGGATAGCATTCATAACTCATTTTTGACCAAAACATCGCTTATGCCCTACTTCCTTTTAACCGTCGATATCCTTCACTTGGGAAAGATATCTTCCGTCCCATATCACACGGATAGCTCGTCTGCCTCGGGGTTACGCCTCTGGCAGAAAAAATCGAGACAGATACATACACAGAAGGAAGAAAAGGAAAGATACACGAATAAAGAAGACGTCCGGAATAAAAGTTTTCTTTGTATTTTTTTACGGACATTTTTTCTGTCATTCAAATATACAATTTACATAAACAGTGTACAGATTAAAAAATTTCAAATTTACTGGAGTTCTCTTTTAATTAACCAATTTTTACAACATAAGTGGTCAGCCTCATACCAACCTATAAGTCAAGGTATTCATTTCTTGTCATGTCGTTCGTTCTGTACTCGTATTGTTTTTTTTATTTTCATGAAAAGATTTACAAGGTATCATGAAAAAGGGAGAGCGAGAAAAATAGATTTCAGTTAATTGAATATCCGTAATGTTTTTTTCTTTTGTTTTCTATTAGGATAGAGGGATGTAAAACATTCGAGCTTAACCCTGACCGCCCATAGTGTAAAAGCGACAGAGCTACAACTACCACACTAAAACTTCTCTTTAATAATTCTTACATTTTTTTAATTTTTCTATTCAATTCAGACTCCAAATTTGACCGGTCCGTGGTCTAGTGGTTAACACTTGTGACTCGTAAATGGAAGGTTGTGGGTTCGAATCTCGGCGGAGCACAAAAAATATACCACTTATATTTTCAAATATGCTCTTCGCTGGGCAAAAAAATCACATACTTTTACCAAAGACCGGTCACTAAAGGTCCATCCAGCTTTACAGCAACTTGATCTTGCTTGAGAATTGGCGTTTTCTACAGCGACGAGCAAGCTCGCAGAGGGCTCTTGAGTTGTGATACACACAAAAACAGCGCTCACCAAATCAATCATCCTAATATTATTACAAAATCCCCGTTCAATTTTTAAAATCACCGCCAGATAGAGTGATAAAAATGTCGTCAATTTTTTTGTATTGCTTAAAAAATAATAGTTTGTCAATGGAGAATTGCAGTAGGTACGCCGCTAGTGGAGCAAGGTTCTCAGAATTTTCATTTTACGTCCGGGAAGCTTAAAAATATTTTCCACCGCAGTATGTGGTGAGTAAAATAATAAAATCAAAAGATTGTCAAACAGTTGATATATTTACATTATTATTTTATTTGTAAATAATTTATTAACAATTTGCTTTAATATAAAAGTTTTGATTCTGAATGAAATGAAAGAAGTATGCTGTAATTAATTCCGGATGTTATTAGTTGCTTGTATTCTTTGACCCTTAGGCTGGTATGAGACTGACCACCCATACTGTAGAAAATGGCTCACTTTGCTAATGTCACCCGTGTTTCAGGGAAGGTCGGCAAGAGTTGCAGGGTGTATGTTCATTTGAGATTTGTGTTTTTTACATTGTGAGTCCGAGAACTTATACGTGTCTGCTTGTGAGAATGCATATAATGTGAATCCTTAATGCTACATATCTTTGCAACTTAGATTAGATTAGAGAAAGTGAATGAATAAATTCCTATTGTTGATTGACCTCAAAAGGGATCAGTTTTTTAACAGTCAAAATATTTCACAAAATGATTATAATATACTTTCACATCGTTAGAACGAAATTCGCATCCTCTACAAACTTTGAAAACTATGCCCAGATTTCGCTGCGTTATGCTGAACTTCACAGAACAATGTGAAACATTTCCAAAGCATGCTTCTTAATCTGAGTTTTGAGATATTCATGTACGCCTATTTCAGGAAATGTTGACAAAAGTTGTAGGCTATACTTTTGTGGTAATTTTCAGGGAAAGGTTACAAGAGTTGCATGGTTTATTGAACATTTAAGCTTTGGGTTTGCTATTTCGTAGCATTGTTTCACAATCAAGCCATACATCGTTTTCTTCTTTTTCCTTTCAAATTTACTATTTATTTAGATACTTTTCACTTATTCAAACATTTGAGAATCACTGGGAACAAGAACGACAGTTTTATCATTTACTGAGAGTATGCAAGAAGAGACTGGAAAAGGAAGACCGGGGAAGAAACGGTCGGAGGAGAAAGACAGAGTTTCCAACATAATGTACCTACCTACTCTAGGGATGTTATGGATATGAAGTCTCGGATAAGGATATTGCAATTACATTATTTCGATTTCGGATATTGTTATGGATTTGGAATAACTTCGGATATATACTTAGATTTAGATTTAGATTAGATCCGCTAGTTTCGGATAGTTTCGGTTACGTGAAAATTAAAGTACAAAAGAATGTGATGAGATGGTTTGGGCATGTGGAAAGAATGAATGATGATAGACTGACAAAGTATGTATACAAAGAAAGTGTGAAAGGAAAAAGAAGGAAGGGACGACCGAGAAAAGTATGGAGTGATCAGATTGTGGAGATTGTGAAAGAATGGGATATACAAAGTGAGCGTAAAAGAAGAAAATGCATGGAAAAGGGGATGGATATGAAGGAATTGAAAGAGGTATGTCAGAATAGAAAAAAATGGAGGCAACTCTGCAGAGGCTCTGGCCATTCCTAGCGGAATGGCGACAGAGTTACAGTGACGTATATCAGATTTTTTAAGCAATTGACAAATGTTCATTATAGTGTTTGGGCGAACTGTTAGGTAGGTTTGTTATGGGTAGCTGGCCATAAAATCCTTGTCCTTGTGCCTATAATCTGACCTATCCGATTTGCCCAATCACCTGTCTCCAGCCAGTACTTCTTCATACGCGGCCTTGGATAGACGTGTCCATCGCAGTGTACACCGCGCGCGAACGAAGGAGAAACCACACACAAAAACGCGACCAGTGCTCCGCGAAAGAGGCATCCATTGGAGATAAGGTGAGTCCAGACTTGATTCCGTGACTCCTTCCCCCTTGCTCCTTTGGTTGGCTGCCTAGACAGATTTGTTGGGCAGTTCGTCCGAACGCGATAATCGAGAACCAGTTTACGATAAAAATCCTCCCCCTCGCATTCCCCTATGATAACGTCAAACTTGGCGTTATCATAATTTTGGTCCTTAACGAAGCCAGATCGTAAATTAAAAAACTAGATTCACGCAAAATTAATTCGGATTCCTCTAGTTTGAAATCGGATTCATAAAATTATTAGCCATTTTTATTGCTACAAAATTGCAATTCGTGACGCGTTCATACATTATTATCATAAATATCGCTTTGGAATCGAAGTGCGGGTTAATTCTTTAATTGCCTTGTAAGTATACCTATCTCTTGCATTTTAGGTACATTCGAATTAAGCCCGCGGTATAAGTAACTACCTAGGTACTTGCATTGTTTACTTTCTTTGTTTACATTATTTGTTTACATTTTGATAACATTATTATAACCTTCTTCTTTCTTTGCTACCTTAATTTATAAGGACTTGTACGTACGGGATTTGTAAAATTTATTATTAATTTTATCAAATTTAATTTATTAAAGCCAAATTAAAACATGACTTCAGAACGCGAAAAACGAGCATTTCAACGACGTAAGGAGCGCCTCCAGAATGAGATAGAGACGTACTTGGAACGGGCACAATGCATTTTCGATACCATTAATTCAATTCATTTGGGAGAAATTTATTTGCGTAAATTTAAAGTGCACGCGGCAGGCATTGACAACTGGCGTAAAGAGTTTTTATTACTGGTGAAAGAAAAAAATGATTTAATTGCAGAAAGTGAGGAAGATGAAGCAACAGATAATAATATTATTCTGTCATTTGAAGACTTATACGCTGAAATTAAATATACTTACGAGAATTTAAAAGACACAACAAAATCCTCAAGTGCAAATGATATTCCTTTAAAAAGGAGCATCCAACTACCACGATTGGAGCTGTGTGCCTTCAACGGAGATGTAAACAATTGGCCGGTGTTTTATGAAAATTTTAAATCTATGGTCCATGAGAATGACAGTCTAACGGAAGGTGAAAAGATTCAATATTTAGTTGGAAAACTGGTAGGAAAAGCTCAAAGCATTTGCCAAGGTTTATTGCCAACTGCTCAAAATTATACAATTTTATGGAATTCGTTGGTCAAGAAATACAACGATAAGCGCGTTCTGGCAACAACTTATCTAGAGAAATTGTTAAATATTCCTGCAGTAAAGGAACCATCTGCCTCAAACTTGGAGGACTTTATTGATCTATTTTCAGGTTTAACTGCTGCAATCAAACAGTTGAACATGGAGAATCTAGAAGACTTTATATTCATACACATTGCGTGTAAGAAACTCGACATGGATACGATTAAGGCTTTTGAAGTTTCTATACAAGATTCTCCAGACTCAGTAGATTCAGTAAAATTTGTGGAATTCATGAGAAATTACTCGCGAATACTACAGCGCGCAAACGGAAGTAGAAGCAGTAAAATTAACAATCAAATTAACGCGATGCCGCGCAAGCCCTCAGCTTCCCAGAAAAACGTTAGGGCATTTGTGACAGTTAATACTGACAAATGTTTGTTGTGCGGAGACAACAACCATTCAAAGTTGTACCAGTGTCCGAAATACACTATCCTGGACGCTCGGGAAAGGTACAATTTTATAAAATCAAAGAAATTATGTGTCAATTGTCTAAGTACGATGCATAATCTCAAGAATTGTAAATCAAAGGGAAGATGCAGCGTTTGTAATCGATCCCACCATACTAGCCTGCATTTCAACTTGAATTTGCAAGCCGCGGCCGAAGAAAAGGCGGAGCCCCTAGCGCTTTGTGCTATGGGCCCTAATTCTAGTGAGGTAGAATCTACGGTTTTACTAGGAACTGTTTGTTGTGTAATCTTAGACAAGCGGGGTCAAAGACACACTATTCGCGCTTTATTAGACAGTGCTTCACAGAGAGACATAATAACGGCCTCCTGTTGTCGAGAACTTCATCTTGATGTAAAGACGACGCGAGACAAAGTTGTTTCAGGAATAGGGGATATTGTCAACCCTATCAAGGGAGTGACAACAATTACCCTTCTTTCGAGAGTTGAGAAATCGGTCAATTTTAAACTATCGCCTTTGGTGGTTAATCAAATAACTGATAAAATACCCGTCGCCAACATTAATATTGAAAATTTAGAATATTTAAAATCATTACGTTTGGCTGATGAAAAATATTTTATTCCCGGAAAAATTGACATGATTCTGGGTGCAGATGTATTCTCCCGTGTGATAAAACACAACACTATCTCACGAAATTTAGGCGAGCCAGTTGCACTGGATACCCTATTTGGGTATGTGGTACTAGGGGAAGTTCCAGTGCTACCGTTAATCAAAACAGATTATAGTTTCTTTTCAGCAATTGAAATTGAAATGAAAAAATTCTTGGAGTTGGAGGACGTACCGGACGTCTCCACTCCGCAAATCGAGGAGCTGGTATGTGAAGAGAAATATACCAACACCACCACGAGAGACAAGACTGGTAGATTTTCCGTAATGCTGCCTTTCAAGACCGATCCGGGGCAGCTTGGTGACTCTCAGAGAGCGGCAGAGCGGAGATTTTACGCGTTGGAAAGGAAACTGCTTTCAAACTCTTCTGTAAAATTGGAATACGACCTTATTTTCAAAAATTATATACAAGAAGGGTATTTAAATCCTGTAAATATAAATTCGGATCAATGCTTGAGCTTGCAATACATAGCACCGCATCATGCAGTGATACGTGAAAATAAATCCACAACTAAGGTTCGCGCTGTAATAGATGCTAGTATGAAAACTACATCAGGATTATCGCTGAATGATGTTCTACATACGGGTAGAAATCTTCAAAATGATCTATTTAAAATAATATTACACTTTCGCTTGTTTCCAGTTGCTCTAAGCGCTGACATACGTAAAATGTATATGCAAATTCTGGTAAATAAAGAGCATAGATGCTATCAGAGAGTTTTATATCGGTTTGATAAAAATGATCCACTTCAGCTTTTTGAATTTACACGCGTACCATTTGGCTTAAAGTGCAGCCCATACCTTGCAATGCGTACCGTTCGTCGTTTAATTGATGATGAGCGAACACGTTTTCCATTAGCGGCACTTGTAGCAGAGAGAGATATTTACATGGATGATTTGGTTTCTAGCTGTTTAAATGATGAAGAGGCTATCGCACTTTCAAACCAGTTGATTGAATTATTTCTTGCGGGCGGTTTTGAATTGGTGAAGTTCTCGAGTAATTCACCATCAGTCATGGGAGGCATTCCCTCAGCTTGTCGCATTTCTGAAGCTGTGGAGTTCAGTTCAGAAGATCAATGTACCATCCTTGGTTTGCATTGGTTGCCTGGAAAGGATGTTTTTACCTTTAGTGTCACTAACAAATTTCGTAAATGTACAAAACGAAATATTCTGTCGACAATTGCGCGCTTCTGGGATTTGATGGGGTTTGTCGCACCCGTGATTGTGACAGCTAAATTAATGATTAAATTTCTCTGGGAACATAAAATCGATTGGGACGATTGTCCTCCTCAGAGTATAATTTCAACTTGGGAAAATTATGAATCGGAACTCCCACTCCTTCAAAGTATTCAGCTGCCACGGCATACAGGTGTAACGCAGGAGTCGATTATATCCCTATTGGGATTCGCGGACGCAAGTGAGAGAGCATATGGAGCGGTGATATATATTCATGTATATAATCCTCCAAGTAAACGCGGAGAAATAAGTTTAGCTTGTGCAAAGTCGCGAGTAGCTCCAAGTCGTACAATATCTTTAGCAAGACTTGAATTATCGGGAATATTGATATTGTCAAAATTAATGCGTGTAGTCATTGATACATATTCAACTCGCTGCCAAATTAATAATGTATACGCCTTTTCTGATAGTACAGTGGCACTCGCTTGGGTTCATTCACACCCATCCCGCTGGCAGACTTTCATCGCGAATAGAGTAACTATAATTCAGGATAATATACCTCCAAGTCAGTTTTATCATATTGCCGGGAAAGACAATCCCGCGGATTGTCTCTCACGCGGCCTAACTCCCGCACAATTAATTGACCACCCGCTCTGGTTTAAAGGCCCTGCCTTCGCGCGCTCACCGATTGAAGAATGGAATTTTTGTAAATTTGATCCAAATACTATTGAAAACCCGCCGGAACAAAAAATAAAAGTTATGACTGTAATGGATAACTTACCCAAGCAACCAACTTTATTAGGTTCACTCGCTGAACGAATCTCTTCCTGGAGTAAATTGTTAAGAGTTGTTATTTACATACTTCGTTTTATAAAAAGATTGTCATCAAAATTTGAAGTCTCTCACCTACGGTTTGCAGAAATCGTAGTTATAAAAGACTTACAAAATCATCATTTTTCGAACGAAATTAAAAACGCGAAAGCCGGTAAAGTCTTATCTCCTGCATTTCGTAAGCTTAATGCCTTTATCGACGCCGATGGGTTGTTACGAGTAGGAGGGAGACTTGTAAACGCTGACTTAGCTTATGACAGTAAACATCCAATACTTTTACCAGGTCGCGGTCATATTTTGAATTTAATCATTGATTACTATCATAGAAAATTCTTGCATTCCGGACCTCAGTTACTGATGTCCCTTTTGCGACAAAATTTCTGGATTTTGTCGGCTAGAAATATTGTGCGTAAACGCGTCCAATTATGTAATACTTGTTATAAGGTTAATCCAAAATCACGCTTCCCCCTCATGGGGGATTTACCTGCCTGTCGGGTAAATGAAGGTAAGGCATTTTTCCACTGTGGCATAGACTACGCGGGCCCCTTAAGTGTGATTCCTTATAGAAAAAGAGGTGTGCACAAAATTAAAGCATACATTTGTGTGTTTGTGTGCTTAATCACGAAAGCGGTTCATATCGAACTCGCATCAGATCTAAGCACGGAAACATTTATTAACGCTCTTAAGCGATTTTTGTCGCGACGCGGGCCGGTAAAAATAATGTACTCAGACTGTGGGACAAACTTCATTGGTGCAAAATCTCACCTCGATGCTCTCTATGGTCTCCTGGAGTCTGAAGATTTTCAAAATAAGTTCGACAGGGAACTAAGAGACCATCGGATAGATTGGAAGTTCAATCCCCCATCCGCCCCGCATTTCGGTGGAATTTGGGAGAGTAACGTGCGGAGTATCAAACTCCATCTGAATCGAGTAATTGGTAAACAATTATTGACATTCGAGGAAATGTCTACAGTACTTGCGCAAATTGAAGCAATTTTAAACTCCAGACCGCTTTCGTGTTTGAGTGCCGATCCATCCGAACCTATTGCTCTAACCCCCGCACATTTTCTCACATTGACTCCTCTAAAGTCACTTCCGGCGACAGATACCTCCTCTAGAGACATTAGTTTACTGTCTCGTAAACAGTATGTGGACCATTTAGTTCAGTCTTTCTGGAAACGGTGGAAGGTGGAGTACCTTCACACTCTCCAAACGCGTCAGAAATGGAACACGGAAACAGAGCCAATCAAGATTGGATCTGTTGTCTTGTTAAAAACTGAAGGTAGTGCACCTCTTAATTGGCCACTAGGAGTTATTGAGGATGTCTTTCCGGGAGCGGACGGTATAGCTAGAGTAGTTAATGTCCGGACGAAAACTGGAACTTATAGGCGTCCAGTTGTCAAGGTTTGTCCGTTGCCAAATCAATAACATTACAAAATAATATACAGTCCACTCGCTAAATTAAGTAGATTTAAGTTATAATAATAAACAAATAAATAAATAAATCATTGTTTTGAAAGGACTACGTCCTCTCAAGCTGGGGGGCATGTTTGGGCGAACTGTTAGGTAGGTTTGTTATGGGTAGCTGGCCATAAAATCCTTGTCCTTGTGCCTATAATCTGACCTATCCGATTTGCCCAATCACCTGTCTCCAGCCAGTACTTCTTCATACGCGGCCTTGGATAGACGTGTCCATCGCAGTGTACACCGCGCGCGAACGAAGGAGAAACCACACACAAAAACGCGACCAGTGCTCCGCGAAAGAGGCATCCATTGGAGATAAGGTGAGTCCAGACTTGATTCCGTGACTCCTTCCCCCTTGCTCCTTTGGTTGGCTGCCTAGACAGATTTGTTGGGCAGTTCGTCCGAACGCGATAATCGAGAACCAGTTTACGATAAAAATCCTCCCCCTCGCATTCCCCTATGATAACGTCAAACTTGGCGTTATCAATAGTTTTATCTCGCTTCCGCATCGATTGACATAGCGACCACTCACAGGGAAGAACGAGACAGAGATAATTATGGAATATTTTTTAAAATACGTATTTTACACTGCGATAGGTACTTATTTTTTAGAACCTATGGTTTTTAGTTTTTACTTGTTTGTTGAAAGTCGACGGGCGAAAACGAAAACTTGTCAAAATATGTTTCATTGAGATTCCACCATTATCCGAAACTATCCGAAACTTTTATTTCGATTTCGGTTATGGATACGGATATTTTTATTTTATTTCGGATATCCGAGAGTTTCGGATACGGATAAGAATATGATGACATCCTTGATGTACACGCATGCGCAGAGTGTCAGCGGAAAGCAATTTCTGCAAAGCGATAAAGGGTGGCTAGAACCACTGAGCGAAAAATAGTCCAGAATGCACTGTGCTTGTAAAATAGCGAAATAAATCAAAATACAACAAACTTGTTGACTTCCTTGACTGATAAGTTGGTATGAGGTTGACCACCCATACTGTAAAAATGGTTCACTTTGCCAATGTCACCCCTGTTTCAGGGAAGGTCGGCAAGAGTTGCAGGGCTTATGTATATTTGAGATTGGGTTTTTTTTATTGTAGGTCCACATGCGGCATGTGTGAGCGCGAAATTATGCGTGTCTGCTTGTGGGAATGCATTTAATATAAATCTTAAATGATATATATCTTTGCAGCTTAGATTATATAAGATTAGATTAGATTAGTTAAATGTAAAAGTAATTGTAAGAAATCGGATATTCAACGTGTTAAAAAGATGAAGACACTTACGTTTACAATAAAAGTATTGACGAATTGAATGATATATAGGATCTAAATCTAAAGCTAAATCTGAGCTGCAAAGATATATATATTTGAGATTCATATTAAATGCATTCCCACAAGCAGACATGCATAATTTCGCGCTTACACATGCCGCATGTGGACCTACAATATAAAAAAAACCCAATCTCAAATAAACATAAGCTCCGCAACTCTTGCCGACCTTCCCTGAAGCAGGGGTGACATTGGCAAAGTGAACCAATTTTTTACAGTATGGGTGGTCAGCCGCATACCAACCTATCAGTCAAGGAATACAAGCAATTAATACATAGGATGAAAAAAAATATAAAGATGCTTAGCGGAATGGTGAGAGAGTAAGAATTACATTTAGTGCGATTTTGAATTTTTAGTTGAAATTTTGAAAATAACTGCATTTTTGTAAGATAATCTGTTATATTTCTTATTTTCTCATACACATTGTCCTCTTTTCCTCAGTTTATTGAGTTTTGGTAAGTTCTTTGTGCCTCCTTTTTAATCAACCATTTATATATGCCAATAAAAAGTAGTATAAGCCAGAAATGTAGATAACAAATAGGTATGCCTTCAATATATTATATGCATGGAATATATGCCAGAAGTATATGCCGGGAATATATTGAACACGGCAAGTGTGAATCCAGTGAGAATCACTTTGGGAAAGTCTGCCGGGAACTGATACACCCTGTACTGCACTATAAACTGCGCCACCCTGTACTGAACTCAACTTACTGCTCTATTGCCATCTTGCCTTATCAGTTTTCTTACGTCATGACGTCATAATGTAGCATTTAATTTTTGTACCAACTCATATCATTTCTTATTAACCTACAAATATGTATAATATGTACCTAATGCTGAAATGATTCAGATTCAATTAACTTTTAACTCCCAAAACATATCCTAAATACCAGTACAACACCCCATCAAAATATCTCCTCAGTTTTTTTTTAAACAGTATGAATATTGTTGTGATTTTAGTTGGGGCTCTCTTTTAATTTAATTGCAATTATTTATTTTAACGGAATTTATTTTACACGGTTTGGTTCACAATTTACAATGTACTGATTTCTAGCACTTGCTTTATCGACTTCACGGCTCAGTGTTTCAATCGACACTCTCGCCTGCACACAATCGCGGCTCACATTTTTATACGTTCATACGGACGTTTCTCGAATGTTCTCGATTTTTTTAAGATAGTGGATGATTCCAATACCACAGCGTTGTTCCACAGGCGTGATAAGGATCACGCATAGGGATGGCATGTGGGCGTTCCCTTGGTAAATTCCCTTAATAAAGTTAAATTATTGTGTGTTTTGATATGTTCAATTCTTGTATATACAGGACTAATACAATGTTAACACGTATTTCTTCAGAGATTGAATTATCGATATTAACAAGTATCGATCGATAGCTAGCAGAGATTATCAACTTTGTACAACTCTACATATGCGTTTTATTCTTTATGCGAGTGTGAGTGTATGAGTGCGAGCTCAAAAACTTGCGATCAAAACGTCGTAAGCGATCCTGATTTCATGGCGCTTAGGCTCTTTCTATCCATCGCATTTGGATTTTTTTTAACAAATCAAGCGCTAGCTACCATTGTATTTGTAATGTTAGTTCCCGCCTACCGAAAAAACGGTGACAGCTGGTTTTGATACTGCAATAGAAACATATCCGGTCCGGTGGAGTGGAACAGACTGCCACCCGGAGTGAATAACTCCAAATCTATGGGCATATTTCGCGGAGCTCTCAAGACGCACCTTTTCAAAAAGTCTTATCCGTGATCGGAGAGGGCCCTTGAGGTGTGACACACACAAAAACGGCGCTCTCTTATCATGTGCAATTAAAAATAAATAAGCCTGATATATATATATGTATACATATATCATATCTCTTTATGTTCCGTGATCTGTGGGATCACGCATGCACTAATACTACCACACGCTCGTAAAAATAGTTTACACAAACCTAAATTACAGTTTCTAGTGTGCTCTCTATATTTTTGTATTTTTTACCCTTTTCACACGGCACGTTCCTTGACTTATAGGTTGGTATGCGGCTGACCACCCATGCTGTAAAAAATGGTTCATTTTGCCAATGTCCCTGATTCAGGGAAGGATGGCAAGAGTTGCAGGGTGTATGTCCATTTAAAATTTGAGTTTTTATGTTGTAGGTTCACATGCGGTATGTGCAAGCGCGTTATACGTGTCTGCTTGTGGGAATGCATTTAATATTAATCTCAAATGATGTATGTATACCTTTGCAACTTAGACTTTGCGGTGGCCGGGCCGGTTGCCTGGAACAATTTGCCCGTCGGTGTTCGCGCAAACCAGCCTACTACCACCTTCAGAAAGGGACTGAAGACATTGCTTTTCTCCAGAAGCCATGGCGTCCTTGAGATGATCCTGGACCATTAAAAGGCGCCACAGGAAAGAAATCATCCATCATCATCATTTAGATTAGCAACACTTCTAATTCTAAGATTAAATATCGAAACAATATCGAAGAAGGTTATGACTCTGGAGGAAATGAAAGAAGTATGTAAGGATAGAAAGAAATGGCGGTTGATCTGTGATGTTGGCGGCTGGGGTTTGTTAAAGTGAAATTGGTTTTATGATTTAGTTTTTTTATGTCCATGTATATATTGTTATTTATTGATTTAAAAAAAATGTAATTTGTCATGTATGTTCCTTGACTTTTAGGTTGTTATGCGGCTGACCACCCAAACTGTAAAAAATTGGTTCACTTTGCCAATGTCACCCCTGTTTCAGGGAAGGACGGCAAGAGTTGCAAGGCTTATGTTCATTTGAGATTGGGTTTTTATATTGTAGGTCCACATGCGGCATGTGTTAGCGCGAAATTATACATATCTGCTTGTGGGAATGCATTTAATATAAATCTTAAATGAAATATATCTTTGCAGCTTAGATTAGATTAGATTAGAAACAGTATGTTTTCTTGAAACAATGCAAGCGCGATACGAACCGCACATAAAATATTTCAGGTCGCAGTGGCGTCACAAATAGAATCAGACTGCAAACAATCACAGCCTTCTCCTCACCGGCAGAGCTCTCACGTTCCTTGGATGCAATATACAGCACGGAGAGGACCCATAAGCTGGGAACTAAAGGCGGGGGGGAATAAAACCGCACCGAGATTGCACATTTCAATATTAGTTCTCAGAGAGTGAAACACTCCACTCTAAGCAAGTATTTGAGTTACTCACAGACTATTTGATTAATTATCAGGTCAATGATACTGTGTTCCTTAATTAACTATCTGATATGAAACTGACCATGTATTATGTAAAAAAAAAACACTTAAGCCAATGCAGCATCAGTTTTAGAGAATGGTGGATAGAACCCACTTTGCCAACGTCACTCCTTTTTTAGAGAATCTAATCTAATCTATTCTAAGTTGCAGAGATATGTAACATTAGGGATTCAAATTATATGCATTTTCAAAAGCAGACACGCATTAGTTTGTGCTAACACATGCCGCATGTGTAGCTACAATATAAAAACCCAATCTCAAATGAACATAAGCCCTGCGACTCTTGCCGATCTTCCCTGAAACAAGGGTGACATTGGCAGAGTGAAACATTTTTTACAGTATGGGTGGTCAGCCTCTTACCAACCTATAAGTCAAGGAATGCATTCTGTAAAAAACAGCCAATGCAATATCAGTTTTAGAGAATGGCAGAAAAAACTGACTTTGAAAATGTCACCCCTGTTTAAGGGAAGATCGGTAAAATTGCAAGGTTATGTTCATTTGACTTTTGGGTTTTTTATTTTGATTGTACACATGCAGCATGTGCTAGCAAAAATTTAGTTCAGGTTAAATGGTTGGCTAACGGCTTTTCCCCTTACATGTGAAAATAAATAGATTGCACTCGCCACAGTTATATCACACTTTCGGGGGTCAAAATACTCATAATATTAAGAATTTCTAACCCTTTTAATTAACTTGGCCACCATTTTTGTTCGTTTCCAAAACCTATCCACATGATTTTCCTTGTCCCAAAAGAGAATTTGTATGGTTATTCTATCAACCAATCTATAATAATCTATAATCTAAGTTGCAAGGATATATTCATTTAAAGCTCTCAGATGTAAGCCCACAAACCAACAAGTGTAGTTCGCGCTTACAAAATATGCTGAATGTGTACTTACAAATAAAACCAATAATAATAATATTAGGATGATTTATTTGGTGAGCGCTGTTTTTGTGTGTACCACACCTCAAGAGCCCTCTGCGAGTTTAATCGTCACTGTGGAAAGCGCCAATTCTCAAGCAAGACCCAGTTGTTGTAAGGTTGGATGGACCTTTCAGTGACCGGTCTTTGGTAAAGGTTTATGAATTTTTCAACTCAGCGAAGAGCACATTCGAAATATGAATGGTATATTTTGTGCTCCACGGGATTCGAATCCGCAACCTTCCATTTACGAGTCCGAAGTGTTGCCACTACGGACCGGTCCAAGATGCCAACGACACGCGGTGTACCTGAGCGGTAACCCATCCAAGTACGGTCCGCGCCCAAACCGGTGTTTTCAACATGGTAACGTCGTTGACGTTACCACCAATGACCAATAACACCAGTTGACCAATAAGAGGGTTTGAACTTATTAACGGATTTAAAATCCTACACTTTGGCGTAATACAAAATAGCGACTCCATTGAAACCAATGGAGATGACTTTAAAAATAAGCAATAATTCCAAATAAATTAATTCAATATTAAACAATACTTGTCAATCAATTGAACCTATTCACTATTCAAACAACATCTTGACTTCTTCGTACGACATAATTTTATTTTATTTTACAAATTTAAGTCAAAAAAATCTATTGAAATCTAACAATCTGTACATTTTTAGAAATTGGAATTTTATCAGAGCAATAAATGTAATTTTTTATTCAAATAAAATATCAATTGTGGTCTGAACCTTTTCTCGAATCAAATTGAGAACACTTTGCAAGTTCCCGCTCAAAGTTCCCCCACTTCTTTGTATTCATTGCATTATGTGGGGATTTCCGGGAACGCATTTTCCCTACTTATCGGGAAAACTCGGGGAAAACCCTCGCTTCCCACGGGTAACAAGTCGCCATAAAAGGAATCATATTACGGATGGTTACCTTTAAAATATTGTGTAAATGGACCCACATAAATATTAATAAATCAAAGACCTTTATTCACGAAAAATATCACAAGAATATTTTTCAAATTACCTTTATAGGTAAACCTTTTCTGCGGACGAAATGATGAAAAAAAGTGTTGCTGGTTCTTATTATCATAATTTAAAAAGGAAAAAGCAATGTACATGTTTTCAAGTGTATCCTTTTTCCGTAGGTTTTCTATTTAAGATCTTGTAGAAGAAATTTTCTACTACTATTTTCTATTCCTACTTGTATGTTCCTTGACTTATAGGTTGGTATGCGGCTGACCACCCATGCTGTAAAAATGGTTCACTTTTCCAATGTAACCCCTGTAACAGGGAAGGACAGCAAGAGTTGCAGGGCTTATGTTCATTTGAGATTGGGCTTTTATATTGTAGGTCCATATGCGGCATGTCTTAGCGCGAACACAATTTTTTATTAAAGCACTGTTTTATTTTCACACACGATACCGATTTTATTTGAATTACAATCTACAAACTTTTTAGACCTATATGGTCATCTTCAGATAGGAGCCTACCTGAAGATGACCATAGATGATCCTACCTGAAGATAACCAATTGTGTGAAAATCAAACAGTGTTTTAATAAAAAATTGTGTTTTTTTTAAAAACATACATCAAATATTTTTACAGTATGAATGGTAAGCCTCATACCAACCTTATAAACCTTAGAAACCTCATAAACCCACCAAATCTAGCCGCCTTTCATTGGAACAAGGAAGGCATAGATCCATGTTTTTCAACAAATTTTATCCTGAAAGGTAAACTTTTTTTTCATTAAAATTCAAAAATTCTCCAAAAGACACATAAAAAGTTTATTGAATATGTAAATTTATTTTACTCAAGAGATAGATCAATAACAAAACGCCGCGGATCACACAAAAAAAAACAAAATGAAACTCAAAAAAAGCTAATAACCAGCCCTTGTAATATTTACATACTACAAAAACAGCCCCTACCCCAAGTAAAGACATGGATTTAGAGGCTGTTCCAGCGGTGCAACTGCTCCAGGCTCCCTGCTTTATAGGGGCTCCCAAAGACTTAAAAAAACACTTGAACACAAATCACTTTTGGGGAAATACTCGAACTTACTTTACAGATGGTCAAGGGTATCGGCGTTGGCACTCGAATTTTCATTATTGAGACAACAGCAATAATTTCAAAACCCACCTGCGCGGTGTGCTATCGACGGTGATTTTGATCCTGGTTCAACAGATGTCGTTGGGTAATTGTAAATTAATAATTCATTAAATTAACGAATTATTGATTGATAATTTAGATACGTGTATCGAGCCAGGCAAAATAGTTTGGTAAGATGTATTTCTCTTCACAAATGTTTTTTAAAAAAAACTTGTAAAGCGAAATGAAAGATTGCAATTTTCATTAATTTTTCTCTACCGATGGTTTTAATTGATTATGGATTATATGAATGGAGTCTAGATGGTATAGACATTGTTGAAATTCACTTAAAGCACCCTAGTTAGAACTCAAGTTTGTATTTGATTAAAAAAAATAGATAAGGTCTAATCTAATCTAAGTTGCAAAGATATGTTACATTGGAGATTCACATTACATGCATTCTCACAACCAGACACGTACAAGTTCGCGCTTGCACATGCCTCATGTGAACCTACAACATAAAAACCGATCTCAAATGGACATACACCCTGTAACTCTTGCCGTCCTTCCCTGAGACAGGGGTGACATTGGCAAAGTGAACCATTTTTACAGCATGGGTGGTCAGCCGCATATCAACCTATAAGTCAAGGAACACACACGACAAATTACATTTTATACATCACTAAATAATAATATCCAAATACAAAATATCATTTACAAATAAAAACAAATTCCAATTTAACCCATTTAGACCGGAGGTTTTTTTTTGCGTTTTGTTTCCTGAAATTCATAATTGTTACATAAAATGGTGTAAAAAAACTTTTTTTCAAGTAACTTTTTTCTTTTTAATGTTTCTAGTTTTTGAGATAATATGAGGTGTTCCGAAATCGGATCACTAGGTCCCACGTCCCACGGAGGTCAAAATCAAGAAAAGGAAAAATATATACGAATAATGTTACGATTTTAATAAGGTTCTTTTAATTAAACTGCAAATTATTTATTTTTCAAGATTTATTTTATACAATGTCGGCTTACAATGAACTGATCACTTTTCTATCTCTATGCTTATCGACTTCACGGATCAATGTGTCAAATGACCTCCTCTCTACACAATTGCGGCTCAAATATATAGGTACAAAAGGGACGATTCTTGCTTGTTCTAGATTATTATATGGTGGAGTGTACCAGAACAGTGTATAGGTGTACTGTTCGATATTATTCCAGTTTCGCATACCAGCAAACTACGTGCCAAGTCACATGCACACGCACAAGCTCACAGCAGACTATGCTAGAGGCGGACACACACACAAGCAAGCCCTACGAGCTCATACATTCGTAACAATAAGATTGAGAAACCCCACGATTTTCCCCACACCTTGGCTCCTGGTGGACCTAACCCGGCCCTGTTCAAGTATAAAAATTACGTGCCAACTAAAACGTAGCGTTTAACAAATAATGTATGGAAACCAAAACTCCAAAAGAGGTTGTGTTTGAGTTTTCTTACATTTTTTAGAAAAATGATTCGTGTGTTTTGTACTCGGGGTACTGATCTCGCAGGGTTTCAAAATTGACCACATGAGGGTCGTAGATTTTGTTTCCCGTTTTTTTTTACAAATAAAATACGGCCTCTAAAATGTTGACTGAAAAAAGGGTTTTCCGGGTTTGTTCTCACTGAAGAATATTGGAATGACAATAGGATTCACCCATTAAAATTATTTAGTTAATTCTATCAAACATTTGCTTATACCTAACGTTTTTTGTTTTTAATTCACATAACCGACTCATTTCATTTGAAAGACCCCTCGGCTGAGTGACGTCTCTCATAGTTAAATAAATAATATTAAAATGCGACGAACTTATTCGTGTGTGCATCTAAGCTCTGGTTAAAATAAAAATAAACGTAAACGCAACTAAGCTACACATAAAGTGTAACTTCTTGCCGCGTTATCCCTTAAGGGTTTCGCATGTGGCGAGTGGCACCTTTTTATTGTTATAGGTCAGGGGGCCGGGCCTACGCCAACCACTTCATTTGAAGGGGTGGTTTCCCAGCTTCCGAGGGGGCTCGTACTCATTTCTTTGGTAGGCTGAGAAAACAGTGCCAGTACTTTATGTTGGGGTTTGAAATAAACACCAAAACGGGAAATCATTTCTGACACCCTCCTCGGTGGGATTCGAACCCGAGCTCACGGCATGGAACGCAAGCACTCTACCAACCTCAAATAATAAGTTACCTACATAATAAAAAATAGTTTACATTATTTTTGCATTTCCTCAATTTGTTTAATGTTTTTCTTTTGCGTTTTGTCTTCTTTGATCTTTTTCTTTGAGAAGTTATCGAGTAATAGTGGATCCATAAAGGAAACTTTCCCCATGATCACTCCCCTTGGGAAAAGATATGACGAGGATATCAAATATTTATCGGTGCGCATTCTTTCTTCCCTCTTTTTGATGGAATAATGTAAATACAAAACTATGAGCATTTGTGTATAGAAGGAAAATTAGGTTTTTGTGAAATAAACCAGCAAATTTGTGGTGTGAATTTCGACTCCTTGTACAAAAAACTATTGAATCTGTAAAAATCTACACAATCCACAATCTAAGTTGCGAGGATGTTTTTTTTTTTTTAAGAAATCCTGTGCGGGAGACTCCCTAGATTCTAAAGACTCTAGGGGTCTATGACACTTGTTGTAGTGCCGCAGAGGGGTACGAGCTTGGTCGTCGCTACAAAGCGCCAATACTCAAGCAAGACCCTAGTTGCTGTAAGGCTGGATGGACCTTTGGTGACCGGTCATTGGTAAAGGTTTATGAATTTTTCAACCCAGCGAAGAGCACATTCGAGATATAAATGGTATATTTTTGTGCTCCGCCGGGATCCGATTCCATAACCATCCATTTACGAGTCCGAAGTGTTGCCACTACGGACTACAGACCGGTCCAATGTATTAATTTTTTTAATTTTTATCTCGCAACCATCACATGTAAGTTTGCACTTAATATGCTGCATGAAATGGCGGTCGATACGTCATGTTGGCGACTAGGGTTTATTATATTGGAATTTGTTTTCTGTTTGTTGTCCATAGATATTATTATTTATTGATTTATGAAATGTAATTTGTCGTGATTGTTCCTTGACTTATAGGTTGGTATGCGGCTGACCACCCATGCTGTAAAAAATGGTTCACTTTGACAATGTCACCCCTGTTTCAGGGAAGGACGGCAAGAGTTGCAGGGTATATGTCCATTTGAGATTTGATTTTTATGTTGTAGGTTCACATGAGGCATGTGCAAGCGCGAACTTGTACGTGTCTGGTTGTGGGAATGCATGTAATGTGAATCTCCAATGTAAAATATCTTTGCAACTTAGATTAGATTAGATTAGATAAGTACTTATAAAATTAAAACCCAATACTCAAATAAGCGTACATACACCCTGTTACTCTTGCCGACCTTTCGTGAAACAGGAGTGGCATTGTATAATGAACCAATTTTAATAGATTAGTTAGTAAGTTTTACATCTGTAAGTCTGGAAATATAAATAATCATTAACTTTTAATTATATTACAAGAACAAATGATAAAAATCTGTAAAAATAACTGTAAAAATTTTAAAGCGCAGTCGCCAATATTGCCGATCAAACGCTTTTTTCTGTCTTTGCATGCTTATGTCATTAAATACAGAGTTAAAATCTTTTTTTATAATGCGATTCAGCCTTCAATTAGTCTTTAAAGAAATCGAGTAATTTTCTCTTTTCAAGAAAAAAACCCTTTTCCTGAAGAGGTAAATGAATAGAAAGTTTTTCCAAGAACGTATATTTCCGGTGGAATATTCAAATTAAATAACCTTAATTAAATCCCACTGAAATAAGGTATATTTCATGTTTTTATTCGTTACTGATCAGTGAAGGAGAGATGTAATAGACTTAATTACATCATCTGAAATTCAATCAATTTTAACGATTTAATTCCCCACCCCTGTATTCAAAGCATTGAATAATAACATAGAGGAGCAGAAATGGTGTTATGGCCGAGGGGGCCAAGTGGGCTGATCTTTCTAGCGTGTTTGGAATAGAACAACGTTGGTTCGATCTCCGTCTGGGTCATTTGACCATAATTTTGACAATAGTTCAACAGATGTAATTGGGTAATTATTAATTCATTAAAATAAACAATAATGAATTATTATTTGATGATATTAATACCTGTTTCTGGCCAGGTAGAATAGGTTGGTGAATTGCATTCCTCTTCACAAATCTATTTTGTTTTTAATTAAAAAAAACAAACTTAGTGCATTGATACATACTATCTACCACTTTTATCTAAGTCTTGTCAAACGTTGCAGTTGTGTAGTCATACAAAACATGTTTTTACGTGTCAAATTTTATTTTTTCTTGCTTTCTCCATTTTGTGTTTTGACACCCAATTACAACACACCATACTGTCTTAAAATATTTTTTTTCCTTTAAAATCAATTGTACCAATCACAAGATTTATACCGCATGCGTCTATGTTCGGACTGCTCCGGGCATAGTACGCACGCGGCAATGCTGCCACCTTTCTAGAAACACTTTAACATTCGCCCGAGTTTTTTTATACAAATGGAAATGCAACTGTGAAGTTCTTTGTTCTCTTTCTTGCTAATGACCATTTTCGTAAGTAGGTTGAAACCGATATATATTGTTAATTTTCGTTAAAATAATTTCTAGTCCACAGATTTAATGACTCAAAGTATACCTTCCTTACGTGCCAACTCAACCGTAGCGTTTTACCAGAAACGCGTAGAAAATAAAGCACTCACCAGAGGCGGTACTTTAAGTTTATATACATTTTTTGTTAAACGCTATGGTTGAGTTTGGAGTACAATATTTTATACTGTGAGCACTGGTTCATTTTCCTTACCACTCTTTGATTAGTTGCTTACTTAAAATATCAAACGAATTATACTCAATATCTCCAATGAACGCTGCGCAATATTACCGCCATTTTATTATGAGAATTTTCATTTTCATTTGGATTATGAATGGTTGATGAAAATACGGCGCTTAGGACTAAAAAAATAGTTTAAAACTAAGTATGCAGCTTAGTTATACATATGTACCACCGTATTTTGTAAGGTTATAAACCTAATTGGTATTTTGATGTTTTCAAAATATTTGTTTTTTCTTTTTTATTTTTATTTTTGTTTTATACTTGCCCTTTTGTGTGTTTCTATAATAATTAATCTATAACAGCGGTGCCCATACTTTTTCTTGAGGAGATCGACCTAGCAAAAATTTATGAATAGGAGATTGTCATTTAACTGTTTAGCCCACCAAATATAAATCATTATTCATGATGTATAAATATTTATTAAGAAAATAATTGCATAAGTAAAACTACGCGGAGTGCAAAATGTCAAATCAGTTTTAAGGTCGATCATTGGAATTTTAGCTATCCTCGGCAATCGACCTTAAAACCTCCCGCGATCTCCGAAACCTAGGGAGACTCTCGCACAGGATTTCTTTGAAAAAAAAAGAAACATAATATGAATAAGTACTAGCTTAGTAGTAGTCCTAGTCTCTGAAAAATCTTCAGTATAAAGTAGTACTTAGGTTATAGATTATTGGCTCACTGTTCTGATAAATAATTCCGCCATTGATCCCTCTGACACATAATTGAATCATCCTCATCCATAATGCGTCGTGATTATCTTGCGAGATGGCATGCCAGTCACGGAGGCAGCGGAGTTTCCTTATAAAACTTGTATCTTGGCAAAATAACGCCTGTGCAAGGTCACTGGAACGGAAATTCTAAATATCCCAACCAGAACAATGACCTGACGTGTATCTTTTCCGACTTTTAGAAAACGGCCTATTGCAAATAAGACGGCTACGTACCAGGGGCGTGCATCCCATACAAGCACATGCGCCTAATAGATAGGCAATATATGGTCAGAAACGGATTTAAGCTTGATATTAAAATTTACAATTCAAAATTTAAGTTCGATTTGAGCCATCCTAAGCACTAAAGTCAATTTCAAATGAGATATTACTTATTTTAAAGAAATGGGAGAAATTATTTATTCTGAAATGTATTTGCCTATACCCTATGCACGCCCCTGCTACGTACCTAGCATATAATTGTACCTACTTATAAAAAAAATACCTACATATGTACGCGTGTACATATGTAGGTATTGTGTGTACATATGTAGGTATTGTTTTTACAAGTAGGAGAGATCTAGCCCCCCTATTCATAAAAAGGTTTTAATTTTTAAACCAGCTTAAAGTCGATTTTCCCATAGTAGAAAGCAAGTTCGCAAACGCAACTAAACTACACATATAGTGTAACTTCTTACCTGCGTTATCCCTGGAGGGTCACACGTGGCTTTTTAGGACCTATTTATTTTAACCTATTTATTTTAGGGTAACGGGGGCTGGCTGGGTTTCCCAGCTCTCAAGGGAGCTGGTTCTCATTTCTTGTAAAGTCTGAGTAAACCTTGAGATCGAACCCTTGCTCTCGGTTTGGAATGCAAGCATTCTACCAATAGAGCTATCGATGTTTTTACGAGCTTGGTCGTCGTCTTAAATAAAAACCAGCACCTTGCTTTGAAATAAACACCGAAATGGGAAATCATGTCTGACACCCTCGGTGGGGATCGACCCCTTGCTCTCGGCTTGGAATGCAAGCATTCTACCAACTGAGCCATCGACCGGACTTTTAACAAGCTTGGTCGCGGCTACAAAGCGCCAATTCTGAAGCTAGATCCAATCGCTGTAAAGCTGGATGGACCTTTAGTTACCGGTCTTGAGTAAAGGTTATGAATTTTCCAACCCTGTGAAGAGCATTTCTGAAAATATAAATTTATATTTGTAGTTATCCGTCGGGGTTCGAACCCTCGACCTTCCATCTATAAGTCCGAAGTGTTACCACTAGACTACGGACCGGTCCACCGTACCAGGTTCTACTTTAGTATTAGGTTCAACTAAACTAATGAACAAGACCGTCTGGTTTTTGTATAAGAGTGGCATTTATACTGATCAAAAATTTATTGGAAGTAAAAATAAATATACAATCATTCTATATTTCAACACAATAATTCATCTCAAAAATCATCAAAAACGTAACACATAAAAAAAATGTAGAAATTCATGTTTCTGTAAACATCTTTTGTGGTGACATATTTACGTTGTATGTATATTTTTTTACTTGTATAATTAGATGATTAATTAAATAACACACCTGATTTTTTTTCATTAATGCTACGAAGAACCTTAATTTTAAGAAATATAATTTTTTTTAAATTACAATTTTAGTGTATGTAGCCGTAAAATTAACTTCAAGGATTTGGAAGGAATCTCGAAAATCCTTGGATGCGTATTAAAGCTTCCAACTCGTGGTATTTATTCGTTAGTGTAACTGTATCTTGGCCAGATAAAGCCTCGGCAAGAGCACTGGACCGGAAATTCGGGATATCCCGGATGGGGCGCCGCCCTGCCACCTCTGATTCCCGCTTTCTTTCCAACTTCCGGATCTATTTTATTTTTCACAAACCTAAAACTGACCACAAGAATTCGTCAACATCTCAAATATCTTTTGTTGGTCGTCATTTTTGTTGTTTTGTTTTCTAGTATTTTTGTCATTCTGTTTTATATTGTAATGATTGTACTCGTAGTTGGGTTCTTTTAATCAAACTGCAATTTATTTTACAAGATGTATTTTACACAATGTCGGCTTACAATGCACTGATTTCTAGCTCTTGCTTACCGACGGCCCAATGTTTTAATCAACTCTTGTCTCTCACACAATTGCGGTCCAAATATAAAGTGTCTAAACGGACGCTTTTCGCATATTCCAGCCCCGTCTATAGTGAACCACACACTTCTGTATTGTTTCATACTATTCTAGTTACGCATACCAACAACTATGTGCGTGGACACATTCACACGTTCGAACTCACAGTAGACTATAGGTACATTATCAAGCCACGTAATCGGGTTCACAACTTCGTAACAATACATTTAACAAATAAGATGGAATATGGAGTTGCAACATACCGAATTTTCTTCAACGGCGCTACGCAACCGTTTGTCTACTTATATAGCAATAAAAAAAAACAGAATAAAATCGGCAGATGATAATACATTGGAAAATAGGGTCCATAACAACCAATCAAACAATGCCCATCATTTTTTTCTGTGCCTTTTTGATCACAACTTTATTTAGGAAATTACAAAAAACACAGACATACTAAACGTAATTTTTTCCTTCAAAAATAAGTAAAAATGTAATTTCATCAGAGTGACAACAACCAGACAAACATATAATGATAGCAACTAGGCGGGAATACGTCACAATGAACTCGGCACATACTTGAGAATTGATTTTTTTCACGTGACTTTGATCCTTAGCAACCAATATTACAATATGTCTTTGCCTTTTCCGTATCTTTTCCGTTAGGAACCTGGGCTGGAAGCCTCATCACCATGGTAATTCTTACCTACCGAATATCGGTAATATTTGTATGAAGACAATCAGCTGTTCACTTGCGGCCATCTTGGGTAGATAGGTCTTCATACAAATATTACCGATATTCGGTAGGTAAGACTGTAATAAAAAGAAAGAAAAGTAGGCCATATTGTGAAGTCACAATTTCGTTGGTTATGGAATTTGTTCCACGTTCATTGTTCCCTGCCTTTTTTTCTCACGACTCCTTTGTGAAAAAAACGTCATTTCATTTTCCAAAAACAAGAGTAAAAATGGATGTGGAAAAATTCTGTTTATCAGACCAGAAAATATAACATGAAAAAAATATTAAATGTTATTTTGGTATGACCTAAAAATGTCCATAGAGCTACACTCCCAGCGGGAGGTAGGTAACGACCATAGAGAATAATAAGCCGGCCACCTAATGCTGTAGTCTTGTAGCCATTGAATCAAATCTCCCGCCCCGAAGTCGTTTGGCGCAAGGTTCAATATCGATTTTCAATTCATCAATGGCCGATAGACTGCCGAGATTCCGCGAGCCGCCGCTCTCGCAGTTTTTACTCGCCCATCTCGTGGTTTTTGTGCGTGTTTCTCGTGAAAGAAACGCCTGCCAGCTAATTGAATTGATGGCTGTAAAAACGGGCAATCTGTCAAGTTATAGAACAGCGTGGAGCTGTCAGAAAACGTTCCATTTTCAAAATCAAATTCTTAAACGGCTGTTGGAGTTTTTGTACCAATCTGCGTATCTATTTGATTTTAAATATATTTTTCTAGACCAGGGTTTTTTAAATTAGAATTTTGTACTTTGTTTTAGTTTAGATTTCCAAAAATATTATTAGTTGATTTTAAAAATTTAATTTGTTGTGTATGTTCCTTGACTTATAGGTTAGTATGCGGCTCACCACACGTGCTTTAGAAAATGGTTCGCTTTGCCAATGTCCCCCCTGTTTCAGGGAAGGTTGGCAAAAGTTGCAGGGTGTATGTTCATTTGAGATTTGGGTTTTCATATTGTAGGTCCACATGCGACATGTGCGAACTTATACGTATTTGCTTGTGAAAATGCATATAATGTGAATCCTTAATGTTACATATCTTTGCAACTTTGAATGGGAAGGTTGTGGGTTCGAATCCTGGCGGAGCACAAAAAATATGCCATCAAATTTACTTTTCGCTGGGTTGAAAAATTCATAAACCTTTACCAAAGACCGGTCACCAAAGGTCCATCCAGCCCTACAGCAACTGGGTCTTGCTTGAGTATTGGCGCTTTGTAGCGACGACCAAGCTCGTAGACCTCTGCGGCACTACAACAGGTGTAATAGACCCGTAGAGTCTTTAGAACCTAGGGAGTCTCCCGCACAGGATTTCTTAAAAAAAAAAAAAAACTAAGATTAGATTTCAAAACAAAATACAAAACGCTGTTCGTTCCTTACGATCCATTATTTCTTATTATCTAATCTAATTTAATCTAATCTAAGCTGCAAAGATATATACATATCATTTAAGATTTATATTAAATGCATTCCCACAAGCAGATATGTATAATTTCGCGCTAACACATGCCGCATGTGGACCTACAATATAAAAACCCAATCTCAAATGATCATAAGCCTTGCAACTCTTGCCGTCCTTCCCTGAAACAGGGGTGACATTGGCAAAGTGAACCAATTTTTTTTTACAGTATGGGTGGTCAGCCGCATAACAACCTATAAGTCAAATTATCCATTATATATACCTAGATACTTACCTAATATGAATCAAAATGTTCAAGACGTTCTAAATTTGACTTTAAATCGACTCTAAAACGTCTATGTAACCAGGTTCCTTAGCCACCAAATACAAAATATAAGTGAGCTTTCTACTGTCTAGTCTGCTGACCGGTCTATAGTCTAGTGGTTAACGCCACGGGGTTATAAACACTGGCAAACCACAAATAATTATCCTTCAATTTTCATTTTTTTACTTTCGTCGTGTTTTTAAATTGACTTCCCACTTTCCTAAGACCGGTCACTAAAGGTCTATACCTACCAACTTTAAAGCAACTGGGTATTGCTGGAGAATTGACATTTTCTAAAGTGACGACAAAGTTTGCAGAGGGCTCTCAGGGTGTGATTCACAAAAAAATAGAGATCACATTTATTATATCATCCAATTTTTTTCTGACTTGCAACCCAGCCGGGTGAAGTTGCAATTTTTGTGAACTCCATTACTCTTGAGCTCCAACGTCTTGTTTCTAGAAAAATATTTAGAAAAAATGTCACGTATCAATTTTATTCTAATATTTTTTTAAGTAAAAAAAAACAAGATTATTGATTCTCTTATCAAGAGTTTAAAAAAAAACCTGGAAAACATTGACATTTTGTGTGATTTATCTTTGATATTTATTGCAATTTTTGCTTTGAAATATTGCAAGCTGTCCAACCCAATAAAAAATCACGAGTTAGAAAAAAAGTTTTGATGGATTTGTTGCCATGTTGTCGAAAAGTTCCATAGACAAGAATTAAGATGCTGCATCTCTATTTATTGCAAGCCTGTAATATACGTTAAAAAAACGCAACTAAGCTACACATATAGTGTAACTTCTTGTCTGCATTATCCCCGAAGGTCGCAGGTGGCGATTCGGGACCTTTTTATTTTTACGGCTAAGGGGGCCGGACTCCCACCAACCACTTTCAGTTGAAGTGGGGGTTTTCTAGCTCCCGGGGGGGCTGGTTTTCATTTCTTTTCAAGGCTGAGTACACCTTGCCGGTATTTATTTTGGGTTTGAAAGAGACGCCGAAACGGGAAATCATTTTTGACACCCTCGGTGGGGATCGAACCCTTGCTCTCGACATGGAATGCAAGCATTCTACCGACTGAGCTATCGACCGGACTTTTTACGAGCTTGGTCGTCGCAACAAAGCGACAATTCTCAAGCAAGACCCAGTTGCTGTAGGGTTGGATGGACCTTTGATGATAGTTCATGAAAAAAAACAGTTTATGGTTCTTTTTGTGGGAAAAAACATTTTACAAAACATTTCATAATAAAAGAGGAGCTTGTATGAAGAAGGTTATGACTCTGGAGGAAATGAAAGAAGTATGTAAGGATAGAAAGAAATGGCGGTTGATCTGTAATGTTGGCGGCTAGGGTTTATTAAAGTGAAATTGGTTTTATGATTTAGTTTTTTTTTTTTTTTAGTGCCCATGTTTATATTATTGTTTATTGATTTAAAAAATGTAATTTGTGATGTTTGTTCCTTGACTTATAGGTTGGTATGCGGCTGACCACCCATACTGTAAAAGAATGGTTCACTTTGCCAATGTCACCCCTGTTTCAGGGAAGGACGGCAAGAGTTGCAGAGATTATGTTCATTTGAGATTGGGTTTTTATATTGTAGGTCCACATGCTGCATGTGTTAGCGCGAAATTATACATGTCTACTTGTGGGAATGCATTTAATATAAATCTTAAATGATATATATCTTTGCAGCTTACATTAGATTAGATTTGACAAACTCCATCGATTAAAAAAAATGTGACGTCAGATGCCGGGTTGCTAGGGCAAAGGCAAATTAATACATTTTGTAGTTGGTTTCTAAGAGCTCAAGTCACATAAACCTGTGCCGTTTGCCCACCGAAAAAAATGCTTAAAATTAAAATCTGTCAAACCTTCTACGGTTGCACTATTCAGTATTCATCGAAAAATTATTGCATGAAAGCAATTATTTCCCATACGCAACGCAACGCAACTAAGCTACACATATAGTGTAACTTCTTGCCGCGTTATCCCCGAAGGGGGCGCATGTGGCGAGTTGAACCTATTTATTTTTACAGGTAAGGGGGCCGGCCTTACGCCAACCACTTCAGTTTAAGTGGGGGTTTTCCCAGCTCCCGAGGGGGCTGGTACTCATTTCTTGTGAAGGCTGAGTAAACCTTGCCGGTAATTTTATTATGGGGTTTGAAATAAACACCGAAATAGGAAATCATTTCTGACACCCTCCTCGGTGGGATTCGAACCCGAGCTCACGGGGTAGAATGCAAGCACTCTACCAACTGAGCTATCGACCGGACTCATACAAATGAAATACAAATGAAAAAAAAAAAAAAAAATCCCATTTTTCTTTCACGTCAACCACAGACAATTTATTTCTGTCCATCATCTGTCAATCTGTCAAAATCAATTCAAGCTGTAAAAGAAAAAAATCGCAAAAAACAAAAACGCCTTTGTTTGGCAGGGAAGAGGTGAAAGAAAATACCATTTTTATTGTTTTCGGAAGCTGTGAAAATTATGATCGGCGGGAAGAAATAATAAGATCATAATTTATACTAAATTATTCATAAATTCTTCTAAATGAATGAGTAAAAAATTAAATTTTAAAAGTATTTTTAGATGAAGAAAAAAGGAATACTTCTAAAACATTTTTTTTCAAACCATACGGTAGCTAGCTCAGTTGGTTAATTCTTATATTCTATGCAGCAAGCTAGGGTTTGATCCCCCTCGAGGGTGTCAAAAATAATATTCCGTTTTGACGCTTATTTCAAATTCGCAATAAAATATAGGCAAGGTTTACTCAGCCTTCACAAGAAATGCGAAGCAGTCCCTTTGGGAGCTCGGAAATCCCTTTTCAACTGAAATGGTTGGCGTAAGGCCAGCCGCCTAATTTGTAAAAGTAGGTTACACAATACACACCCTTTCGGGAACAACTTGGAAATAAGGTGTACTGTATGTGCGTAATAAAATTTATTTGTAATTCGCTGAGAATCAAACCCACGACCGTTCGATTACGAGCTCGTAGCGTTAACTACTAGACGGCCAAAGACAAAATAATTTTCTTAGACTTTTTAAATAATTTTCTATGTATCTAATCTAATCTAATCTAATCTAAGCTGCAAGGATATATATCATTTAAGATTTATATTAATTGCATTCCCACAAGCAGACATGTATGATTTCGCGCTAACACATGCCGCATGTGGACCTACATTATAAAAACCCAATCTCAAATGAACATAAGCCCTGCAACTCTTGCCGTCCTTCCCTGAAACAGGGGTGACATTGGAAAAGTGAAACATTTTTTACAGTATGGGTGGTCAGCCGCATACCAACCTATAAGTCAAGGAACTCTTCTACATAAACTATCTTCATTACATAAAAAACAAACTAAAAACTGTCTTTTGTTTCAAAGAAGGCTTTCCATACACAAAACTATCTTCTTCCTGAAACAAGTTGAACTTCTTTTTTCGTGGCTTTGGTCATCAAAGTTGCAATTATTTCGCCATCGGAAGCAGCTGGCTTCCTTCCTGTTTCTTCGTGGCAACCACCTCCGTCCTGGCTCGGAAAAATCTAGAATTTTCTGCGCAAAATGCACCTTTCATGTGCAATCACATGCTTCTAGTACAAAGGATTTACCAACAATGATTTCACAAGCATTATTGTGAAAAAAACTGCATCATTAGTATGCAAGAGACAAAATCACTACAAAGAAATTTTACATACAAATTAGAAACCTTTTTTCAGGTTTTTTCATGATAATAGGTTTCTTGTTAAACGAGGCCTTTGAACAATAAAAACTTGCAGAATTTCCATTTTAAATCAGTAGAAGTTTTGGAAAAAAATATATTCAGAAAGGTTTAAAAAAGGATTTCTTTGATTTTTAAATGTATTTTTTATACATCCAGGGCTGTATTTTGAGAACGTCGAATATCAAGTTTGTAATAATTTTATTTGATTAAGTATAGGTTTGTTTTATAAATAAATTGAATAACAGAATATCGATTCTTGATTGCGTTTCAAGCTTTCGATACCTCATTATACGAGAAAATATTGAATAAAGATAGAAATATTTAAATTATGTATTTATTATATTTTATTTCATAAATATTTATAACCGTGTATATTTTTAAATAAGTTATTTCATGGCTTTTTCTTCCTTTGTGGTATCCCCTACTTTGCATAAGTGGTTTGCGTACGGTACATCATGTTGGCCTTCTCACCTGTGAAAATAAATGTGTTCCATGTGCCAAATTGTCCTTAGGAGGCAAGCTGCGTATACTAGGGGCGTGCATTCCATACAGGCACTAGCCTAATGGGTAGGCAATATATGGTAAAAAAAAACACATTTAAGCTTATCTTGCGATTTACAATTAAAATTTTAAAAAAATAATTATTTTTCAATAAAAAATTAAAAAATAAAAGAAATTAAAAACTTTGTTTTATTCCACTTTTATTGTTTTTGAGTATGTTACAAACGTTTTCGGAATACCTTCCATCATCGGGTAACAACAATTACTGTTACAACAACAAGTAATTGTTGTTACCCGATGATGGAAGGTATTCCGAAAACGTTTGTAACATACTCAAAAACAATAAAAGTGGAATAAAACAAAGTTTTTAATTTCTTTTATTTTTTTATTTTTTATTGAAAAATAATCAATTTTTTAAAATGAATTTCCACAGTGTTTCACAAAAATCTTTTCAAAATTTAACATTTTAAGTTTGATTGGAGCCATCGTTAGCACTTGAGTCAATTTTGAATGATCTATTGTAAAAGAATGGGAGAAAATATTTATTCTGAAATGTATTTGCCCATATCCTATGCACGCGCCTGCCATATACAGCTTAGTTACGAGACTGTATGAGATTAAAACCACTATACGCTCGTCTTAAGTTCTTATGTTCAAAACATCTTAGTTTTAAGTACAGGCCATCTAAATTTTTAAGTGCAAAACATCTTTCGGTGCTATTCTTAGACATTTTAGTCGTCCGTTGAGCCCGCGCTTTGACAAACTAATGATGCATTTGTATGAAGACCTGTCAATACAAGATGGCTGCAAGTGATCAGCTGATTAGTCTTCGTACAAATATTACCAAAACTCGGTTAGAAAGACCGTGGTGATGAGACCTCCAGCCCAGGCATCATTAGTTTGTCAAAGCGTAGGCTCAACGGATGACTTTGTCTACGGATCCAGTGGAGGAGAGATTGCGAATGTGGAAAGAGGAATGCCCTGAGAGTTTTGTGCAGCCTGCAGAGAGCCTACCTCCAGGAAAGAACCTCGAGTGGCCCGTGTGGAAATTTATGAACAGATTGAGGACCAATGTTGGAAGAGCCCGGGCCAACATGTTGACCTGGGGATTTCTGGGACGGGAGGACTCTACACTATGTGAGTGTGGAGCTCAGCAAACTATGGAGCACCTGCGGTGTTGTCCCTCCTGTCTGACAAGCTGCTCCATGGATGATCTCTTTGCGGGAAACCAAAGAGCTGCAGACATTGCTCGTTACTGGGCCAATACGGTGTGAAGCTGACACAAAGAAGAGGAAGAACGGACGACTAAAACGTTTAAGAATAGCACTGTTTGAGGTTAGTGAGCAGGACAAACACACTCTGAGTGTACTAAATACTTACCCCGCCATAACTTTGAATTGCTGCAGCTCTTAATCCAAACCATAAAATTTCCAATTAACCGCCAGACGTGTCTTAATTCCCCGCCAACAATGTCTTACTACCATCATGGCTGAAAACTTATTTACAAGAGAAGTTTTCATCGTATAATCACAATAATATGTCCCCATGTGGTCCCCATCTTTAAGACTCTGTTCACAAAAAAAATCTCGTTGTTTTTCAAAATATGTTGCTTTTTACTTTATGGCATTAGTAAACAGGTGACATTAATGAAAAAAATCACGCGTATTAAATGATTTTTTATCTGAATTCAGAAAGTAAATTATTTTTATATAGCTTAAAAAATGACGCCACAAAAAAATATTTAAAAAAACTGCTTTTTGTACATTTTTTTGCTCTCATTTTGTTATTTTGTATTTTGGAAATATTTTTTAAACTAATTAATTAATTTAATTCTTGAAAACGGGTTTTTCCTATTATTTCAAAAACTGAAGAATGGCCGGTGAATTTGAAAGAAGAATAATGAAAGGCAGGTGTGTACTGGGTGCGACCGCTTGCATCGCCAGGAACCAAAATCTCTCAAAAATTGTTAGATTGGCGGTGCACGGTGGTATACTAGTGCCAACCTTGATGTATGGAAGTGAAGCCTGGACGGTGAGTGAAAGGGAAATTAGTAAAGTCCATACAGTAGAAATGGACTGTCTAAGAAGTATGATTGGGAAAAAACGACCGTGTTCATCATGAACCTGTCCTGCTCGGACCTAGCCACAGAATCATGAGTTACATTGTTGTTTGTGTTGCAGGTTCACAACGCCACGACCGTGTTCATCATGAACCTGTCCTGCTCGGACCTAGCCACAGAATGATAAGTTACATTGTTATGTTGTATTGCAGGTCCGCAACGCCACGGCCGTGTTCATCATGAACCTGTCCTGCTCGGACCTAGCCACAGAATGATAAGTTACATTGTTATGTTGTGTTGCAGGTCCGCAACGCCACGGCCGTGTTCATCATGAACCTGTCCTGCTCGGACCTAGCCACAGAATGATAAGTTACATTGTTATGTTGTGTTGCAGATCCGCAACGCCACGGCCGTGTTCATCATGAACCTGTCCTGCTCGCACCTAGCCACAGAATCATGAGTTACATTGTTGTTTGTATTGCAGGTCCGCAACGCCACGGCCGTGTTCATCATGAACCTGTCCTGCTCGGACTTAGGCACAGAATCATGAGTTACATTGTTGTGTTGTGTTGCAGGTCCGCAACGCCACGGCCGTGTTCATCATGAACCTGTTCTGCTCGGACCTAGCCACAGAATCATGAGTTACATTGTTATGTTGTATTGCAGGTCCGCAACGCCACGGCCGTGTTCATCATGAACCTGTTCTGCTCGTACCAAGCCATGAGCTACATTGTTGTGATGTGTTGCAGGTCCGCAACGCCACGGCCGTGTTCATCATGAACCTGTCCTGCTCGGACCTAGCCACAGAATGATAAGTTACATTGTTATGTTGTGTTGCAGGTCCGCAACGCCACGGCCGTGTTCATCATGAACCTGTCCTGCTCGGACCTAGCCACAGAATGATAAGTTACATTGTTATGTTGTGTTGCAGGTCCGCAACGCCACGGCCGTGTTCATCATGAACCTGTCCTGCTCGGACCTAGCCACAGAATCATGTGTTACATTGTTGTGATGTGTTGCAGGTCCGCAACGCCACGGCCGTGTTCATCATGAACCTGTCCTGCTCGCACCTAGCCACAGAATCATGAGTTACATTGTTGTTTGTATTGCAGGTCCGCAACGCCACGGCCGTGTTCATCATGAACCTGTCCTGCTCGGACCTAGCCACAGAATGATGAGTTACATTGTTATGTTGTGTTGCAGGTCCGCAACGCCACGGCCGTGTTCATCATAAACCTGTTCTGCTCGGACCTAGCCACAGAATGATGAGTTAAATTGTTGTGTTGTGTTGCAGGTCCGCAACGCCACAGCCGTGTTCATCATGAACCTGTCCTGCTCGCACCTAGCCACAGAATCATGAGTTACATTGTTGTTTGTATTGCAGGTCCGCAACGCCACGGCCGTGTTCATCATGAACCTGTCCTGCTCGGACTTAGGCACAGAATCATGAGTTACATTGTTGTGTTGTGTTGCAGGTCCGCAACGCCACGGCCGTGTTCATCATGAACCTGTTCTGCTCGGACCTAGCCACAGAATCATGAGTTACATTGTTATGTTGTATTGCAGGTCCGCAACGCCACGGCCGTGTTCATCATGAACCTGTTCTGCTCGTACCAAGCCATGAGCTACATTGTTGTGATGTGTTGCAGGTCCGCAACGCCACGGCCGTGTTCATCATGAACCTGTCCTGCTCGGACCTAGCCACAGAATGATAAGTTACATTGTTATGTTGTGTTGCAGGTCCGCAACGCCACGGCCGTGTTCATCATGAACCTGTCCTGCTCGGACCTAGCCACAGAATGATAAGTTACATTGTTATGTTGTATTGCAGGTCCGCAACGCCACGGCCGTGTTCATCATGAACCTGTCCTGCTCGGACCTAGCCACAGAATGATAAGTTACATTGTTATGTTGTGTTGCAGGTCCGCAACGCCACGGCCGTGTTCATCATGAACCTGTCCTGCTCGGACCTAGCCACAGAATGATAAGTTACATTGTTATGTTGTATTGCAGGTCCGCAACGCCACGGCCGTGTTCATCATGAACCTGTCCTGCTCGGACCTAGCCACAGAATGATAAGTTACATTGTTATGTTGTGTTGCAGGTCCGCAACGCCACGGCCGTGTTCATCATGAACCTGTCCTGCTCGGACCTAGCCACAGAATGATAAGTTACATTGTTATGTTGTATTGCAGGTCCGCAACGCCACGGCCGTGTTCATCATGAACCTGTCCTGCTCGGACCTAGCCACAGAATGATAAGTTACATTGTTATGTTGTGTTGCAGGTCCGCAACGCCACGGCCGTGTTCATCATGAACCTGTCCTGCTCGGACCTAGCCACAGAATGATAAGTTACATTGTTATGTTGTATTGCAGGTCCGCAACGCCACGGCCGTGTTCATCATGAACCTGTCCTGCTCGGACCTAGCCACAGAATGATAAGTTACATTGTTATGTTGTGTTGCAGGTCCGCAACGCCACGGCCGTGTTCATCATGAACCTGTCCTGCTCGGACCTAGCCACAGAATGATAAGTTACATTGTTATGTTGTATTGCAGGTCCGCAACGCCACGGCCGTGTTCATCATGAACCTGTCCTGCTCGGACCTAGCCACAGAATGATAAGTTACATTGTTATGTTGTATTGCAGGTCCGCAACGCCACGGCCGTGTTCATCATGAACCTGTCCTGCTCGGACCTAGCCACAGAATGATAAGTTACATTGTTATGTTGTATTGCAGGTCCGCAACGCCACGGCCGTGTTCATCATGAACCTGTCCTGCTCGGACCTGCTGTTCTGCTGCTTCAACTTGCCGCTGGCCGCGTCCACCTTCTGGGCGCGCGGCTGGGTGCATGGCCGGCTGCTGTGCCGGCTGTTCCCGCTGCTGCGGTACGCCCTGCTGGCCGTGTCGCTCTTCACCGTGCTGGCCATCACCATCAACAGATACGTCATGATCGGCCATCCCAGCCTCTACCCAAGGTAAGACAATCTTCTTAGCATTTTTTTTTCTAAGAAATCCTGTGCGGGAGACTCCTTAGATTTCAGAGACTCTCTTTGCGAGCTTGGTCGTCGCTACAAAGCGTCAATACTCAAGCAAGACCCAGTTGCTGTGAGGCTGGATGGACGTTTTTAGTGACCGCAACGCAAACGCAACTAATCTACACATATAGTGTAGCTTCATATTTTTTTACAGGTAAGGGGACCGGCCTTACGCGAACCACTAAAGTTGAAGTGGGGGTTTCCCAGTTCCCGAGGGGGCTGGTACTCATTTCTTGTGAAGGCTGAGTAAACGTTGCCGGTATTTGATTTCCCGGTTTGATATAAACACCTAAATGGGAAATCATTTCTGACACCCTCGGTGGGGTGCGAACCTATGTGCATCTCCCCACCCCAGAATATCGGTGTTAAATAATAATATTAGGATGATTTATTTGGTGAGCGCTGTTTTTGTGTGTATCACACCTCAAGAGCCCTCTGCGAGCTTGGTCGTCGCTGTAGAAAGCGCCAATTCTCAAGCAAGACCCAGTTGCTGTAAGGTTGGATGGACCTTTAGTGACTGGTCTTTGGTAAAGGTTTTTTTATTATTTTTTCAACCTAGCGAAGAGCATAATATTTGGCTTTATGCTCCGCCGGGATCCGAATCCACAACCTTCCATTTACGAATCCGAAGTGCTGCCACTGGACTACGGACCGGTCCAAGCAACACCAACGACACGCGGTGTTCCCAAGCGGTCACCCATCCAAGTACTATCCGCGCCCGATGTTGCTTAACTTCGGTGATTGGACGAGAACCAGTGCTTACAACATTGAATTCAAAACTAATTAAAATACATACACAATTTCTTTTCTACCTCAAAAGGCTTAAAAGGTTTCAAATGTTTCCCCTGTTCGACAAAAAATATTTAATTTTTGCCAGACAACGCAGAGCAGACTAAAAAAAGTATTTTTCTACGTCACTTAAAATCCCGTATTTTGCCCTCCAAAACAATTACCGAATAATTTCCTTCAACGCTTTGCATAGTTTACTTTAGAGTAAATAATCTTATCAGTAATTGGAATCGTGGTTCAGAAAAGGAAAGAATTTAATTACGAACCAAGCCTTCCACTTTCCCATTCTTGAGAACCGTTCTTCTTCTCACTTTCCGAATCTTTTTTTCTTACAATGAATCTGTATTTTTTCCCCGCATTCTTATCCCAGACTACCCCAAGTTCATCGAGCTCATCGGGGTGTTTTTTCAACTTTTCTCCCCGAGGAGTTTGGCGTTCAGTTTCTAAGTGCCGGCCATTCAATTGTTATAGTATTTTCATTGTATATCTATTTGAAAAAAAAAACTTTAAATAATTCAGATTAAAGAATTCAGAGAAAAAATATTGTTATGATTTTACTTGGGGTTCTTTTTTAATAAAACTGCAATTATTTATTTCAACAGAATTTATTTTACACGGTTTAGTTCACAATTCACAACAGTTGAATAATCTTTGCGTATATTGGTTTCACGGTAAAATGTTCTGAGCGACTACTGTATAGGTACAATAGTGTGTGTAAAACCGTCTGGTATAATCCATCATGGTAGTGGAACAGCTGTCTAGTATAATCTAGGACAGAGATCGAATAATCTGGAATATGCAAGATAGATCTCTGTTATACCTATATAAAGGGACTACAATGGGGCAACAAGAAAGTAGTCGCTCGGAGCATTTTGCCGTGAAACCAATATACGCAAAGATTATTAACTGTTGTGAATTAAGAACCAAACCGTGTAAAATAAATACTTTCAGTTTAATTAAAGAGAACCCAGTAAAATCATAACAATATTTTGTTATTAGGTACTTACCTTACTTAGAGGACTCTTGAGGTGTGATACATTCAAAAACAGCGCTCACCAAATAAATCATCCCAATATTATTATTACTTTTATTACCCACTAAGGACCGTATTCCCATACAAGTTTAACGATTACCCACCGATTTTTAAAAATTCAAATTTGGCTTCTAAATTTCCCAAGCATATTGTCATCAATATACATAATTTATGATTGAAGTAAATATACACGAAGCTGGTGTATTTTGCCGACTAAGGACTTGATCTTGGGTAATGATATTTTCATTATGAGACTGTCCCATTAGCATTTCGTACAAGCTCAGTCAAATGACTTTATGGCGGAGTCTCAGAATGATATTTCTTAAAGGAGCCCCCCTGAAAATGTACTTCCAAGAACTGCCTTGATGTGAACTCCCAGCAATATTGTAGATCGTTAGCAAACTTGCCATCTATGTTAATAACAATAGAAATAACTGTTTTCAGGCTCTCATAGCCGGCTTCAGATGATGATGATGAGGGTGCAGCATCCATTCTTCCGGGTTTGTAGACCATGGTCCAGTATTTCTACTCAGTTCAAGTACGAGCCTTGAAGAAGTCAGTCACAAGTTCACTGACGAAACATAGCAGCCTTCTGAGAAGAAATACTGGACCATGGTCTACAAGCCAGGAAGAATGGATGCTGCATCCTCATCATCAATAGAAATAACGTTTTGAATTTGAAAGCCCTGACCTTAGCCGCCAACATCAACGGCCATTTTTTCGGTCCTTGCATACCTTTTCATTTCGTTCAGAGTAATAACATTTTTCATAAAAGAACATATTATTTTATTATGACTGGATATCCACTCAAACGCTATTTCAGGAATTTGTTCCATCTTTAGAAAAAAATACTTGTTGTATATGTTCCTTGACTTATAGGTTGGTATGCGGCTGACCACCCATGCTGTAGATAATCGTTCACTTTGACAATGTCACTCCTGTTTCATGAAAGGTCGGCAAGAGTTGCAGGGTCTATGTTCATTTGAGATTTGGGTTTTAATTTGTAAGTTATACGTGTTTTCACAAGCGCGAACTTATACGTGTTCTTGTGAAAATGCATATAATGTGAATCCCCATTGTTACATATCTTTGAAACTTAGATTAGATGAGATTAGATTCATTCGCTATTTTTATAGGTCTTCCTCTACCTTGATCTCAATATATTATTGTCACGTACCCTTTCTTCGTCAGTCTTTTGATATGCATTCTCTTCATATGACCAAACCATTTTAATAACTCATCTGTCTATTGCACTGTATTATTCTCTTACGGAAAAATTCATCACTTCGTTAAAAGTATAATCAAATAAATATTCAGATAATTTATTTGGTAGGCGAAGTTTTGAAAGTGAACCTCACTTCAAAAGCCCTCTGCGAGCTTGGTCGTCTCCATAGAAACGCATTTTTTTTAAGCAAGACTCAATTCAACATATCTCTCAGGGTCAGTCTTTCCCTCCACTGACCCACGCCCTGTATATCCATCCCATCCGGGGATGTGTCACAGGACTAGCATGCAAAAGTTATGTGAGATGCGAGTGGTAGAAGGCGCTCCCGTGAAGCTACATTTTCCCAAGTGCTTACACAAAGCAAAGGAGGCTCAGAAATCACTGAAAGATTATAGCCGTGAGGGTTTAGGGCTCGAGGATTTTAAATTTACAAACAAAAATGCAAAGTGATTCTGAGCGTCTTAACATATGACTTAAGGCCTAAAATTCGAGATGCTACTTCTGAGATCCAAGCTGGATAAACCGATTTGACCGGAGTTTTAGTAGAGCCAGATAAATTATTCAACAAATGGCATATTAAAAAAAAAATGTGCTCAGCCGGGCATCAAACTCACGACCGTGATAACTTGAATGTCTCAGTTCGCTTTTGGTCCCCATAGGCCGGGGTCTTGTCGCGGCATTTATTTGATTTACGGTCCGGCATTAGGGTGGGCCTTCACCACTTACAAATACACATAAAAACAATTCCGCACAGATTCCGCGACAACTAGCGGAAAACCAACGCACCGCACTAATGAGGAAACTCTGATGAAAAAATACCAACCGGGACATCTGATGTTATTACATTCCATGAAGCCAAAGAAGAGGGGAGACTTACCGCGTATTTGCAGAATCTTAACCGAAGGGTTATTTAATTTTTCGGACCAATTTTTCACAACCTTATTTTCGTAATAAAATTGAATCGGCAAAAAAAAATTCAGGAAAAATTGCTGCGTCATCCGACCAGATTGCTAAGGATATTATTAACCGATTTTATATTTGCAAATTATATTTAAGGAGTGCTTCTATTATTCTTGAAGTTAATTTCGTTGGTGTTGTAGCTAACGTCTTTTTTTCTAGCGTTGTAGCTAAAGTTTTTTTGAAAAATTAATATCTGATATACCGAAAATCGGAAAAATTCCATATTATTGCTTAACCATGGCTGAAGCGCTGTGTGCGTCTCTGGTACTATAACCTGGTTTGTCTATATTTTTTCTATCCTGTGCCGGATCTGAAGTCTAGTATTTTTTTTTTTTTTATAAAAAAATAGATTTGTGGAAAGGAATGCAATCCACCAACCTATTTTGCCAGGCCAGTTGTCTTCATGCGAAAGCAGAAGCTTGTGTGCATGCAACGGCATCTGTTGAACCAGGTTCGAAATTATCGTCGCGGGATTCGAACCAACGTTATCCGGTTCCAAATAACCCGACTTTGGGCAAATGTATGGGGTATCCCAGGTCCCGGGAGGGCTGGTTATCAGTTTTTGTGAAGACTGAGTATACCTTGGAATAGAACCCTTGCTCTCGGCATGGAATGAAAGCATTTTACCCACTGAGGTATCCACCGAACTTTTTACGAGCTTGGTCGTCGCTACAAATCGCCAATTCCCAAGCAAGACCCAGTTGCTGTAAGGCTGGATGGACTTTTTAATGACTTTGGTTCTGAAGACATTTTGGCATGGGTATACATTAAAACTTCCACACGGTTTGTCCGGCGATCCATTGAAAAGCCACAGACAAACCGGACAGAATACATACTGTGTGAAAAGAAAATCAGCTTTCGCATAAAAAAATTAACATTTTATAGAAATAAAATGAGGCTCTTTTCATAACGGTAATATTTCAATAAATATGTAATAACATTTTATGTTACCTACAGAGATAAAATATCCCGCGTATTATATTCCTCGATCATGTTAACAGAAAAAAATGTTTGAAAATTGAATTTCTCACTTGGCGTGCTCTTGTATCTTCCATTCATTTTCTGTGGACGCGATCTAGAGGAGTCAACGCAATGCTTTGCTTGGGGTAAAGATGTCCAAAGACAATTGTCATGGCGGACAATAGGGCGACAGTAAAAGTCAAGTGCCCGACAGACTGTATCAATAAAACGGAGAAGATTCACATCGACGTAATTACATTCTCGAGTGTTTACGGAAACGTACGAATTGATATTTATTTATGTTCCTTGACTAATAGATTGGTATGAGGCTGACTGTCCATAGAGTAAACATCAATTCCTTCTTGCCATTGATTCAGGGAAAAAATGATGCTCTCTACACTTTATGTTTCCTAGACGTTTAGCTTGGTATGAGGTTGGCCGTCGGTAATTACGGTAAATAAAAATAGTTTCTAATCTAATCAAAGATATGTAACATTGTACGACCAGTGTGTCCTGCCAGTTATGACTTACGGAGCAGAGACACTAACTCTCACCAAAATGACTATCAGGAAACTCCGTGTAGCACAACGAAAGCACGAAAGAGCTATGCTACACATAAGACTGTCAGATCGGATACGAAATACCGAAATACGTAGAAGATCGGGAGTTACTGACATAGTCAAAAGAGTGGCAAAGCAGAAGTGGTCGTGGGCAGGGCATGTAGCCAGATTGAGCGAGCAAAAATGGACGAAAAGAGTGGTAGAATGGAGACCTCGTGAAGACAAAAGAACAAGAGGAAGGCCTCTTACACGATGGTCAGATGATATCAAAAGAGTTGCTGGTGACTGGATGCAGAGAGCCCAGGACAGAGACGCCTGGGGAGATATGGGGGAGGTCTTTGTCCAGCAGTGGATAAGAAATGGCTGAATAAGTGAGTAAGTAAAAGTAACATTGGGGATTCACGTTATTTTCATTTTCACAAGTTAAAAAAAAACACGTATAAGTTCGAGGACTTGTGCATGTCGCATGTGAACCTACAACAAAAAAACCCAAATCTCAAATGAACATACACCCCGCAACTCTTGCCGACCTTTCCTGAAACAGAGGTGACATTGCCGCCAACATTACAGATCAACCGCCATTTCTTTCGCAAACGCCACTTAGATTATAGAAAACTTAAACAAAAATTAATTGAAACGTAAAGAGCTTTCACGCACGCTGAACTTGAATTTTAAATATTCAAATTAGAGTTGGGAGGGCGAAAACTTTTTAACAAGTCGTTAAGCCGTAATCGAAGCGATATTTCGTGTTGAGAAATTGACGACAAGTAACAAAAAATGGAGAGAAGTTTTGTCAACATATTCCAGCTTAAAACAAACGCACTGCAGTTTTTCCCACTTAAACCGTTCTACTCAATTTCGACGCTGAACCTCCTTTTAACTTTATTTCTTTTACTTTAGCCAGGGAGCAGAGGTTGGTAATTTGCATTCCTCTTCTTTTCACAAATCTATTTTTTTTTAAATCGTGTGCCTCCCCCCCCCCCTTAGATATAAGGTTAGGTTTAAGGGAGCAATGGGCTACAATCTAATCTAAGTTTTTTTTTTTTTTTGAAGAAAGCCTGTGCGGGAGACTCCCTAGATTCAAGAGACTCTAAGGGTCTATGACACTTGAAGAGGATTTGGTGATGTGGCAGTTGTCCATGTTCGGTTGCAGGGCCGTTAGCTGCGCAGTGCTGTGGTGTGTGTTGCGTTGCTTTGTTTTGAGACACTGAGAGGTACAAAGATAATATTATATGCATTTTCACAAGCAGACACGTATAAATTTGCGCTTCAACATGTGGCATGTGGACAAAATTATCTTCAAGAATAATGGAAGCACTCCCAAAATATAATTTGAAAATATAATATTGGTTAATCATCTATATTTCTACTGATAGCATGCTATGCGCCAGTAGATTCAGAATGTATGGAGATTAAGAATGAATTCTGGGATATGCTTGACGATAAAATCAGAATGAAAGACAAAGAAGAAAAGGTGATTCTGCTTGGTGACATGAACGGATGGGTGGGTAGAAGAAAGGAAGAGTATGAAAGGGTTATAGGACCAAACGGAAGGGGTGTCATGAATGGCAGTGTGAGACGGCTTGTTGACATGTGTGTGGAGCATGATTTGCTTATATCAAATACTTGGTATAAGCATAAAGACGTGCACACATACACGTGGTATGGGCCAAATACTCGCACTGTCATTGACTACATATGTATGGAAGAATGTATGAGAGGTGCCATAAGAGATGTCAGAGTCTACCAAGGTATATCCGTGGGCTCAGACCATCATCTCTTGTGTGCAAAAGTAATGATAGGCGAAGTAAAAGATAGGAAAAGAACGAAAGTGATTAAGATGAAAAGAGTGAAAGTGGAAAAATTAGATATGATTTTGAAGCTGAAATAAGCCAGATTTTGAAATCGGATGAATGCAAGGAACTTGTGAAGAATGCATGTGTAGAAAAAATGTGGAAAACATTTAAAACATGTTTGGTTGAAAGCGCAAAGAAAATATGCGGTGAAGTTACGATTGGGCATAGAAAAGGCAATGAATGGTGGAATGATAGGGTTAAACAAGCAGTGAAAGAGAAGAAAGAGAGTTATTTAAAATGGATTAATGACAGAAAGAATAAAGTGTTAGAGACTGAATACAAGGCGAAAAAATGGCTAGCGAAGAATGAAGTTCAAATGAGTAAGAGAAGAATGGAAGAAAATTTGAGTGAAAGAGCACAGAATGACTTCTCTGACAATAAAAAGATGTTCTGGAGCTGGGTGAGACAAAACAACGACAGTTGTAGGTCCACAACTCCAGGAATCAAAAATGTCAGCGGAGACATTCTGTGGAATAAAGACGATGTAAAAAAGAGATGGAAAGAATATTTTAATGAGGTTTTTGGTGCAGAAGAATGTGATTTAACTGTGAAAGGAGATTATGATGAGGGTAATGTTTTGAAAATATCGAAAGAAGAAGTAAGAAAGGTCATAAAGGAATTAAAAAATGGGAAAGCTGCAAGTGTGGATGGTGTGAGACCTGAGATGATGAAAGCGGGAGGAGAATGTGTGATTGAATGGATGAAAGAGCTCTGCGAATTGTGTGTTAGTGTCAAGGAGGTTCCATCGGACTGGAGAGAGGCGGTCATTGTGCCAATTTACAAAGGTAAAGGTGACAAAAAAGACTGCCGTAACTTCAGACCGATTAGCCTTCTTAGTGTGCCAGGTAAAGTGCTATGCAAGATTCTTATCCATAGGGTAAGATTATCCACCCAGGAGAAGGTCTCAGATATACAATCTGGCTTTATGCCGGAAAGAGGTTGCGTAGACCAGATATTCGCGCTTCGACAGATAGTCGAAAAACAGCTGGCCGTAAATAAAAAGGTCTACGCAGCTTTCGTAGATCTTGAGAAAGCCTTCGACTCGGTGGATAGAAGTATGATGTGGTGTGTGCTTGAGAGGTATGGTGTGAACAAAGCACTTCTGAACGCGATACGCGCCATCTATCTAAATAGCAGGGCGTGTGTCAGGGTGGATGGAGAATACAGCGAGTATTTTAATGTGTACAAGGGTGTGAGACAGGGTTGCATAATGAGCCCATGGTTATTCAATATAATTATGGATCATTGTGTTAAACAAGCGAATCTGGAAGGGCATGGCATACAGATTGGAGAGAGAAAAGTCGGAGTTCTGCTTTATGCTGATGATGCAGTATTAATTGCTGATTCAGCAGCAGAACTTCAGGCAATGCTCTCTAGTCTGAACCATGCTCTGTGTGCAAGCAAGTTGAAAATTAATGCAAGTAAGACGAAAGTACTGATTTTTGACAGAAGGGATGAAACTGAAGAATGCACTTTCATGTTGAATGGTACGAAAGTTGAAATTGTGGATGAATTTAGATACTTGGGAAGTATGTTTGAAAAGAATGGAAAGATGACAAGAGAACTTGAGAATAGGGTGTGCAAGGGAAAGCAAGTGGTCGGTGCAATAGGAAGAATAGCAAAGAACAAGCGATTGACGATGGATCTGAGAATGGCGGTACACAATGGCATATTGTTACCGACTTTGATGTATGGAAGTGAAGCATGGACAGTGAACGATAGCGAAATGAGTAAAGTATGTACGGTGGAAATGAAGCATTTGAGAAGTATGACAGGAAAAACTTTGAGGGATAGAGTTAGGAATGAATGGGTAAAAAAAGAATGTAATTTGAAAGAGGATGTGAAAGCTAAAGTACAAAAGAATGTGATGAGATGGTTTGGGCATGTGGAAAGAATGAAAGATGATAGACTGACAAAGTATGTATACAAAGAAAGTGTGAAAGGAAAAAGAGGGAAGGGACGACCGAGAAAAGTATGGAGTGATCAGATTGAGGAGATTGTGAAGGAATGGGATATACAAAGTGAGCGTAAAAGAAGAAAATGCATGAAAAAGGTGATGGATATGAAGGAATTGAAAGAGGTATGTCAGGATAGGAAAAAATGGAGGCAACTCTGCAGAGGCTCTGGCCACCCCTAGCGGAATGGCGACAGAGTTACAGTTACAGTTATCTATAATCAATAATCTTAGTTGCAAATATATATTACATTGAAGATGTATATTAAATATATTCCCACAAGCAGACACGTTTCAGTTTGCGCTTAATTAAACATGACGCATGTGAACCTACAATACAAAACCCAATCTGAAATGAACATACACCCTGCAACTCTTGACGACGACCTTCGCTGAAACAGCGGTGTCATTGAGAAAGTGAACCATTTTCTACAGCATGGGTGGTCAGCCGCATATCATACAAAAGGTTGGGAAACACTGTAATAGATAAATCGTTTATTAATGCTTTCTTCTTCTACCTTTTTCTTGACGTGTCTTCGGCTACTCATGTACGTATGAGTTTTCTAATATCCGTATTGCTACTTAACATAGTATAAGCTCCCGCTTTTGGTGGATATTCCTTGCAGGGTGCGCTCGTTTTAAGGTCTGGTAGGGGGTCTGTGAGCTATCGTAATAAATCTGATACAAGTTTAACGCTGCGTACACAGAAAATAATTTCTAGACTTAAACTCTTTATTGACTGACATAAATTACTAGAAGTTTCTGCATCAACTCCCTCCCCCTGTTTCTGTTCTTCTTTTTTAATCATTCGCTCAAGGGAAAAATACACACGAAAGTTTAAAATTATTACTAACTGTTTTTTTGCACGCTTACAATATTATATCAAGTGTTTTTTTTTAATGTATTTTTAATTTATACTGAATGTAAAATAATAAAAAAGCATTGGCAATGTCAAAAAGCCTTGAGACGTATGGAACCAAAAGCGGTAATCTAGGATTTCTTAATCAGAATGAATTTTTAAATTGTAATGCAGATTAACCACAAATTTTTCTGTTCTTTTACACTCCTTTTATTTCATCCAGAGTCATAATCTTTTTAAGTCAAACTCTTTTTTATGCTTACAAACTCTGGATTCGTTATTTCAGGAACTTGTTCCATGTATACCTTTCTAGGTATTCCTCTACCACGACATCCATATTTTCTGGTATATATAATCTAAGCTGCAAAGATATGTTAACATTTAAGTAAGGATCATATTAAATGCATGCCCACAGACAGGCACATGTAGGTTCGCGCATAAACATTCTGTATGTGTGCATACAAATAATAATAAAACCTCACATGAACGTAAACCTTGCAACTCTTGCCGCCTTTCTCTGAAATCGGGGGGCATTGGCAAAAGTGAACCAATGGGAGGCTAGCCTCATACCAACCTATCAGTCAAGGAGCACATACGAGTATGTTTATAGTGTTTATACCTACTATAATATTATGTACATCAGTACCCTGAGTACGAGTGTTTTCACTTTACTCGAAGTATTGAGTATTCGAGAAAAATGTATTTGAACTTGTAAAGCACCTCTGATAAAACAAGTTTCGAAACCTTTTTGCCAGAGGTGCTTTACAAGTTCGCATACATTTTTCTCGAATACACAATACTTCGAGTAAAGTGAAAAAACTCGTACTCAGGGTCCTGATGTATTCATGATTTCCAGTGATTTTCTCGTGTAACCAAATCAATTATTAAATAATTGAAATAACAAAGGTATCAATTACTGGAATGTCAGATTCCGGTTACATATCAGACATTTTCTAACCACAAAAATAATTCCTTTACATAACGCAATCGAACAGCGGTTGAGGTTATGAACTTCCGTTTCCTTAACCCTACGTCTGCTGTGTTACCTGTCACGGCACTTTTTAAACATGTGAGAAAACCCCGATGTTTTATTTAATAAATGTCGTTTAGAACCAAACACAACAATCTGGGATATTTTCTCAAATGAGGTATAATAAATCGTACAGAAATAAATTCAAGAAGAGGAATGCAATTCCCCATCTTGTTCTTGCCTGGCCTGAAACAGATGTTAGCATTATCAATTAATAATACATATTTTTTTATTTAAGTGAATGCGGTCCAAACCTGAAATGACGTAGATAAAAATTATTATGTCACACGGCTGGGTTGCTAGGGAAAATACAAACAAATATGTATTTTGGGGTTGCCAAGGGCCGCATAGGCTGGGTCACATCCAGCGCATAGGCCACCAAAGTGTGGAGAAAATAGCAGTGATGATTGACTTAAAGAGACATTGGGCAGAGGAAAGATCCAGATTAAGGTAGCTGGAAGAAGTGGTGATAGACTGTCGTGCGGATTGGATCTGACGGTGCGGCTGAACCAAATTGATTGCACCATCGCCCGCGGATCTGAGTGTCTGCCTCCTCACACCCATCTCAACAAGCAAAATCATGTCAGTCAGATAAGGTGGAGCCAAGCCATTGATGGCTTTATATAGCATCAGACAAACACGGCAGACCCTCTCCGAGAAACGAAGCCAATGTAGTTTTTTTAACAGCGAAGTGATGTGAGCGAATTTGGACATCCCGAATATGAGCTTTGCTGCCAAATTCAACACAGATTGAAAACGGTTGAACTGTTTCTTTGAGATATCAAACGCACTCACCAGATTCTTAACCGCATCTGACGGTAGACACTTTTTGATTGCCGTTATTTGGTGAAGTGAAAAAAATAGGAAGCTACTGTGGCCTTTTTTTGCCATTCCAATGTCAGGTTCGGATCCAGTAAGACTCCTAAAAGTCTCACTGAATCAGAAGGCTGGATCAGCTTACCTCCTATGAAGAGTGGTACTCCATTCACCAGTAGATGGCCATGCCTATATGTGGCTGCCCACAGTATGATGACGGTGATGGATGATTTCTTTCCTGTGGCGCCATTTAATGGTCCAGGACCACTCAAGGGCGCCATGGCTTCTGGAGAAAAGCAGTATCTTCAGGCCCTTTCTGAAGGTGGTGGTAGGCTGGTTTGCGCAAACACCGACGGGCAAATTGTTCCAGGCAACCGGCCCGGCCACCGCAAAGCTCCTGTCTGCAAAATTTGATGTGTTCGCTCTTTTGGGCACTATGACCTTGTTGACAGCAGTGAGGGCAGAGCGTAGTGGTCTTTTTGAAGGCTTATCGACAGAACATAGCTCAGCGAGACATGGGGGTGCCGTGCCGAGTATCTCCGTCTTATCCATGTTCAGCAGATATGATTCTTTTTTTAAGTTTGTTGCCGCGTGGAAGTATTCTTGTGACTAGAACTCTCGTCTATGGCAGTCGTGCGGTTAGCTACAGGGTGTGTAAGCTACAGGGTGTGTGAAATAATTAACGCTTGTCGTCACTCTAGATGGAAATATTCATTTTGTTGTTTGGTAAACAGGAAGCGTTTGTAATTAGCAAGAAGGCTCTGTAGCGTTCTGTCATTTAACCCAAAAATACTCGCAGTGATTCACAACCATTAAAAAAGAAGTACGTACTGCCACTAAATAATCTAAATCTAAGCTGCAAAGATATGTATCATTTAGGATTCATATTAAATGCATTCCCACAAGCAGACATGCATAATTTCGCGCTTACACATGCTGCATGTGGACCTACAATATAAAAAACCCAATCTCAAATGAACATAAGCACTGCACCGACCTTCCCTGAAGCAGGGGTGACATTGGCAAAGTGAACCATTTTTTACAGTTTGGGTGGTCAGCCGCATACCAACCTATCAGTCAAGGAGTGAAATCTACAAAATCTGGACTGGACAAATCTCAAATGAAAATACACCCTGCAACTCTTGCCGGCCTTCGCTGGAATAGGGGTGTCATTGGCAAAGTAAACCATTTCTTACAGCATGGGTGGTCAGCCACATACTAACCTATAAGTCAAAAAAATGCTTCACTTTGCCAATATCACCTCTGTTTCAGGGAAGGTCAGCAAGAATTGCAGGGCTTATGTTCATTTGAGGTTGGGTTTTACGTTGTAGGTTCACATGCGGCATGTTTAAGCGCGAACGTCTGTTGTTGAAATGCATTTAATATAAATCTGAAATATAATATATCTTTTCAACTTAGATTATAGGCTATAGATTAGCACATAAGTGCCAACATAATGTCACGCAAAAAAAACAATCAAAATACACAGTCCGCGGAAATTAAAAATTCGCGATACTTTTTGAAAAGACTACATATATCTTCGCAACTCCAATACAGATCGAGTCTTCTTTAAAACGCAATTTTCTTTAATAATTATATTATTTTAGAAAAAACAAATCAGTTAAAAGATTGTCTACAACTGTTTAAAACCTAATGTTGGGTAGGTAGCTGACAAAAACATCGGATGTTGGCTTTTCCGAGGCCCGAGACTAAAATGGAAATAATTTCCCAAAACGGAAAATAAGTCGGCGACTAAGTCGAAGGTGTGGGTGCGCAAGCGACTACAGCTAATTCATTTAAAAAATAATTTAATTTAATTTAATTTGTTAATTGGGAGCAAGCGGGCCTTCGGGGAATTGGCCTGTCAAGTTTTTAATTTAGCTAAAAATGCTTATTTATTGTTACACAAGTATAAACATAAATAGCCTCGTGATGAGTGTCGTATAATAATTATTTTAATGGCTGCTTTTAAAAATGAGTTAACAGACTGTGACTAAATATTCTTGAACCGGTCCGTAGTCCAGTGGCAACACTACGGACTCGTAAATGGAAGGTTGTGGATTCGAATCCCGGCGGAGCACATGAAATATACCATTTATATTTCCAAATGTGAATTCCGCTGTGTTGAAAAATTCATAAACCTTTACCAAAGACCGGTCACTGAAATGTCCATCCAACCTTACAACAACTGGGTCTTGCTTGAGAATTGGCACTTTCTAGAGCGACGACCAAGCTCGCAGAGGGCTCTTGAGGTGTGATACACACAAAAACACTCACCAAATAAATTATCGTAATATTATATTATTTATTATTATAAAAACGTCCATTAGAAGGTAATAATAACAAAGGGCAATATTGTCCTGATGATGCCTTGTAGGCGAAAGTGCTAGACAGAAATAAAATGGTAAAAAGGGAATTGGAACTTTGTTAATTTGATTAATATACAATGGACTTTCACTGTGTAAACCACCAAACCCTTAAAAGTATTATAATAATATTAGGATGATTTATTTGGTAAGCGCTGTTTTTGTGTGCATCACACCTCAAGAGCCCTCTGCGAGCTTGGTCGTCACTGTACAAAGCGTGAATTCTCAAGCAAGACCCGGTTTTTGTAAGGCTGGATAGACTTTTAGTGACCGGTCTTTGGTAAAGGCATATGAATTTTTCGCCCAGTGAAGAGCAAATTTGAAAATGTAAATGGTATGTTTTTTGTGCTCCGCCGGAATTCGAACCCATAACCTTCCATTTACGAGTCAGAAGTGTTAACCACTAGACTACACTAGAAAGTGTGAAGCTGTAAGCCAAATACTCCAAAAATTAGTTCACTTTGAAAATATCAACTCTGCTGCAAGAGAGGGCAATAAAGGTTGTAGCAGTCTGCTTGTGGGCATGCATTTAATAAGAAACTTCAATGTCAACATACCTTTGCATCTACGACTTTTGATTATGGAGTGATAGAAGACTTAGGACCTGTTGCACCAAACTCCAATCGGACAAAAATCAATATGAAGTGTGGCTTCTCCCAACAAATCAAAAAATTTGATTACATATACGTAAATCAGCTGATGTATATCATCTTTCCTCTTCAAATTCCATCATATTATTATCACCCACTTCCGAGAAATATATTTAACCAAGGTCTCTACCAGAATTAAGCAATCAAATTTGATATGTCAATCAATTACTGATTGGAGGTAAAAAATCACCTTTTATAAAAAGAACAAAAAAAACATTAGGTTTTTAGGCTCATTAGGCGAAAATGTTCGAGCAAAAACAAACAGAATAAAGTGAATTAAAACCATGTTTTACCATTTCATTTTTTTAAATATTTAAAAAAATGGACTTTCACTGTGTTAACAGATCAACACTAAAAAATATATAAAACGCCTTAATTTTCCAACTCAACATTTACTTTTTATTCTAATTAACATTCATTCTCAAACTTTTTTTAATTATTCATTTCTACAAAAATAACAAAAGTAATCATTTACGCACAAAAAAATAAATGCTGAAAATAATTTAAAAAGGAAAATCATAATTATCTTTCACCCCAAGTAGGTACTTTACGTTTGCGCTCAACTGAATTTTATCAAAAGTGCTAACTTGGGGTGCTTTTTTAGTTTCCTTACATTTTTTTATTAACGCTTTGGATGAGTTTTAAACTCGGGGTGCTATTTTAAGTTGGGTTCTGAAATAAGGGAAAAGAGGAATCGAGTCTCGGTTAATCACGATTTTCTCACAAAGACTTCATTAACATTTCCGTTTCTTCAATTATTAACGTCTTTGTTTCCAATTAAAAACTCGTTAATCAACCATTTGTACGTCCATTTTTGTGTTAATGAACCACAAAAGTTTTTTTGTTTTTGTTTTAAACAGTTTCCTACGTAATACATTAAATACTTCATTAATTGATGAGGCATTCACTTTGTTACCTTCCATTTTTGAATATGAACAATTAAAAATCAAAAATAATTTGTTTATGGTTACGGGGCGAGTAAAATTTAATAATGTACGACCGATTTCGAAAACAATGTTTTTCTCCTCCCATTTGGTAATTTACTAAATACAAAACGGCTAACGCAATCACGATGCTATACATTTCTACAGCCTGTTCCGTAATGGTCATTACGCAACGGGTAACCGTGTTGAAATGAGAATGTGCGCATTGTCAGATATGGAACCATTTTTTAATTTCAAATATTAACCTTGTATGGGGGGTATGAAGACCTGTCAATCCAAGATGGCCGCAACTTAACAGCTGATTAGTCTTCATACAAATATTACCGATATTCGCCAGTTCAGAATAACCGTGGTGATGAGACTTCCAGCCCTGAGAAATCCTCAACAGCTTCATCATAGTCCTCAATCTCATCCAGTCCTAGATGTTCCACAGCTACGAAATTCTTCTACAACCTTTGCAACTTAGATTTGAGATTAAAATGCAGTGATCCAGTTCTTTTAAAGTTTGCTAAATTCCAACATACACCATCTTCTGCTTTGGTCCGCTTAGCGCTCACTTAGTTGGCCAACTATGGCTTTGTCTCCAGTCCCCAGTGATCGTAAGTCATCCGGCCAACTTTCCGGCGAATATCCGGTCGCATAAACAGCCGGATATGGTCGCTTTACTCCTCTGCTGGTCACCACTACCTCCGTGCGTAGCGGGACCATCCGTCTCATTTTGAGTAAGACTGTACCTACCGATTTCAGACTGTCAACCTTCACCCTAGGAGGGTGGGTTTTTCAGGTTCCTCTAATCTAATCTAAGTTGCGAAAATATTTAACATTAAGGAATCAAAATCAATGCATTTTCACAAGCAGACACGTATAAGTTCACGCTTTAACATGCCGAATGTGAAATAACAATATTGTGACATTTTCTGCTGAATTCTATTTTTAATTGAAATGCCAGAATTTATTTTTTTACAATTTATTTCACAACTTGACAGTCACTGTTTATATGTGCTGCTTAGAGAATTGTTCTCTTGCGACTTTCTGTTCGTACCATTTTGATCTCTTTTATAGTAAACCAGAGAGGTCGTTCTCGCAATTACTAGATCATTCCACCACTAGAACATTATGTGCACACACAATCACAACCACTTCCAAACGGTTGACAAACAATAAAAAATAAAAACTAAAACAAAAAGCCAATCAAGAGAATGTTTGAATCTGAAACCTGCAAAAATTTCAAAATTCATAAAGCTGTTATTACGAGTACTTACTTTATGAAAACCTTTGAAAACAGTATTTTTTGACAAAATTCAACAAAAAACGTCCCGCTGTAAGCAAAAGGCATGGTCTTGTTATCCGTACAGTCGTTTATTGACGACGAATCCAACTTTCAGCCAGTCTATTCATTCCCGTCGCATTGTTTTTGGAAATTTTCGTCTTTTTACTATTTTCCACGCTTAAATAATACTTTTTTAACGGACTCGCTTTTCTGCAAGTTTTACAGTTTTTCCATCCTTATCTGTTTTTAAACCTGTATATTATTCCTGTCTCTTCAATAAAAACATCACATTATTTTAATATACATATGTTACTAATATTCCTTGACTTAAAGGTTGGTATGAGACTGACCACCCATACTGTAAAAAATGGTTCACTTTGCCAATGTCTAAATACTTTAACATTCATATATACTCAAGCGATAGAATTTACTAGAAGCCAATTTAGGCTGGAACCTTCGAGAGAACGGTCTTCCAAAAGCTTCGAGTACATAATGGTGATGATTGCTAGTTACTTTCTTATAATATCTCTTTACCCTAGGTACATATAATAATTACTCCTACTTATATACAGCTCCCATCAGCTACAAATGTTATATCTACCTACCTTAATATTTATGTGTTAGATTTTGTAGGGGTTGTGTATTCAAACAGTGAAAATTAATTGTATTTAAAATAGAAGTATTTTTTAAAATATAGTTTTATTTTCACAATAAGATTTTCTACCTCAAGTACTTTTGACCTTCAATATTCAGGTCATTACTCTTGATAATGACCTGAATATTGAAGGTTGAAAGTACCTACTTGAGGTAGAAAATATTCTTGTGAAAATAAAGCTACGTTTTAAAAAAAAAAAAAAATTTTTTTTTATATTTATGTGAATTTGCTATTTACATAACAGTATATTAGTCAAAAGGCTGTACTTTTAAATGAATGGTTGTTTAACTCGTGCTGTCTTTCTCCTTAAAGCCTAGGCAAATAATATATCATCATATTTCTCTAGATCCACGTGTAGAATGCATCTAAGCGGCCCCTTTCATATATCTGCTTTTGTAATTCACTAATTATTCCTTAATTAATGAAACAAATCAGTTTATTTAACATAACAATGCATGATTAATGACGTTTACTCGTTTGATGATGGTTAACATCTTAGATTTAGATTTGTAGAATGCTTTGGAAATTAGTGATGGGACGTATTTTCCCGCGGAGAGCATTAGCATCGGAATCGACTCGGCTTCCGACCCACACAGACTAAATTACACAGAACATCACAAAGCTGAATACCATCCGAGTATGGATATCAAAATACATCGAGATCTAACGGTATTATTCGGGTATTCGAAAATCAATTAATTCGAATGCTTATTTCAAATTATTTTAATCATTTTTAATTACTTAGTCATATACGATGTAAATGGATAATCAATAATCATGTCGATGAATAAAATAAAATTTAAATAACAGTTATGGAATAATCTACTACCATAATTCGAATGGTGTAACAGAACTGTCATTGACTAATAAAATATGTGGACTAGAAATTATTTTAACGAAAAAAGACATATCTGGCATCATTTGCACAAGCGCCCTCGGAGTGACTACATCACGAAACGGCGCTATAAATAAATCATCAACTCATCATCATCAATACAGTTTTTGTACAGAATTCGAATTTTTCGAATATCAATTATTCGAAAGTTTTAGCGTTGTCACCATGTATGTAAAGTGCACTGAGCCAGTTGAATAGGGTTGGTATTAGTGGTGTATGCAGTGCACGAGTACTCCGAGTATAAACTCACCCGCAGCGTTAAAACAAAATATGTATCCAAACAAAAACAGCGCCAATAGTGAGCATTTTAGTTTATATATATTTTGCATACTTTAGTTGAGTTTATAGTTAAAGTTCTATCCTCGGTTAGATCAGCGATAACTCCTCACTAGCCTCGTCTGTAGATTATGCGGAACCGCACTTAAATCAGCCACGGCTGATCCCAATCTCTGCCGCGCTTACACCCTGAATGCACTCGCTGCAGGAGTAACTCGATACAACTGCAACTTCACGATGATTTACGAAATGTAGTTATTTTCAAGCCCGCTTACCGCATAGAGGGAAACAAATTAAACTAATAAATTAATTACTGAAAAAAATGCAATTTAATTGGATATATTTGGACACGTGGCGGAAGGTCTTCCCTTGAAGTTAAAATCCACGGCTTGACAGTACAACTTCAAGTAACTTCAAAGTTCAAAGTCAGAGGTGTGCCCATGACTCTTATAGTGAGTGGTTTGATGTAACTGAAACTGATAGCATATTGTTAAGAATTTAAAGTACCTACGCGCGCCTGCACAGGTACAAAGAGAACAGTCCAGTATGATCCATGATGGTAGTATTAGTGCATACATTATATTTATTACGCTGATGGAACGCTCTGGTGTTGGAATCATTCACTATGTTCGAGAACAGTTGAAAACCGTCCGTATGAACGAGTGTAAATGTGGGCGGCAATCGTGTGCAGGAGAGAGTGTCGATAAAACATTGAGCCGTTAAGTTCGAAAGCCAAAGCTGGAAATCAATTGTTGTTAATTGTGAACCAAATTGTGTAAAATAAATTCTGTTAAAATAAATCATTGCAGTAAAAACCTAACAATACGTTGGGTAGCCTGCTTGTGGAGTAGGTAATTGCAAGGGTAGGGAAAACGATTATATATATATAAGGATAATTTATTTTAATGTACACATAATTAAAGAGCGCCGTTTTTGTGTGTGTCACACCTCAAGGGCCCTCTCAAATCACGGATAAGATTTCTTGTAAAGATGTGTCTTTAGTGCTCCTTTAAAGACACCAACAGTCTTTGCCTTCCTCACATTAGGTGGCAGTCTGTTCCACTCCATTGGTCCCGCAAACCGGAAAGCACGGTCCCCAAAATTAGTGCGTGTCTGACGGTGTGGCTGAACCAAGTCCACCACGCCATCCCCTGCAGATCTGAGCGTTTGGCGCCTCAAATCCCTCTCAACGGGTGTAAACATGTCAGCCAAATATGAAGGAGCTGTACCATTTACAGCCTTATACACCATCAGACAAACACGGTAGACCACCCTCTCCGGAAAACGAAGCCAATGCAGTTTCCCTAACAATGGAGTAATGCGAGTAAATTTAGACATCCCGAATATGAGTCTTGCCGCTGAATTCAGCACAGACTGAAGACGGTTGAACTGCTTTTTCGGCTGACCTATGTACAGCGTTGAGCAATAGTCAACTCGTGACATCACAAAGGCATTAACCAGGGTCTTGACTGCTCCCGACGGTAAACATCTCCTGATCGCCTTTATCTGGCGAAGTTCAAAAAATGAGGAAGATACAGTCAAGTTCAATTGCTCTCCCATTGTGAGGTTCCGATCCAGTGTGACTCCTAGAAGTCTGACTGAGTCGGAGGGCTGAATCAGCTCTCCCCCAATGGAGAGTGGTACTCGAGTTGTCAAAAGATGATCACGCCTGGTTGTAGCCGCCCACATCACTTCTGTCTTACCCATGTTAAGGATTAGGCCATTGCTTGTCATCCATTCACCAATCTCCGCAATGCAAGCTGCCACCCTGTTACTGAGAGTTTGTGCCATATGTGGCTGACACTGAGAGTAAATTTGCCAGTCATCTGCATATGCATGTGTAATGAGGCCCCATTTCTCAACTATACTCTCAATGTCAGCAGTGTATAAAATAAACAGGATCGGTCCCAGTACAGACCCCTGCGGCACCCCGGAGATCAGCGAATAGGAAGGTGAGACACAGTCACAAGTACGCACTACCTGCTTGCGATCCGCCAAGTAGGAGGAGAACCACGCCAGCGCCTTATCCCTCAAGCCGTACGAACCCTCCAACCTCCTTATCAGAATATCATGACATACGGTGTCAAACGCCGCACTCATGTCCAGAAGCGCTAAGAGAGCAAGATCTCCGCAATCCACTGCCGATATCAGATCTGAGACCACCGTCAGTAAGCCAGTTTCAGTCGAATGATATTTTCGATAGGCTGATTGCCTCTTAGGCATCAGATCGTTAGCACTCAGATAAGATACCAGCCGATCAGAGACAATGCGCTCCAGTACCTTAGACAGAAACGGTAAGTTTGACACCGGCCTGAAATTGGAGAGATCGTTAGGATCGAGATTTGGCTTTTTAATATTGGCGTTATTTGCGCTTCCTTTAAAAAGGAGGGGATAGTGGCATCCATTAGGCATCCATTGATAAACCTAACAATAAATGGAGCCACTAGAAGAATGCACTCTTTTAGTACCCACGTCGGCACAGGATCCAGATCACACTGCTTATTTGGCGATCCCGCTACAACTCGCGTCACCTCTTCAATAGAGGTCAGCCCAAGCACTTCAAGCTGTGAATTACACAAAAGTCCCAGAGAACCAGGACTAACCCCTAGGGGAGAATATCTGGTCGGTATTTTACTTTGAAAGTAAGCAGCGAGATCACCAGCAGTCGTCACCGGACCCGCACCGGCCCGGGCACCACCAGACACGTTCTCCAGAAGTCTCCATAAACGCTGTGGACATTTTTCACTAGCAATAATGGTACAATAATGCTGGGACTTTTTCTGGAGGATAGCTGACCTGTACAGACCCTGTGCAATTATCCACATTTCTCTAGTGCTACCTGGCTTGCCGCTCCTGAAATTACGCTCTGCTTGTCGCATTTTGCGTTTCAGCGCACTGCATTCACTATCAAACCAGATAGCACTATTCCGCTCCCTAACATGTTTGATTGTAATGGGAGCATGCAGATTTATTAAACTTTTCATGGTGTCATTGTACAGCCCAACTAATGTGTCTGGGTGCATTGAGACGTAGGTTTCCGGACAACAGATCGGCGATAGAGATAAATCCATTTTGAAGAAATCGATCTTAAATTTGTTCCAGGACCTGGAGGTAATTTTCCTGTATACAGGAACAGGTCGTCCTAGATTTAAACGTACCACCACCAACCTGTGGTCCGACAAACCCACATCTCTTGCATTGCAAGAGTATTATATATATAAGAGTATAGTATAGATTGCAAATAATATCGTTGTGTAGAGCAGCGGTTGCCAAACTTTTTGACCTCACGGACCAGTTAATTCATAATTTAAATCCCGCGGACCACTAATAGGATTTTTTAAGTGTTAAATTGCATTTATAAAAAAAAATGTGATCAAAGAACACATAATATGTACCTAGTTAATAAAATGAAACTATTAATAGTAACCATGTTATGAAAGCTTTATTAATAAACCATAATAAAAAATAAAAAATAAACAAAAATTGTAATTGTAGTAAGTATATTCCACATGTTTTCTGCGGACCAGCGAAATTTTCTCGCAGACCACCACTTTGGGAACCGCTGTTGTAGAGTACATTCAAGGATAACAATCATTTTTTTAAGGAGTAAAAATAAAGATATCATTAATAATTTTGAAAAGCCACAAATATTTTTTTTAAAATAGCAGATGCATTTTAAGACATATAGCCTGCCATTTTATGAAATAAAATAAAAAAGTGAAATTACGCATTGCTGGTAGATAGCAAGAAGCGGGAGGGGTAAAACAATATTTAAACATAAACCATCGTAAAATTTATGGTGTCTTTGCCCGATTGCGTGACCACAAACATGCGATCACTTAGCAATTTTATTTTTCGCATCCATTCGCTCTCAAGAGACATTTATTTATTTTTATTTTTTTTTTTTTTATTTATAATAAACGGCTGAAGCCTTTTACATTTTTAGATTAACAGAGGTAGTACAGAAGTTTGTTGCTTACAAATTGTATAAATATTATGATTATTACAAGATACATATTATGAATATAAAAAGATTAAAAATAAATGTATAAAAATAAGTGATCAGTAAGAAAAGAGAAATTAAACATAAATCAAGAAGAATTACATGATAAAACAGACTTTAATGAATTTCTATAAATTCCGATGGACATACCAAAAATATCTATATCATCATTGGTTAGATAATCATTACCGAGTCGATGAAGCCGATATATCATAGAATGCATTATAAATGTTTTTGTTGCAACGTCGCAGTGGAATATATTTCGACTTCTTGTTCGACTCGGTATGTGTAGATTAATGACATTCAATAATTCAGGGCTGTCCACCAATGAATTAACAATTTTATACAAAAAAAATAAATCATGAAATATTCTGCGATTTTGTAAAGTTTCAAGATTCAAAAAATTTAACAAAAAACTATAGTTCAAGTCATCAAAACGAATATTTAATTTAAAATTTACAAATCTTAAAAATCTTTTTTGGATACGCTCTATAGTCTATAGCATCACAATGAAGTTTGTACCCGGGAGACCAAATGTATGAGTTGTATTCAAGTTGGCTGCGTACAAGGGAAATATAAAGCTGTTTGATGGCTAATATGTTCGAGAAATCTTTCACAGTGCGACACACAAAACCCAGGGTCTTAGTGGCCCTATTTGTTATAAATGCAATATGTTGTCGGAACGATAAATGGCAGTCAAAGATTATGCCTAAATCTCGAATTAGTTCAACCGATTCAAGGGAACTATTGTTTAGGCAATAATTATATACTATTTTATCTTTATTTCTACCAAATCTTATAACTTGGCATTTATTGTCATTCATAAACAGTCTATTGTGTGCACACCACATGGACATTCGATTTAAATTATTCTGAACCAAAAGACAGTCAGACACGTCATTTATAGCTTTGTATAGTTTGATGTCATCGGCAAAAAGTAAGAATTCAATGTCAAACAGCACATCTGTGATATCATTAATAAAGATAAGGAACAAAATTGGGCCAAAATGACTTCCTTGCGGAAGACCACTTTTAGCAGGGAAGGGCTTTGATAGGGTTTCCCCCACCTTTACTCTCAAAGAACGCTCGACAAGATAACTCGACAGCCACTGCAAAAGTTGATTTTTTATACCAAACCTTGACAATTTTTGTATTAAAATTGAGTGGCATACCTTGTCAAACGCCTTTGAAAAGTCGGTGTAAACACTGTCCACCTGGTACCCGGCTGCAAGATTATTAGCTAGATAGTTTTGGTAAATTGCCAAATTTGTCCCTGTGGATCTTCCTGGTAAAAAACCATGTTGCTTAGTAGAAATACATTTAGAAATTTCCGGAAAAATCTGGTCCAAAACTAACGATTCGAATAATTTGGCTAAAATTGATTGAATACAAATAGGTCTATAATTTTCAATATTGGACTTATCATCTTTTTTGTGAATGGGTCTAATGTGACCGTTTTTCCAGACATTAGGATAGTGACCTTGGCTGAGCGATTTGTTGAAAATTTTCGTCAAAGGAGAAGCTAGGGCAGAGGCACAATTGATAAGAAATAAGGGAGGGATTTTATCGGGACCAGCGCCTTTTCTTACATCTAAATTGGATATCTTGTTTAGCACAGTGTTGTAAGATAAACTACATTCAGTCAAATTTAATGGTGTTGAGTCTTCTTTTAATGGTGTATCGTTTATCAAGTTGGAGTCCTCAACATACACTTCACTAAAGAATCTAGCAAACAAGTTAGCAATGTCATTGTGATTATCAGCCATCATCTTGTTCAGAAACATTTTATTTGGACATTCTTGATTGTCATTGCTCAGTTTTCTTTTAAACCTCCAGAGCGATTTAGTGTCGACGGTTGTATCTTGTATATTTTGTATAAAGTTAAGGTAACAATTTTTTGATTGCACCTTACAATCATTTCTTAGGGCAGAAAACTTCAAATAATCATCAGTTTCCCCTGTAATTTTGAATCTTCTGTGTGCTATTTTTTTTTCAGATATAGTCTTTATCAAATCAGCAGTGAACCACGATGGGTACGTTGTTGTTTTGTATTCATTATAAGGAATGTATAGATTTATAGTTTCATTTACAATCTCATAAAAGCGGGTAACCATTAATTCAACATTATTATTTTGCAGGAAATCCCAGTTTTGATTAAATAAATATGAGTTGGCGTTGGTATAATCTCCATTTTTAAAATTGTGGGAAAAAACGGATCTGTTTTTCTTGCAATTCAGTGATGAAAGTATTTCTATATCTAGAGGAGGATGATATTTGTCAACATTTAAGAAGGCATCTGATGATCTTTCAACTATGATCTTTTTTCGGTCAGAAAATACAAGGTCCAAAAGTTTATCATTGCTATTAAAGACAAAGTTGTGTTGTTTTAAATTCATAAAATTTACGGTTTCCAATAATTCATTAGCACCATTGTTATTTTCAAGAATTGCAGATGGTTTGTCTTCATCCATAGACCATTCAATATTTGGAAGGTTGAAATCTCCGAATATGACAAAAGTAGCGCGAGGATATTTTTTTTGAAGAGCCTCAAGCTCGCTGCAGACATTTTTATATATGTCTATGCTTGAGGAGGGTGGAATGTATACACATCCTATTATTAATGTTTCGGTTGTGGATTGTAATTTGATGTATATGTGTTCTATATTTTTCTGGTTTACCTTAATGTAGGTTGCAGTTATATTGTTTTTTACAGCTATAAGGACTCCTCCTCCCCTCTTTTTTGAACTTGTGAATTTGTCTCTATCCTTCCTGAAAACATTGTATTGATCCAGTCCTAGTTCAGAGTCTTTGATTGACTCGTCGAGCCACGTCTCTGTGAAGATGACTAATTGATATGATAGAGTTGGGATATGTTGTCGAATCTGTGATGTTTTTGATCTAATACTTCTCACATTTTGGTAAAAGACTTTCATGCTTGGGAGTTTTTTGAGTTAAGCTGTACTATTTTTGGTTCACCGTTGATGAATTTGACAGTTATGTTTTCATCGCCATTTTTCTTACGTGCATCAACCTCAGACCATAGTGCTTTTAAATGATTTCTCTGCATTATTGTCAAGTCCTTCTTTGATTTTATGCCCGGAGGAAGTTTGCGGCTGTTTCGCAAAAAACAAGTTACATCTTCGCTCTCTTTGAAAATCACCTTGATGGGTCTTGGTTTGTCTCTTTGGCGGAGACCAATTCTATGCACCCTAACTATTCCGTTAGTGTTTTCAGTCACGCTTGTTATGATTTTAGATGTCTTATTATCATCTTCTAAGTTTTGCTCCTTTGGTGGAGTATCAGGGTCCGACTCAGGAACACCAAAAAGGATTATATTTTTGGCTCTTAGATTTCTATCATTTAACTCCGTCAAAGTTTGTAGGATGTTTTCTGGTTGTTTATAGGAGTTATTTCTTAATGATGGTTTTGATTCAACCTCAAATGATTCCTCTGCAGGATTGTTGGGCGGCGGGGGATTTTTTAAAATAGCTTTGAAAGCGTTAATCTCGCCCTCCAGACTGCCCATCTTAACAGCCATTTGGCTGATGTTGCCCAGAAGATCTGTTAGTTTAGGTGTGAGCTTCGAAATTTGATCCTTATTGAATTTGTTGTTTGTATCATTTATAATTTCTCCCAATGATTTAATCATGTTTTTGGCGTCGGTGATGTATTCCATCGCAGTCATTATTATCACAATTTTTTGGTATCACAAATTGTAGTGACAACCCTGTTACAGCGAGACGCTAATTGGCTATAAGCACTGATGACAGATTTGCCAAAATAGCCCTTATTAGTTGTATACGTGATAGAATATATATTTTATTTTAGCAAAAAAACACAAAAGCAGACGGCAAAAAGTAACACCAACAATTAGAGACAACTAATCAAGTTTGCTTGACATCTAGAGATCTATTTATTTTTCATTGTTCTTCTTCTGTTTCAATCCTGGGATTGGCTTGCAGCAATGTTCATCCTTCTTTTTCGCCTTTTCCCCTCTCCAAGGCAATTAAAAATTAGCTTATCGTAGGTGAAACAGTATGAATCAAGATTAGTATTAATGTGGTGGTTTCCCTTTTCTTTCCACATTCTATGCCGTTGATGAAGAAGGTTCTTCTGCCTTCGGAGAATTTTACTTCTCCAGGGCTAGAAGTCTCATCACCACGGTAATTTTTACCTACCGAATATCGATAATATTTGTATGAAGACAGCTGTTTACTTGTGGTCATCTTGAATTGACAGGTCTTTATACAAATATTACCGATATTCGGTAGGTAAGAATTACCGTGGTGATGAAACTTCCAGCCCAGGACAAAAAGGCGCCCTATCAAACATTACTACAAAGTAAAGAAACACAAATAGCAACATTAATCCCAGAATCAACCCTTGCACATTATTCAGGATCCTGAGTACGAGTTTTTTCACTTTACTCGAAGTATTGTGTATTCAAGAAAAATGTTTGTGAACTTGTAAAGCACCCCTGGCAGAAAAGGTTTCGAAACTTGTTTTGCCAGAGGTGCTTTACAAGTTCACATACATTTTTCTCGAATACTCAATACTTTGAGTAAAGTGAAAAAACTCGTACTCAGCGTTACATCAGATTTTTAAATAATGAAAAAGTGGTTTACTATTGAAAATTTTGGAAATAGCATCAAATATGTGTAAAGCGAACAGTTATCTGAGTTTCTAATTATTATTTTTGCAATTACATCCTGAACCAGAATGCAATTTAAGATTAGACCAGTTGGGATGGTAAAAGTTTGGAAAACTAATTCAAGCAAAAATTTAATTATCATAAACTCTAGTTTTAATCTAGCTTCAGGACACCAGCATGGTGGAAATATTTTTTGTTGTTTATAAAACAGCAGTTTGTTGAAAAGTTTATTCAAAAATTTAAATTGAATTACACTTTTATGACTACATAAGACCATCTAGCGGTAAATGATTTTCCTCCTCTTTTTGCTTCAACAAGGAAAAGTAGAAAAACCATCATCCATTCCTTCGCAGTCGACGCCAAAACTATGATAACTTGATGTTTTCACCACTCATTCTTTTGCCTATATTCCTCATCATTTACTGTCCAGTAAAAAAATATCCATCCTTAAATGGAAATTCACCATTCCTTCCGACACAAAACAATCGCCATTTTACGCTTCACCTAAAATAGTTTTTGCACAAACATTCGCGCCATTAAACGTGACCACACATATGTATGTAAAATAACACACGATATCTCCCAGCCAGTTATCCCTATCAGTTATCTTGCTTAGATACGCGCGTATATAAATCTCTGCTTTGGCCGCCATCATTTGTCGCCTGTCAGTTGGTTTCCCGCGCTCTCTCCGGCCATTGCTGCCAACCGCCCGCCAATAGACAATATAAATCTGCGGACCATAGACAAGGTAAAATGGCAACATTATTTCACCGGCCAATTATTTATGGCGATCTATTGAATTTAAAGTTGCCAACGTATTATTTTTTAATGAAACGAACGTGACATAATGTCATAGGTTTGTATTCATTTGACGTTTGGCTTTTTTTACAGTACGCTGACAGGCTAGCGCGAACTTGCACGTGTCTGCTTGTGGGTGTGCATTAAGAAGTAATCCCAAACGTTAATATATTATCCTTGGAACTTTGGACTCGGATTATGGATAATAGGGCTCAGAATTAATGGACGTCACATAGCCGGCTAACTAAAGAACAAACTAACTAACATTTTATTATTGATTGCTAAGAACCCTAGTCCCATATACGTGTGAAAAAAACATATTAACAAATGAGTACTGAGTCTATTTTAAAGGTTACTTTGAATAAGGATTATATTAAATTAATATATTATACTACACAGGTAGGCGAATACTATTTTCAAATCCTTCCTTTGGCTGTTTACACGTTATAATTCCGTCCATAGACTGCGAGCAAAACGAACCATAAACAACCCACTCTGCAAGTAAACAAATTTATTTTTACGTACCCGTATTCAATTTCGCAGGCCGTATTAAAAAGTGTGTACACATTAAATGTCTCGACTTATATCCGTCCTTCCGCTTCCTCCTCCGTAAATAAATAAAGTTATTCGCAGGGAAATTTGTCGCTTTGGATCTTATTTTCGCCCGCAGCAGGGGAGACTGGGGCTAACAGACTTTTTTTTTCTTTAGAAGTGTTAGTGTCCTTGTATCTTAATCTAAATCTAAATCTAAGCTGCAAAGATATGTATCATTTGATATTCATATTTAATGCATTCCCACAAGCAGACACGCATAATTTCGCGCTTACACATGCCGCCTGTGGACCTACAATATAAAAAACCCAATGTCAAATGAACATAAGCCCTGCAACTCTTGCCGACCTTCCCTGAAGCAGGAGTGACATTGTTTAATCATAATTTAAGTATAATTTATATTATACTCGTAGTTAGGTCCGTAGTCCAGTGGTAACACTTCGGACTCTGAATGGTAGGTTGTGGGTTCCAATCCCTATTTATATTTTCAAATTTTCTTTTCGCTGGGTTGAAAAATTCATAAACCTTAACCAATGACCGGTCACCAAAGGTCCATCCAGCCTTACAGCAACTGGATCTTGATTGAGAATTGACGCTTTGTAGCGACGACGACCAAGCTCGTAAAAGAGGTCGATAGCTCAATTGGTAGAATGCTTGCATTCCATGCCGAGAGCAAGGGTTCGATCTCAAGGTTTACTCAGCCTGTACAAGAAATGAGAACCAGCCCCCCCGGGAGTTGGGAAACCCCCACTTCAACTGAAAGTGGTTGGTGTGAGGCCGGCTCTCTTACCCGTAAAAATAAATAGGTCCAGAATCGCCATATACGACTCCTTCGGGGATTACGCAGGCAAGAAGTTACACTTTATGTGAAGCTTAGATGCGTTGCTTTTGAGAAATTTCTTCCTTGGCTTAGGTTGGTATGAAGCTGAACACCCATTTTGTAAAAAAAAGTTCACTTTGCCAATACGACCCCTACTTCGGGGAAGTGCGGAAAAAAATGCAGGGCTGATGTTCATTTAACATTTGGATTTTTTTTTATAATTACACATGCAGCTTGTATAAGCGCGTACTTATACGTGTTTTCTTTACAGGCATGCATCTAACATGAATTTTAAATAATGTTATTTCTTGTCAACTTAGATTATAGATAAACAGCGAAAATCTATAACCACCCGACTGAAACTGTGACTTAAATTGTTACGCTGTCGACTTTCCACTAGGGGTGGCCAGAACTTATGCAGAGTCTCATACACTTTTTCCTATCCTGACAAACCTCTATCAGTTCATTCATATCCATCACATTTTTCGTGAGTTTCCTTCGTTTATATTCACTCTGTAATGTCCCAAAGCTTCACAATTTCACTAATTTGATCAAGCCATTTCTTTCGCAGTCTTCTCCTTCCCCTCTTGCCTAATCCTGCCTTTTTTCCAGGTCTGCTCACACGGGTTGCTTGTCTCCCGGATTTGTCGTCTCCCAGATGGCTCGCGCGACCGGGTCGCGTCTTTCCTTTAAACTGGCCATTTCGACAGACGACACACACGAAAAATGTTTCTTACACTTTAAGGTCTTTGTAAAGAACTGACATTAATGGAAAAATGACGCGTGTTTATTGAATTTTTATCTAAATTTTAAAGTTAAAATATTTTATAAAACTTAAAAAATGACGCTAGAATTTTTTTTTTTAAAAAAACACGTTTTTGTTCACATTTTTTCTTCTAATTTTGTTGTTTAATATTTTGGACATATTTTTTTTCCTCATAATTATAGAATGATACAATGTCTAGAGAGTCTATGAAAAATATTTTAGGTAATGTGAACAGTTTTCGAGATAATATGAAAAAACTGAAACTAGATAATTGATTAAATGTGCGCAGCAGTACTTCAGCGTGAATTTGTCGCCGAATAAACAGTAAGAAGGGTAAGACGCGACCCGGTCTCCCCTGCATATTCAGTTACATTCGACAGTCTCTCGCTATTTGCAGAGACTTCGACAACACAAACATTTTGTTTATCAGCGTAATACTAAAACTAAAGGTCGTGTTTGTGCGGAGTTAAGGATTTCAACTAAACTTGACGTACACAACGCGTCTTATAAACAAGTATTTATTTATCTTAAACCTCAATCATAATAAATGGCGCGAGCAGGCCCAGAGTAAGGGCGGTTCGAGCGGAGAACAACTAGTGTAACTTCTTACCTGCGTTATCCCCGAAGGGGTCGCACGTAGCAATTGCGGAGCAATTTATTTTTACGGGTAAGGGAGCCGGCCTCACACCAACCACTTTCAGTTGAAGTGGGGGTTTCCCAGCTCCCGGGGGGCCTGGTTCTCATTTCTTGTGAAGGCTGAGTAAGCCTTGAGATCGAACCCTTGCTCTCGGCATGGAATGCAAGTATTCTACCAATTGAGCTATCGACCTTTTTACGAGCTTGGTCGTCGTCGCTATAAAGCGCCAACTCTCAAGCAAGACCCAGTTGCTGTAACGCTGGATGGACCTTTGGTGACCGGTCGTTGCTAAAGGGTTATGATTTTTTCAACCCAGTGAAGAGCAAATTTGAAAATATAAATGGTATATTTTTTGTGCTCCGCCAAAGAGCCAAAAAAACTTGTATATGTTTTTCAGTGCCCAGGGCTGGAAGTCTCATCACCACGGTTATTCTTACCAAACGATTATCGGTAATATTTGTATGAAGACTAATCAGCTGTTCACTTGCGGCCACCTTGGATTGACAGGTCTTCATCCAAATATTATCTACCGATATTCGGTAGATAAGAATTACCGTGGTGATGAGACTTCAAGCCTAGGTCTTGCAGGCATTTGCGACCAAGGGGCCCCCGATTACAGAATTATTAAAAAATAGTTAAAATGCACTACAAAAATATCTTTGTGGCTCAAGGGCCCCAATTACTAAAATTATTTTCAGAAAACATTTCCACATTTTTTATGAATCTTTAACGTTGTGGTAAAAATCGGGGTGAATGGTTGAATGGTGGGAAGGGATAATTTGCAGGGGGGGGGGGGCTCGAGAACCTATCTAGTGACGAAACCTTAATGAAAGCAAAAAGTAGTTGCCATTTTCAAATACACTTTTTACAAAAAAATCTTGAATTAGATTTTAACCGATCTGAATTGTTTTTGATGCGTGAGATTTTTAAACACAATGCATGTAGGTACTAGCACGGATTTGAACAATGAATTACATAATATCTGGTCTTTCAGAAATTGGGAAAAATTCAAATGGTTGCCAATCCATGAAATGCTGGGCACATCACCGCGTACATCACCCCTTTAAAGACTTTTTATTATTTTCCAGGCAACACTTTATTCAACAACGTTTTATTCACTTATTATTTTTCAAAATTTGCTTCTTGAAGTATAAAATAAAAAGGCATCTCATTCGTTAACATTTCTTCAATTGTTTCCACGTGAAGAATTTAAAGAAAACAATCGCTTTGTAGTCACAGAGTTTTTGTTGTTGAAGTAATTCAGGCAGTTCCGTTTCATGATATTTGACAATGGAACAGAACAATCCAACGACCCGTGGAAAGCGTAATAAAGCTCAAGCCTAAAAGGTAAAGTGGCAACACTGAGGCAAGGCCCACCACACCATTTTTTTTTCAATGAATCAAAAAACAAAGCAGTGGCAACTCTTCGAACTCGTAAATGAAAAAGGCAGTGGCAACACTTGAACTCGTAAATGAAAGGTTGTTGGCTAGAATCCCGGTGGAGCACAAAAATTTAACATTTCTTTTTTCAAATATGTTCTTCGCTGGGTTGAAAAATTCATAAAACCTTTATCAAAGACCGATCACTAAAAAGGTTCATCCAGTCTTACAGCAACTGGGTCTTGCTTGAGAATTGGCGCTTGGTAGCGACGACCAAGCTCGTGGAAAAACCGTTATGCTTGCATTCCATGCCGAGATCAAGAGTTCGATCCCAAGGTTTACTCAGCCTTCACAAGAAATGAGAACCAGCCCTCCAGGAGCTGGGAAGCCCCCATTTCAACTGGTTAGTGTGAGGCCGGCCCCCTTACACGTAAAAATAAATGTGTCCCGAATCGCCACATGCGACCCCTTTGGGGGTAACGCAGGCAGGAAGTTACACTTTATGTGTAGCTTAGTTGCGTTTTTTTTGTATATAAAGACAGTCCCACCCTGTTGGAGGGCAAACGAATCAAAGACTGACATATTTCATCACAATTTAGACACCTTTAAACCCATGGTGAAAGAGTTCCTCCCAGCCTGTTGATGGTTGAGAGAATGCAAATTAATTAGGGTAACCTATTGTGCACCATAAAAACAAGACAATTGTCTTCTTTGTACACGTTTGTACTGTCCAAGCAATTATGTAGAGTATATCGTAGCTCAATTATCTCAGACGTGTTGTATTTAAATCCGTGGACTCCACGCAACGTTGCCAGTTTTATCCTCGTAAGCTTCAGCTTACAGCGCTGCCTTGATTGGTGTTTCCCTTCACGTGTCGCCTATGTAGAACGTTGACAATCTGCGAGTAAACACCAGACTTCCTGTAGCATGTGCGAGGGTCATTCAGAAATTAACTCTGCACGGATATTCCAAATTTCTTTCTGTGCAAATGTCACAGGTCTATCTCGTAGCAACTATAATCTGTCTACACGCTCCCCCAGTTCTTGTTTTGCCGTATAGACCAATTCTGTCAAATATGACTTTTTAATGCATTTGTCTTAGGCCCGGTATTTTGAAGTATCGTAAAGTTAACTTAAATACAATTTTAGTTAAATCATCATAATATTTCACTCACCGTATTTCGGCAGTAAATATTTAGTAACTTTAACTTTCGATTTTCAAGATGCCGGCGCTTCACTGACAACAGCTGTTCTTTTTTAATGCAAGGGTAGGTACATCAAAATTGTCGCAAACTGACAAGATTTGGGGGCGTGGCTTCATACTTCGGCAATGTTCGGTTTTAGTTAACTCGAGATTGAGTATTTTGAATACAAGTTCAAGTAATAGTTAACTAAAATATTACTACACTTCAATATATCATCTATTAAGAATCAAATTCTACACAAACTGAGCTAAGAAAAAACGTAAAACTCGATAATGTGAGAGTTGTTTTAAATATTTTTTAAATCAATTTCCTGTTTTCATAAGACACATTGGTCCAGTACACATGCAAACATTGCTCATGTAAAATTAGCTTAATGGTATGTACGGCAAACAAGAACTAAGGCAGCGGATACTGTCTAAGGGCCGATTTTATAAACGTCGGACTAAATATCGACTTTATACAAGTATATAATTTATAATCTAAGTTGCAAAGGTATATTTATTAGGTATATTAATTAACATTTAAGGCTCTCAAATGCATGCCCACAAACAAACACGTGTAGCTCGCGCTTACAAATGCTGAATGTGTACTTACAAATAAAATACAAACCTTAAATGAACATAAGCCCTACAACTTTTGCCGACCTTCCCTGACACAGGAGTGTCATTGGCAAAGTGAACAATTTTTTACAGTATGGGTGGTCAGCCTCATACCAACCTATAAGTCAAGGACTCGTATTTTAAATACTTACTATTTGGCGTCGGATTTTATCTTTTAGATTATACATAACAATGAATCCAGTATTAAGTACATAGAGCTTTCTGAAGTCATATTTTATTTATCATACAAAAACTTTTCAACATTAAGATTCTGTAGGCTCAGAAAGAATGCATTGAATGTGTCAGAATGTGTTTAAATATTGAGCCGTGAAGTTGGAAAGCCAGAGCTTGAAATAAATTGTTGTAAATTGTAGTTTCAAATCGCAGTTTAATTAAAAGACAACCCAGTAAAAACGTAACAATATGATAGATGTTTGAAAAAATATTATAGAGAAAAAATAACATTTTTAAAACATTTCAATGATGATATGGGAGTTCTTTACTTTAAATAATTATGTACGAGTATAATGGTAGGTATAAAAAAATATAAACTCAGTTCAGTGAAGTATAATTCATCTTAGCTCAGTTAAGAGATGACGTGTCAGAATCTGATTGGTCAATTATTCCCATTGGCTGACATCTGTTTTGTTACCATTTCATATGTGGGTTGTATTATTATGCTTTAAAAGCAAATGTTCGCAGAACAAATTGTTAATTTTCTTGTTATATTCTGAGAAGCTCATTTACTCAGGCTGTTTCTTTAACCATGTAATATTCTGCCTAGTTACTCTGTGATAAATTCTCCAATCCACTGTTGTAAAATGTATAGGTACCTACCTGAAATACAAAACCAACATATAAACCGAGATTCAAGATTTTTATTGAAGACCATCCCCAAGAAACCAGCGACCTAGGACTCCTGTCCAAAATCCCGTACAATAGATAATTGCGTTATTTTCTGGACGGCCCTCTTATATTTGCCAACATCCACACACGTGTGTCAGCATCCGTTTCCTCGCAGCGCGTGTGTGCCTAGGCACTAAACTAATCGAAGTCGGTCAACAGCCGTGATCGGGGTCTGCCATCACATTATTAGTCACGCCTCGGCCAACAAAGCCCCGCACAACAGAAGCCCCGCCCCGTGTGACGACTGCTGATCCTTCAGGATGTTGACCTGCGACCCTGATACTGTGCCTTTTAAAAAAAATAAAAACGACGACCAATCTCGCAGAGATGTAATTTTGACTTATAGATTGGTATGAGGCTGACCACCCATACTGTAAAAAATGGTTCACTTTGCCAATGTCACCCCTGTTCCAGGGAAGGTCGGCGAAAGTTGCAGGGTTTATGTTCATTTGAGGTTTGGATTTTAATTTCTAAGTACACATTCAGCATTTGTAAGCGCGAACTTACACGTGTTTGTTTGTGGGCATGCATTTGATATGGGCTTTGAATGTTAATATATCCTTGCAACTTAGATTAAGATTAAGATTGAGATTTAAGAAAGGTCAAGAGAGGAGGTGGATTATGTATCAAAATGACACAATTTAATTTTTTATTAATTTCTATAGTCTCGAGAGCTGTTAAAGTCGGTCTGTATTTACCCTTTTGGCATGAAGAAGTATTATTTTGTGGCTACTAAAAGCATGTGCTGTTTCGATGATGTGGTTGGCGAATTCTGAGAAGTTATTATTAGATAGACAACGTCTGTGTTCATCTTTTCTAATTTTTAAACTTCTGCAAGTCTGGTCAATGTATAATCGGGGGCGAGGTCATGATCTTTTTCATGTACCAATGAGCCGCACCGATGTCTTGGCACAGCATCCTTTAACTCGGAGTGTCAAACTCATTAACGAGTCAAAAAAAGACATATTTCAATATAATTTAGACACCTTCAAAAGTATGGTGAAAGAGTTCCTCCCAGCTTGTTGATGGCTGTGAGGGTGCACTGTAATTAGGGCAACCTGTTGTGCACCAAGAAAAAAAAAACTTTGTTAACACACCGACATTCTTACACTCCATTTTTTGCAAAACACCCATTGTAGATTTTGTATTCGACAGCAAGTTTACTAATTTGTTATTACTATTGTTGTGAACTTGAAATACGTGCGCTTATACACGCATACATTAGCTTCATTAAGCTTGTCTATACGGCAAACAAGAACTAAGACAGCGGTATGACGGACTATGAAACCAAAGTGACTACGCACACCGATGCACGTAATATAGAACCATCTAGGAGTAGTCCATGATTGTATTCGTGCCTTGGAATGACGTTCTAGTGATTGTGTGTGTACATAATGTTCTGGTGGTGGAATAATCTAGTAAATGCGAGAAAGACCCCTCTGGTTCATTATAAAAGAGATCCAAATGGTACGGACAAGAGAGTCGCAAGAGAGCAATTCGCTAAGTAACACCTATAAACAGTGATTGTCAAGTTTTGAAATAAATTTAGAAAAAGAAATTATGGCATTTTAATTAAAAAGAGAATCCAGCAGAAAACGTACCAAAATAATATTCTCTGTACAGTGTTAATTTCGTTATTTTTGTAAAGTACATTGATAAACATGGTAAACAACGAGCTCAAGGGAAGAAATGGTGAAAAAGAATGACGAACATTTCTTCAAGCCAAAGAAGATTGTCGTGATCTGAATCCAGCAATTCAAAAACCTACAATAAAGATAAGCAGGCCACTTATCCGCCACTGAACGGGGGTGAACATGGAAAAAAGATAAAGGAGGAAAGATAGATACAAACAAAGGGGGTTTCCCCTCCGCCATTTTCCGGGCGGTGGTTCCGGGGATTTCCCTGGAGGACTTTTGGCCAGTTGGAATTTTTGTTGTTTTTTGTCGGATGGAGATAAATCAATCAGCCATATAGAGTGGGGGAGAGGGCTCTTAAGACATGACACAAACTGTGTCACTGGATCATTTGATAGATGGTTGAAAAGTCGGGGAAAACACCGGGAAATATGTAATAGAAAATCGTGTTTCCAAGCAATATTTATTCTAATGTAATTCACGAAAAAAACGGTGATACAAAAAAAGTATATTACTCGATTAACTATTTTACGTCCATTTTGACTTAAGATTGGTATGAGGCTGACCACCCATACTGTAAAAAATGGTTCACTTTGCCAATGTCACCCCTGTTTCAGGGTACTAGGGCTATCTTTTAACTAAGCTGCAATTATTTATTTAACCAGAGCTTATTTTACACGGCTTAGTTCACAATATACAACACTTGATAATCTCTGCTTATTGGGCTTCACGGCAAAATGCTTGGAGCGACTAAAATCCCATCCGCACCATTGCAGTCCCTGTATATAGGTACAAAAGAGATCTTTCTTGCATATTCAAGGTCATTCGATCCCTCGCTCATACCAGACCTCCGTTCTATGTACCTTACTACTACCATCATGGATCATACTGGACTGTTCTACACACACTATTGTACCTGTACAGGCGCACGTAGATACTTTGAATTCATAGTTCTAAATCTAAGCTGCAAAGATATGTATCATTTAAGATTCATATTAAACGCATTCCCACAAGCAGAGATGTATAAGTTCGCGCAAACACATGCCGCATGTGAACTTACAATATAAAAAACCAAATTCTCAAATGGACATAAGCCCTGCAACTCTTGCCAACCTTCCCTGAAACAAAGGGGAAATTTGCAAAGTGAACCATTTTTTACAGTATGGGTGGTCAGCCTCATACCAACCTATAAATCAAGGAATACAAGCAATTAATTACATCCAGTTGTACAAAACAAACAAACACTAAAAAATCTACAAAACATATAAAATAAATTGCACAGAATCTGCACTCGACTTTCTTGCATAAATTAACCCACTGTATGACGTATTTAAAGCTAGAATCATCAAGTCAATTAATATAATAGTTCGTAACAATATACATACCCATATTTATAAACGAATTACAAAAAATAAAATGATAGCAATGAAACCATCTTTACCATAAAAAAAACATTTAGTAACTTGAGAAGTGTGTTGAAGGTGCTCATGTATAATAACAGACTCTAACAAAGGCGGGAATGTTACAAATGCATTCCCGTTCCGTGAAAACCCTGCAGTATCGCATTTCTCCCATTCATTCCATTATGTTGGCTCTCCTGATTCCGCTCTAGGCATAATATTAAATATTATTATCTAAGGAATTCTACGATTTGTAGGTATAATATAATTCTTTATTGTCTATGGAATAAAACTTAAGAGGATGGCAGAACTACTTTATTTGTGTCAAGTCTTAGTGTTGCCAACTTCAGAGCATTGAAAACTTTTCCAAGAATTTTCATGAAAATTTTGTTAGGTACTTTAATAAATATTTTTTTATTCTTTTATGGACTAAAATGTAGCGTGTATTATGTAAAACAAAAATACCTTCTCATAGGAATTTACCTCCCAATTTACCACCTAAAAAATTAAATTTGGAACATCAATATTAATCGTATTCTTATATATTTTTTTTTATTTAAATCAATAAACGGCTTTCGCCTTTTACAATAACAAAAAAAAAATCATTGCATTATAAAGATAGAACAGATTTGAAACTTAAAATAAAAATAAAAACTCTATATAATCTTAAATTAGAGAAAACTATAAAAACTACTAAAAACTTCCTTGAACTAAAAAAATCCTTGACTTATAGGTTGGTTGGTATAAGGCTGACCACCCATACTGTAAAAAGATGGTTCACTTTGCCAATGTCACCCCTGTTTCAGGGAAGGTCGGCAGGAGTTGCAGGGCTTATGTTCATTTGAGATTGGATTTTTATATCGTAGGTCCACATGCGGCATGTGTTAGCCCGAACTTATACAGGTAGATACGTGTCTGCTTGTGAGAATGCATGTAATATGAATCTCAAATTACATACATATATCTTTGCAACTTAGATTTAGATTAGATTAGACGCCTGTCAATATTTCAAAAAATCTTCAAGAATATTTTTTTTCCGTTAAATTTTATAAATGAAAATCCATGCAGGTACCTACTTTTAATCACAATCTTATTCAAATTTAGAACTCAATCGAACGATGACATTTCAAATTTTGAAATCCTCGGTAATACTTCGTCTCATTGGAAATGTTATTTTTAATTCGAAGCGATGATTAACGGGCCTGGTTAATCGCGTCGTTAATCATCTTGATAAATGCGGGATTAAGTCCGCCATCTTGGTTAATCTCACTCCCGAATGACAAGAAAAATGTCCAACACCGAAAGTATACATTTTACGCCTGAACTGAACTAGGGCGTTTTCCAAAAATGTAGAGAAGCTAAAACAGCGCAACAAGTGAGCATTTTAGTTTCCATACATTTTTTGGTAAAACGCTATGAATGTTATATACTGCGGGAAAGTATGGAAATGTCTACGCGTCTAATATTTTCCGCCCCCTTTAGAATATGATGATAAATTTGATATTAAGATGGGCCGGATGATTTTTAATTTTGGTTGTCTTCCATTTATAATTACATTATTTTAAACATAAACGCAATTAAGCTACACATATAGTGTAACTTCTTGCCTGCGTTATCCCCAAAGGGGTCGCATGTGGCGATTCGGGACCTATTTATTTTTTACGGGTAAGGGGGCTGGCTTTACACCAACGACTTCAGTTGAAGTGGGGGTTTTCCAGCTCCCGAGGGGGCTGGTTCTCATTTCTTGTGAAGGCTGAGTAAACCTTACCGGTATTGCGGGCTCGAACCCTTGCTTTCAGTATAAAATGCAAGCATTCTACCAACTGAGCTATCGACAGGACTTTTTACGAGCTTGGTCGTCGCTACAAAGCGCCAATTCTCCAGCAAGACTCAGTTGCTGTTAGGCTGGATGGACTTTTAGTGACCGGTCATTGGTAAAGGCTTATGAATATTTCAACCCAGCGAAGAGCAAATTTGGAAATATAAATGGTGTATTTTTTGTGCTCCACTGGAATTCGAGCCCACAACCTTCCATTCAGAGTCCGAAGTGTTACCACTGGACTACGGACCGGTCACATAGCTGTCCTAAAAGTGACAAATTTTAACTAATATAATTAAACAATTTAAAGTGGTCAAAATGTACAAAGAATCATTGCATGTATTAAATTACCGAAAAAAAGCAAAATTAAACGTACACTTACTAACATAAACATTAAAGTCGAAACAACACAACCCAGGAACAGGGAAACCCCAGTTCAAATGAGGTGGAAGGTTGCTAGCCTTACCTGTGAAAATAAATAGGTTCCACTCGCCACACGCAACGCTTTCGATAACAACGCAGTAAGTTTATATTTTCACTATATGTGCAACTTAGTTGAACATGGTAAAAACAATCAAGTGTCTCTCCCGAACATTTAACATTTTGTTTGTCACTATTTTTCCCATTTATTTTAACGTATCAAATAAAATGGGGAAAGCCTCAATAAAAATCCGGTGAAAACTAAAACTGTACAGAATGGCGCTTGCGACTGCAACATTTTTACGTTCGGCTATTTCCGCCGCAATGAAAAGTGTTCTAAAACAATGCGTCCGTGTTGCTGCAACTATTCCTGAATCCTACACACACATTGTGTGAAATGTACTTGTGTGTGCAGAGCACGTTGTAATAGTCTGGTTTTATTACTTCTAGAAGTGGTCACTTAAATTTTAGTAATAAAAAATAAGTACCTACCGGCTACCTGAATACAAATATTATATAGGTATTGTATTTAAAATTTAATATATTGTATGATTTTACACAATGTTGATTAACAATGTACTGATTTCTAGCTCTTAGCTTATCGACTTCACGGCTCAATGTTTCAATCGACTCCCTCTCTCACGCAATTGCGGTCCGAATAGCGTCTAAACGGACGCCTCTCGGATATTCCAGACCCTTCTATAGTGAACCTCTTGACACACCTCTCTATTGTTCCATACTATTCTAGTTACGCATACCAACAATTACGTGCCTGGGCACAAGCACAAATTCAAACTCACGGTGGACTATACTAGAGGCGGACACACACACATAAGCAAGCCATGCAATTGGGCTCAGAAATGCGTATCAATATAGTGAGATATATACAATGAATTGACATAAGAAATTGTAACATCACGCGGCCGAATTCCTAGGGAATAGGCAAACTGTGTCACGTTCGCGAGAAAAAAATATAACTCAAAAGTTGCGCTGATTCCATTCATTTGAAGCCATTGTCATTTCTTGACTTATAGGTTGGTGTGAGGCTGACCAACCATACTGTAAAAAGATGCTTTACTTGTCACCCATGTTTCAGGGAAGGTCAGCAAGAGTTGCAGGGCTTATGTTCATTTGAGATTTGGTTTATATATTGTAGGTCCAATGCAGCATATGTTAGCGCGAACTTATACGTGTCTGCTTGTGGGAATGCATTTAAAATGAATCTCAAATTATACATATTGTTTGGTAAATAGAAGGTATAAACAAAATAAATAGGGTAGGTGTATATAGATTCTAGCCGTAGGATGAATTATTATTAAATACCTAGAGTAAGGAAATATTATTTAAGTAATAATTGTATTCAAAGCTTTTGGCAGATCATAGACGTTTCCAGGTGAAATTAAGTTCTAGAAAGTTTGATAGCCATAGCTATAAAAGGAGCAAATCGCCTGCAGTTGAGTCAGTCTCCAAGTACGAGCAGCCTTTACAGGCCAAGACAGCGAAAGTGAACTATCCATGTGAATTGTAAAATAAATTATTAACAAAATAAATTACTTTAAAATAAATCTCCGGCAGTTTTAATCAAGAAAAAGACCAATATTTTAATTTAAAAATATATAAGAACCCTAAAAACACAACAATATCATTACAACTTAGATTAGATTTGTAGATTAGATCCGAACATATACGTGTTGGGTCTATTTGTGAGAATGCATTTAATACGTATCTCAAATGATATATATCTTTGCAACTTAGATTTATATTTAGTCAAAGAGTTATTATTTTTGCTTCATAAGTATCGAGAAAGATCGCCTGGAGGCATTCGAGATGAGAACATGGAGGAAAATGTCCAAGACATCATGGGTCGAAAAGAAGTCCAACGAAAATGTGTTGCGGGACGTAGAAGAAAGAAGAGAGCTGATAAATCATATTTTAAAGAGGAAAGCCAAGCTAGTAGGGCACTCAATCAGACATAGCACCTTTCTTAGCAACATCTTGGAAGGCAAAATCTTAGGACAACGCACAAGAGGTCGCCCAAGAACTTCATACTTCAAGGATTTGAAGCGGCTCATGGATGTCTCCTCCTATTCACATCTCAAGAGGATGGCAGATGGCTGATTCAACAAGGCTCTGCCTTTAGATGATAATGATAAAGTATCTTTTTACGTATTTTAGTAAGAAACATATAAAAAACGTTTACTAGTACTTTTAATTGTGTCATTTCCGTTGTCTTGATATCCTCTTCGAGACAGCATAAAGAGACGAACGACAACAAAAGCAGTCAAGGGAGATGTGTCAGGTGCATCATACTGATGCAGGATATCTGTGGACTAGAAATTATTTAATGACAATAGACATTATATATCTGTTTCAACCTATATACTAAAATGTCATTAGTAAGACAGAGAACAAAGAACTTCACACTTGCATTTCCATGTGTACAAAAAAACTCGGGCGAATGTAAAATTGTTTCTAGAAAGGTGGCAGTATTGCTGCGTGCGTACTATGCCCGGACCAGTGCAAATATACGAGACATATGTTCGCATAGAATCGTAGACACATAGACTCGTAGACGCATAGACTCGTAGACGCATAGACTCGTAGACGCATAGACTCGTAGACGCATAGACTCTTAGACGCATAGACTCGTAGACGCATAGACTCGTAGACGCATAGACTCGTAGACGCATAGACTCGTAGACGCATAGACTCTTAGACGCATAGACTCGTAGACGCATAGACTCGTAGACGCATAGACTCTTAGACGCATAGACTCGTAGACGCATAGACTCGTAGACGCATAGACTCGTAGACGCATAGACTCATAGACGCATAGACTCGTAGACGTATAGACTCGTAGACGCATAGACTCGTAGACGTATAGACTCGTAGACGCATGCGGTGTAAATCTTGTGATCGATAAAATTGACGAATTTTAAAGGAAAAATGCATTATTTTACAACAACTGAGACAAATGTGGTCGATAGTCTCTATCAATGTTTGGTCGATAGCTCAGTTGGTAAAGTGCTCGGTTTTGAATCCTACCGAGGGTGTCAGAAATGATTTCCTGTTTCCAACCCCAAAATAAAATACCAGCAAGGTTTACTCAGCCTTCAAAATAAGTGACTACCAGCCCTCTCGGGAGCTGGGAAACCCCAACTTCAACTGAAGTGGTTGGCGTAAGGCCGGACGCCTTAACTGTAAAAATGAATAGGTTCCACTCGCCCCATGTGACCCCTTAGGGTATAACAAGAAGTTAATAAGAAGCTACACTATATGTGTAGCTTAGTGACGTTTTTTTTTCAATGCATTAAATTAGTTTCTGCTCCTCTGTGTTATTACCCAATGGATACAGGTTTACCCACGATGACATAAAACCGGAAAAGTGACGCTCTTGTTCTACTGACGGGCGCAGTGGTCGTGAAAAATAATACGAGGTAGTTCTATAGCTCCCTTTTACCGCAACGCAAAACGCATCTAAGCTACACATATAGTGTAACTTCTTGCCTGCGTTATCCCCGAAGGGGTCGCACGTGGCGATTGCGGAGCAATTTATTTTTACAGGTAAGGGGGCCGGCCTCACACCAACCACTTTCAGTTGAAGTGGGGGTTTTCCAGCTCCCGTGGGGGGGCTGGTTCTCATTTCTTGTGAAGGCTGAGTAAACCTTTGAGATTGAACCCTTGCTCTCGACATGGAATGCAAGCATTCTACCAAATGAGCTATCGACCTTTTTACGAGATTGATCGTCGTCGCTACAAAGCGCCAATTCTCAAGCAAGACCCAGTTGCTATAAGGCTGGATGGATCTGTGGTGACCGGTCATTGGTAAAGGTTTTATCAATTTTTCAACCCGGCGAAGAGCAAATTTGAAAATATAAATGGTATATTTCTGTGCTCCGCCGGGAATCGAACCCACAACCTTCCCATTCAGAGTCCGCAGTGTTACCACTGAGCTACGGACCGGTCTAACTAGTATAAAACATAGCGTAAATTCCCCTCTATCTCGTGAATATAAAAAATGTATGAAAACCAAATCCTGACTAGAGGAGGAGCTGTCCTATCTTTTATACATTTTTCTATTTACACGATGGTGGAAGTTTTCCACGATGTTTTTTTACTATGGGTACTTAAGACACAAATACGCAAGCTATAGTGTCAACAAAACAACATTCTGTTCCTAGCTCCTTTATAATTGAATGATTTGAAATGAGTAAAGTATGTGCGGTGGAAATGAAGCATTTGAGAAGCATGACAGGAAAAACTTTGAAGGATAGAGTTATGAATGAATGGGCAAAGAAAGAATGTAAGTTGAAAGAGGATGGGAAAGTTAACGTACAAAAGAATGTGATGAGATGGTTTGGGCATGTGGAAAGAATGAATGATGATAGACTGACAAAGTATATATACAGAGGAAGTGTAATAAGAAAAATATGAAAGGGACGACGGAGAAAAGTATGGAGTGATCAGATTCAGGAGATTGTGCAATAATGGGATATACAAAGTGAGCGTTAAAGAAGAAAATGCATGAAAAAGGTGATGGATATGAATGAATTGAAAGAGGTATGTAAGGATAGGAAGAAATGGAGGCAGCTCTGCAGAGGCTCTGCCTACCCCTAGCGGAATGGTAACAGAGTTACAGTTACAGTGGTTTTAGATACATACTTATGTAGCTTGGTTCTATATAGGTACCAAGTCAAATATATGAAATACCAGAAATACGAAAAAAAATTACTTATTATTTCATAGACCGGTCTGTAGTCCAGTGGCAAAACTCCGGACTCATAAATGGAAGGTTGTAAATTTGGATCCCGGCGGAGCACAAAAAATATACCATTTATATTTCCAAATATGCTCTTCGCTGGGTTGAAAAAATCATAAAACCTTTACCAAAGACCGGTCACTAAAGGTCCATCCAGCCTTACAGCAACTGGGTCTTGCGCTTTGTAGCGACGACCAAGCTTGTAAACACCTCTGTACAGGCGCTCCAAGAGATGATTTCATATAATAAATTATTAGTTTCAGAGAAAATATGAACAACTGAAGCTAACGAACTTTTTTTTTAAAACGTGAAATTCAAACAAAAGTGCTAAGAAAGACGGGGATGAAATCAAGATGGCGGATTGCATAAACTCCCGTATCAGAGGCATAAAACATAAACCGTGTACTTACATAATAATATATACGGTACCGTCGTTATTCTGTGGCTCTTTATGGCGGATTTCATAGAAAAAATACAAATAAACCGCGCTTACGTTGCGTGAAATATGATCGTACTTTAAATATACTAGGGGCGTTGCCCCTGGCTGCTACGCAGCCCAACCCCTTAACATTTGGTGAATGTGTATATTGCGCATAGTTTCCTCGCGTTAAAATTCGGAAAACATGTAAAATAAAAACATGCAGCCTTTGTAAAAGAAAATCGACCACCCATAGTTTAAAAAATGGTTCACTTTGCAGATTTCAGCTGTGTTTCAGGGAAGATTGGCAAGAGTTGCAGGGCTTATGTTCATTTGAGATTGGGTTTTTATGTTGTAAGTCAACATGCATTATGTGTAAGCGCGAACTTATAAATGTCTGCTTGTGGGAATGCATTTAATATGAATCTCGATTGGTATGTATCTTTGCAACTTAGATTATAGAACTTAACAAAATAATTTCCTTGACTTACAGGTTAGTATGTGGCTGACCACCCATACTGTAAGAATGGTTTACCATGAAAATTTTATCTCTGTTTGAGGAAAAGTCGGCAAGAGTTGCAGGGCTTATGTTCATTTGAGATTAGTTTTTTATTTTGTAAGTCCACATGGGGCATTTGTAAGCGCGAACTTATACCTGTCTGCTTGTGGGAATGCATTTAATATGAATCTCAAATGGTATGTATCTTTGCAACTTAGATTATAGAACTAAACAAAATAATTTCCTTGACTAAAAGGTTAGTATGTGGCTGACCACCCATACTGTAAGCAATGGTTCACCATGCAAATTTTATCTCTGTTTGAGGAAAAGTCGGCAAGAGTTGCAGGGCTTATGTTCATTTGAGATTAGTTTTTTATTTTGCAAGTCCACATTGGGCATTTGTAAGCGTGAACTTGTACCTGTCTGCGTGTGGGAATGCATTTAATATGAATCTTAAATGGTATGTATCTTTGCAACTTAGATTATGTAAAGAAATACACAAAATAATTTTCTTGACTTATAGGTTGGTATGAGGCTGACCACCCATACTTTAAAAAATGGTTTACTTTGCAAATTTCACCTTTGTTTCAGGGAAGGTTGGCAAGAGTTGCAGGGCTTATGTTCATTTGGAATGGGCTGTTATGTTGTAAGTACACATGCAGCATATGTAAGCGGAAACTTATACATATCTGCTTGTGGGAATGCATTTAATATAAATCTTAAATGATATATATATTTGCAGCTTAGATTAGATTAGATTAGATTAGAACTTATACATGTCTGCTTGTAAGAATGCATGTAATATGAATCTCAAATGTTATATATCTTTGCAACTTAGATTACAGATTTAAATCCATTTTTTTTTTTTATTTTTTTTTTTTAATTTGCATGAAATAAAAGAAAATATAAAAAAACTTTCACGTTTTGCCGCTAGATGTCAATATAGTTCCATACATTTTCAATATGAACAAACAAATTTTTTGAAAGTAGTTTTCATACATTTTTAAACACAAACGCGAAAGCTCGCAGCATTGCAGCATATATACAAAAATTAATTTGCTTTATATTATGAATGTGTTTCATCTGCTGTGATGGCATTGATTTTGAAAATCGAAACTCGACGACGAAAGACGACGACGAAGGGCAATATAATAAAGGATACGTAGTCTAGAATAATATGAGTCATATAACTGTTTTATTCTCATCATCATTCTTACATAAACTTGAAAAAATTGTCTATATAGATATTCATTGGTTGCATATAAATAAATCAGCTGATGTAAATCATCTTTCCTGTTAAAATTCCATCATATTATTACCCACTTCCGAGAAATATTTAGCCGCGGTACTTACTGACCGGTCCGTAGCCCAGTGATAGCACTTCGGACTCGTAAATGGAAGGTTGTGGGTTCGAATCCCGGCGGAGCTCAAATAACAATTTCAAATTTGCTCTTCGCTGGGTTGAAAAATTCATAAACTTTTACCAAAGGCCGGTCATGCTCGATTGGCGGTACACAGTGACATACTTTACCCACCTTGATGTATGGAAGCGAAGCCTGGACGGTGAATGAAAGTGAAATTAGCAAAGTCCATACTGTTGAAATGGACTTTCTAAGAAGTATGATTGGGAAAAAACGGAGTGACAGGGTAAGGAATGATTTTGTAAGAGAAGAATGTGGTGCAAGAGAAAGTGTGAAAGTGAAGATTAAAAGAAGTTTGTTAAGATGGTTTGGGCATATGGAGAGAATGAATGAGGAAAGACTGACGAAGAAAGTATATGTTGGTAGAATAGATGGATGTCGTGGTAGAGAAAGACCGAGAAAGGTATGGATGGACCAAATATCTGTAATTGCGAATGAATGGAATATCCAGAGTCATAATAAAAGAAGAGCTTGTATGAAGAAGGTTATGACTCTGGAGGAAATGAAAGAAGTATGCAAGGATAGAAAGAAATGGCGGTTGATCTGTAATGTTAGCGGCTAGGGTTTATTAAAGTGAAATTGGTTTTATGATTTAGTTTTTTTTAATGTCTATGTTTATATTATTATTTATTGATTTACAAAATGTAATTTGTGATGTATGTTCCTTGACTTATAGGTTGGTATGCGGCTGACCACCCATACTGTAAAAAATGGTTCACTTTGCCAATGTCACCCCTGTTTCAGGGAAGGACGGCAAGAGTTGCAGGGCTTATGTTCATTTGAGATTGGGTTTTTATTAAATTAAATTAAACCATCAAATTTGATGTGTCAATCAAACATTGATTGGAGGTTGTGTTATGTTATTTTATAATAACATTGAAAGAACAATCCCGAAGTGTGCAGTGTATGTTTGTGGGCCGAACGGAGCCGAACGGTCACGGAAGCGGCCGAACTGCACCGTATGAACTAATCAGGCCGTCGTTCGTTAGTTCCCGGCAAGATGCCAAGCGATTAAGACGTTAGCGACCAAGCACCAAGCGGTGCAAGAGGGGGCACTACAATGGAGCTCCCTCCCCCCCATCTACTTGGATTTCCTGCCAGCAAGGCACCCGCCTTGTGGACCAGAGGCATAGGAGCGCCCACCCAGGGACTCCAACGTGTGGAGGCGTCCGCCTTGTGAACCGTCGCTAGCCTGGGGCGCTGCCCCAGGCCTTCCGTTTAGAACTCCAGCCAACGGAATAGGGAGTGTTCTAGTGACAACCTGTAGGTCTGGCCAATCCCTTATTTCCCCTTTTCCCCCCCATATTAGTACAGTAATAAACCCTTATTTGTTCATGTTAACTTTATCTTTTAATTATACAACCTTCCCAAGATATAAGTAAGCAATACCGAAGGAAAGAACCCCACGCCCTGAGAGTGATGCTGATGAGAGCTAGCCGGATGTAAGTATCCTGAAGATATCTTTGAATCTAAACATAACAGTTGGTGCAACAAGCCTCAAGCGTTTCATTCTTTTTCTACGAGTCTATCTTGTCTGCCCACATGCACCTTTCGATGATTGAAGTAACTAAACACTGAAATCATTTATTCATTCAATATTTATGACAGACATTGGTAGACTTAAGTCCGGACACTTTGATAATCCGCCATGGGTCTGTGTTTCCTATTTTGATAAGCGCGCCCCTTCCGTGTTTAAAGTTTATCCCGGCGCATTACAAATCCTCACAGCATCGTTTGTACTCGTAAATACGGCTGGCAATGTATCTGTTTGTCACGTAAGTAATAAAGAAAGTGTATCAGCTAAATGGGTCAGCCGCTTACAATGTCCGTACGGGTCCCGTCACCCTACTGTTACTTAATCCTTCCGACAGTGCCCCGAGTATAAAAAAAGTTAACCAACGCGTATACCAAAAAACGCTTTTGAACATAAACAGCTCCTCTGTAGAGCGTTTTGGTTTCCGTACATTTTCGGTTGACTTCACACGTAAAGTTTAACAGCCTGCGCTTCCAAACAAGGGTAAACTACCCAGTTATTGGACACTGAACAAAACTTTACATTGCCACGTTCTTGAGAGCGCGTCAATATCATTTAAAATCACTTTGTAACTAACTTAACCAAGTTTCTCATGAAACACTTTTTGAATGTTCGACGAGTTACTACTTCTTCTTATTTTGGTAACATTTCTATCGAAGATCGGCGATCATCATGGCTATTTTCACTTTGGATACTGCGACTCGGAAAAGCGACTTGGTGCTTTTGTTGAATTATTGTCGCAGGTTTTTCAGCCGCGATATCCTTCTTCGCGATGTTTTTCTCCCCTCAATCTTACTCTGTATGATAAGATGGAGAAGGCGGTATATCTCATTTCTCATAATGCGACCAAAGTACTTACATCATCTTTCTCTGCTATATGGTTGGCAGAAGTTCCTTTGTGCTATACAGTAATCGAAGGACTTCCTCATTGGTAACCTGTACCCTTAGTACGAGATGCAAAACTTGAGAAAATTAAGTTTACGGAAAATTAAAGCGTGATTTCGCCCAAAATCTGCCGTTTTTGTTTCTTACACTTTGTGGTCTTAGCAAAAGAGTTACAGTGATGAAGAAAATCAAGCTTAAACAAACAAAAACGGCAGATTTTGGGGGAAATCACTCTTTAATACTTTCCGTAAACTTTACTTTACTCAAGTTTTGCAACTCGTACTCAGGGTACTGATCACGCCAGGCGATCTGAAGCATTTTTCGGTAGACTTGCATCTTGAACGCTTCGGTTCGTCTCTTCAGTGCCTGTGTGAGCGTCCATCCCTCCAAACCATATAGAGCAATCAGCATAGTCCCTCATCATGCGCTTACGAAGTTCAAGGTTCAAATCTCGGCACAGCACTTTGGCGAAGACTTGCTCTAACCTGCTTCTGACTTCTTGATTGACACATGTCCCACTTTTCGTTGACCATACATCCCAGGTATCTGTAGCCTGCATCTTTCAATGCTTTCGCCCTCTAGCTCTACATGTACGGAAGCGTTTGTGTTTTCTGTTGATTAGAATGGTCTTAGTTTTGTTGATGTCAATGTTAATGCCAGCTTCTTTGCTAGCGACATTTATTCGAGTGAACAATGCTTGCTGATCCGCCTCTGTGTCAGCGAGTAATAATAATAAAAAGTAATAAAGGTCTTTATTGTTTTTATCAATATGTACATAATAATTTACAATTACAAAAATCTCATTACAATAGATATCCCCAAAGTAAGCATAGCTTGTGTTTCGGGGAGGATTCCAACTTATGTTAACTTAAAATTAGATAAACATTTCTTAATATTACTTAGAATCAATCACTCAATGGATAATCATTTCCTACCAGGTATTTCACATTTAGTTTTTTTATATTGTTGGTCCACATGCGGCATGTGTGAGCGCGAAATTATGCGTGTCTTGCTTGTGGGAATGCATTTAATATGAACCTCAAATGATACATATCTTTGCAACTTAGATTTAGATTTAGATTTAGTCATAAACAAATGCCCCGAGTTGGGTGACTACTGAGCCGAAACAGGAATATAAAAAAAGAGTTAACAGTTTTAAATAGAAAATATAAAAACATAAATTATACATACCTATACATTATACATACCTATACATTATACATATGTATGTATATTATTACATAGGTATATAAAAATAATAATAATAACAAAAAAAATAATAAATAAAAACACTCAACTATTTACACCTCCTTCAAATATTTGTTGATCATATATTTAATGGCCCTAGCATCTATCATCCTCATACCTAGAATAAAGTGCGTTGTACCACTTTACACCCAAATAATCCTAATAGAGTAGGACTGTTTCATCGGCATACCGCAAGTTGTTTATCAGCTGCCCGTTGACAACGATGCCTTCCCTAGCCTCATGAAGAGCTTACGCCATGATCCTTTCAGAATACAAGTTAAATGGCGTTGGTGAGTGCCCCTGTCTAACTCCTCTCTTGTTAGGTATTCGTTTTACAACAATGTTTTTCAATCTGTGGGTCGCGACTCCAAGAGAGGCCCATTAAATTACCGATTCGGATATTTGACGACCGGTTATTAGAGAATTTACTTTATTTTCGACTTGATTTTATGCTTACTGCGGCTGCTCTTGCCATTGCTGTTGCACCAACCTCTAATCAATATTTGATTGACTCATCCAATTTGATTGCTTAATTCTGGTAGGGACCTCGGTTAAATATTTCTCGGAAGTGGGTAATATGATGGAATTTGAGCAGGAAAGATGATGTATACCAGCTGATTTACGTATATGCAACAAATTTTTTTATTTGATTGGATAATATGATGGAATTTGAGCAGGAAAGATGATGTATACCAGCTGATTTACGTATATGCAACCAATTTTTTTATTTGATTGGAGAAATCACACTTAATGTTTATTTATGTTTAACATAGACAGCAGCATGACTGCAAAGACTTGCACCGGTCCTTAGAAGTCCGCCCAAAAACCGAGACAACCCAAATCACCGAGCTGTGCGTGTAGCATGAGTAGGAGCAATGGGAGGAGCGTGTTTACATTCTGACTTGCTCACTGTCAACATTTCAAATTATTTCAAATTTCACCACATGTATCGCCACCCACTTGTAACTAACTCTGTCGCCATTCCGCTAGGGGTAGCCAGAGCCTCTGCGAAGCTGTCATATTCATCACCATTTTCGAGCATTTTCTTCTTTTACGCTCGCTTTGTATATCCCATTCTTTCACCATCTCCTCAATCTGATCACTCGATATTTTTCTCGGTTGTCCCTTACCTCTTTTTCCTTTCACACTCCCTCTGTATATATACTTTGTCAGTCCATCATCATTCATTCTTTCCACATGCCCACACCATCTCATCACATTCTTTTGTACTGTAACGAAATACACTGGTAGATGCTTATTGGTGTACGTGTGTTTTGAGATAATGTTCTGGCCCAGACGATTGTAATTGTAAGGTGTGTATGTAGGTAGGAAATGGACTCTTCATGAAATAAATATGTCCAGAATCGTCTATACAACTGTGGTAGTGGAACTTTCTAGGGCAGGCTGGAATGGCCCCTAGGTTCCGCTATAAGAAGGGCGACAATCGGCTGGAGCGAGTTAGTCTTTCAAGCACTCACACAGAGGAATATCTAGTTACTAGGGCGACCAATATGGTGTAAAATAAATGTAATCTGTACGAAATAAATAAGTGTGTTAAAATAAATCTGTTAAAATAAGTCTGTTAAAATAAATCTATTGTAAGAAAGTCTGTGTAAATAAACTGTATGGCTAACTTGTGTTGAACTTGTGTTTTAATTAAAAGAACCCAGGAAAAACGTAACAGTACCATAATACTTACTCATAATAAAAGATTGGTCTGTGTTTCCATAGCATATTTGTGGATACCAATGCTAAATTATATCGGTCATCAGGATTATTACTATTCAAGGAACATTTCTAAATTACGGGACAACATTAATATCAAAACAATATTCCGTTCACTATCTACCCAAATCATGGAATACTCGTATTACGGAGCGTTGTACCAGAAATATATGGAAAACAAAACTCTCTCTATCAACTCAGTTTTACTTTCGATACGTTGTTTGACAGACGTCATGGTTAAGTTAAAACGTAAAGTTGTATACTTGCGGTAGAGACCGCTATCCCGGTTAACCCTCACACAAAACAGATTTATTTCACTTACAAACAATGTAATCACTACCGATATTAACACAATTTCTCTCAGCTCAACGCGGTAAATCTATTGTTCTCCTTATTGCACACTTACTTGTATCAATAATAATCTACTGTCCCAAAAGCATTAACAGGACAAGACCGTGATAGTAATATAAGGTGGAGTTTGAAATAAGGACCACACAAATGCTAGGAAAACCTTAATGTAAGCTGCATCACAAATACTTAACACGAATCATTTTAAAAAAATTGTAAATATATTGTTATGATTTAAGTTGGGGCTCTCTTTTAATAAAGCTGCAATTATTTATTTTAACTGAATTTATTTTACACGGTTTGATTCACAATTAACAACAATTGATAATCTCTGCTTATTGGTCTTCACGGCAAAATGCTTGGAGCCACTAGTCGCTCTCCGCACCATTGCAGTCCCTATATATATATGTACAAAAGAGATTTTTCTCGCATATTCTAGATCATTCTTCAATTGTTCGCTCACACCAGAAGGTCTTTCTATGCACTACCACCATCATGGACTACTCCCAGATTGTTCTACCCACACTATATCGTACATGTATATGTGCGCGTAGGTACTTTGATTTCATAGTTCGTAACAATATATATTTGTTTTGTGGTGATAGTGTTTAATACTTTACTAATCTAATCTAATCTAAGCTGCAAAGATTTATATCATTTAAGATTTATATATAAAATGCATTCCCACAAGCAGACATGTAGGTATAATTTCTCGCTAACACATGCCGCATGTGGACCTACAATATAAAAACCCAATCTCAAATGAACATAAGCCCTGCAACTCTTGCCGTCCTTCCCTGAAACAGGGGTGACATTGGCAAAGTGAACCATTTTTTACAGTGTGGGTGGTCAGCCTCATACCAACCTATAAGTCAAGGAAAGTGCTTATTTTTATTTCAATGCGTTCAACAACATTTATTGACCGGTCCGTAGCTCAGTGGTAACACTGCGGACTTTGAGTAAGAAGGTACTGGGTTCGAATCCCGGCGGAGCACAAAAAAATACCATTTATATTTTCAAATTTGTTTTTTGCTGGGTTGAAAAATTCAGAAATCTGTACCAATGACCGGTCACCAAAGGTCCATCCAGCCGTAAAGCAACTGGGTCTTGCTTGAGTATTGGCGCTTTGTAGCGACGACCAAGCTCGTAAACCTCTGCGGCACTACAACAAGTGTCATAGATCCCTAGAGTCTCCAGAATCTAGGGAGTCTCCCGCACAGGATTTCTTTAAAAAAAAAATGCGTGCAGAATAAGAAAGACAATTGGATGGTAGGTATACACCCAATGTCCATTCCAAATAATCATTTATCAAATATTGACAATCATAATTCGCGGCATTGAATCCATTTATTACAGAAACGAAATACTGACAATATAACATCATAGGTAGGTACGTATAGAGACGCCATTGCTGATTTATTACTTTTCATTTGCAGGACAGTGAACCGCCGCTCAGAAATAGAGTCTAACAAGCCAATCAAATATTTATGTTATACCAGCAAATAATGTCCAATTAGGAATCCCCTTATTATCTCTTCTTTCTTCAAATAAAACTCTTCACATTTCTTTGTGATCCTCGCGTCAATAAGGATGAGGATGAAGACCTACCTCAATATATGAAAAAGTCTTATACTTGATACTTTTGTTCTCAGAGAAGAATTAATTAAAAATGAGAACATATAGGTAATTTGTCAACGACGTTAGCCATGTTGAAAGCACCGGTTCCCATAGATCACCGAAGTTAAGCAACATTGGGCGTGGTCAGTACTTGGATGGGTGTGCGCTCAGGTACACCGCGTGTCGTTGGCATCTCGGACCGGTCCGTAGTCCGTTGTGGCAACACTTCGGACTCGTAAATATTTGGAAGGTTGTGGATTCGGATCCCGGCGGAGCACACAAAAATACCATTAATATTTCGAATGTGCTCTTCGCTGGGTTGAAGAATTCATAAGCCTTTACCAATGACCGGTCACCAAGGGTCCATCCAGCCTTACAGCAACTGGGTCTTGCTTGAGTATTGGCGCTTTGTAGCGACGACCAAGCTCGTACACCTCTGCGGCACTACAACAAGTGTCATAGACCCCTAGAGTCTTCAGAATCTAGGGAGTCTCCCGCACAGGATTTTCTTAAAAAAAAAAAAAAAAAAAAAAAAAAAAAAAAAAAAAAAAAAAAAAAAAAAAAAAAAAAAAAAAAAAAAAAAAAAAAAAAAAAAAAAAAAAATGGCATGTATTTAATTCGTATGTAGGTATACTTACAAGTATGTAATTAAATAGTAGTAATCTAATCTTTGTGAGGGTTTTTCCTCTGTCCTGCTGATCGACACAATTAATAATATAACAACCACTTTAGTATGTTTACTTTTATTCGTTTCACAATTTTTTATAACCACAACACAATAATATTTGTTATTTTAAATTACACCAGCTTGTGGCTCTCCCGCCAGGGAAGCGTCTTCTCTCTTTCTGCCTTCTTTTGTTTTACTTTTTTTTATTCAAATTCAAATCTAATGTTCCATTCCACCAAACAAACAAATTCATCTCGTTACATCTTAGTTGGTGCAACCAAAGCTATAGGGAAAATGAAAGGACATTCAGGTTAATCTACTGTGTGCCTGATTTACTTTTACGCTTAGAAAAATTGGAGCATTTTTTTTCTCTTATAAATGGAGAAAGATGAAATTAATTAAAGAAAATTATATTCACCATCACATTTTTTATGAAACACCCGGGAATTTGCCAATGTATTTTTGTTAATCTAATCTAAGTTGCAAAGATATGTAACATTGGGGATTCGCATTATATGCATTCTCTCACAAGCAGACACGTACAAGTTCGCAGTTGCACATACCGCATGTGAACCTACAACATAAAACCCCAAATCTCAAATGGACATACACCCTGCAACTCTTGCCGTCCTTCCCTGAAACAGGGGTGACATCGAATAAGAGTTTTAGGCTTACACGGCCGGCTGATGATGCTGGAGTGATGTTTTGCGGGATCTGTTGCCGTGGTCTGTGGGAGCTGGAGCTTCCGTAAGTTGTAGGAGCTTACGGAAGCTCCAGATCCCACAGACCACGGCAACAGATCCCGGAAAACATCACTCCAGCATCAGGGGTGACATTGGCAAAGTGAACCATTTTCTACAGCATGGGTGGTCAGCCGCATATCAACCTATAAGTCAAGAAAAGTAGTAGTTAGTAACAATGAAGTAGTATCTAATCTAATCTAATCTAATCTAAGTTGCAAGGATATGTTACATTGGAGATTCACATTACATGCATTCTCACAACCAGACACGTACAAGTTCGCGCTTGCACATGCCTCATGTGAACCTACAACATAAAAACCAAATCTCAAATGGACATACACCCTGCAACTCTTGCCGTCCTTCCCTGAGACAGGGGTGACATTGGCAAAGTGAACCATTTTTACAGCATGGGTGGTCAGCCGCATACCAACCTATAAGTCAAGGAACAAGTAGTTATTATAAAAGTCTAGGGTGTTATTCACGCTAATAATAATTAAAGTACCAGTTTTCTCAAAATTAAAATACTGGCAAGGCTTACTCAGCCTGCACAAGAAATGAGAACCAAGCTTGGAAACCAGTTTAAAAAACCCCACTTCAGTGGCGTGGTTGGTGTAAGACCGGCCTTGTTACCTGTGAAAATAAAAGGTTCTGCTCGCCAACTGCCACTCTTGGTAAGAAGTTTTTTTTCATCCAAGCAGCATTACATCATCATCATCACTGCACATCATTACTGTCAGAGAGCAAATCTTCGTAACGCAACTCATAAAATGAAACAATTACTTACTTATTTTTCTTCCTCTTGTTCAACCATCTCTCCACTGATTGATGTAGGCTTCTTCCACCTTCCTTTACCATTCTCTTCCCTTATCCAGTCTTGTCCACCTCCTACTCGGCACATCTTTTCTGGGTCTAACATATGATCCCTCTTTTCTAATCCTAAGGTCATAATTTTATAACTCTCGGTGTCCTAACAGATTTTTTAACATTGTTTTTTTTTGTCTATTCCAGGCTTTACCGACAAAGGAATCTCTTTCTCATGGTTGGCAGCACATGGACCTGTGGTTTTGGCGCCCTTTTGCCCACCTGGTTTGGCTACTGGGGACGTTTCGGCCTGGACCGCAAGATTGGTTCGTGCTCCATCTTACCGGATCGCTACGGACACTCCCCAAAAGAATTCCTATTTGTGGTGGCATTCGTTCTCCCCTGTTTGGCTATAGTCATCTGCTACGCCAGGATCTTCTACATAGTCAGAAAAACAGCCCTGCAGTCAAGAAGCCACAAAAACAACGGAAGAAAACCGTCAAACTCCCAACCCAGCAACATGGGAACTTCAGCCGCGTCCTTGGACACAAGCATGCAACTTAAGCCCATAACAAAACTCAAAAAGAACCACTTGCTAAGCCCCGAAGACTCCAATTTTGGTTCCATGTCTACAACTACAACAGGAGCTGAGAAATCATTGAGCTTTGCAAATGAAAAATCATCATCGATAAACGATAAGAACAACATAATCTATATAGATGGCAACACACATAAAGAAAACGGAATGACAGAGATCAACAGCAATTATAACAATGATAAACTACAAGTAACAGAAATCAGCATCAAACTAAACCAAAGACTGCCGGATCCCAATTTGCTATCCCCACCTGGAGCAATATACAAAGCATACGAGAAGAAGTCCAAAAAAATCATAATGGAGCCTTCTAGTTCATCTGGGATAGACACATTTGATGATCCAGACAACACCTCAATACGTTCCAACACTCCCACATCCTTAGACTCTTCCCCGACAAACAACGGAAGACGAAAATCAAGAAACAGTCGGTTTGCGAGTATACCATCTCTAACACGGATGACATCAGTCTTCAGCAGGAAGGAAGGAGCTAGAGTCGGAAAGAGACGTCGATACACAGCACCACTTCCCATCTCTAATGGCTACCCAGGCAAGATGACAACCAAAGACAAGAAACTCCTCAAAATGATCCTAGTCATATTCATTTCTTTCTTGGTCTGCTACCTACCAATCACAACCACAAAGCTGTTTCACGCTGCATTAGAGATTCGTACTCTGAACATTGCTGCATACATTCTGATCTACCTGACGACTTGCATCAACCCAATCATTTATGTGGTGATGTCATCAGAATACCGGCAAGCTTACAAAAATCTTCTGATGTGTCGCGGGTTCAGCCAAGATATCTCAAAGAGACCATGACATTCAACGCTGAGAAAGAAAAGAGATTCTTCTTGAAGAGACACATTTCTTTCTGCAACAAAACACACATGATATTATGATATTAAAACATTTGGCATAAAAAACATTTGATCTTAATAATATTTTACTTCAAGAACATTTTGACAATTGAAATAGAGTTTGGTGTGTATTGACAAGGAAATTTTTGATACTCAATGAAGACATTCCGTCTAATTCATCGATTTTTATACATATTACGTATTTATACAGTAGTATACTTAATATATAAGATGTTAAAGTAGGTAAGAACCCTATAAGAATGTTTAAATATAGAATTTAATTGCATTCCCAAAAGTAAATTTGACATAAAAAACTTATCAAACAGGAATATTGTAAATCAAAAAACTTACAATTAGAGTAAGGTTTGAGTGTTACAATTTAGTTTAGCGACTTAAGACCATTCATAGTCTAGTTGTTAACACTACGGACTCATAATTGGAAGATAATGGATTTAATTCTCATTATTTTCGACATTTCGCTGACAATGTAGCGACATCTTCATCAAAAAGTGTATTCAATTTTTAATTTTTGAAGTTAATTATAAATGTAAAAGCGACAAGTAACAACAGTCATGATTTCACATAAGTTATCTTTAAAAATTGAAACATTTGGGTCTAGATATACTTTGTAAGCTTATGTGACTTAAAACTTAAAACATTGTCTTTTGTATAATTATCATCAATTTGTTTTTTTAGATTCAGTTGAAAGTCGTTAAGCTTATTTTGAAACACCTCAGCATTAAAGTCACTTACTAAAAGTAAAAATTATACTTTTCTTACTAGCACTACACTACATAGGATTAAGTATATACATATAGGATTGTGATATTATTAACCAAAAATATACCTTTGATTTTATTCATTAATAACATTGCCATTTATATGATTGCCAAATTACTGATCAGTTGCCATATAGGTAAGGATGGATAGCCAAAACATGCATTTTAAATTCTCATACATACCTTACAAAAAAAGATTATTTCTTAATTGCCATTTACTTAAAATAACAAATATTAATTCTAATTATTATAATTGTACATTGAAGCTTTCACGGCCGGTTCTTGTTGACACAACAATCACTTTTATTGGGCTATGTAGCCGTGGTCTGGTAGATTCTTTCCAGACAGTTTCGCCCATTGCTCCGATGGGCATTATCAGCGGTTGGCTAGTCGCTGTGATCTTACAGGATCTGCTGTACTAGAAATAACGCCAGCCTTTGGAATAGTATTGTCGTTGCAAACGAGCAACGTGTGCCATATTTTATAAAGTTTACAACTTTCACTTTCACTTTCATCGCCGGTGTCAATAATTAACAGATAGTTTTTGTGTTCTTTCGGGTTTGACCATGTTCTATTTGCAGCTCCTACATCTGCTGATGTTTCGCTTTCCGGAGCAGATAGCATCCTCAAGGCGAGTTATCAAAGCGCCGCGGCGGTCTTCATTGTATTTGCGGACACGCGTTGGTGTTAACTCACGATTTGTTAATTATGTGTCATATTTGTTAATTTAACAAAACAAAATTAAAAGTTAGGGCACAAGATCGTGTTAAATTGTCACTACATCAGCTTTGGTCCCGTAACTATCATTGCCATCTTGTAAAAAGTCACTTTTGATGGTTGAATGAGATGTCAGCTGAATGTCTAATATTTAAGAAGTATTTTGGTGAAGGAAAAGAAAATAATACCTATTTATTTTACGAGTTTGAAGGCCGCAAAGTCATAATAGCGCCTTCCTTGAGCTGTTATGTAAATTCACTAATATTCATGTAGCACCATACAGAACTTTGCTACTGCATTTTCTTTATACCCTAAAATGTTTATTAAGAATTGTTTATCTATGCAGTTGAAAATGAAAAACAAACTTAAAACCTTTATAATTATAGTGCTATTTTCACATCACAGGTCTATGTAGCTATAGGGTCTAAGGACCTAATAACCTACATAAAAAATAAAAGAAAATGCCTTTCCACGGCTATGTGTTGTCACTTTGTTTTTTTCAATGGAATTGGATTTTTTTATTTATCTGAACAACCTGTGACATCATCCAGCCGAGGGATATGGTGAATGCGCAGACTCCATTCCATCTTACATGGAGCTATGCACAAACATAGTCTTGAAAAAAGTTGCATCAGCTGATCAGAACGGAAAAAGTAGCTTATTAGATCTAGATGTAATGTTAACGTGACAAGTAATGATAAAATTATATATACTTACCTGAAAGTACCAAATAAACTATTTCAAGTCAATTTGTCAATGTATGTGTGTGTTATATTACTATCTTTAAAATATTATACATTACTATAGACTATAAGTTTATTATAAATATTAGTTATAATCAGATTTCAATAAAGTATAAAACTAATTTTTAGTGTAAAGGTACACCTACTACTAGGAAGTATGTAATAAAACGGACCAAAGATTTTTATTTATCAATTAAATGCCAACTTACGCCGAAGTAAGAAGTGTTTTGTATTAATACCTAGTTATTTAGAACCATAAGTATCATTTTGAAAATACCTTTTTTCAAGAAGTTTCAAAGAATTTCAATAAGAAATTTCAACACATTTTAAAACTTCAAAAAACATTTGGTTTCTGAAATAGATAGGTACCCTCAGTCAGTATTCAATAGGTTAACTATTTTTCATAATTTGCATGTATTTAAAATCTTTTTCAATAAATAATATGATTATAATATTTCCTTGACTTATAGGTTGGTATGAGGCTGACCACCCATACTGTAAAAAATGGTTCACTTTGCCAATGTCACCCCTGTTTCAGGGAAGGTCGGCAAAAGTTGTGGGGCTTATGTTCATTTGAGGTTTGGATTTTATTTGTAAGTACGCATTCAGCATTTGTAAGCGCAAACTACACGTGTTGGTTTGTGGGCATACATCTGAGAGCTTTAAATGAATATATCCTTGCAACTTAGATTATGGATTATGTACTTGGCGAGCACTGTTTTTGTGTGAATCACATCTCAACTTTTACGCTGAAGAAGCCCATCGTAGAAATGGGGTAACGTCCGGAAGCTCCAGCTTTGCCAATGTCACCCCTGTTTCAGGGAAGGTCGGCAAAAGTTGTGGGGCTTATGTTCATTTGAGGTTTGGATTTTATTTGTAAGTACGCATTCAGCATTTGTAAGCGCAAACTACACGTGTTGGTTTGTGGGCATACATCTGAGAGCTTTAAATGAATATATCCTTGCAACTTAGATTATAGATTATGTACTTGGCGAGCACTGTTTTTGTGTGAATCACATCTCAACTTTTACGCTGAAGAAGCCCATCGTAGAAATGGGGTAACGTCCGGAAGCTCCAGCTCCCACAGACCACGGCAACAGATCCCGGAAAACTTCTCTCCAGCATCAGCAGCCGACCGTGTAAGCCTAAAACTCTCACTGTACCTAAGGTTGATGAAGTTTTAGAAGAATGCAAATGATTTGTCGTATGCTCCGCTCGTTCTGTTTTAAAAACTAGTTGGTTCAAAGTACTCAAATACATTTTAATAAAAAAAAAATGCTGTTTATAATATAGTACTTAGATAGTTTTATAAAAGTACCATAAAAAAATTAGAAAGTAATAAAAGTCAGATCATTAAATGTGTAAAAATCTGAGGCTGTAATTATACCAAATCTCATAAGATATATTTTATTGTCAATTTTATTTAAAAAATAAAACATTGTATTAATTGCATATTGTACATCATTTTCACTTGTGAATTCACATTAAAAATTCAGATGACCAGAAGTGATGTCAATAATAATTTTCATAAGCCATTACCAGATTCTCTGCAGTGTTCCCTCCAATTTTTCAGATCTCTATCAATTCATTCATATACATCACACATCATCTTCTACATTCCTTTTGAATCCTTATACCTTCATTATTTTATGTAATTTGATTAAATCATTCATTTCTTCCACGTCCAATCCCTCCTTGCTTGTCACATTTCCTCTAAAGAATCTTTTAGTCAGTTGGTAGAGTGCTTGCATTCTACCCCGTGAGCTCGGGTTCGAATCCCACCGAGGGTGTCAGAAATGATTTCCCATTTCGGTGTTTATTTCCAACCCTATTATAAAATACCGGCAAGGTTTACTCAGCCTTCACAAGAAATGAGTACCAGCCCCCTCGGGAGCTGGGAAACTCCCATTTCAACTGAAGTGGTTGGCGTAAGGCCGGCCCCTTTACCTGTAAAAATAAATTGGTTCAACTCGCCACATGCGACCCCTTAAAGCTGAGGAAAAAAAAGTGCAAACTGTGAAACATTGCAATATGTGTGTTTGAATAGTTAATACAGCAGCCAAAGATATTAGTCGCTCGTTATTAATGTCACAAAATATACAATCTATCTATAGTAATCCATAATCTAAGTTGCAAGGATATATTCATTTAAAGTTCTCAAATGCATGCCCACAAACAAACACGTGTAGTTCGCGCTTACAAAATATGTTGAATGTGTACTTACAAATAAAATCCAAACCTCAAATGAACATAAGCCCTACAACTTTTGCCGACCTTTCCTGACACAGGGACAGGGGTGACATTGGCAAAGTGAATCATTTTTTACAGTATGGGTGTTCAGCCTCATACCGACCTATAAGTCAAAGAATACAATAGACTCATGAATTGACATAGACATAAATGTGATGTCACTTTTTTTTTAGTTCTTGCATATTTTGTATTTCTTGTTTATAAAATTGAAAAACAATAATTGCTCTTAAATTTTGTAAACTTTCATCCTTTCTATGTGATGAGGTACGCACATGAAGTGATTTAAATAAAATTTTGTCATCACCCGACCGGGTTGCTAAGGAAAATGTATACAAATATTCTGTTATTGGTGGCTGAGGACGACAGCCCCATACAAGACTGACGTTTGCTCGCCAAGAAGAAAATTCCAAATTCAAAAATGTTCTGACCTCATTATATATGATGTTTTTTTTCATATTATAAAAAAAAAATAAACATTACAATAATATCCTAGGGCCTGTTGCACCAACCTCCAATCAATGTTTAATTGACAAATCAAATTTGATTGCTTCATTCTGGTAAGGCCCTCGGTTAAGTATTTATCGGAAGTGGGTTAAAATATGATGGAAGGTGAACAGGAAATATAATGTATATCAGCTGATTTACGTGTATGCAACCAAATGCTTGATTTGAAAGGTTGAAATCATACCTAATTTTGATTTTTGTCTGATTGGAGCTTGGTGCAACAGGCCCTAATTAGAATTACAAATTAAATGTAATTTGAAAGTAACGGACAATTAATTATAAGAAAAAAACATTGAAGGGTAGAGATGGTTTTGGAAAAGAATGTGTAACACAAAAGATGGCCTCATATTTCCCTGAAAAAAGGGAAAACTTGCATGGAATGTTTGTAGGTAAAAAAAATACCTTCGGTGCTGAAAACATGGGTGAGAAATGAAAAATAAAATAGATATATAGGCTGTCGGTAGAATAAGAATTTGTATCATCCCTGTTAAATATTTTGTGTTATGAAAAACTCACATAAAGAATAAACGTGAAGTGACCAATGTGTTTTTTTTTATTAGATCCCATATTTATTGTGAAGTTTTAAATCGCACTTTATACAACAAGCCTTGGTTAATGTGCAGTTCTTACATTTATAAAGTCTAATTCATGTTTTATTAAATAAAGTTTACAACTTTCACTTTCATGGCCGGTGTTAATAATAAATAAATCACTTTTGTGTTCTTTCGGATTTGACCATGTTCCACTTGCAGCTCCCACATCTGCCGACGTTTCGCTTTCACGAGCAGAAAGCATCCTCAAGGCATGTTTTATTGCTTATCCATAAATGCAATAAGGTAAGGGTAAGACTTTTAAATTACCTTTTTAATGAACTCTGGAGAATCATGGAGTATTCCAAATTAGTTGCGATAGTAAAAAGGATAGGATTTTGAATTATAAGTTATGAAAAGATATTATTTTACACTTGCAGAATAACATCTAGCTTAAGTGCGCTTACAATATTATTTTGCGCCTTAACTTTGCAATTCATATGTGTCCCTACTCCCTTCACACAGTTTGGTTGTCTTAGCAGAAAAGTATGCTAACTACCCTTCTGGAACTTAGAACAATTAATAATAATCAAATTTATTGCCAAAAGCAAACGGAAGATAAAGGTGCCCCGTCGCTTCGAGCCTTGAAAATGTTCCCCGCTCGAGAGAATGAAACGTCGCGTTGGCAGACAAAATTACTACTAATAGAACATGATTTAACCCGAGAAAAACTATTTCAATAATCATTTTATGTATAACCTTAATCAACAACAACTTGTTCAGTCAACAACCATCAAGTACTAATGCATTTTTGCCAGTGCGCAAGCACCACTAATTTACTGATCTAAATTCACCGGCATATAATGTGCATGAGTGACATAATGAAATGAAATGAAAATAAACTTTATTGTACACCACAAATAAATTACATTACAATTATAAACAAAAAGAGACATATGTACAATGGGCGGTCTTATCGCACATGGCGATATCTTACAGACAACCTTAGGATGGGATTAGGATGGGATGGGATTAGGATTAGGATGGACAAGATCTACAAGCACAATGACATAGTAGGTAATTGTTTCTTCTAATGCATTAGTAGTTGGTATTGGATCTTTATTTGGGCCCTCGCATCATAATTTTGCTCTTGGTTGCTAAGGACGGCAGACCCCCATACAAGTGCGACGTTTGCCAGCTGAAAAAATTCAAAATTCAAAAATGTGCCTAGCCCAGAGGTCGAGTCAAAAATTACTAGTTACAAAATTGCAAAATTTGCGAGAAAAGCGAGTGGAAGTGGCTGAGAGATAAAATCGGTGCCTAATCCTTGTTAATCTATTCAGAAGGATTTTTAAATGTTTTTTTTTTATAAAGTCATTTATATTTGCTTATGGAACCATTAATCCGCAGCTTCATATCCGAAGATTGCTGACCCCTGGCCTAGTCCATTGGATATCTTTGTTTACTGTTTTACTTTTCATCCATTTTCCGTTTAGGTACTTTGGAATTTATAGTGTGTTCATAAACAACACGCTGATTATAAATGTCTTCCTTTTTACACATAACAAATTTAACAAAATAAAAATCATCGAAAATTCAGTATGCATGCAGTATTTAATCCTATTACCATTATCTAATTATTTTACGACATTCGTTTGATACACAAATAATTTATTCTTGGAGAAATAATAAGTAATGTGCCCGTACCTAACATTGGTGTTTAGCGTGGATATTGCGAGGCCATTTTGTAAAGTGACAGACCGTTGACGTTTTCGATTTGACCACTTTGGCGCTTCGAAAATATCACTGATTACTTTGTAAACATTCATTTATTCTAAATAAAAGAGTCATCAGAAGACTGCTATTAAAAATCCAGATTACAAAAAAGGGCGGAAATTCAACATGGAGGAGCAGGGCATCAGTTTCTTCACGTATCTAACGGACAGAATGAAAGATGTGATTATCGAGGTGGACAACTCGATTAATGGATATCTGAACCCAGAAATTAGCTTTGACGAGTTCATGGACGGCCTGCGTACCATTGGATATTCCTACGTCACAAGATCAACACGGAATTACACCATTGAGTCAAACCAGAAGAAAAGAGGTTAGTTTTTATCACGGACCATACAAATTAGGATTTATTTTTCTTGGCCGGCAAACTTCACATATCTATGTGACTAGAGTTCTTAGCAACTAATAAAAAAAAATATTCGTTTTCCCTAGCAACCCGGCCGTGTGACGTCATAATTTTGTAGTCTTTTGAATTGTTTGCAGAGCCCCGGCTGACTTATTTGACGACTGCTGTTTTTGTGTGGATCACACCTGCGTATAGAATGACTAGATGAAAGTAAAAAGTATGCAAGGACAGAAATAAAGGGCGGTTGATCTTCAGCTAAGGGGCTGTCCATATATTACGTCATTCGCATTTAGGGGGGGGGGGTCTGGTCTGCGAATGATGGTAAATGAAGTACGAGTCCCAGAAGTGAGGTCGTTCTTGTAAATACCAATTTTTACACAATATCCAAAATAGTATGCAAGTAATATAACATTATTAATTATTAAGCTCATCCATTATTACAGCATGAGGGGGGGGGGGGGGGGGGGTCATTAGATAATGACTTTAGGATGATTGTAGGGGGGGGGGGTCGAAAATCGGCCAAAATCGATGAGGTAATTTATGGACGGCCCCTAAGGCTTTTAAATTTTAAATGTTCAGTCCGGTCGATAGCTCAGTTGGTAGAGTGCTTGCATTCCATGCCGTGATCCCGGTTTCGAATCCCACCGAGGGTGTCAGAAATGATTCCCCGTTTCGGTATTCATTTCAAACCCCAAAATAAATACGGGCAAGGTTTACTAAGCCTTCACAAGAAGTGAGTACCAGCCCCCTCGGGAGCTGGGAAACACCCACTTCAACTGAAGTGGTTGGCGTAAGGCCGGCCCCCTTACCTGTAAAAATAAATAGCTTCCACTCGCCGCATGCGAAACCCTCCGGGGATAACACGGCAAGATGTTACACTATATGTGTAGCTTAGTTGCGTTGCATTGCGTTTTGCATTTCAATTGTTAGTTGTAATTCTTTTTTTTTTCAGTTATTCTTTGTTGTTGTACAATTTAATATGCATGTATTTTACTTTTGATCCCGGACAATAAGGCTGACTACCCATACTGCAAAAACAGGTTAACTTAAGCCAATGTGTCAATTTTGCACGTGATACTTTCCAGGTTTGAAGAACAGGAAGCCCTCAGCACCGCTGGAGAAGAGGATCCACTTCTTTACTCCGCGGCGCTCCTCCTTCCACGCCAAGATAGAGTTCTTTGGTTCCCCCTTCATCATCCTGCATTCCAAGATTCTGCACTGCGTCAACGGGCCCTGCGATATGAGACCTAAACGAAAAATCGACAAGGTACACCGTTAATCTAAGTCACACAGATAAGTAGGAACTTAATGCACTCATACGCAACAGATGAGTTGGATAGAACCAAAGACAGAAATTTAGGACAGCTTAAACAGATCCTCCACAGTGCTTAGTCCCGGATTTTCTTAGCCAGAAAATTCTCTGCCTCCCAACACTTTGATCCTCTATTATTCTTTTAAGGATCAACAATTCATGCTTACTTGGAACATGTGCCAAATCTGAAGCCCATGTCATAAGTAAGACACTTTCGGGGCTTTGATAGACTGCAAATGGCTTTCAATGCTGCTGCCAGGACAATTTTTAGACAGGGAAAGAGCCGTCATATTTCGCCATTGCTGAGAAAGCTGCACTGGCTGAGGGTCCGAGGGAGAGAAAGTTGTGTCTCACTGTCCATAGGGCCCTGAATGGCACCGTACCCCCATGTCTCGCTGAGCTATGTTCTGTAGATAAGGCTTCAGAACGACCACTACGCTCTGCCCTCACTGCTGTCAACAAGGTTACAGTGCCCAAAAGAGTAAATATATCAAATTTTGCAGACAGGAGCTTTGCGGTGGCCGCCACAGAAAAAACAAAATCATCCATCCAACACCCATACTGTAAAAGAATGGTTCACTTTGCCAATGTCACCCCTGTCTCAGGGAAGGACGGCAAGAGTTGCAGGGCTTATTTTCATTTGAGATGGGTTCTTATAATGTAGGTCCACATGCGGCATGTGTTAGCGCGAAATTATACATGTCTGCTTGTGGGAATGCATTTGATATAAATCTTAAATGGTATATATCCTTGCAGCTTAGATTTGATTAGATTAGATCCATCATCATCATCAGCAACTCCTTTGAAATCACTTTGGTATCTGTGAAGAACTTTTGTGTTGCTGACCATGTCAGTCCAAGGATCTTAAGTTTTGCATTCATAAACTAAAAACAATCACATTCACAATCGAAAGTCCATAAATATAAGAAAAAGTCTTCCAAAACCATTAGAACTGTCCCATCTTATTTATCTTTTAGTAAAAAAAATTACCTTGACCTGCTTTCCTGTAAGAACATAATTTTTGAGAGATGTTGGCTCTGATCTCACATGACAAAGTGTATTTTGTTCTTTCAAAACCATCTTCACATTGTATCTTGCCGCCTCAATCTTAAAGACGCATTATAAATATAATTTTTTTTTTTTGTTGCAGTGATAGATGATTTGTATTGTTTTCTTGCAGCACAATATGGAGAAGGAAGTAAAGACCCGTGTTCGTCTCTACTCCAAGAAGTTGGGCTGCCCAGCCAAGATGTATGTGCGCTGCATCAGATACTACCCGGAGTACGAGATCACAGAGGACATCAATGAGAGTGAAAGGCTGATGGTATCATCATTTATACTCTTACTTACTTACTTTACTTTCTTCGGCTCATAAGCCTTGAAGGCTCAGGGCCTCCCGCACTACAATCCTCCAGGACTCTCTGTCTTGTGCAGCTTCCCTCCATGGTCCCTTCACTCCCAGAATTCGGTATCGGCTTTCTTTCCTTCCTGGCTTCTTTTTCTTTCTTTCTTCCTTCCAATTTTATTTGAATTCGCTCAACTTCGTAACAAATGATTAATTAACAATTTTTTAATGGATTCTTTCAGACCATGTTCTATTTGCAGTTATTTCATCTGGCGACATTTCGTTTCCACGTGTGGGTACCAACAGAAAGTGGAGAGGAAAGCAACGGCTTCACTTCATTAACCAATCTTGAAAATGTTTCCCACTTGTGGAAACTACTTTACTTTTCATATGGCTGGCGAGAGAAGTAAAGTCTTACAAAAATAATAATAATAATTATGCGTCAAAGGCGAAGATCCAAACTCTCCAGACACTTCAAACATTGGTACCCATGAATTCATCATCACATTTTCACTATTCAAATCCTGGAAATGTGATGTTCTTGGAGGGCCTCTTGAATCCCATCCTATGATTTTTATTTTGAAGAAGGTACTTTGTCTTCCAGCTATCTATAAACTTTAATGTCATTAACTCAAACTTCTTTGTTAAACACAGATGGTGAATGCCCTTCGTGAAGCCATGGACACAGGAGCCGAAATCAAATGCATAGAAAGAATCTACATAGAAGCAACCCCAGAAGAAAGTCACCTGCATTCAAAGCGGAAGAATGAAGTGTCACAATCCATGCATCCAAAACTGATACAAGAAATATACCGACTAGTTGGTGAAGGATTTGATTCACTTAAAGACGTCAAGCTTCTTCTGGAATGCTTTACTAATAGGATGTTTGAGAATAATCCCACAATGAAGCCTACTTTATTAAATAATGCATTCTATCCATCGGATAAGGATATCCGTTCGCATATTTACTATGCAAAGAATTACCCAGAGAGGCGGCTGAAATGGTCGGCGCTTGCGAAGAATTGTGATAGTGTTGTTAAGAAGGAACCGGGAACGTTGGATGAAAGCATTGTGAAAGAAGAGAAGACTGATGATAGCAATGAATTACTGAAGTTTCATCCAGCAAGTAAAGAAGTGTAAGTATGCTTATCAGTGGAAAAAGTCCCAATAACACGATAGCCATCGGCTTCCCTTTTGTTCTGTCCTTGCATTATATTGTCATGTTTTCAACTTTCTTGCTTTTCAGATTCCAGTCTTAAAACAATCTCACTTATTCATCAATCCATTCATTCCACAGTATTCCTCTCCCATGCCTTTGACACTCTTTTATATAGATGCACTTTTTAGTATACATATTTTGATCCTCTCATTTATTCTAATCTAATCTAAGTTGCAAACGTATGTAACATTGGGGATTCACATTATATGCATTTTAACAAGCAAACACGTATAATTTCGCGCTTGTACATGCCACATGTGAACCTGCAACATAAAAACCCAAATCTCAAATGAACATAAATCGTGCAACTATTGCCGACCTTCTCTGAAACAGGGGTGACATTGGCAAAGTGAACCATTTTTCACAGTATGGATGGTCAGCCACATACCAACCTATATTACGTCAAGGAATATATACAACAAGTTTCATTTTTAAATCACATAATAATATGTATAAACAATACAGGATACAAAATTCTAATTTAAGAAACCCCAGTCCTAGCCGCCAATATTAGAGATCAATAATAGTTCCTTCTGTCGTTACATACTTCTTTCGTTTCATCCAGAGTCATAACCTTCTTCATACAAGCTCTCCTTTTATTATGTCTCGGGATATTCATTTTTACTAACATATTTTTATTTTTTGCCTATGATTCTTTTTTACTTCACAGTAAGTTACCATTAGTTTGTTTGATTTTCCAGCGCCCTGGTGTCGGGTGAGTCCATCCTGGCTGCGTCTGAGCTGTGCCGGACCTGCATGGCCAGCGTCAGCCCGGAGGAGGGGGAGGCCTTTGATCTCAACCACTTTGTGGTCTATGAGAGTGACTCTAGTGAAAGATCCGTCATCAAACTGGACAACCTGGTCACCACAATGACTTCAGTAACTGTAAGTATTCAATATTACATACAGGTCAATCTGTCTATAATCTAATCTAAGTTGCAAAGATGTGTAACATTGGGGATTCATATTAAATGCATTCATTTCAGACATATATAAGTTCGCGCTAACACATGCCGCATGGTGACCTACAATATAAAAACCCAATCTCAAATTAACATACACCCTGCAACTCTTGCCGTCCTTCCCTGAAACAGGGGTAACATTGGCAAAGTGAACCATTTTCTACAGCATGGGTGGTCAGCCGAGCAACCTATAAGTCATGGAACATACACAACAAATTACATCTTAGAAATAAACAAGAATAATGAACCAAAAAATGCCGATTTTGACATCCACTGACTCAGATTTGAATGAAACTTGGCCAATTTTGTTATCTCTATTAGTGAGAAGAAGAAAAATAGTTCTTAACATTAGTTCTTAACTGGAATTCTGCAACAAATTAAAAGAGCTACAAAACTGTTTCCAAAATAAATTACTATTCAACTTTTTTTTGTATATTCATGCATTTGTTTTTCAGATTGAAGAAAAAGACAACATGCCCAACAAGATTTGCAGCAGCTGTTTCAACAAACTAATGGAATTCTACATATTCCGTCTCAATTGCATCAAGACAGACCTCGCGTTAGTCCAACTGGCCACCAATCCTGAAATCATCATACCAGACATCATGCTCAAGTGCAAAACTGAAGGGGGACAAGATGCAAACGAAACAGCAACAGAAATCGCGGAAGATGACAATTTACAAACTGGGCAGGATCAAATAACTAATGAAGAAGTTAAAACCGGAGAAGAAATGGATGTGCAACAAAGTGATGTGCTTATAGAGTCGGAAGAGCCGACGTTAGAGGTGGAACGTCCTGGAGATTATTCTTCGACGCTCGCTCTGTTGGAAGAGCTAAAACGCCGCAAGAGAGAGGAGGTTGTGTGCAAAGAGAACAAGCACTTCATGTGCCATATATGTGGAAAGCAATCCAACACTGACCAAGCCCTCAGCATACATCTGACGTCACATTCGCTGATGGGATCGTTTCAGTGTCCGCAGTGTCCCAAATACTTTTCGTTGGAACGTAAGTAAAACAGTTAACTTATAATTTAAGTTTCAGGATAGATTCATTGACTTATATGTTGGTATGAGGCTGACCTCCCCAATGCCACCCCTGTTTAAGGGAAGGTCGGGAAGTGTTGCATGGTTTGTGTTCATTTGAGATTTGGGTCTTAATTTGTAAGCACACTTTTTATTTTTATGGTGCACAACAGGTTACCCTAATTACAGTGCACCCTCACAGCCTTCAACACACTGGGAGGCACTTTATTGCTAGATTCTTAAATCTTAATGAATTACACTCAAAAATGTATATTTTAGACTTATTTAAGATCTTTATATGACCGGTCCGTAGCTCAGTGGTAACACTGCGGACTCTGAATGGGAAGGTCGTGGGTTCGATTCCCGGCGGAGCACAAAAAATATAGCATTTATATTTTCAAATTTGCTCTTCGCCGGGTTGAAAAATTCATAAAACCTTTACCAATGACCGGTCACCAAAGGTCCATCCAGCCTTACAGCAACTGGGTCTTGCTTGAGAATTGACGCTTTGTAGCGACGACGATGAAGCTCGTAAAAAGGTTGATAGCTCAATTGGTAGAATGCTTGCATTCCATGCCGAGAGCAAGGGTTCGATCTCAAAGGTTTACTCAGCCTTCACAAGAAATGAGAACCAGCCCCCCCGGGAGCTGGGAAACCCCCACTTCAACTGAAAGTGGTTGGTGTGAGGCCGGCCCCTGTAAAACTTACCTTACCTGTAAAAATAAATAGGTCCCGAAGCGCCACATGCGACCCCTTCGGGGATAACGCAGGCAAGAAGTTACACTATATGTGTAGCTTAGTTGCGTTTTTATACTCAGAGTCACAGGGTTGCGCCACAACATCAGTACGGCTTTTCGGTACATGAAATAAATCATGTCCTCGCCCTCAGGTGTAGTCGTCAGGCACGCAGGAATACCGCGACGATACTCAGACTACCCCGACTCATATATTTCTTGAAACATAATTTCTTCTATGGGAAGAATAATTTCTTCTGTAGGAATTATTATAATAATAATTATTATTTGAGAAAGAATAATTAATAAAAAAATAATTTTAATGCCTATACAAAATGCAACTTCTATTGAATGAATCCAAAATTTACCACCGTCGGCACATACAACCTGTAGTCTAGACAGTCCCACCCTGTTGGAGGGTTTCAGGTTGTACGTGCCCAATGACTATAATCGGGGGCGAGGTCATGATTTATTTCATGTACCAATGAGTCGCACTGACATCTTGGAGCAACATCCTTTAACTCGGTGTGTTCAACTCATTAACGAATCAAAGACATATTTCAAAATAATTTAGACACCTTTAAATTGATGGTGAAAGAGTTCCTCCCAGCTTGTTGATGGTTGAGAGGGTGCACTGTAATCAGGGTAACCTGTTGTGCACCATGAAAAAAATAATAATAATGATCATAAGGTCTTTATCATTTTTATCAATATTTACATAATAATATTACAATTAATAAAATCTAATTACAATAAATACTCCCCAAAGTAAGCATAGCTTGTGTTTCGGAGAAGGTTTATTCAAAAATGTTTTATTATACTACTTGTTCCACTTGCATGTTTTATTTTTCCCCAGGCTACATGGACAAGCACGTGAAGAACGTTCACAGCCTGATAGATCGCTTTGTGTGCAATCACTGCTCGGCCACATTCACAAGGAAAGACAGCCTGCGGGCACACATCAACTCTCACAAGAGTTTCAAGAAACAGTTTTCCTGTCACCAGTGTCGGAAAAAGTAAGTCATTTTTATCTTTTATACCATTTAACAGATGTTCATTGAATATATCTAAAAACCAGCTCCGGTTAAAGTACACCAGAACCTCTGAGAAGATTGAAGTGCCTGGCTAACTGTTCATAATGCCCATCGAAGCCTATGGGCGAAACTTTTCGGAATAAAAACCAACCAGACCACGGCTACACAGCCCAAAAAAATATATATATATATTATGTCTATTAATATTTCATTTATAAAGAAACAGTAATTTTTATGCTGAAGAGATGTCTTCCGGGATTTGTTGTCTATGTTACCATGCCGTGGTCTTAGTAATTTTTATTGTCTACTAACTGTACCCTGCCACCTCTTGTGATGGCTCGTCTGGTTGCTGTTATTATGCCGCCATTCTGTTAGGGATGGCCAGTATCTCCGCACATGTGTCTCTACTGTGGTGTGTCCTTGCCCACTTCTTGTAGCCTAAAAATCCCCCTGTCATGAGGTGAAAATAGCTTTAGCATATTTCTGCTCTCATTATCTTTATTGCTTCATTTCTTTTATACAGAAGACTAATTTGGCATGTAAAGAATTACTCATGTAAGTTTCATAGCAATCTTTTCAGTAGTTTAGGAGTCCATACAGGACAAACATACATACATCCGTCTGATTTTAAATATTAGATAGTCTATGTTGCAAAGATGTATTAACATTTAAGATACATAGTCATGTTGCATGCCCACAAATAGACAAGGTCATAGACAAAAAAGTTGCGACACAGCCTGGTTACTAGGAACCCAGCAAACTAACATTTTGCTATTGGTTACTAAGTTGCATGACTATAGTTGCAATACTAGTTCACTGAACAGTATGTTACATTTTAGTGTGTCTCAAACTACCTGCATCATATTTTATTGAAATTATGATGTGCTGTACTATCTTTAGCCCGGCCAGGTGATATCACAAATATTTCCCAATTTTTAAATATTCTCAGTCCGTTTTGTGCTGCAATTTATTTATTTTTCATGTGCTAGGTTAACAAAAATATACCTACACACACACTTAATTTTTTTTTGCAAATTCAAAAAACCTGTTGGTAGCACTGAACAAAATGGAGGTAATTTAACTACCAAAAGAATAAAAAAGGTGTAATGCAAAATACTTTCGTACTGTGTATTAAATAGCAAGTTAAGGAATATTAAATGACTAATAAGCTCCAATATTTTAGATTTTCAACTCAGGGCAGCTTGTTGGTGCACAAAAAGACTCATCCCAAAGACCTTCTTCTGTGTCCTCAATGCAACAAGGAATTTTTCCATCGCAAGAGCTTTCTTCAACATTTGAGAACTCATGGAGAAATAATCATTCAAGAGGATGTGGAAATACAAGAGGAATGTTAAGCTTTAAACCATAATCTTATTCTGTGGTAAGATAGTTATACATGACATGTGAGCTTTTTCAAATTTTACAGGAGAGCAATTTCAAAGTTTAGTTGTCTAAACCTCAATGTATTGCCACGGACTTTGTCTCAATCCAAATACAAATTTTACACACATATGTGCGTAACAATTTTGCCATCTTAAAGATCACACGGAGACGAATCCAACAGCATCCATAACTAGGGACTGGAAAAAAGTGGTGTTATTTTTTGCAAAATTTGCGTTATTTTTTTGGGAAATTCGCGTTATTTTTGATCAAAAACAGGGAAATTCGCGTTATTTTTCATGATAAACGGGGAGATTCGGTGTAATTTTTAGGGTTGATTTGATCGAAATAAAAGTTACAACTTACAAAAAACCATTGATTAAAAAAAGTATTAATATTTGAATGACACTCCGAATACCCTGCAATATACTTTTAAAATGAAGAAGAAGATAATTTAATTGTTAATTTGATTTGTCATTGTCCTGATGATGCCTTTTTAGGCGAAAACGTTTGACAAAGTTGAAGAATATAAAAGTGAATTTAAACTGCGTTTTATTTAATTAATATCCTTTATGCATTTGTGCATTTAGTCTCTAGATGAGGGTTATCTAATTTTTTGAGGGATGTTGGCTTTTATGAAAGCCTCAAGTTGTGCTCTTGGCTAATCCAGCAGCAGCTTAACTCCTTGATGTATTTTCCTTCATTGATGTCACGATTCAAGTCTGATTGGATGTCCAGGACAGTTCTGCTTATCATTTATTTTTTTAATAAAATAGATTTGTGAATAGGAATGCAATTCACCAACCTACTCTGCCTGGCCAGAAACAGATATTAATATCATTAATGAAAAATTCATTACGAGTATTGTTTATTTTAATTAATTATTCATTTATAATTACCCAATTACATTTGTTGAACCAGGGTCAAATTTATGGTCAAATGACCCAGGCGGGGATCGAACCCCGCGTCTAGCGTTCTAGCGTGTTTCAACGTTGAAAGATCAGCCCACTTGGCCCCCTCGACTATAACACCGACCATTTTTTCTGTGCTTTGCACCTTGCAAAGGGTTTTCACAGGAATCTTTTCTTTCCCACAAAATAGTTGCGTTGCAGAAGCGACACATAACAACTTTTTCGCACAATTTCTACCAAAAGTACGAAAATTCGCGATATTTGCGTAAAACCTCAAATTTCGCGTTATTCGCGTAAAAACATCAAAATTCGCGAATAAATTCGTTTTATCGCGATCGCGAAATTTTCCAGTCCCTATCCATAACACAATATCCTAAAAAAATGACGACATAAACCTTGCAACTCTTGCCGCTTTTCCCTGAAACGAGGGTGGCATTGGCAAAAGTGAAACATTTTTTTTCACCATGGCAGGTTAGCCTCATACCAACCCTTTTGCTTTTTTTTTTAAGGAATCCTGTGCGGGAGGCTCCCCAATTCTTGAAAGTTTTAGGGGTCTATGTCACCTTGGAAGGGTGCCGCAGAGGTATTTGGCTTGTGCATTAAATATGAATATCATATGTTTGTACATATTTTCAACTGAGTTTGTATATAATAATCTATAATGTTGTATAGATCTAGAAAGTTGTACACAAGAATAATAAGGTCTTTTTTTCAATTTTAATGTACCTATCTGGATGCCAAAAAAATTAATAATACTGGTCAGGGGCGCGCATCCCACACATGCATTTCAACTTGAAATTAAGATTTGTTATTCAAGTTTATGGTTCGATTTAAGTCATTGTTGGAACTTAAATTCATTCTCAATGTGTTATGGAAAAGGACAAAATATTTATTGTGTAAAGTATTTGCATCTACCCTGTGAACGCGCCTGGTACTGTCCATGTCATACGAAAACTATCTCATTTTTTTCTTCATCTTTAAAAATTATAAACTGACCTGCCTGTAAGATTCCAAAAAATCATATATTTATTTAGATTTCCAAAAAATCATATATTTATTTAGATTTCCAAAAAATACATAGATCATAGGACATTTTTTTTTTTTACTTTTTTATATTGTAAATTATTTTTATCACTAAAAAAATCTACTCATGAAAGAAATCAATTCTTATATGTCTAACAGATGTTTATGAGAACTTCACTAAAAACAAGGTGGGTTTACAAAGGTGAGAAAGCTGATACAGAGCTCGATGGAGATTGATGAATACCATAATCATGGTTCTCCGGACCAAAACCAATTGCAGCGCCTAAACAAAGAAAAAGAAACAGCTGATCTCTTTTTATTGAATGAATTTATGGCATGGGTCAATGGGCTTACGGCATTTCTCGACAGCCAATAGGATTTACACCCATGTGCCTTTTAATGAGAGACAGATGACAATCAACCGAAACAGTCTAGTATACACACTTTTTAAACCCACCTTGACTATAAATATTAAAAGATTGCCATGTGTAGTATATCCTTGCCATGTTCGGGAAGCGCCTCAAGCACTTTGAGCCCTCACAAACCGTTCGGGGAACTCGCCGTGAGCAAATATTGTGAGCTATGATGTCATGCACGACAGCTCGGCAGTTTGCTAATTTCACTTATTTGCTAAGTTGGGTCGGCAAGGGAGAGCTCCAATGACAGTTGACAGCTAACCTCAATAACCCAATTATTAGCCGCAATTATTAATCTAATCTAAATCTAAGTTGCAAAGATATGTATCATTTGAGATTCAAATTAAATGCATTCCCACAAGCAGACACGCATAATTTTGCGCTCACACATGCCGCATGTGGACCTTCAATATAAAAAACCCAATCTTAAATGAACATAAGCCCTGCAACTCTTGCCAACCTTCCCTGAAACAGGGGTGACATTTGCAGATTGAACCATTTTTTACAGTATGGGTGGTCAGCCTCATACCAACCTATAAGTCAAGGATAATAATTATGAAAAACCACAAAAACAAAAACAATTTGTCATACAATTATTACTGATTATCCATTCGACTGAGGTTTGACAGCTGCTGTCTAGTTGACATGAAGTTTGCTTATGATTGGGCCGGTTGCCTGGAACAATCTGCCCGTCGATGTTTGCGCGAACCAGCCTACCACCACCTTCAAAAAGGGACTCAAGACATGGCTTTTTTCCAGAAGCCACAGGAAAAAAAATCATCCATCATCATCATCATTGTTCAGGGTGTTTTGCGATCGAGCTCCCCCCACGATGTCTTTTACTGTAAGTGATCACAGTGGTCATAGTACCTAAAGCTCCCCGAACAAGGCCCTCTTACAATAAGATAAGATTTAAATAAATAAATCCTTATTAAAAATGTTCACTTTTTTATTAAATATTGTTTGTACATAATATCACAGTTATTTCTCATCATTAACCTTGCACTCTCCCGTCCACCAAAATTGTAAACTATTCTCTATTTTTCTTGCAGTTACACTTTTGTAATTTGGATGGAAGCCATTTTGATTTGGCGATGACATTTCATTGTCTTTTCTTGCTGAATTGTTTTCCATTTCGTCTTCGCTAGTGTTGTCATCAAATAAATGGTGTTGCCCAGAGCTTGTCGCCATTATTGGTCTGTAAGGATGAATGGCAACACCATTGCAGCAATCATTGTGTAAGGGAAACTGAAATTATTAAAATTTACTAAATTAAGAATCAGAAAAACCGTTAATGGAGAAAAAAATTATCTGAAAGTTTGTCACTCTTCCGCTAGGATTGGCCAGAGCCTCAGCACACTATTCTACATTTCTTCTTATCCCTAAATACTTTTAATTCATTCATATCCATGACCTAATCATTTTAAATTTATTCTTTATATCCCATTGTTTCACAATTTTGCCAATCTGATCAAGACATACTTATCTCAGTCTTTCATTTACACTTTTCCTCTGTACATACACTGTGTCAGTCTCTCATCATCCATTCTTTCTACACATCCAAACCATCTTTCACATTCTTTTGCACCTTTACTTTCATACTCTAATGAAATGTCAAGAATTAAGTGAGTAAATGAAGGTGTCTATTGGCAAAGCATATATATTATGAATCGTATAGAACCAAAGTTGGCAATCTAGGATGGAATTTACGGACTCCATACAAGCTCCAGGTTCTAAAATACCTACCATGGTTTGTTTACTAGATTCATCGTTTTCTTCACTCAAATCCCACACGCTGACAACACCATCAGTTCCTCCCGATATCAAATATTTCCCACAAGGAGAAATGTCAAAATAAATTCTCTGGTTTGTGTTCACTCTTCTGTGCAATGTTTTGAATGGGTTCTTGTAATGCCTGATGTCCCAAACAAGGAGTTTAGAATCCTTCCTTGCTCCAGACACGAGTTTTGTCCCATCGGGCAAAAACTTTAAATGTGTAACGCCTCCTAGAATGAAAGAATTATTCAGAAAATTAAATTTGAAAAGCTATTTTTGAAAGCCCAACAAAAATATATTGACGTATTTCCATTTCTTAAGCCCGGGTGTTTCACAAAAAATGAGATGGTGAATACAATTTTCTAATCATTTCATCTTTAAGAGAAGGAAATGACCCAATTTTGCAAAGCATAAAAGTAAATCAGTCACAAAGTAGATTAACCTGAATGTCCTTTCATTTTCCCTATAGCTTTGGTTGTACCATCTTGTATGTGGTACAGGCTGATCTCAGTTCTCCAAGATCCAACAGAAATTAGATCTTCTTGATTTGAACACGCCAAACTTGCCGCACTGCCACTGATTGGCTGGTTCACATATTCTCTGCCAGGCCTGAAAAGCAATCAAAGATGTATCCACTGTGATAATAAAATATATTTAGATCATTCTGCTTCAGTTCAACCAGGCCATGCAACCTCGACACTTGGAAGTTGATTGTTCTCTTTATGAGAGGCTGTAAATTTTTAACTGTTTGAAATACAGCAAACACAACTACGCAACTAGTTGCATTTGCTCTGTTTCAAACAATTTTTTAGATTATTTTAGAAGAAACTATAATGAACATTTGTCGATGCTTAAAAATCTGATGATTCGAAACTATCTGAAACTAGTGGATATTTGAAATAATTCAATTTCAATATCCATATTTCAATATCCTTATCCATATCCGAAACTTCATATCCATAACATCCCTACACCATACTCAATCATTCAATATTGGCACAGTTACCTGTCAGTGCGGAAAGTTTTCAGGCATTTCTTGTATCCGCCATGTATCTGTGTGCCATCTGACGAGAAGCAAACGGATATTGCAGCTTCCAGTTCATCCACATTGTTGAAGCCTCTGTAGGAGCACCTGAGGGCGCCGTCAAAGGCGTCCCACATCTGTATGGGGCCGTGCTGCCTCGTGGTCAACCAACTGCAAGTTTATTACTGATGAACTATTTATCATTTCTAAATGCATAACAAAAGCCAAGGACCGGTCCGTAGTCTACTTGTGTAACACTTCTGACTCGTAGATGGAAGGTTGTGTGTTCGAATCCCGGCGGAGCACAAAAAATATACCATTTACATTTTCAAATTTGCTCTTCGCTAGGTTGAAAAATTCATAAAACATTTACCAAAGACCAGTCATCAAAAGGTCCATCCAGCCTTACAGCAACTGGGTCTTGCTTGAGAATTGGCTCTTTGTAGCGACGACCAAGCTTGTAAAAAACACCTCTGCAGCACTCAAACAATTGTCATAGACCCTAGAGCAGGGGTGGCTAACCAGTCAATCGCGACGATTAGTCTAGCGGAAGATGCTCAGACTAATTTAAAGTAGTTTCTAAGAATAATTTGATGTTTTCCCTCATAATAACATAAAAAATACTACATAATTGTGTACTGAAGTATTATGTTTCATTTAAGGCAGGCCTGTCCAACGTACGGCAACTCTTGCCGTCCTACCCTGAAACAGGGGTGACATTGGCAAAGTGAACCATTTTTTACAGCATTGGTGGTCAGCCACATACCAACCTATAAGTCAAGGAAAATACACAACAAATTACATTTTTGGAATAAAGAAATAACAATATGTATTAACATTAAAAACAAATACAAAATTCTGATTTTACAGATCAAATCGACCGGACAAAAAAATTAAGTCTTATTAGGATAGTGAAGATGTACTCACCAGCAGCTTTCTGGAACATAACTATTCATTGCAGGATACCAACAGAAGTCATATACTAATCCTGATTCCGGTACGCGCACCACAGAGCTCAGGATATCCACAGGTCTGTCTTCACCGACATTGGTTACTTGATACAGGTCCTTCGGCAGCTCCAACAAATGTTGTCCTCCATTATTCACGATCGTCAGACAACACGTCCCGTCCGGGGACCACTTGCAGCCTCTGCAGTAAGTCTGCTTGTCGACAGTTTTGATATAATTCCCGTACGAAGGATGCCATGAGGAACGACTCAGTTCTACAAGTGTTTCTTGAGCGAATAACTTTTCCACTGCCGTTACAGTATTTTCAGGACTGTTCGGTGTATCAATTATCGAATCTACTTCCATTTTTTTTTTTAATTTAGTCCGAATCGAATGATGTGTTTACTAATTGATAATAAAATAAAACGCCTGTGACGACAGCCTGACAGGTGCCAGCCTGACAGGTGCCAGCCTGACAGCTGGGGATGAGAACTCACAAACCGGGTTTCCCAAGATGTATGGAATATTTTTTTAATGAAAAAAAAATATTTTTAACTGAAATAAAAGTAATATACAATGAAACGGACATTAATTCAAAGAAAATTGAGAACGAAATTAAATTAATAACAAAAAAACATGAGCGCCGAAAATATAGATGATAACTACATTTCCTTGACTTATAGGTTGGTATGAGGCTGACCACCCATACTGTAAAAAATGGTTCACTTTGCCAATGTCACCCCTGTTTCAGGGAAGGTCGGCAAACGTTGTGGGGCTTATGTTCATTTGAGGTTTGGATTTTATTTGTAAGTACACATTCAGCATTTGTAAGCGCGAACTACACTTGTTGGTTTGTGGGCATACATCTGAGAGCTTTAAATGAATATATCCTTGCAACTTAGATTATAGGTTATAGATTATTATTACTACATACTACTACAAATACTTTAGTTTTTCCTTCGGGACAACTTCGAGATTTTTTATTTCGTAGCTTGGGAATTTGCACTTAATTTTTTTTTTTTTAATTGATTAATTATGTCTTTATTTAACATAATTTGAAATAAAAAAGAAACTTCTATCCGTCCGTCTTTATAAAAAAGATACATCGAAAAATAATCGGATATTTGTTTTAAAGTTCCAACTTCAAGATTTTTTATTTCGTAGCTTGGGAATTTCCACTTAAATTTTATTGGCTTAATTGATTCATTATGTCTTTAATTAACATATTTTGAAATTAAAAAGAAACTTGTATGCGTCCGTGTTTGAAAAAAATTACATAAAAAATAATCGGAATTTTCTTATAAAGTTCCAACTTCGAGATTTTTTATTTCGTAGCTTGGGAATTTCCACTTAAATTTTATTGGCTTAATTGATTCATTATGTCTTTAATTAACATATTTTGAAATTAAAAAGAAACTTGTATGCGTCCGTGTTTGAAAAAAATTACATAAAAAATAATCGGAATTTTCTTATAAAGTTCCAACTTCGACATTTTTTATTTCGTAGCTTGGGAATTTCCACTTAAATTTTATTGGCTTAATTGATTCATTATGTCTTTAATTAACATATTTTGAAAATAAAAAGAAACTTGTATGCGTCCGTGTTTGAAAAAAATTACATCAAAAATAATCGGAATTTTCTTATAAAGTACCAACTTCGAGATTATTTATTTCGTAGCTTGGGAATTTCCACTTAAATTTTATTGGCTTAATTGATTCATTATGTCTTTAATTAACATATTTTGAAATAAAAAAGAAACTTGTATGCGTCCGTGTTTGAAAAAAATTACATCAAAAATAATCGGAATTTTCTTATAAAGTTCCAACTTCGAGATTTTTTATTTCGTAGCTTGGGAATTTCCACTTAAATTTTATTGGCTTAATTGATTCATTATGTCTTTAATTAACATATTTTGAAATTAAAAAGAAACTTGTATGCGTCCGTGTTTGAAAAAAATTACATAAAAAATAATCGGAATTTTCTTATAAAGTTCCAACTTCGAGATTTTTTATTTCGTAGCTTGGGAATTTCCACTTAAATTTTATTGGCTTAATTGATTCATTATGTCTTTAATTAACATATTTTGAAATTAAAAAGAAACTTGTATGCGTCCGTGTTTGAAAAAAATTACATCAAAAATAATCGGAATTTTCTTATAAAGTTCCAACTTCGACATTTTTTATTTCGTAGCTTGGGAATTTCCACTTAAATTTTATTGGCTTAATTGATTCATTATGTCTTTAATTAACATATTTTGAAATTAAAAAGAAACTTGTATGCGTCCGTGTTTGAAAAAAATTACATAAAAAATAATCGGAATTTTCTTATAAAGTTCCAACTTCGACATTTTTTATTTCGTAGCTTGGGAATTTCCACTTAAATTTTATTGGCTTAATTGATTCATTATGTCTTTAATTAACATATTTTGAAATTAAAAAGAAACTTGTATGCGTCCGTGTTTGAAAAAAATTACATAAAAAATAATCGGAATTTTCTTATAAAGTTCCAACTTCGACATTTTTTATTTCGTAGCTTGGGAATTTCCACTTAAATTTTATTGGCTTAATTGATTGATTATGTCTTTAATTAACATATTTTGAAATTAAAAAGAAACTTGTATGCGTCCGTGTTTGAAAAAAATTACATCAAAAATAATCGGAATTTTCTTATAAAGTACCAACTTCGAGATTATTTATTTCGTAGCTTGGGAATTTCCACTTAAATTTTATTGGCTTAATTGATTCATTATGTCTTTAATTAACATATTTTGAAATAAAAAAGAAACTTGTATGCGTCCGTGTTTGAAAAAAATTACATCAAAAATAATCGGAATTTTCTTATAAAGTTCCAACTTCGAGATTTTTTATTTCGTAGCTTGGGAATTTCCACTTAAATTTTATTGGCTTAATTGATTCATTATGTCTTTAATTAACATATTTTGAAATTAAAAAGAAACTTGTATGCGTCCGTGTTTGAAAAAAATTACATAAAAAATAATCGGAATTTTCTTATAAAGTTCCAACTTCGACATTTTTTATTTCGTAGCTTGGGAATTTCCACTTAAATTTTATTGGCTTAATTGATTGATTATGTCTTTAATTAACATATTTTGAAATAAAAAAGAAACTTGTATGCGTCCGTGTTTGAAAAAAATTACATCAAAAATAATCGGAATTTTCTTATAAAGTTCCAACTTCGAGATTTTTTATTTCGTAGCTTGGGAATTTCCACTTAAATTTTATTGGCTTAATTGATTCATTATGTCTTTAATTAACATATTTTGAAATTAAAAAGAAACTTGTATGCGTCCGTGTTTGAAAAAAATTACATAAAAAATAATCGGAATTTTCTTATAAAGTTCCAACTTCGACATTTTTTATTTCGTAGCTTGGGAATTTCCACTTAAATTTTATTGGCTTAATTGATTGATTATGTCTTTAATTAACATATTTTGAAATTAAAAAGAAACTTGTATGCGTCCGTGTTTGAAAAAAATTACATCAAAAATAATCGGAATTTTCTTATAAAGTACCAACTTCGAGATTATTTATTTCCTAGCTTGGGAATTTCCACTAAAATTTTATTGGCTTAATTGATTCATTATGTCTTTAATTAACATATTTTGAAATTAAAAAGAAACTTGTATGCGTCCGTGTTTGAAAAAAATTACATAAAAAATAATCGGAATTTTCTTATAAAGTTCCAACTTCGAGATTTTTTATTTCGTAGCTTGGGAATTTCCACTTAAATTTTATTGGCTTAATTGATTGATTATGTCTTTAATTAACATATTTTGAAATTAAAAAGAAACTTGTATGCGTCCGTGTTTGAAAAAAATTACATAAAAAATAATCGGAATTTTCTTATAAAGTTCCAACTTCGACATTTTTTATTTCGTAGCTTGGGAATTTCCACTTAAATTTTATTGGCTTAATTGATTGATTATGTCTTTAATTAACATATTTTGAAATTAAAAAGAAACTTGTATGCGTCCGTGTTTGAAAAAAATTACATCAAAAATAATCGGAATTTTCTTATAAAGTACCAACTTCGAGATTATTTATTTCGTAGCTTGGGAATTTCCACTTAAATTTTATTGGCTTAATTGATTCATTATGTCTTTAATTAATATATTTTGAAATTAAAAAGAAACTTGTATGCGTCCGTGTTTGAAAAAAATTACATAAAAAATAATCGGAATTTTCTTATAAAGTTCCAACTTCGACATTTTTTATTTCGTAGCTTGGGAATTTCCACTTAAATTTTATTGGCTTAATTGATTGATTATGTCTTTAATTAACATATTTTGAAATTAAAAAGAAACTTGTATGCGTCCGTGTTTGAAAAAAATTACATCAAAAATAATCGGAATTTTCTTATAAAGTACCAACTTCGAGATTATTTATTTCGTAGCTTGGGAATTTCCACTAAAATTTTATTGGCTTAATTGATTCATTATGTCTTTAGTTAACATATTTTGAAATTAAAAAGAAACTTGTATGCGTCCGTGTTTGAAAAAAATTACATAAAAAATAATCGGAATTTTCTTATAAAGTTCCAACTTCGACATTTTTTATTTCGTAGCTTGGGAATTTCCACTTAAATTTTATTGGCTTAATTGATTGATTATGTCTTTAATTAACATATTTTGAAATTAAAAAGAAACTTGTATGCGTCCGTGTTTGAAAAAAATTACATCAAAAATAATCGGAATTTTCTTATAAAGTACCAACTTCGAGATTATTTATTTCGTAGCTTGGGAATTTCCACTTAAATTTTATTGGCTTAATTGATTCATTATGTCTTTAATTAACATATTTTGAAATTAAAAAGAAACTTGTATGCGTCCGTGTTTGAAAAAAATTACATAAAAAATAATCGGAATTTTCTTATAAAGTTCCAACTTCGAGATTTTTTATTTCGTAGCTTGGGAATTTCCACTTAAATTTTATTGGCTTAATTGATTCAATATGTCTTTAATTAACATATTTCGAAATAAAAAAGAAACTTGTATGCGTCCGTGTTTGAAAAAAATTACATCAAAAATAATCGGAATTTTCTTATAAAGTTCCAACTTCGAGATTTTTTATTTCGTAGCTTGGGAATTTCCACTTATATTTTATTGGCTTAATTGATTGATTATGTCTTTAATTAACATAATTTGAAATAAAAAAGAAACTTATATGCGTCCGTGTTTGAAAAAAATTACATCAAAAATAATCGGAATTTTCTTATAAAGTACCAACTTCGAGATTTTTTATTTCGTAGCTTGGGAATTTCCACTTAAATTTTATTGGCTTAATTGATTGATTATGTCTTTAATTAACATAATTTGAAATAAAAAAGAAACTTATATGCGTCCGTGTTTGAAAAAAATTACATAAAAAATAATCGGAGTTTTCTTATAAAGTACCAAATTCTAAAATTTTTATTTCGTAGCTTGGGAATTTCCACTTAAATTTTATTGGCTTAATTGATTCATTATGTATTTAATTAACATAATTTGAAATAAAAAAGAAACTCGTATGCGTCCGTGTTTGAAAAAAAATCCATCAAAAAATGTTCAATACTGTTATAAATATGTAAATTTAAAAGAAAAAAAAATCATAGTTCGGAACTTTTTACAACTTTGTTTTTAGGTGCGATGATGTATAATATTATATATTTACATAAACTTAAATAAAAAATTGCACTTTACTACTTAATTTTCGAAAAACATTCCATCTAAAGAAACTCGGTCAAATTGTTGAAAATGTTCAAATTTCAAATTTTTTTTTTTCGCATCTTGGAAATTTCCACTTAAATTTTTTTGGCTCTTTTGATTTATTATAACTTTAATTTACATAAATTAAAATAAAAAAGGAACTTCTATGCGTCTATATCTATGAGAAATTCCATTTTACTAAAAGGGCTGTAAGTGGGGGGATCAGAATTTTTCTTTTAAGTAAATGGTTATTTTTAATAGATTTTAGTTTTGTCTTTCAAATTGCATATTTAAAATTTCATTTTTTTGTTGTTTTATTACATTATAATTAAGTTTTAACTTTTTTTTTTTATATGGGGAAATTTAAATTTTGGGCTGGCACCTGTCAGGCTGGCGTCACAGGCGTTAAAATAAACATGCCGGGTTTTTGACAGTTGTTTTAATTTTTGTTTTCTAAAAACGCTTTGAAGCTGTTAAGTGTCATTTTTAACGTAAATTCTACCTACCAATGAATATTTTGTTTATTTGTCTATTGTTATTGCAGCCAACTTCATTGCTTTTAAAAATCGAAAAATGGCCGACGAACAACCCGCCATCATTCAAGACGGTAATTTTTATTTCTGTTTTATAAAAAATACTGAGTCTGTTCCTTCTAAAATCACTGTTAAATGTGTATGAAATTGATTATTTTTAAGAAATCATTTGCACTCTCGATTTCGTGTAGTAGGAAATGTGTTTTTCTGCGATAATAATTTAAGGCGATATCTTTATTTTCCTCAGGGCCGACAACCCCCGAAGAATTAACCTTGACGTCGCTGGAGCAAAGCCTTCTCAGCTTGGAGAAACTGGACCGTGATTCTCCCGACTTGTGGCCCGAATTAAGTAATAATTCCTATTTTTACATGTTTAAAATCAAATAGCACGTCTAAGTATTTTTTATATTTTTAAATTAAATGCCGTAAAAAAATGTTTTCAAAACATCTCGCGTAAAGTTGCCATACTGTCTTTCCCGTTGAGGATTAATAACTGTCAGTCCATCAAACGTATTTTTCAATTTTGAAAATATATTCATTGTGAGATGACTTCTAATAAGTCGAGAACGAGTGGACAAGAAGACAGCAATGATGATTCCTCGCTTGATGACTTTCCAGTTCCCGGGATTTCCGAGTACGCGGCCCTGCAGTCTCCCAACCAGTCCCCTCCTGACTGGGCCAGGAGACTCACGCCAGACGACGTGAATCTGATACACCGTGAGTAAAACAAATCATAACTACTTAATACATTATTTAAAATTGTCTTTAGTATCCAATAAGTTTCCCTTGAAAAAATATAGCTTAATAAAAAATATGTTATTTTTGTTACTTGACCAATAGGAGGCTGGCCACCCACATTGTAAAAATTTGTTCTATGCCAATGTCACTCCTGTGTCAAGGAAGGACAGCACAAGCTGTAGGGTTTTATTTTGTAAGTACACATGCTGCACGTGTTGGCAAAAACTTACATGTGTCTGCTTGTGGAGATGCATTATACATGAATCTTAAATGGTGCAACTAAAATTGCAACTAACATTATAATGATAACTTTTTGTGCCTTGCCGGGAATTCAATCCACGACATCTCGAAAGAATGGATGATGAACGACTAACGAAGAAAGTGTACAATGGAAATGTCAGAGAAAAGCGCGGAAGGGGAAGGCCGAGGAAAGAATGGTCAGACCAAATAGGTGAGATTGCGAAAGAATGGAACCTGCAGAGTGAGACTAAGAGAAGAGTATGTATGAAAAAGGTGATGAATATTGAGGAAATGAAAGTGGTTTGTAAGGACAGAAAAAAGTGGAGGCGCATCTGCGGAGGTACCGGCCACCCCTAGTGGAACGGCGGCAGGATACGGTACAGTACAGTACCTTCTGATTTGGAGTCCGTAGTGCTAACCACTAGACTACGGACCAATCCAATTTATTTTAAGGTGTAGTATGAATTGACTGGACATTCAAAATATCCATCGCCTGTATGATGTTACCCATCGGAAATAAAAAAATGATTCCTGATATTCAGGGTTTTTTTCTAGTTCACAGCACTGTGAGTCCATAGAGTTGCCGGTAAAGCTTAATGCAGGACAGTGATCTTTACCTACTATGTTATCAAACTATCTACATAATTTTCTACTGCTATATTCAATACCAGTGATGGGCAAAGTACGTCCCGCGAAAGCATTTAATCCGGCCCGCCGACAGTTCTTGGACATGAATAGTATATGGCCCGCGATAATTATATTTTGACGGTCCAGAAGTATAAAGTAGATTCTATTAGTAGAATAATAGACGCATAGGTAAAAGAGCCAGCTAGACTAGCCGCGTAGTTCATGGTTCGGCCATTAAATTGTGGAAAAACTCCATCAGAAACCGACTTACTGATGAACACCTTTTCGCGCTGCTGAAAGTTACTTCGTCACAGCTCGAACCTGCATTCAAAAATATTATGGCAAATCAAAAGCAATTTCAATGTCTCACACGCCTTCTATCTGGCAGGGCCTTCTTATAAAGTTATATTGTAATTTTTGACATTTGTGAAGTGTGTAATCAACCCTCCAAAAATCACCCATCGACCAATTCGCAACTCGTAATTGCAACTCGCATGGGTTAAAAAAAACTCCCATGAACTGTTCCTGTTTATAATTTTTAACACCTTTAAACATGTGATTGAGCGAGATTGATTTTATTGAAAGGGGATTTAGATTTACGACATACAATTTTCAAAACTTCTCAGTTTTATTTTGACTGGGAATATTATCAATGGTATTATTAACTGGCAGAATGATACTTTCAGATAAAGAAAAGCACACTCGCAACCAAACAAAAGTCACTCGCAATTTGCGAGCTAGCGAGTAGAATTTTGGAGGGTTGTGTGTAATGCTGTAATGTTTTTGTATGACAAAGTTTTATATGTGACTTAACGCAAAATGCATTTTTCCAATGATTCTGGCCCTCCCCTGAAATTTCTTAAACTTTCTGGCTGCCCATTAAGAAAGTTTGCCCTCCACTGCTCCATACTGTTTTCAGCCCGGCTAAGTGATCACATTTATTCCCCACATTTCTAATATTATATTTTATTTCCAGAGCTGGGTTCCCTGTCCCCGAGCAATCTGATAGCGGAGGTGAAGATCCTGCACGACCTGGCCTACCAGCTGGGCCTGGAGGAGGCCAAGGAGATGACCCGCGGGAAGTACCTCAACGTGTTTGCCTCGCGGCGCAACCGATAGGACACACCAGCGCTACACATTACCTGTACAGCTAAACTAACAATACTTTCATTTGAGTCATATAGAACCAAAGGTGGCTATATAGTAAATACATTAAGACGAAGAGAATGGCATTTTCTGTGTTTCTATTTTTTTTTTTAAGGAATCCTGTGCGGGAGGCTCCCCAATTCTTGAAAGTCTTGGGGGTCTATGTCACCCTGGAAGGGTGCCGCAAAGGTGTTGCTTGAATTGTTGCTTCTGTCGTGAGGCGCTGCAAGGAAGTGGCGATTCATGGTGGTTTTGAATAAAACCGGATTAAATTGGGAAGGAAACACATATCGCACGTTTAATAATAAAGAGCAATAACTCAAAAAACATGAATGTTGGGAAATCACGTTTGAAGTTCAGACAGCCAGTACAACTTGTATGGGATGAAAAAGGCGGCCGATGTTTTATCTCGGTCATATTCGTACAAATTGAACGGCTGTCGGATTCTACCTATTCTTCTCGCATTGTTTTGCGTTTTATTACAAAATCTCGATTTCCCCAATTTTCGAGTTCTTTCTCTTTTTATTAAACGTGCGATTATACTGATAGATCATTCCATAAACTGGCAGTTTGGCAAAGGAATGAGTCATGAAAACGCCAAGTTCTCATAGTTTTGAGATTGATTGCAAAGGGATGAATGACAGTCGTACTACCAGTTTCCCTTTCTGAAATGCGGAATATTACTTTTATCTTTTATTTATTTTTAAATCCTTGATTTCACCTTTGTGTATGTGACTCATTTGATACAAATATCTACAAATCTACCCCTTCTAATGTAAATTATCATAACTACAAGTACTTATTTGTTTGCTTTTTTAATATTAGTATGATTGATTTGGATCTTTGCTGACTGGTCTTTGGTAAAATCAAATGAAGTTTTCTACCCAGCAAACAGATTGTTTGAAAATCAAATTCTAATATTGTTGCGCTCTGCTGTTATGTATGTGATGATGATTTTTCATTTTGTTTTTACATGATAAGGGAGCGCAGTTTTTGTGCGTGTCACACCTCAAAGTCTGTTGTGAACTGAAGACCTTCCAATTATGAGTCCATAGCGTTATTCACTAGAATATGGATCTATAAAACAGCCATGGTAGATTCCCATGTAAGCAATCCTATTGAAAAATATATATATATTTTTTAATTTTTTATTGAAAAATAATCAATTTTTTTAAAATGAATTTCCACAGTGTTTCACAAAAATCTTTTCAAAATTTCAATCCTATTGATTTTGTTCAGCAAATGACTTAAGTTATTATTATAGAGTATTTAACATGCTTTCCAATAATCAATCAATATTTTACAGGGATAATGGTTTACCTGAGAGGGGTCAAAATGGCTACAGTAATATTTTAAAGAACATGATGAATGTGAGCTACGCTTTCATGTTTATGTAGCATTGAAGTTTTTTTAAATCACCAATCTATAATCTGAGTTGCAAAGACATATTACATTTAAGATTTGTATTAAATGCATTCCCGAAGCCCATCGGAGAAATGAGCGAAACGTCCGGAAGCTCCAGCTCCCACAGACCACGGCAACAGATCCCGGAAAACATCACTCCAGCAGACACATATAAGTTTGTGTTTAAACATGCCGCATATGGACTTGCAATATAAAAACCCAATATCATATGAACATGAGCCCTGCAACTCTTGCCGACCTTCCCTGAAACAGGGGTGACATTGGCAAAGTGAACCATTTTTTTTTACAGTATGGGTGGTCAGTCTCATATCAACATAGGGTAGTCAAATTCGAAATTAATACCTGTAATGAAATTGTACATCTCCTTTCTTCATAAATATTATTTTATACAAATTACTTTAAGTGACATAATTATTTAGGTAGTGTATAGAATATTTTTATAAAATATTTTAGTTGTATATTTTACTAATTGCTGCTAGCCTTTAATCAATTTTAAATAAAAATTATCAGTAAGTCTAAAAAGTGCATTTATTTCATCATTCAAGCATACTCTCTTGACCTTTTGAGTGCGGAATTTTCTCACCAATACAATATGACTCCAGATGCGCTATTCTGCTAAATTCTTTACGACCTTAAGGCGACGAGCTGGCGATTCGTGTCCAAAACAAGTCGGAAGCGCTAGCGCTTGCGAAAACTCCATAGATAAAAAATCACAGTACATCTTATTTTTGGACACAAATCGCCAGCTCGTCGCCTTAGGTCGTGAGGAATTCAGCAGAATAGCGCTTCAGGGGTGGAAGTCTCGATGACCATCTATTTATTTTGCCGTGTCTATTTGAAGATAGGACGAAATAAAACATGGTGGCGTATCAACAGCCCATCCATTTCATATGGAACAACGATCAGCTAGCTGTTCAGGCACCGTCATATTTTATTACATCCTATCTTCTATCAACGGACGTTGAGACTTCCACCCCAGTAATGCTACACAATATCTTTTGGTTGTTCTTAATACAGTAATTCGCCTTGATAACCAGATAAAAACACTCCTTTTACAATGGCAGATAGTATTTAAACTTTGATGACACGCATCATAGACGCTAACTGCACTGAGTGCAAGTCTGCTCATGGCATCTAAGAATCCGTACTCAAAGGGCCAACATAAAGGAAAACATTTTCATCATAACATATTTGAAGTAATTAATTGTGATTTGTAAGATGTAATTTATTGTGATATTACTCTCTAGTTATAAATCTGAAGCGCAGTGGGCGGCTGGCCATGGAGAACACCCTCGTCACTGGCTGGATGTCTCCATAGTTGTACTCAATCTTAAAGTGACGCACAATCTGTAAAAATCAGTCATTTGCCATAAATATTGTACTCCCACTTCAACCGAAGTGGTTGGCGTAAGGCCGGCCCCCTTACCTGTAAAAATAAATAGGTTCAACTCGCCACATGCGACCCCTTCGGGGATAACGCGGCAAGAAGTTACACTATATGTGTAGCTTAGTTGCGTTTTTTTTTTTTTGCGTTATTGTTCTTTGTGAAACTAACAGACACTGTAAAATTATGAGATCCACACATTTTACATCAACAAAAAAGTTGTGACGTCACACAGACTGGGACCGGTCGATAGCTCAGTTGGTAGAGTGCTTGCATTCCATGCCGTGAGCTCGGGTTCGAATCCCACCGAGCGCGAGGGTGTCAGAAATGATTTCCTGTTTCGGTGTTTAATTCAAACCCCAAAATAATAATGCCGGCAAGGTTTACGCAGCCTTCACAAGAAATGAGTACCAGCTCTCTCGGGAGCTGGGAAAACACCACTTCAATTGAAGTGGTTGGCGTAAGGCCGGCCCCCTTACCTGTAAAAATAAATAGGTTCAACTCGCCACATGCGACCCCTTCGGGGATAACGCGGCAAGAAGTTACACTATATGTGTAGCTTAGTTGCGTTTTTGCGTTGCGTTACACAGACTGGTTACTCATGAAAGGCTGACTAATATTTTGTAATGGGTTGCTAAGTAGCGACATGACAAATGATTGTTAGGTTTAGGTTGGAATGACGGTCGTTCGACATATTTAAAATATTTATAACTACACAGTTAAAATTGATTTATCGGATATTACATGAACGTAACAATATTACTCAAAGGTATGCCGTGATTTATGACAATTGTTATAGAAGAAAAAAAAAATCATCCTCAGTCGTCATGCACAGAGGATCGCCCTGAAGACGTAAGCTATGTCGCTAACGAAACGTCGAGAATAATGTAAGTTCTCTTATAACGGTTTGTGTAAAATCCGATAAATAATTTTTAACTGTGTAGTTATCTAAATCTAAGCTGCAAAGATATGTATCATTTGAGATTCATATCAAATACATTCCCACAAGCGGACATGCATAATTTCGCGCTTACACATGCAGCATGTGGACCTACAATATAAAAAACCCAATCTCAAATGAACGTAAGCCCTGCAACTCTTGCCGACTTTCCCTGAAGCAGGGGTGACATTGGCAAAGTGAACCATTTTTTACAGTATGGGTGGTCAGTCGCATACCAACCTATCACTCAAGGAATAATAACAAATTATACTCGTAATTATTGTAAATATGACAAGTGATGTTTGTCCGTGGTGAAAAATCTAAATTGGAGCATACGTGCCGTAAACATTCCGACTCTTAACAAATGGAGAGCTTAAGACTCTTTGATGCTGCATCGTGGCAGTTTAAACGTCATGTGAAATATTACCACTCCAAGAATGCTGTTCGGAAAAGCATGGGGGAAATTCATCAATTTGCTGTACAGTCCTTGTTTCCTGGTTTCATTCTTCTACGAGAACTGGAGGACTGATCATGGACAGTGCAAGTTGTCTTTGTTGAGATGACATCATAACATCTGGTATACCACTTCAATGTGAAGAACCAAACTATTGGTTTTGTGAAAGAAAAACACTTGCGTCACCAGGAAAAAATTGAAACCTGATATCTGGAGAGTCTCTTGCACAGGTTTTTTCTTTAAATGAGAGTTTGATTCTACTCCCATAATGTAGTATTTTTTCAGGCCCAAACAAAAAGCAAAATATTAACAATTGTCACAAAACTATACTACCTTTGCTGTTAACATCAAGAGCATCATTTCAGACAGTCCTCGTCCAATACATTTCCTCGGACCGTGGCCAAATGGCAATGTGCTCAAAGGGTGGAAATCAGCTACATCCGGAGTCAGCCAACGATCCGGGTGGAATTTAGCCGCGTCATCAAAATTTTCTTCTTTCAGACCCGACACTTGTGTTGCCATTACAATATGGCTGCCCTCTGGAACTCTACATTGATTTGTGAACACCCAAATTAATTCAAACTCAAGAAATAAGTATTAAATAAAATATTATGATTCACTTGGTTAGCGGTATTTTTGTGTAAATCACATTTCAAGAGCCCTCTGCAAGCTTGGTTGTCGCTATAGAAATTACCAACTCTCAAGCAAAACTCAGATGCTGTATGGCTGGATGGTTGGTCTTCGGTAAACGCATATGAATTTTTCAACTCAGCAAAGAGCAGATCTTGTAAATGTAATGTTATATTTTGTGCTCTCCTGGGTTAACCACTAGACTATGGACTAGTCTAAAAGAAATGTGTGAAGTATAACAATATGATTGAAACCATAATGAAAAAGTGTACAAATAAACTATATTAAATATTGAAATTCAATATTTGGTACACTCACTTATAACCGTCAATAATGACACTTGACGGTAACACTCTGCTGATGACGGGAACTGGAGGCACGAGACTAAAACATGAAAACATCAAATGAGTCAACACAGACAATATTTAATCAGTGAATTGAATGAATGTGATGTTTACCGTAAACTCTCCTTGATGCAGGCGTCTAGGTAAGGCAGTTTCTTTAGTTGGCCCACTTTTATGTGGTTTTTGTCGGGAAAAGCAGCTTTCAACTCCGCATAGAGTATCTTCTGAGACCTCTGAGCTCTGGATAAATGATACAGGATGAAACTCATGGCACTCGTTGACTAAAAATATATGCACACAAAATGACTTCGATGATAATATATGCACACAAAATGAGCTCAGCTGTAAACACAATAAACTTGATAGCTTTGTGAATTTCTTTACTAAGAGCCTGTTGCACCAACCTCCAATCAATATTTAATCGTTTAATTCACTTAATTTTTATTTTTGTCTGATTGGAGTTTGGTGCAATAGGCCCTAAATTGTACACAGCTAGTGAGGATGAATTTTGTAAATATTTACAGAATTAACTCCAATGATAAGCATGTCCATGACGCAAGTGAGGATGTCATCATATCTCATGCCCTCCTGGTCCAGCAGACTCTTGATTAGTTTGGGATTCTCCAATTTCATTTCTAAAAAGCAATTCAGTTTTGTATCTGAGTTGATAAACAGTCAACATGCAATACAATATATTGAATCTGCATCACTCGGAACTTTTGAGAAAAGTGATTGTTGCAAAACATATCACATGTAGTAGTTCTCATGCCCAATGTAAAAACATATCACATGTAGTAGTTCTCATGCCCAATGTAAAAACATATCACATGTAGTAGTTCTCATGCCCAATGTAAAAACATATCACATGTAGTAGTTCTCATGCCCAATGTAAAAACATATCACATGTAGTAGTTCTCATGCCCAATGTAAAAACATATCACATGTAGTAGTTCTCATGCCCAATGTAAAAACATATCACATGTAGTAGTTCTCATGCCCAATGTAAAAACATATCACATGTAGTAGTTCTCATGCCCAATGTAAAAACATATCACATGTAGTAGTTCTCATGCCCAATGTAAAAACATATCACATGTAGTAGTTCTCATGCCCAATGTAAAAAACCACAAAAATAAATATTATTTCATCGCAGCTCACCACTAAGGTTGTCTATGGAAGAAGCTACAATACCAGTAAAATATTCAGGTTAAATAAAGCTCTCGAGGAATTTTTTGTCAATTAGCAAGAGTTGCAGGGCTTATGTTCATTTGAGGTTTGGATTTTATTTGTAAGTACATAATCAGCATTTGTAAGCGCGAACTACACGTGTTTGTTTGTGGGCATACATCTGAGAGCTTTGAATGAATATATCCTTGCAACTTAGATTATAGATTATAGATAGATAGATCCATATTTTTTAATTAAGTACCTACTTAAGTAGATTTGTTACAACTATTAAAGTTACTGTAGATTGCCATTTTCCATCAACTGATAGTTTGATTGTGTCAAAGATTTTATGCACCTTGTAACATAGCACACTTCATTCCTCTATTTAATAATACAACTAGGATAAGCCTATATTTGATTTGAAGTCAACAACGGTTTGTAGATTTTGTCTCACATTACCCTTCACTTGTTCCACTGCGTTACTCTCAACAGGAGTCACATCAATAATGGACTTTCTCTTCTCATTGTTTAGCTCCGCCTCAGTCTGCCTTATATATTGACCGATAATGCTGTAAAAACACATACTATTTTCTAAGTTGAAAAGATATATTAACATTAAAAACTCATCAAATGCATGTCCACAAACAGACACATGTAAGTTCGCGCTTACAAATGCTGAATGTGTACCTCAAATGAACATAAACCCTGCAAATTTTGCCGACCTTCCCTGAAACAGGGGTGACATAGGCAAATATTATTTATAAAGTAACCAAAAATTGATGATGCATTTGCTTTATAATTACAACCCTTCATTTGAAAAAAAATTACATGGTAACATGTTGAGTACAATTTATTAATGTACAACCAGTTTCATTAACAAACATCAACATTATCACATGCAAATTAACAGCTGAGGATGTGAAATTTATTTATGAAACCAGTTGAACCATAATAAATTGTACTCATCCTGTGACCATACACAGTTTTTTTTTACACTTTAGACTCAAAATTGTCGCAATTTATTGAAACAACGAACCTATCCAAAGCGCTGCAATTTTCAACAAGCACTTTCCAAGACGGAGTGTCAACTAGCTTCCACATCTGTAATCCTCCTTCACAGGACATTAATGCTGTACTGGCTTTAGAGAGAGCTTCTTCTATCCACAGAGCGTCACCTTGCGCTGACTCGTAGTATTCCAACAGACCCAGACGCTCCGAAAACAAGACGTGACCTGAAGAAACAATCAAAGCCACATTATAATAACGGTATCTTGCAATACTATGGCAAAAAACAGATTCTTGGTCTAAATCGGTGGTTATTTTTTGTGCACAACAGGTTTCGCTCATTACATTGCAGTGTCTTCACTGGCTGCGTGTCCCGGAAAGAGTGGAGTATAAAGTGTGCCTTATGGTATTCAATTCTCTCAGAGGAGCGGCCCCGTCTTATTTGACTGAACTGTGTGAGGTTGAGGAGATTGTTGGTAAGCGGTGTAAGCTTCGCTCAGCGAGAGGTGATGCTATCAACAGGCTGAAAATGCCACCTCTACAGAACAAAACGGGCTTTGGGGATAGGGCGTTTGGCTCAGCAGGACTGTTGTGCTGGAACCAGCTACCTCTGAAGCTGAGGATGGAGACCGGTGAAGAATTCTTCAAGAAGAAATTGAAGAGCTACACGTTTTCCAGGAAGCAAGCTTGTATGAAAAAAGTTATGGCTCTGGATGAAATGAAAGAAGTATGCAAGGATCGAAAGAAATGGCGGTTGATCTGTAATGCTGGCGGTTAAAGCTAAGGCTTTTAAATTTTAAAAATATGTGTTGTAGCTTTTTAATTTTTTACTGTTTAATTGCTTAGAATTTATTTGTTTTATATATTTGATTGTATCAATTGCATGTACTCCTTGATTGATAGGTTGGTATGCGGCTGACCACCCATACTGTAAAAAATGGTTCACTTTGCCAATGTCACCCCTGCTTCAGGGAAGGTCGGCAAGAGTTGCAGGGCTTATGTTCATTTGAGATTGGGGTTTTTTATATTGTAGGTCCACATGCAGCATGTGTAAGCGCGAAATTATGCATGTCTGCTTGTGGGAATGCATTTAATATGAATCTCAAATGATACATATCTTTGCAGCTTAGATTTAGATTTAGATTTAGAAGCGAAGGATGAGCGCCCTTGGGGTGGCTGGAGCCACTAAACGGCGCTCAAAAGAGAAAACAAATCATCGAACTATATATATATACAGAACACAGTCACAGCTATCAAGAGGCTCGGAGGAACCCTTACTAGAATCTTGAATTTTTCTTATTTACAATTAAAAATGTCTATTTTAGATTCATTAACCACTTTGATACTCTGACCAGTACCTCTGATGCCATCAGGAGGTACCTACTGATCATCAGCATAATGAAACAGGTCCTCGCCTATAGTAGCCAACAGGATGGGACTGTCTATAAATCCATTTGATGATCTTATGATAGAGCATTATAAAATATATTCATTGTGGCTAGTGCCAAAACTCCTGAAGTCAGTTTCCCAAAGCAACTCCTCATAAAAAAGGGCGACAGATTTTGGACACAATATGTTCATATTAAAATTAATTGATATTCTTGAATCTTGTGGTCCCTCATGATAAAAACATGAATGTGGTTCCTGATTGAAAAAAAACACTGTTTTAAACGGAATGTCAGCAGTGTTATGAGCACTGCAAAGAGGTCTATGAAAAAGAATGAACCTAAAATGTTGAAAACGATGGAAGAAAATTGTATATGTTCATACCCATGCATTCAAGACTCCATTTAAATAACTTCTGTTGGAAATCAGCGGGAACTTCATGTTGGTGGCTCCTTATGTTGCTCACCAGCGCCACCATCTCATTGCACGATGTTTCTACTTTCTCCCCCACGTTGGTTAAAGAGTAGAATGATCTCTTTATTTTATTTCTTTGGTTCAGCCAGTCTTCTCCTTTTCTACAAAATTATAGCGCTCTACTTGCAATATAAGTACTTAATAGCATTCAAGAAATTTACTTTTTTTTTAATTTCATTTGATATAATTGCCTGAGAATGATGAATGAGAATATGGATAATTAACAATGCTTTTGAATTATTTGTGTTTTTTGTGTTAGTTTTATTTTACACCTCGCTGCCTTAGTTCTTGTTTATCGTATACGCCATTGTGAAAATTTTACATGAGCAATGTTTGCATGTGTACTGGACCAATGTGTCTTATGAAAACAAGAAATTTATTTAAAAAATATTTAAAAGAACTCTCACATTATCGAGTTTTATGGTTTTTCTTAGCTCAGATTGTGTAGAATTTGATTCATAAGACAACTGCATGACAAAGTCATATTTGACAAGATTGGCGTATACGATAAACAAGAACTGGGGGAGCGACCTGTGGATGGGATGTTCTGCGATCCCAAAACCGGTCGTGTACTTAATAAATAAACTCACTGTGAGCTATAACATAGCAATTTAACTTTTTTAAATCTATTAAAAATGGAGTTTCACAAAGTTACTGCCGAAAATCTAAGTAATATATTCTTATGCTTAGCTTATATGAATCCTTACATGGAGTATAAACCAGGCAAGTCATGTTTCTTGTGTTTCAGACGGTAATGGTCCAAGGAATCAAAGCTGAATCTGATGGGGTATTGTCCTTCTTGGTTAAACACACTCTGCATGTGGTCCGGACGATTCAACAGAACGATGTCTCCTCCAAATGGGCCCGCTATTCTCACAATGGAACCATACTCGTCAAACAAGAATGACAGGAACTTCAGTTTATTACTGAATTTAAAGTATGGACCTGAAAAAATGTTCAGTTCTAATAAGGAAAAAATATGCTTTTTATAATAAACTTGGCGCAATTTACAAAGGCAAAAATTATGCCAGGTTGTTAGTGAAAAGGAAAATAAACATCTTGTTGTTGGCTGCTAAGGACAATAGACCTGTGATATTTTCCCGCTGACAAAAACTTCTGATTTCAAATTTTGTGCAGAGTTCAGATTCATTATGTACCTACACAATCATGTTCTTGTCTGTGATTTGTAGACTTATGACTTTTGTTGCAACAAGATATTCAATAAGGGGCATTTTTTTGTTTGTTAATCTTACCTCCGGTTTTTTTTAAATCAATTTGTAAAGACAATCTTTGCCTTGCCAGAAACAATATTACATTAAGTCTAAAAATCTAATCTAAATCTAAGCTGCAAAGATATATATCATTTAAGATTCATATTGAACGCATTCCCACAAGCACACATAATAAATAAATAAATTACTTAGGCTTATTTATTTGGTGAGCGCTGTTTTTGTGTGTATCACACCTCAAGAGCCCTCTGCGAGCTTGGTCGTCGCTGTAGAAAGCGCCAATTCTCAAGCAAGACCCAATTGTTGTAAGGCTGGATGGACCTTTTGATGACCGGTCTTTGGTAAAGGTTTGTGAATTTTTCAACCCAGCGAAGAGCAAATTTGAAAATATAAATGGTATATTTTTGTGCTCCGCCGGGATTCGAACCCACGACCTTCCAGTTACGAGTCCGAAGTGTTACCACCTTGACTACGGACCGGTCTAAACGATCTAATGGGTGGTCATCATTATCTTTAAGAAATCAAATGTTATAAATAATTACCCAATGATTCCTCGACTTATTGGTATGCAGGTTGGTATGAGGCTGACCAACCATACTGTAAAAAATGGTTCACTTTACCAATGTCACCCCTGTTTCAGGGAAGGTCGGCAAGAGTTGCAAGGCTTATGTTCATTTGATTTACACATTACATTTTTTTTTAAATCAATAAAGAATAATATGGACATCAAAACTAAAACAGAAAGCAAATTCCAAACAAATGTAATTAAAAATGAAGAAAGTTACCAGTGCTCAAAATATAATTAATAAAACTCCGTGTCAACTGTGTGCCGGCATTAGGGATGTAATGCCAAAAACTAGATATGTATTTTAACGTCAAAGGCCCCGGCATTTCATTAAAAGGCATTACTTTTTTCCTTGTTTCATCAGATTTCAATGGAAAGTCGGAGCTGATAGTTATGTTTTTTAAATTAATTTCCATAGCCTGTGAATGTACATCCGCTTGAATTAATTCTATGGAAGCGTTTTCATGTTTTTGATTCACATCACTTTTTTCAACATTCAAAATTTTCACTTTTGTACCAATGCTAGAGGTTTGAGATTTGAATCCAGACAATATATATCTCGATTTATAGTTTGCATCAATCGCAATACGTTGGAGTAACCACATTTTTTAATATTTAATAATAAAATCAAATTAAACGTTTTGAATTTTTTATTTTGTTTCTTTTTATTTATAATCATCGTTTTTATTTTTATTTGAATTTACCGCCATTCTGAGAATACACATTTTTCTTAGCCTACCATGAAAAAATAATCTTAAGTGCTTCTAGCCTGACAATTTTTCCGTTAACTATGACGGAATCGTATGCACTTGTGATAGATAAATATTATTTATAGGCTAATACGATATTCCTTAATTTGTTGATTGTTATGAGGCTGACCCCCCATTCTGTAAAAATGGTTCATTTTTCCAATGCCAGCCCCGTTTTAGGGAAGATCGACAAGGGTTGCAGGTCTTATGTTCATTCGAAATTAAGTTTTTATATTGTAAGTCCACATGCGGCAGGTGTAAGCGTGACCTCACACGCGCCTGTTCGTAGAAATGCATATACTTTGAGTCTTAAATCTGCACAACTTATATAATAAATAAGGCTGACCGCTTTTACTATAAATTTTGATTCACTGTGCCAATTTCACTCTTATTTCAAAAAAGCATGCAAATAAACAAATTTTCAATAAAATTGTGTAAGTCAGTTGTCATGTCATAATCCAATTAATATTAATAATACCTAACCTAAGTATATGCTCCTTTCCTGTGGATGCATTTATTTTCAGCTAACCTAAAGATCCTGGGCGTATTGTGTTGAAGTTACCGTCAGGAGATTCTCAAATTACATAGAAAGACGACACAAGGACGTTTCACCAAAGGTGGTATTTTTTACAAATCAAAACTCAATGTGAGTTATAAAAGGAAATAAGTATCAAGAAAATAAAGATCAAATTTCTTTGACACATCGCACGTTTGATAATAAAGAGCAATAACTCAAAAAACATTAATGTTGGGAAATCACGTTTGAAGTTCAGACAACCAGTACAACTTGTATGGGATGAAAAAGGCGGCCGATGTTTTATCTCGGTCATATTCGTCCAAATTGAACGGCTGTCGGATTCTACCTATTCTTCTCGCATTGTTCTTGCGTTTTATTACAAAATCTCGATTTTCCCAATTTTCGAGTTATTTCTCTTTATTATTAAACGTGCGACATTATAAGCCTTGTGAGCGATAAGCAAGGCAAATAATAAAACAACTAAATAAACTAATCTCTCAAATATTGCTCATGTTTAACGTTAGAATCCTCATGCATTATACCATCATTATACTCTATTTATATTTTCACCATTGAAATTTGAGTAGGGCGGGAAATTTCAGATCGGGCTTTATCTCCTCATGCAGTAGGTATGGGCTCTTAATATTATAACCTAAAACCCAATGAGAAGGCTGGGTTTGTTAGAGCGGAAATTTTAAGCGGGAAAAATATATCAGACTTCACTCTACCTCCTCGGGCATTCTGCGCTCCTAATACAAATAGCCTAAACACCCCGTGAACAGTTAGGTTGGATTATGACGGGAAAATTTCACAACGTTTTCCGCTCTTCCTTCTCATACAGTATACGCTCCTCATACAAATAACCTAAAATCTTTGAGAAGCTTAAGCTTATTTATGGCGGGAAAAACATATTTTATGTTCTCTACCTCCTCATGCACTCTGCGCTGCTAATACAAGTAGCCTAAAGTCCAATCAGAAGGTTGGGTTTGTAAAGCAGATTTTTTTGAGAATAAAAAATATGGGGGCTACGCTCTCCTAATACATTTACCTAGCCTAAAATATTGTGAGAAACTTGGGTTTATTCAGAGCGGGAATTTTCTTGGCTCGAAAAATATATGAGGTTCCGTTCTCTACCTCCTTGTGCCTTCTGTTCTCCTAATACAAATAGCCTAAAGTGTTGTGAATAGGCTGGGTTTGCTTAAAGCGCAACATTTTTGGCGGGAAAAAATAGTAGATAGGTTATTCCCTCTACCTCCTCGCACATTCTGCTCTCCTAATACAAATAGCCTAAAGTCTCGTGAGATGATAGGGCTAGCTAAAAGAGGAACATTTTTGGCGTGAAAAAAATGGAAGGTTAGGCTTTCTACCTCCTCGTGTATTGTTCTCTCCTATTTCTTCAAGCATTAAAATTTTATGTTACTTATGCTTTACCATTTTTTGTAGTCGGTACTTTAAGGCGGGAAAGAAGTAATGTCCGTGTTTACACCTCCTGATGCTTTTTGTTATCCTAGTAGGTACTTAAAAAGTTCGATTTTCCATCTTTGTATTCTGGTGCCGTTGTACTTAGTAGTCATCCTTTTTGTGTATCTATCCTCCTTTTCTAATACTCATTTCGTCATTTTTTTTCCTTTTACATCGTATTTTGGTCAGTATGATAAACTTAAACGTGAAGCATAAAATAAAATGACTTTTTTAATGTTAATTTTTCAAACTCTATTTTATGATGTAGTAACTTAACGTTGAGAAATGTTTTCAAATCTACCTTAATGTTTGCGAATAACAATAGTTTTGAAGCTTTATTAAAAAAAATAGGTAATTACAACATTAGAAAAATAATAAAAGTATTCATAATTCATAATTCATAAGGTCTTTATTGTTTTTATCAATATGTACAAAGTATTACAATAAAAATAAATTTAAAAAATCTAATTACAATAAATACTCCCCAAAGTAAGCATAGCTTGTGTTTTGGGGAGGATTCCAACTTATCTTAACTTAAAATTAATCACTTAATAGATAAAAATCATAAAAAACAAAAATAATATATACACCATTTAGTCATTTACTCAGCAAAAACAGAAAGACAAAAAATAAAATAAAATAACATAAAGAGGTAACATGTTTAAATAGAAAATACAGAAATAGGAATTATACATATATACACATATGTAGATATATGAAAAAAATAACAAAAATAATAATGATAAGAATAATATACAAAAAACCAATTAAATATAGTATGTATATATAAGTATGAATATTTATAATACCCTATATATACAATAGGGTATTTGCAATAGTGAGGAATATGATAAAAAGTATATTATTTTGATAGATTTCAAAAAAAAAAATAATAATATGTTGATTTGAAGCCGAAAATATATTTTTTCGATTTTATATTTAAAAAAGAAAATATAGAAATTTGGACAAGTTTTTAAACGGATATATGAGATCTGCTTCTTCTATTTCCGGTGCTGTGACGTCATATGTTGACGTCACTTTCTTTTATTGACAAATGTTTTTAAAGAAACACACAAACTTCTTGAAAAAACAACAGCCTCAACGGTGTAAACATGAAAAAGCGATGTTTGAATGACATGAATGTGAGGGCTGTCAGTTGATACGGCGATGTTTACAAGACCGTGACGTCACGCGAGAAAATTTCATATAGTAGCGTTTTGGCGCGAAAATTCAAAAATCAATTTTAAAATGCTTATAACTTTGCTAAAAATACAACTAAAATTAAAATTCAACAAGTTTTGGGCTAATAAAGCATAAACAAATTCTCAAATCACGAATAAGATATTTTGTAAAGGTGAGTCTTGAGTGATACTGTAAATATAGTGGTAGTCTGTTCCGTTCCGTTGGACTCGCAAACCGGAAAACAGCCCCCAAAATTAGTGTGTTTGACGGTGCGGTTGGACCATTGGGTTGGACCAAGTCAACCATCCCCCGCAGATCCAAGCGGATGACGGCTCAAGCTCATCTCAACTGAAAACATGTAAGCCAATTAATATAAAGCAGCCACTCTATTTTCAGCATAGCAAACCATCATCCAAACACGTAAGACTTTTCAGGAAAACAGCCAATTCAGTTGAACGTGAGGAAAATCGGAACTTAAGTCACCATTTAAATAAGTATTTCGTTGAAAAAAAAAAAAACTGAAAGATTTTAGGAGTTTGAAAGCCGCAAAGTCATAAAAGCACCCTCGTTTAACTGTTTTCTAAATTTAGTTTAACCCGTGTAGGTATACATTTACATAAATTCACCATTCCTTGACTAATAGGTTGGTATGACCAGACCGTATAGTCTTTGGACTCGTAAATGGAAGGTCGTGGGTTCGAGTCCCGGCGGAGCACAAAAAATATTCCATTAAAATTTTCGAATGAAGACTACAGGGGGAAAAAAACAAGAAATGTCAGCAAAAATAAGAAAATGAGTTCGTAAGAAAAAAAGTTAAATCTAGTGGCATCTGTGTGTATCTAAAGCTCTGCAAAAATTATATTGCAACTTAAGTCGCTATCACAGTTTATGGTGGTATTTCCGGTTCTTTGTGACAGGCAATAAACATGATTTCAAATTTTCATTTAGGTACTCGTAATTTTCTTCAACTGACATTATTTGTTTCTCCCCTCTAGTCTTCAAATATGCTCTTTGCTGGGTTAACAAAAATCATATACCTTCACTAATGACCGGTCAACAAAAATCCATCCAGCTTTACAGCAACTGGGTCTTGCTTGAGAATTGGCGCTTTCTATAGCGACCACCAAGCTTGCAAAGGGTTCTTAATGTCTAGTTTACACATAAACAGCGCTTTCCAAATATATCATATTTTTATTATTGGTATGAGGCTGACCTCTCTAATGTAAAAATGGTTCATTATTCTAATTTCACCCTTGTTTTAAGGAAGGTCAGTAAAATTTGCAGGGCTTACGTTAAATTTAAGGTTTGTAAATATTTGCATTTAATAAGAAAAATATGAATATTTATAAATATTTGCAACTTAGATTATAAATTATAAATGTGTAGATGCCGAAGGTAGATGCACACGGCTTACACTGAATTATTATTCTTCGGCATGTTGACGGAACCGAAAATACCGAGATGGCAGCATCGAGTCGAGCCTCCATTGCTGCCAACTTGCTCAATGTGAATTTATTTTGGGGATATGTCGTAGGTTAGCTCGTAAATGTGATTCTACCAAATTTGCCAAAGGCTTCCCGGGTAATCTTACTTACCTGCTAACAAATAAATAAATCTGGACAAAAATGACCAGGTAAACCAACCACA